>JAPFBL010000101.1:277500-1487500 GCA_026182355.1 Hermatobates lingyangjiaoensis | reverse complement strand
TTGGCAATGAGAGTTTAATTTGAACCTGAATAACTGACCGAGTCCCGATAAACTATAGTTTTGTTTTTATTCCACGGTCGATACTTTTATCATTATATATATTAAATTAAGGTATTGTTTTCTTGACCACAATTTACTAATAAACACTTTTTCATCTTCTTGGAGTTTGGTCAGGGCGAAAAGGTGATTCCATATATTAACCCTGACCAAACTCAAAGAAGAAGAATAAGTGTTTATATATTAAATTGTTATTTAGAATTAAATTAAACTGTTTGGTTTTAATGTCGTGAAAATTTCTTTAATTATTTTATTCAATATTTATAATTAAATTCAGAATTGTATTTCTATAAAGAATCATAAAACCAAAACTTTGGCTTTGATATTTTGACCTAGAAAATTGGCTGATTCCTGATTAATTTTGATTATAAATATACATATTATTTCAGAAAACCTGAAGAGAAACATATGCCTTTCAATCCATTAGTACTTTTAAGAGTCCAAATTACAACTGTCTAACGTAATATAAAAAATTTAGAAGGAAATTGGCTTCAGTACAAAGGATTGGCGCCTTACGAGTAGCATGTGCCTACCGCACTGTTTCCGAGCCAGCAATATTGGTCATTTCGGGAATTATTCCCATCGACTTGCTGGCCCAAGAGAGAAAGAGTGTAGGTGAAAAATCGGTAGAAGACTGAAAAGCGGCAAAACGACAAGCCAGAACAATAACCCTGAGGAAATGGAAAGAGCGATGGGAGCAAGAGTTAAGGGGCAGGTGGACTGCAAGGCTCATCCAGGACCTCCCCAAATGGTTGGGCCGGAAGCATGGGGAGATTGGATTCTACTTAACTCAGATGCTGACTGGCCATGGGAATTTCGAGAAATATCTATACAGGATGGGTAAAGTTAATAGCCCTCAATGTAAGCACTGTAGCTCGGGGGAAAACGACGATGCAGAACATACCTCCTTCTTCTGTGCTAAATGGGGAGTGCTGCGCCAGGAATTAATAGCATCACTGGGTGAGGTCACTCCAGAGACCATAGTTCAAAAGATGCTCCTAAACGAAAACAATTGGTCAAAAGCTGCAAACTTTGTAGAGGCGGTTCTCTATCATAAAAAGAACGAAAGTGGTGTGAGGCAAGGGCAATGATTGAACGAATGGGGACAAGAAGGTGAATCCTATTCAGGAGGATTGAGGCACCGGCATGAAGTAATGTGCAAACGGTTTCCGTGTCGGGTATTGCCAGGAAATAGGATGTGGTTTTTTAGTGGGTCGGGACCCCCAACCCCACATACCCTAAGCAAGACGTCTTGCTAAGGGATCTGATGAACAGATTTTTCCACATCCTACGACGAAAAAAAAAACCATAATATAAACGTATACACAAATTAGTTTATATCAAGCAAAATCAAGTTGCATAATTCGATAATTAAGTTATTTATATGTAAATAAATAATTAAAAAATGGATTTAATATTAAAATGTAATTACAGATTGCAGAATTGCTTTCTGAAAGATATCCATTCTCCTTGTTTCCAAAGCGATTCCCAGGACTTGTTTATATTGGGCCTCATCCAAACATCGGGCAAACATCCTGTCCACGATTGTCTCCATTCGAGAGTCAATGGGTAGAACTTTGTCTGGGTTATCTAGGTTGTGGATCCTAAGTTCGGTGTACTGATCAATGCATTTTGCTACAAAAATATATATCATTGAATCCATATACAATTGTTTATTAACAATATACAACTGATCATTTTAAATTTTACTTCAACTTTTAATTCAAGATAAATAAAATATAAGAATAAAAAAGTTTGATAAAAGCGAATAAATAAAAAAGACAAGGTAAAAGGGAAACTTCCAACGAATTAACAATAAAAAATTTACCTAACCAGGAAAAATAGGTACATTTTTGGTAGGTACTATACAAACAATGATAACTGAAGAAGTTTTTAGATTATAAATTTAATGTTCAATGTTTAGTTAATAATTGTGGATGATAATAGTATAAGCTAAAAGCCTGAGAAAGTGTATTTTTTTAAAAAATAGAATTAAAAGAGGGACCCACCCATTTAGTTTATGAAACTAAATTAGCATTATAAATTAACAAACCCCAAAAGTATGTAAATAAATTATATATATTAACTAACATGTACCAGACATCAATCCAGATTTGATATTATATAAAATGGCATTTTTTATTACTTAAACAGAACACATTTAAAAACTTAAAGACAATCCGTAGGTAATAACGGATAATAAAAATAACGGATTCATAAAAATCCGTAGGTATGTATGAAGTCATCCTGATTATTGGAGTAATTACTCAAAAAGTGCAGAAAAATACTTGAAATTTATATTGTAAGGTTGATCCAATATTATTTGCAACAATGTTTGTGCAGCTTAAAACATTATTATTGTAATCATGTGTTAACAAGGACTGTTAATAGATTATTATTGTTTATGTTTCTGTTGTTATTATTGTTTTCACTTTAAATAGTATTGTTGATGCATTGTTTATACATTATTATGAAGTCATGTAAAAACATTTCCAAAATAAAATATGCACAAATGCTTTGGCTTTCCAATGTTTTAGGAGTTGAAGAGACGAATGCTATAATAAATTAGAATATATCTGACACTTTCACTTACCGATAATGGTATCCACATACTCCGATCGAGCGTTAACATCGAATAATGTTCCTGCTCCAAGAGCATAAGTCAATGAGTCCACATAAGACCCAAGATGGTAATAAACTTTACTTGCAACTAACGCTGCCAATTCATTTTGTCGAAAAATTCTTGTCTTCATGGAGAATTTCTCTGCAATAATGAATTATAGGGATTAAAATATTATTTGAAGGATCATGGAAAGAAAATATTGTTAACTCCATTTAGTTTAGAGTTAAGAAAATATTCAATGGCTTAAAAACGAATGTTGTCATGAAAAAAATTCAAATTATTCAAAAGTACATCTTAAGAAATGTTCAACCTTCGCAGTCATACTCACATTTTTTGAATTGCTTCGGAAATTTCAGGCCAGAACTCATCTACAACTTGATTTAGCTTCTTTAAAGCAAATATCTTCACTTCTGGCATAGGTTCCTCCAAGAGGGATATGATTCCAGCTAAAATTCAAATTACAATCATATCACATAAAACAATAGAAAAATTAATTAAAACCAATAATTTACTATATTAAGCATATAATAGCATCCCAGTAAACCTCCTGACAAAAATATGGAATTATTTTACCTGCTGATGTAACATTCATTGCTCTATTTAATCTTAAAGTATCAAACTGACACAATTATACAAAGCGCCAAGATTGGAAGGTTAAAAGATAACCTTCTCAGATGAAACAGTCACGCTACAGGGTTTTCAATAAAATAAATACTCTATCTATTTATTTCTTCATTTAACTTACATTTTAAATATTTAAAAAACAATACTACCAAAATCCATATTGAAAAATATAGAACATTAAGTTTTAAGGAGCCCATTTCAAAAGGCTAAACATTACAGATATCCAGTAAATAAAATATAAGTATTAATGTTATTTTCTAATATCTTAAAATATAAATGTTATGATGATAATAATCGAAACAGCAAATAGGAAATGCAATTACTTTTCTAATATCCATACAGAAACTGTCATTGTACGTAAGTTGAACTAAGTATAATGTTAAATGAAGAACTCGTTAACTATCATGCATTTGTTGAAGGTTGTTCTTTGAAGCCTACAAATAAAAAAATAATATTGATGAAGCATTTACTTCATCTTTAGTATACTAGTGTAAGTAAAATCAATCAAATGTAGATAAATTATACTTAAAATAAAGACCTGAACAACTAAAGATATGTTTTAATTCAGTTGCACATAATCTGTTCAAATACTTAATAATAATGTAAATATAACCAGATGTAATGCATAGACAGTAATACTTGTATTTAATGCTGTATTATTAACGTTTATTAGTTGTTACAAAAAAGCTGTAATATTCAAAACAAGAACAACAAATTCTGCTCCTTAGAACGGATGGTGATCTTTTTTCACAAGCCTATAAAAAGTAGCAAAGCAAAGATAATAGGAAAAGTATATCTCATTCTTCATGAATATAATATGTTGAATTCTTTTTAATAAAAAATGTATTAAACTTAATTGCCTGAATTTGTTAATAATTTGGCTTGCAATGACTGTAATCAATAGATAATATCTTTCCTAACACAACTATAATAAGGACAGAGATGCTTATTAATAGTAACAGTGATTCTGCACTTCGAACTCCAGGTTATCAAGAATTTAAATTCAATGCTTGACAATGTGTTTAGTAATGTTTCATACTTTTAGATGAATAGCGAACAAATTACCCCCAGAAAATATTGCTAATTGTTTGTCTTGTGTGCTCCTTTACACCATATCTTAAATTTGAAACTAAATATTTGTTTCTTATCAAAGTCAATGAGAGAGCTATAAGGGATACACTAACCAAAGTTAGAAATGGAGTTGTATGAAAAGTGTTCACAGGGGAAAACAATAGAAACATCTTATTTATATTAACAACCAGTGGCAAGTATTAATGAAATTCCGAAAACAGGTTCTGATGAACCGGTGTGAACGAATACCCTTGATGCTATGCAATGGGTTCAATTCATATCGTATTTTATCTTTAAAAGTGTTCTAAAGAAAGTATGATAAGAAAAGTGGTAAACATTCTATCAAAAAGAGTTTATTCAACAAATCAGAATGCAACTTAATATAGTAGAATATAATAGTTACCGCATTGCATGATTTTATAAATACAACACTTAAATAAACGCTGCAAACATTTTAGAAGTAATAAAAGATTTAAAAGAGGTAAGATTGTCCTTGATGTCAACAAAAAAACTTAAAATCAAACAAGTAACCCTAGTTGCTATAACAACTCATGCATGAACAAAAAATACTAATCTGATGGTGTTTTTTAATAAAATAATGGCATAGTGTTTTTTACATAAAATTGTAAAATACCTATCCTCAATTTCAAGTAAATTCAAATCTAACACAATTAAAGCATCAAATAATAAAAGAATACAATTCATTGGAATTAATAAAATGTTATTGTAAGTTTATGATTATACAAATGAAATGAGAAAAGAATAATCTGTAACAGTTACTATTAAACTTTCACGCAGTTTTTTTTTTTTTTTTTTTTTTATAAAAATTATGAACTAGACTTTTCTTGTATAATTAGTTCAGTGACAGTTTTCCATAACAAAAATTATTTGAAAAAATACATATTTTTATGGTTACTTACTGTATAGAACTTGTAAATCCTATTATACAATAATAGGAAGAAAGTTCTTTTGAATTATAAGAAGGGAAACCAATGTTACAATCATTATCAGTGTTTATCACATATGATAATAACTGGCCAAATAGTTAGGTTATTTGTCATAAAATAAAAGAGTATTTTATTTAATATGTAAAGTTTCAGTTTACTAATCAATAATTAAGATTTTAATTATCTATTTTCATTATAAAGTAAAAACTATTTCGATTTTTATATTTGTAAATATTTGCATTACATACTTAACGTACACCATCAGTTTTATTTCTTCTATTTTGAATGGTGTATACAATATTTTAAGGGTTATTATTAATTCCAATATTTGGTAAGTGTTGAGATTTTTTGCTGATGTTGATGTGGACTTCGTTTTCGGTTTTAGCAATACAAGTGTTCAATCCGTGACATATTCCTTTATTTATAAATATTATTTCTAAATATACATGTTTAAAGGGATCTCAGTCAATTCAAACCTACCTTTGCCTCCATCCTCCAATGAAATAATAACCATTCAGATCTTTGCAGAAGTTATCCACATTTATTACGCTCAGCAATCCATAAAAAAGAAGGTTCAAGTAGAGTTCTAAACAATATAGTTGATTACCGAACATTTCAGGACTGAAATATAGTTGAAAATATTTAACAAAAGAAATTCTTTATACGAGTATGTGGTCTACAAAATTAAAATTAATCTCCTAATTTAGGAGTCATGGTCATTCAAATTTACGGTTATTTCAATTCAACAAAATAACTTTATCTTACTGAATCTATTTCCTCATAATATTAATTGTGTATGTACAGAGAAAACAATTAAATCAAATTTGTGAATCATTAAAAAGAAATGTTAACGATTATAGAACCAAAATAAACGGGATATATAGTCCAAATGTACGGGATGTATGTAAAAGTGAGATGATGTACACTGACTTTAATTAACTTAAAATTCATAATTTTATAATGAGATGAAGCCCAAAGGATTGAGATATTGCGAGTTGTTAAAGTGGAAGAAACAAAGAAATAGAAATTTAAGCCTTCTCAATAAGAATGTATACTTCACTGTAAACCGAATTTCAACGTTAAACATGTAAACAAATGTCAAACATTAATTTCACACATTTACGGTTTTCTTTAAGATTTCTTGGGTTCTGATAATGTTAGAGTGAAAACTCTATGTAATCGGCTTTGTGTTTCCAGTTTTTCACTAAAGTCATTTATTTTTAAAGAGTTTGATTTAAATATTTTGCTATCATTATTTAATAACTTTTATCACTTATGACTTTGATAGGTTTCTCTGTAGAAATATCTAAACAAATCATCCCCATAAAGCTCTTCAAGCTATAATTAACAATACTAATTTTGTTTATTAGGGATGCACATAATCGTGTACGGCCCAAAGAAGTGATCGAGAAAGTTCTATAACACTTTTTTAAAGTATAAAGAACTATTTTTTGAATTTTTTTATATAAAACCTTGACTAAGAAATTTTAAAAATGGAACACCCCACCGTATGTTGGATGACATTTGGGTATTTCTATGATTTCTAAACACAACGACCGATACCTGATTTTTACATTTATAGATTGCAACAAACATTATAAGATCTAATTGACAAAATACAGTTGGTCATAACCATTTATAAAGTTCTATGTTTAAATGTATTAATTTATCAGGAAAGGTTATGTGATGTACTAATTTTTCGGAAGGGACAATACATAAACTCACAAATAGCAATGCATGTCGAGTCTGATAAGGAATTCAAACAAACAATGTTACTTCTAAGATAATTCATTATTTTTTTAATTTCAATAAACTTTTATTCATTGGACCTACATCACAGAGTAGGAGGTTTATACAATAGTTGAGTGTAGACCACTCGAGATAATTAAATATATATAATAACCAATAACTAATTATAACTAATTAACTTTGAAATAATTCATATATTAAAATAAAAACGTGATGATAAAAATATTGTTTTATCAATCACATCATTTAAAATGTATTCTAATAAACATAAAACCAAAAATAACATCTCATATTAACTCATTAAATCATTTCAAAATGTTACATAACTTCAATAAACATCACTTGTATTTCAGTGGATTTGTTCACTGAACAAATTTCTAAGTCAATGTAGACAATGAAAATTCATGTAAACAATTCCGACAAGTATAACAAATGATCCATTAATCCTGGATGAATAAGAGAAATAATATTAATAAGTAATAATAATTTTACTTTTTTTAAAAAAAGAAATTGCATATTTCTGTTCATTTTATGACGAAATTTCATTGTTCTATGATAAGCTACTTAGCGAAAAAAAAAAATGAAAACAAAATGTACAATAGTAACGTAATTTTGAAAAAAAACTCCAAATCATGCAACACATAATGCTGTATTATTAGTAATAATTTCACTTTCATCTATCAAATGGTATGGCTTGTATCCTCCTTATAAGCTTTCAGACTGAATCATAAGTCAAAATATTTCATTTTATAGAAAAAAATATTCCCACAAATTTTAAAAATATGCAATTCTTTCAGTTATTGCTTCTATCACTTCCATGATAATACCAAAAATTAAAGATTCTAGAATCAATAGAAACAATATCTAGAAACAATAAGCACATATATCCACAATATGAGACCCATTTTTGTGTAAAATATTAATACGATCCCTCAAAAGCTTGTGAACTGTAGCATCTACAAAAACTTTTAGATATCCACCCACCAACAAACACGCAGACATCATTGAAAAAAACAATGGGACTTCAAAACAAGTAAATCAGTCAAAATATCAAAATCAAACATACAAACACAGAGATATAATTGACTAAATAACATAAAACAAGATTAGGGACTTCAAAACAAGTAAATCAGTCATAATATTAAAATCAAACCCACAAACAGACAGATATCCTTGACTAAATAACATAAAACAAGATTGAGGACTTCAAAACAAGTAAATCAGTCAAAATATTGAAACCAAACCCACAAATACAGAGATATCATTGAAAAAACAACATACAACACATTGGGACTTCAAAAAAAGTAAATCAGTCAAAATATCAAAATCAAACCCACAAACACAGAGATATCATTGAAAAAACTACATACAACACATTGGGACTTCAAAACAAGTAAGTCAGTCAAAATATCAAAATCAAACCCACAAACAGACAGATATCCTTGACTAAATAAAATAAAACAACATTGGGGACTTCAAAACAAGTAAATCAGTCAAAATATTGAAACCAAACCCACAAACACAGAGATATCATTGAAAAAACAACATAATCCAGATAGGGGACTTCAAAGGAAGTAAATCAGTCAAAATATCAAAATCAAACCCACAAACACACAGATATAATTGAAAAAACAACATAAAACAACATGATCACTATAATTTACTTAGAGTAAAGTAACAAGTTTCGTTATACTTATAAAACCACTTTCTGTGATAACTTATTCGTCAATTAACAATACAACTTAATTTATCAACAATTAACTACCAGGCATATATTTTTTTCTTCAATATACAACTTTTCCAGGTTAATTTAAAATAATCCAAGCTTAGTTTATACTTCAGTTTAATTTATTTTCAAGTTTACAGACTGTTTTAAATATAAATTTGAATAATATTAAATTAAATCATTCTACTTTAATCTTGGAATATTTTAAATTAATCCAAATGATTTTAGTTTGTAGCATACATTTTAATACATATAACTGAGCAATTAACGTTCAGGAGTCATGTGGTAATTGTTATGCTATTTATCTATTGTATACACTGAAAAAATCCTTTCACACTAAGAGCATGGTATACAATAATAGTATTAAGAAAGAAATAATTCTATGAAACAATCAAATTAGGAATAATAAAGTAGTACAATAAAAATAGTAATAATAATACACATATATGGTAGTAACACAGGAGCATTATTAATACAATAATAGAAAAAAAATTTAAAATAACATAAATTACACAAAATAAATTATATTTTGGACATAAATAAATCAAATGCAACGGTACAGAACAAAAGAAAAATTATGAGAACCACATCATTTCAGACCAGAAATTTCTAAAGAAAAATTTGAAAAATTTACAACTAATAGGCTAAATTACGGTTTTCAATGATATTTAATAATGTTTTTTGAATATTTTTTATAAAAGAAACCATTTTGATTCAGTTAATAAATTCACTCAGTATTGAATATGATTCCAAGATTATTTCTTGTTTGATATACATGGAGATAATTAAATTAAATATTTTATTTTCCTCGTGAAGTGTAATGGTGATAAAAATATAATATTATCATAATATATAATATTACTATAGATAAGAGTTAATAGAACAATATTATTATAAGAAGAATTAATTAAACTTAAAATACTGAAAAGAAATTCCGTATAATGTTTCTACTGACCGCAAATATGACCAATACTTTCTGTATTCTTGCATTCTCATTTAATCAACGTAAAATCTATTTTTAAAACACATATCTCAAACTAAATTTTTCAATCAAACCCATTTTTAATTCATTTCAAACTGTTACAGATAAAACTGACGTCATAGTATACAGACGCAATTAAAAGTGAAAATGACTTGAAAAAAAGGAGAGCTATGATTGGTTGAAATGATCATACGATAGAAAAGACATGCGCATTATTATGCATCGTTGGCGGGAAATGAAGGGAACTTTCACATCCTAAATGGAGAGCTGACATATTAATTTAATAAACTCCATATTACAAGGTTTTGTTTTCATTTATTATAAACTAGCAAACGTACCCGTCTTTGACGGAATCAAAAATTCTATTATACTTGGTATTCCAAAATATCAATTATAGTATTATACTAATACTACAATTAGAAGTTATAGAATAGTAGAAAATACCATTATTAGTACAGTGATAAAAAAAAGCCTCTGTATACAAAGATTAGATTTTAAGTTAGACATACACAAATCTACAATCAATGTTTCAGCTTTATATGTCTTATGGTGGCAATATTTTGTGGACAAACCGACAGACAGAAATTATTCTAAGGGTACATGTGGCTACTCTGAAGTATGAAACGTAAAGAAAACTTGAAATGAGTTAGTTCTAATTAACGTGCTCCCAGTCAAAAGCTAGCACGCAAGCCACTGGGCTACTCTGGTTCCATACCTTACTTTATTACCAGTGTTTATATTACGCAAATATTAAATTTAAAAAAAATATTTTTGTTGTGTTTATTTATAATACATTTGCACTACTGTCATCGGCGAGCAAGCGAGCTACTGGCAACCCTGGCTAGATCCCTTTACTTTATTACCATCTTTTATATTATCCACATTTTAAATTCAAAAAAATATTTGTTTGTTAGATTTATTTATAATACATTTGCACTACTGTCATCGGCGATCACGCAAGCCACTGGGCTACTCTGGTCCCATACCTTACATTATTACCAGTGTATTTATTAAGCAAATATTAAATTAAAAAAAAGTTGACAGTTATATATAATACATAGCAAACGTACCCGTCTTTGACGGAATCAGAAGTTCCTGTTTTGGTTTATTGCCGTGTGCCTATTGCCTTTCGGCTATACCACGGAGGAATCAGAAGTTCCGTCATTTTTGGTATTTCAAAATGTCATTAGAAATTATAGAATAGTAGAAAATACCATTATTACTACAGTGTTAAACAAATGCCTCCAGCTTATACACTACATTAGCTGTCTGTCCTTCAGGTTCATGGTAGAAGAAAGAGTTGAAACCTCTGACCGTTGAGCATGTAAACTACATTTGATCATGTGAGAAAAACTTGGTTTTGCTACCTTGTATTCCTGCGTTAGATGAAGTCTCCCTTTGCGACTTAGTTAACGTCATTGCGAAATAGACTCTGACCGGACTTTGCAATCATTTCAACGTAAACAGACAGTGGCTCGGAATCAATGGTATGTGAAGTATACACACAGACTCCCCAATACCACATCCAGTCATTATGTCCGCCTCTATGGCATATCTGTGTAGAGCACGAACTCAGAGTCGTGTCCCGTTGCACAGTTTTGGGGCACTCATGTTTCGTAACATGAAATTTGTTACTGCTACTAAATTGTAGCATGATTGGTGCTCTACTTTAAGTTTTTACTCATGAGCAGGCAGTCCAGGAGAAATAAATTCAGAGTCAAGAAATTCAATTAGATAATGAACTGCTTCTTCGTCACTAATCCAATCTCTTTACTGACTTGTAAGTTCTTTCCTCGGCTTCATATAGCGTAAGAACTTGTTTGTTGATTTTTCCTCCCTGTTCATATTAAGAGTTGAGAATTGCTCGTTTACAAAACATTTATTCTCAATAGATAGTACATCCTTAACTCTGTGAAACACCATTTCAATGATGTCAAATACGCAATATATTCATATGCTCAATCTTTATAAATAAAATAATGATTTTGTCTGTACATTGCTTAGAACTGACTCATTTCAAGTTTTCTTTACGTTTCATACATTGGAGAAACCGAATCCACCCTTAGAAAAATTTCTGTCGGTTTGTCGGTTTGTCCGCAAAACTTTGTCACAGGTAAACTCAGCTACCATAAGACATATAAAGCTGAAACTTTTACAGTAGATTTGTGTAGGTCTAACTTAAAATATAGGGTATGAATTGATTGGAAATTCAACGTAGAAGTGAAGTTATGGACGTTTAACGGAAAAATGTTTGTCTCAAGTAAACTCAGCCACCATAAGACATAGCAAGCTGAAACATTGACACTGGATTTGTGTGGGCCTAACTTAAAATATGGGCTCTAACTAGATTATTAATTCAATACAGAAGCGAAGTTATGGGGCTTTTAGCTGTATTTTCCTAACTTCACAGACAAGTTTGTTTTGAAAATACACAGGTGTGGCAAGTAGGTATTGTTAGTTGATTTTAATTTCAATTGAGCATATGAATATATTGCGTATTTGACATCATTGAAATGGTGTTTCACAGAGTTAAGAATGTACTATCTATTGAGAATAAATCTTTTGTAAACGAGCAATTCTCAGCCCTTAATATGAACAGGCATGAGAAATCAACAAACAAGTTCTTACGCTATATGAAACCGAGGAAAGAACTTACAAGTCAGTAAAGAAATTGGATTAGTGATGAAGAAGCAGTTCATTATCTAATTGAATTTATTGACTCTGAATTTATTTCTCCTGGACTGCCTGCTTATTAGTAAAAACTTAAAGTAGGAGAACCAATCATACTCCATTTTAGTAGCAGTAACAAATTTCATGTTACGAAACATGAGTGCCCCAAAACTGTGCAACGGGACACGACTCTGAGTTCGTGCTCTACACAGGTATGCCATAGAGGCGGACATAATGACTGGATGTGGTATTGGGGAGTCTGTGTGTATACCACACATACCATTGATTCCGAGCCACTGTCTGTTTACGTTGAAATTATTGCAAAGTCCGGTCAGAGTCTATTTCGCAATGACGTTAACTAAGTCGCAAAGGGAGACTTTATCTAACGCAGGAATTCAAGTTAGCAAAACCAAGTTTTTCTCACGTGGTCAACTGTAGTTTACTTGCTCAATAGTCAGAGGTTTCAACTGATTGTTCTTCCATGAACCTGAAGGACAGACAGCTAATGTAGTGTATACAGAGGCATTTGTTTAACACTGTACTAATAATGGTGTTTTCTACTATTCTATAACTTCTAATTATAGTATTAGTATAATACTATAATTGATATTTTGGAATACCAAGAATAATAGAATTTTTGATTCCGTCAAAGACGGGTACATTTGCTAGTTGAAATTAAAATCAACTAACAATACCTACTTGGGGGTCAAGGGGTCATGAAGCGTCGCTTATAGCCTCTCTGACCCAACGCTACTCTCACCTCCTTGTGGTGACCCCTGGACAAGAGTGGGGCTCCCAGCTGCCTCACTCTGACAAACGAGAGTAAAGCGGCCTTTTTAGGTTTTTATTGTTCGTGTCATCCTGTGGAAGGAGGATTCTGAACCGACCTGATGTCGGCGTGTCAAGCGACCCGTGCGCCGACTGGAAGGCACCTGGGTCAGTTTAGGTGTCCAAACGGAGCCTTTGGGATACCTGGCGCCCTCCCAAAGTAAGTAGCCTTACCTGGTCAGTCGGGGCTCTCACCAGGCGGACATCTACCCCCCGGTACTCGTGGGAACAAACATGGATGAACAAACTAAACAAACTAAAACAAACCCTAAATTAGTAATGGGCATTGGTGACAAGCCCAGGAAAACCACTCAGAAGGAACAGGATACGTCCATTCGGAAGAAGGACGAACCTGGTCCTTCCGAGGAAAGTAAGGATTTAGTAGGATCACAGGTTACTGGACCTACTAAACCTAAGAAGAATATCTCTCCTTCGCTTAAAGCCTATAGAGATAGAAGAGGTGCTCTGCGCGTGCTGAAAAAGCTTAGTGAGATACCTGAAAAGGATCTCACTGAGCAAAATAGGCAGTCGCTGAGCTGGGCCAAGAAGGTACTGCAGGATAGGGAGGAGTACCTGAGGCTGAAGGTAGGGAAGAGGCCGCGCGGTGAGGATCCTGTGCCGGAGGCTAAGAAGCGGAAGCAGGGACCCTCACCCAAGAGACGCTTACCTCGCCCCTTTAGTGAAGTGGTCAAGGATCACCACATTTGGGCGGTGATCGACCGCAGCAAACCGGACGGGGCATTTCCACAGAAGCAGTGGAAGCTTGTGGAAATAGCCCTGCTCGGGGTGTTTGAAACCATTCTGGAAGAGAACCCAGGCAGGGCTCCTTGTTGCAGGGATGCAGGTTGGTACCAGGGCCGCATAAAGCTTATGGCATGTGCGGACCAGAGATCTGCGGACCTTTTTCAACTAGCTATAACTAAGATTGGAGAGGTATGGCCGGGGGCAAGACTGGAGGCGGTTGGAAGGGAGGATATTCCTAGCCGACCAAGGTCCAGAGCTTGGTTTCCGGCGGAACCTTCTGATCCTGAGAAGATCCTTAAGATCCTTAAGACTTGCAATCCTTCTCTTCCCACTCACGACTGGAAAGTGGTCAAGGTAGGTGAGGTGAAGGAACACTCTCGACAGGTCACTGTCGTTCTTAACGAGGACTCCTTGGCTGAGCTAAAACGCACGGAGGGGGTGGTCAGCTACGGTTTCGGAGCGATCACCCTAAAGGTGTATAAAGGCGATGCTAGGGGAAGTCGTTTGGAGGCGGCAAGTGATCCTGTCCAGCCGTCCTGCTCTAGGGACCCTCAGGAGGCGGACTCTGATATGCCCATAAGGTTACTTGGGGCCGAGAGTCTGTCTTCCTTAGAGGGAGAAGGTGAGTTTCAGTCGACGTTCAGGCTTTTCAGGGAACTGAGCACGATCGACGACGAGGAACTGCCCAGCACATCGCCTGGTAGTGGTGAAGGAACCAACTAACCAGCGATGCAGTCTTTCAGTGGGTTTGAAGGCTGTTCAAATCAACCTTCACCACTCCAAAGCAGCTACGGCTGCCCTGACACTTCGCTTGTGCAACAAGAAGGAGGATTTTGCCTTGATACAGGAGCCATGGGTCACCAAGAATCAGGTTAGTGGTCTTCGGCTCAAAGGCTTTCATGTTTTCTATTCATCAGGCTCGGGCAAACCTAGGGCCTGTATAATGATTAGGAATCTTTTTGACTCGTTTAAAATATCTGAATTTTGCGATCAAGATACAGTTACAATCGCTGTGGAGCTAAAGGACCGGATAGTCTGGCTGATAGCTACCTATTGGGCTCATGGCGACAACGAGCCGCTTCCATCTACTTTAGTATGCAGAGCGGTCGAGAGGGCGCAGAGGCTGGGAGTTCCAGTGATCATTGGAGCCGATGCTAATGCTCATCATACGGCTTGGGGCAGCAGTAACATCAACGTGAGAGGTGAGTCACTCTTTGATTATATTATATGTAATAATATTAAGATCTGTAATAGGGGTTATTCCCCCACTTTTATTACTGTCAACAGACGGGAGGTTCTTGATATAACTTTAGTTAATGAACCTGCTGTCAAGTTAATGAAGGATTGGAAGGTTTCTAATGATCCATCCTTCTCGGATCACCAGTATATAGAGTTTGGTCTGAGGTTGGACAGACCGGGTCATCCAATGTACTGGAACAGAAGGGCTACTGACTGGAAGTTGTACAGGGAAACCCTAGCTATGATTTTAGTAGAACCTGTCCCTAAGCCAAAGGACACAGAGGAACTGGACGCCGTTGTGGAGCGGTTGACAACTGCCTGCAATCAAGCGTCTAAAGCTTCCTGTCCTGTGCATAGGGTCAGGGGGAAACTCAGACCTCCGTGGTGGACGTCTGAAATTAGAACATTGAGGAAAGAATGTCGCCGGCTATTCAACCTGGCTAAGGTTTCAGGTCAGTGGAATGAATATAAGGCCAGCCTTCGGATATTCAAGAAAAAGGTAAGGACTGCAAAGAGGGACTCTTGGAGAAGATTCTGCTCGAGAATAGAGGAAGTCTCTGAGGGTAACCGTCTTCGCAAAATCCTGGCTATGGATCCAGCTATGCCTGAATACATTTGTAGGCAGGATGGCAGCTGGACAAACTCGAGCTCTGAATCACTGGAGCTATTAATGGAAACACATTTTCCTGGATGTGTGGTGGATGTGGGGACAAATTCACCTTCTGATAAGAAATTTCAGGTTAACCGCAGTATGGTGTCAGGGGATCGCCTGAAATGGGCGATCTCTGGGTTCAAAAGGTTTAAATCACCGGGGCCTGATGATATCATCCCTGCGGAACTTCAGGAGGCTTCTGAGACGATTCTTCCGTGGTTGGAGGTCATATTTGAATCCTGTTTGAATCTATCTTATATTCCTCTTTCTTGGAGAGAGGTTAGGGTAGTATTTATCCCTAAAGGTGGTAGAGTGTTTCATTCGGAAGCAAGGGACTTCAGACCAATAAGTTTGTCGTCCTTTCTTCTGAAGACACTGGAAAAGCTAATAGAGGCACAGATTCGGATACATCTTGATCCTACACGATGGTCCGACATGCAACATGCATACAGTAAAGGTAAATCTACTGAGACTGCACTACATGTCCTCGTATCCCAGATAGAGAAGTCGTTGGAATACAAGGAGTATACTATGGTTTCTTTCCTCGACATAGAGGGGGCCTTCAATAATATTCGGTTTGAATCGATTGTTCGCTCCTTGAGAGCTCTGGGAGTAGAGCGATCGATTTCGACCTTTGTGGAGCAACTTCTATTCCACAGAAGAATCAGCTCGTCGATGGGGAGTTCCACAATCAAGAGAACCCCGGTGAGAGGTACGCCACAGGGTGGTGTCCTCTCGCCTCTCTTGTGGAATATTACCCTGAATGGGCTGCTTCTAGATCTAGTGGAATTAGGATGCAATGTGACTGCATATGCGGATGACCTAGCTTTAGCTGTCTCAGGTAAGTTCATAGATACCATCTCAGATTTGATGCAAAGGTATCTATCTAGAACTCAAAAGTGGTGTATAGATCATGGACTAGGAGTTAATCCAGAAAAGATTAAAGTTGTCCTATTTACTAGGAGGAGAGTGATCCCTCCCTTGGTTATGCCTTCTCTGAATGGAATCCAGTTGTGCCTCTCGGATCAGGCTAAATATCTGGGATTAATCCTGGATAAAAAGCTTAGCTGGAGGCCCAATATCATGGAACGCTCTAGGAAGGCTATTCACACTCTCTACTCATGTGGGAGAGCTGTGGGTAAAAGATGGGGAATAAATCCTAGGATAGTTTACTGGATGTATAAGGCGGTCGTTAGACCTATTTTGTTTTATGGTGTAATGGTATGGTGGAAAGCCTTACGAGTGGGCATACGCCTCAAAGAATTGGGTAGGGTGCAAAGACTTGCAGAAGTATATATTACTGGCTGTCTTAGAACCACCCCAACAAAGGCATTAGATATTATTCTGAATTTGACACCACTGGACCTTTATGGGGAGCAGCTGGCTGTTAATTCGGCTATAAGGTTACACACGATCAACCCCTGGAGGGAGACTCATATTGGACATTCAACTGTGCTTCAGGAATACAGAAGCTTACTTACAGATATTGACTACATCATCACTAAGCCCTCTTTTGGGAGCGGGTTCTCCACAGTCATACCCCGCAGGGAGGACTGGAGGGGGGACTTGTTCTCGAACAGCCGATCCATATGGATCTTTACTGATGGATCTAAGCTGGGGGGCAGGGTTGGTGGAGGTATCTTTTCAGAGGCACTGGAATGGAATATAGCTTTTAGGCTCCCTGACCACTGCAGTGTATTCCAGGCAGAAGTTACTGCTATTAGGGAGGCGGTCAGGCGCTTGTTAGCCCTGACCTCTTTGGGCAGCGATGGCATCAAGATTTTTTCAGATAGTCAAGCTGCTATTAAATCCCAAAAGGGGATCTATAGTACATCAAAGGCAGTCGAGGACTGCAAGAAACTCCTAAATGAATTGTCATTGAGGGCTAAAGTTGAACTTATATGGGTACCAGGTCACTGGAACATTGAAGGCAACTGTAAGGCTGATGAGCTTGCCCGCTTTGGCACCACTCTTCCCACTCAGGATATCCTATACAATTTAGGGACCCCAATTTCTACATGTAAGCTTTGGATAAGACAAAGAATTGATGAACGCATCAGGCAAAGGTGGTCTGATGAGGACACGTGTCTTATTTCAAAGCAGTTATGGCCTTCTTGTAATTCCAGAAGAACGAAGGATCTTCTTTCCAAGAATAGAAGAGATGTAGCCAATGTGATCGCTGTTTCCACGGGACACTGGCTCGTAGGTAGACACGCCACCAGATTAGGATTGGAGGCGAGGGATTTTTGCAGGGCGTGCCAGGATGAGGAAGAGGAAGAGACGATTTCTCACTTTCTCTGTCAATGCCCTGGTCTGGCTCAAAGAAGGAAAGAGGCACTGGGAGAGTACTTCTTTGACAATCTTGAGAACTTAGCATCCACTGGTATCAGGGATCTGTCTAGATTTATTGTTCTCTCGAAATGGTTCGAGTGGACCAGTGACGGGGGAGAATAGCCTCAATTTCTCTTTGTGGTATCACAAGGGGCCGGCTTGCGGCCTATGTGTGTTCTCTCTCGAGACGGCCACTGTAACCTAACCTAACCTAACAATACCTACTTGCCACACCTGTGTATTTTCAAAACAAACTTGTCTGTGAAGTTAGGAAAATACAGCTAAAAGCCCCATAACTTCGCTTCTGTACTGAATTAATAATCTATTTAGAGCCCATATTTTAAGTTAGGCACACACAAATCCAGTGTCAATGTTTCAGCTCGCTATGTCTTATGGTGGCTGAGTTTACTTGTGACAAACATTTTTGCGTTAAACGTCCATAACTTCACTTCTACGTTGAATTTCCAATCAATTCATAGCCTATATTTTAAGTTAGACCTACACAAATCTACTGTAAAAGTTTCAGCTTTATATGTCTTATGGTAGCTGAGTTTACCTGTGACAAAGTTTTGCGGACAAACCGACAAACCGACAAACCGACAGAAATTTTTCTAAGGGTGGATTCGGTTTCTCCAATGTATGAAACGTAAAGAAAACTTGAAATGAGTCAGTTCTAAGCAATGTACAGACAAAATCATTATTTTATTTATAAAGATTGACATAATAATGTGAAATATAAATAATAGTTATCTTTTTTATATCTTTTTGTTGAGATATTCAAGTTTATTTCATATTATTTTAACAGATAAAATAAACTTTACTGGCATTATTTAATTTAATAAACTCCATATTATGAGGTTTTCTTTTTATTTATTATAAATAGTCACAATAGTGTTTAGAATACGTTACTAATAAGGATTAGTAATCTTAATTAGTAAGTACTTTATCTCTTTAATAAGAGATATTAAATTAACATGTAATATAACAAATAACACCATTCTTCTTTTACTGCATATGTACATCCCATACTTCTTTAAATTTCATAATATTTATTTTTTATTATGAAATAATAAGAATTTCATAATATGAAATACAATTTCTCGATGACCGGGTATATTTATTATTATCTAATTTATTTGAATTTAGTTGACACTTTATTTTCATTCTCGAATATTAATGACAGCACGAATTATTTCTAATATATTATTTCGCTTGTCATAGATCATTATAAACCTAAAATTACAACAAAAAATACTTCAACTTATCCAAAATGATTCTCCTTAAAATTAATAGATAAAATTAAGGAAAGAAAAGGGTACAAATATTACTTAAACAAACTGGTGATAGCAACTACTACAGAAAATTCCCATCTTTCATAGCTAAACTAGACTACCCGTAACCCTTTGTGTCACTCAGAAATTATTCTCTGAACATGATTGACAGGGATAATTTTAATTGCTCTTCCTTGTTATAAAGGCACGGAAATAGATTCTTATATGACCCAAGCTTTTCATATAGTATTCATAACATGATTCAAGATATATATACACAAGAAGTATATTTAGCAAAATAAACAGCATTTAAAAGTAAAAAATTATTTATTTTATCATATAAATAAATAAAACATCAATTCAGGTTATATACACAATGAAATGTATTTAAAAAAAACAAAACTTGTATATTGAAATATTCATTTATTTACCTAACATAAAATAACATTAATGAAAGGAATGTGTCTTTATAATATTACCTCAGAACATTCGTATTTTATCTGACATTTGTGTTCAAGTTTTTTTCTAACATTATTCATTTTTAAATTTTAATGTAGTAGTAACGTCCAAATTATTCTATGTTCCATGTCATAAAAATAATTATTTACTTCATTCCTCAGTGTTTAGCATTATGATAAAGTCTAATCGTCTGATTAGCAGTTTTAGATTGTTTTAAATACGATAAAAAGAAATTTAAAATAGTAATAAAACATCTACTATAGTTATCCATAATTATGTTTAACTGTCACTGACTCTATCTTGTTTGATTTAATCAAACTGTATGTATTACATATAGTAGTACATGTATTACTACTACATGTAATAGTTATTTCATCCTGAAATGCAAAAATAAACTCAATCTCCCTGATATGAGGAACAGGATCTCTTTCTACTGGGTGCCAGGACATGCAGGAGTAGAGGGAAATGAACAAGCAGACGAACTTGCAAGGAAAGCTGTTCGGAAACCGCATATAGTAGGTCCAGAACAATATTGTAGTATAGGACAACACATTATACCAGAACTCTTTAGGAAAGAGGATAGAGAAAACCTGAAGCAATACTGAGATTCCCTTTCAGGACTCAGACAATCAAAGATACTTCTCAATAAGTTTAAGATGGGCAAATCAAGTATTGTATGGAAAGGAGCAGGAATAATCTAAGGATTTTAACCGGATTTCTAACGGGGTAACTGCAAACTTAATGGCTATCTGCGAAAAAGGGACATTATCAATCATGGTTTGTACAGATTCTGTAAAGAGGAAGAGACACCGTTGCACCTGCTGGCTGACTCTCAAGCCACTTTTCTGCACAGAGGCAGCTGTTTTGGGATAATCAACAAAACAATAGAAGAACATTTACCGTTGGACCCAGCAAACGTGCTAGGCTTCTTGGAGGCGCTGAAGAAAACTGGGGTACTATAGTACAGAAGGGGGGAAAGTACAATTGTTTTTAGGACGCAGTACTATAATCACCTTCAAATAATAATAATAATAATAATGTTTATTAATTTAATATGAATTATAATGAATACAACTTTTTGATCTTTATGTACATAAATAAATAAACATTATAAGGGCTACTTTAAAGTGAACACCTATTTCATCAAGTATTTAATTCCATTTCGTTTACTATAATGTTTTTTTTTTAATTATCCACATTTTTGTTCTAAATCTAAATGATAGATCATTTAAAATGATGATTAAAGCTTTCATTCATAATTTTCACGATGTCACGAAAAGGAACATGTAACATCAGAATCAAATTAAATCTAATGGTATAGCAAATGGAATCGTCAATCATGAAATATAATTCATAAGGTAGATTGGTAATAATCATTTAAACATCTAATTAATGAAATAATTAAATATAATGAACAAACTGTTAACGTTAGTCATTTATTTTAATTATCAGTTGAGTAAATTATCAATTTACTTACTATAAGTATAAAACTAGCATAACATAATGATTTTCATCTCTTCAAAAGCTTTCTAATTCAATGTCAGTACAAATTAAAACTGGAAGCTTGAGATTTTTAAGAAGCGTAAATATGAACTATTAGACTAGTAACTATAAAAACTGAGTACTCAACTTGGAGTATTAAATAACTTTCTCTTCTTGTTGGTCTTGTTTTTACATTGATTTAAAATTTCTTTATCAGATTCACATCAAGTACACTTTTTCTTTAAATATTAATAAAAGGAAATATTTTTTTTAAAAAAAAAAAAAGAAAACAAGGTATTTTATTGATTAAATTGATTTGCAGAGTTTATACTCATAAAACAGTTAAAACGCAGTATGGAGGACCTCTTGATAACTACCTATTGCCAACTGTCCATAATTCTTATACTGCACAATAATATATCAATTATTCGATGCGTCATGAATTATCATTCATTATTTATTATTATGCTGATTTAATTAGAATATTACTTATATATTATAAAATATATTTCTTTTGTTTTTAATATATATTAAATTTACTTCATACTTCCGTACATGTACCTTCAAATGTTTTAATTTTTTGTTTAAATGTTTAATTATAAATAATTAAACCACTATTCTACTTTATACTTTAAAAACAGTAATATAAACCCGGGGCATTTAATTCAATAAATTTATCAGAAAACTTACTATTTATTCCATTAACGTATTTTGATTTTTAAATCAAAACCAAGCTCAATATATAAATGTTTAAAATATATTAAAGGTTCAACAACAAGTATTATCCATTTCATTTAAAATAATTCTAATATTCATACTCATACAAGAATAATTTTCTATACAAACAATTATTTTAATATTCTAAATCAAGAAAAGAAAAAATATGATTGAAAAGGCTGACATTAACTTCAACACTTGAGTTGATTACGGTTGTATAAGATACTGTTGGTCATAATTTAGCCTTATTAATGACTGATTTAATCTTTAGTGTTGGTTTCATTAATGAGCAAGTTAATTTAATTTCTATTCGTCGAACAATTGAGGATAGAAAACTTTAAAGTCCAATTGGATAGGACGGAATTTCTGAAAAAAAAAAGAAGTTGCTTATCTAGGACACGTTGTCACCGCAGAAGGTGTAAAACCGAACCCTGATAAAATAAAAGCTATTAGAAACTATCTGTTACCCAAAACCCAAAAGGAATAAAAGGTTTCCTTGGGCTACTTTGCTATTACAGGAAATTTATTAAAGACTTAGCTTCATTAATCAAGCAAATGACTAAATTCTTTAAGAGAAATGCTGAAATTGTCATTACCAACGAAGAATATTTAAATAGTTTCAAAATGTGTAAGGAATCGCTAATTAACGAACTAATATTGCAATATTCCGGACTTTTCTAAACCTTTTAATTTAACAAGCAATGCTAGTAATGTATCATTAGGAGCAGATTAAATACACTAATACACTTTTCTGTCAACACAGTATACAAAAGGTATTATCACAATTCAAGCAAATGTATGTTATTTTATGACACTGTAAAATATACTTTAAAATTTAATACTGAAACTGAGAACAAAGCACAAAAACATTTAAATCCAATGCTAGAAGATATTAATTGTTCATTTACTCTTTGAGCAATCAAACAAAAACAAAAGTCTAATTTAAGGCAGTTAGATTCAATAAACACACTAACGAAACTATTATTTTCAAAAAGGGAGAAAACGACCTTAAAACAATAGATATGTAAGTAGGAAAACGGCCTCAGACATGAACTATATGATATACCAATTATCACTCTTCTCTTAACAGCACAGAGATATATTCATAACATTTCTACTTTAAGTATTATATTACTACTTCTATTTATTTCAGAAATAAAATTATCTGAGCTCTTAAATTAGTCCAGATATAATATTTTATTTTATTTGGATCAGAATTAGTTAACAATTTAAACACAGTACTCATAAAAATAAATTACAATTTAGGAGTTATACAGAACGTTTAAATTTGGATTAGAATTAGTTAACAATTTAAATACAGTACTCATAAAAATAAATTACAATGATCTATTATTAGGACTTAATTATTTACTTCAATTTCAATCGTTTGATGCCATCCTTAGTAAACAAACCTTTCAGAGTGAGGTTTCACACAGGTCTTAGTCTTATATTATAAGAATAATATATAAGACTAAATTAAGTATGAGATATGAACTATCTGATATACCAATTATCACTCTTCTCTTAACAGCAAAGAGAATTATTTATACCATTTCTACTGTAACTATTATATTACAACTTCCATTTATTCAGAAATAAAATTGACTGCACTAGAACAAATTACCCCACACGTAACGATATTTTAGTCAATTTCTTAAGCATTAATCGATACTGTATTCATGTGTATCAATAAAAAGTGATGTGTCATGTGTAAATCAGAAGAAAACTAGTATCGTACTGAGATATAATCATTTGATTTGAACGAAAGTATCACAATACATAAATGTATTTAAAGTAGCCGGACGTTAATAAACTTAGAAAACACAACAGTACAGTTATTACTGAATTAGATATATACCTGAATAAATGAAAGTATTACAGGGATCTAATTCAAACTTAATATGACTCAGCAAGTCGCATTCTTCTGAAAGTAAAGAGTTATTAGCTTACAATGAAACTGGAAATCTAGATTTAAGAAACGACATCAGCATAATTAAAATATAAACTATTTACCTATATTATCATATAAAACTATCCTACATCGTCAATATGGGCCAGGGTAGCTTAGTGGCTTGTAAACGTCTGTATTTACCTCATGAAATGTAATATGATTAAATTCTTAAACTCAAATAACACACATCACTGTGATCCCAGCACAACACCTAGTAGTATTAGAAAAGTCAGAATACTAGAACCATACACTGAAAAAGATAGAAAATACAATACCACCTCCACCTACCAGTTAAAATAACAAATTAACAGAATAATAGTGATATATTTAGCAAAGACATTTATGCTGCGATCTACAAATGATCTAGTTAATTGTTTAACTAGAACGAGTAGAAATCGTTATATGTATAGGAATCGCATCTAGAGTGTACTTTAGGAGCCCCAGCGTTTACAGAGACGGACCTTTACACAGATATGATTATAAGGGTTTCCCTACTCTCCAGTAGGGATTTTGGAGTCATTTCTTTTTCTTAAATAGCAACTCATACTTATATTGCAGTAATGTTTCCCTGCTTTCAATATAAGTTTAATTACGTCTTGCTATATTCCTGCTTTGGGAGAAGACCAAACACTTTTTTGAGTCTAATAAATGATTATTATTTACCTGAAATTATCAATTACAACAAATACTTACAGTAGTCTTTTAGGTAGCTTCATTAACTACTAGTCACTCTTATTAGCAGAAAACACTAATATCTTTTTTAAAGATAGAATTAAATACCTTTTCAGGAGATATTTAAAACATTTCAATTTGGATTAGAATTAAATTAACAGTTTGGATTAGATTAGTTAAGAATTTAAATAAAGTTACTCATGAAAAAAATTACAATACTTTAGTATTAAGACTTCATTAACTTCTTTAATTTCACTATTTGAGGCCATCTTTAGTAAACAAACCTTTCAGAAAGAGGTTTCACACAGGGTTGTTTTTCTGTTCATTGCATTTCCAAACTGCATAAACTTCTTTATTATCACGCCTCTATCCAAAATAAAATTTTTTCAAGTAAACTCAGCCACCATAAGACATATCAAGCTGAAATTTTTACTACAGTTGATTTGTGTATGTCTAACTTAAAATATAAGCTCCGAATTGATTGGAAATAATCAACATCAATGGATTGGAAAAATCAACGTAGAAGTGAAGTTAAGGACGTTTAAAGGAAAAACGTTTGTCACAAGTAAACTCAGCTACCATGAGACATAGCGAACTGAAACTTTGACACTAGATTTGTGTATGCCTAACTTAAAATATCGGCTATAAATAGATTGGTAATTCAGTACAGAAGCGAAGTTATGGGGCTTTAAGCTGTATTTTCCTAACTTCACAGACACGTTTGTTTTGAAAATACACAGATGTGGCAAGTAGGTATTGTTAGTCGATTTTAATTTCATTGGAGCATATGAATATATCGCATACTAGCAAACGTACCCGTCTTTGATGGATTCAAACTCTTTATTATACTTTTGCAGACAAACCGACAGAAATTTGTCTAAGGAGATTCTGTTTCTCCAATGTATAAAACGTAAAGAAAACTTGAAATGAGTCAGTTCTAAGCAATGTACAGACAAAATCATTATTTTATTTATATAGATTTGACATCATTGAAAAGGTCTTTGGCAGAGTTGAGGATGTACTATCTATTAAGAATAAATAGTTTTCTAAACGAGCAATTCTCAACCCTTAATATGAACAGGCAGGAAAAAACAACAAACAAGTTCTTAGGATATATCTGTTGTGGGACATTTAAAAACATGCCTGAGGGGACTGCACAACCTGTAATGAACCAGTGTTGCACAACCTGAAAATGAACCATGTGTTTCTGTATACGTTGACTAAATGTGTAGCTTTGAATGTGTTGTTTTGAACTGTGTAAAATAAAAGCTGACATCAAGAATCTCCTTTCGTTAAATTATTTGATAACGGACCCTCAACAGGTTATGGGCCCATGTTGTTCAGGGGTGTAGGGCATAGTGAGCCTCTGTTTTACTCCATGTTTTTGTAAAATCTTCTTTACAGCGAGGTTATTGAATTCCCCTCCGTTATCGGAAAGAAGCTCTCTCACAGTGTACCCAGCAGTTTTTATTTCAGCTAAAACAGTTTTCAAAGTATTGATCACTTCAGATTTATGTTTTATGAAATAGACAAAGCGAAAACGTGTATAGTCGTCCTTGAAAAGAACGAAGTATTTGTATCCTGAATAAGAAGGTACAAATGGTCCACAGACATCCGCATGTAACAGGTCACCCTGTTTACAGGATCTAACCCTTGTTCCAAAGGATTTTCTATGTGCCTTACCGTAGATACAGCCTTCACACAGTTCACTGTCAAGTGGAAGGTCTATACCAAGCTCTCTCTTAACCGTTTCCCTTACATGGCGTTTATTCTGATGTCCCATACGTTCATGATGAAGTTGAAGCAGGTTTTCATGACAAGTAGAATAGAGCGCGGGTGGTTGAGTTGTGACAATGTGAAGCTTATAAAGGCCTCCAAATCTATTTCTGGAACCAACCAGTTTGGTCTCACCATCAATGGTCAAGCAGCATTTCTCTCCCGTTGACTCGAACTTGCTACTCAGAATTTTATCTTGAATAGACAAAACAGAGAATAAGTTTTTCTTTACATCAGGTACATACCACACATCACTCAATGCGATATTTTCTTGTCGCCCATCCACTAGAGCAACGATGTCCACTGAGCCCTTCCCAAAGGCTCTCATCAACTCTCCATTCGCTATTGTCACCATGTGATCCGTCGAGAATGGTTTGAAATCACGTATCATATCTTTCCAGCGGCAGACGTGGTTCGTGGCTCCGTTATCAACAAACCAGTCTTGTTGATTGCACTCAGCTGACAGTTTGCAGGAGGTGGTGGCCAACAACATCATGTTAACCCCCTTTCCATGAGATTTTTGGGTAGATTTCTCTGTTTTTGGTGGTCTTCCATCAGAAATCCACTTTTTACAAAATATTATTTTATGTCCAGGAAGCTTGCAGTAGTTGCACACTATCTTCTTGGATGGATGCTTTAGAGAACTGTTAATACTTTTCGATGACTTTGAATACTCAGTTACCAATAATTCATTGGCATTACTGCTCTCTGCTTTTCCAGACAGGGCCCTTTCATATGTGCATAGCTGAGTGGTCAAGTTTGCCAAGGACCTCTCAGACTTGGCTATCAGAGTCCAGCTAGACTTGAATGAAAAATAAGACTCAGGCAGAGTCTCTAAAATTTTGCACATAAGGAGCAAATCAGGGAGTTCTCCATTATTCTCCTTCGACAACTCAATATTCAAAGCATTCCAAATATTCTTCAATTTGGACGTGTGTCCCATTATGTTATCAGAAGGATCCATTTTATAGCAAAAAAATTGAATACACAAGTCAAATGCTTTGTCCTCCCTGCAGCCATCAAATAACCTGTGTAATTCCAGCCAAACATCCCTAGAATTAGAAAAGCGCATCACCAACTTCAAAGTGTCCTCCGTCATGTTAGTAGTAATAATCAATAGAGCAATACTATCTAACTTGGTAAAAGTTTCATAATTTTTTTCAAATGCCTTTACCACTGATGGACTTGCATCCTTTGAAGGATCTTCAGGTGCAACCACTCTCCCTTCCACAATATCCAGTGCACCAGGAGTACCTGTCAAAGACTCGTGTGCAAGCAGTAAACTTGGGGCTTCATCTTACCGACAAGCCGTTGGGTCACTCATGTATTTGATGACTGGTACTCGACCTGACATCTCGTATGCAGTTGGAGTTGCATCTAGATCTTTGGAGAATCCTACCGCGCATGATTGGTCAAAAGTCAAAAGGATTCTTCGCTACATTAAGGGAACTGTGGACTATGGTATTCTTTATAAGTCTGAATATAATAATGGGAATCTTGAGTGCTTCAGTGATGCGGACCATGGAGGAGACAGCAAGACAGGCAGGTCTACATCTGGTATACTCTGTCTGTATTCTGGTGGTGCTATCTCATGGGCCAGTCAAAGACAGTCATCGGTTGCAATCTCTACTACTGAAGCAGAGGTAGTGGCTGCGAGTGAAGCTGTCAAAGAAATGGTCTGGGTGAAGAGACTGTTGCTTGAGGTGACTCATATCAATACTCCTAAACTCCACATTGACAATGAAGCCGCACTAAGACTTGCTCAGAATCCAGAATATCACAAGCGTACTAAGCATGTACAATTAAGACACTTCTTTGTGCGTGAGCAAGTCCTGGATGGAGAAGTGGAGGTACAAAAGGTACCATCAACCGCCCAACTTGCCGATATTTTAACTAAAGCTCTGCCTAGGCCCCGACATTCTGATTTGTGTTCCCGATTGGGACTTGTAGATATGTAAATCATTGTTTGTTTTTCAGTTTTTCTTTTTTTTTGATGTTGTTAAATGAGGGAGAGTGTTGTGGGACATTTAAAAACATGCCTGAGGGGACTGCACAACCTGTAATGAACCAGTGTTGCACAACCTGAAAATGAACCATGTGTTTCTGTATACGTTGACTAAATGTGTAGCTTTGAATGTGTTGTTTTGAACTGTGTAAAATAAAAGCTGACATCAAGAATCTCCTTTCGTTAAATTATTTGATAACGGACCCTCAACAATATCAACCGAGGAAAGAACTTACAAGTCAGTAAAGGGAGTGATTAGTGATGAGGAAGAAGTTCATTATCTAACTGAATTTCTTGACTCTGAATTTACTTCTCCTGGACTGCCCGCTCATGAGTAAAAACTTAAAGTGGGAGCACCAATCATACTGCAATTTAGTTGCAGTAACAAATTTCATTGTTACGAAACGTGAGTGCCCCAAAATTGTGCAACGGGACACGACTCTGGTTCGTGCTCTGCACAGATATGCCATAGAGGCGGACATCATGACTGGGTGTGGAATGGGGAGTCTGTGTGTATACCACCCATACCATTGATTCCGGGTCACTATCTGTTTCCGTTGAAACGATTGCAAAGTTCCGTTAGAGTCTATTTCGCAATGACGTTAACTAAGTCGCAAGAAAAAACTTTATCTAACGCAGGAATTCAAGTTAACGGGACCAAGTTTTTCTCACATGGTCAACTGTAGTTTACTTGCTTAAGAGTCAGAGGTTCCAACTGGTTGTTCTTCCATGAACCTGAAAGACAGACAGCTAATGTGGTGTATACAGAGGCATTTGCATTTGCTTAACACTGTACTAATAATCGTATTTTCTACTATTCTATAATTTCTAATGGCATTTTGGAATACCAAGTATAATAGATCTTTTGATTCCGTCAAAGACGGGCACGTTTGCTATGTATTATATATAACTGTAAACTTTTTTTTAGTTTAATATTTGCTTAATAAAAACACTTGTAATAAAGTAAGGTATGGAATCAGAGTAGCCAGTGGCTTTATTGCTCGCCGATGACAGTAGTGCAAATGTATCTTAAATATATGTAACAAAAACCTGGAGAGGTAGGCACCAAAGTCCCCATGCCCAGTTAAAATCTGGGCGAGCCAGTGATCAATCTGAAGACCTGTCACTTGAAATGAGTCAGTTTTAAGCAATGTACAGACAAACCATTCCTTTTATTTATCTAGATTAGAGCATTTTGTTAGACAAATCCATCATACCATGGGAAGCATCAGAAATTATGTATCTGATTGGCTTTGATTGTTTACATGTAAGAATTATATGTTTATATATCTCATATAAAGTTCTTAAATTATTTAAACATTTTTCATTAAACCTCTAAAAATCAATTTTATTTCAGAAGATTCACTCAAAAAATTTGTAAGCCAATGTAAAGAATGTAAATATATACGACAATATAGCAACTAAACTATTAGTCCAGGATCAATATTCAGTTTTTAAAGCTTTATTTAATTTCTCTTTGCCATAATTGAAATATGATTTTTTTTTATAACATCCAAAATGATATATCAACTCATTCTGTACATAACGTTCTATTTGTAGGTACAGTTTCATGCTGATCCTTTAAAGGGTATGGTTTGTATCGCTCTTACAAGCTTTTAGATTGAATATGAGTCAAATATTTACATTTTATGGAAAAGAAATACATTTGTTTTTTCAAAATCTGAGGGTATTTTTCCTTTATTGCTTTAGTAGCAATAAACTTGAGTTAGTTACCTCAAAGATAATGTCAAAATTTCAAGATTCTAGAATTAGTAGTTTAGGAGAAAAAAAGTTGTCTAAAAACTGAGTTTTAGCAAAAAAAAAAGTGACTTTCCCGTCATGCATAATTGCACCCAAACAATAGGGCTCATCTACACTATGAGGCCCATTTTGGTGTAAAATATCAATTTGAACCATCAAAAGATTCTGGACCGTATAGTGGCCACAAACGTTAGATACCTACTCACCCACACACAGACATCCTCATAAGATGACTTCTGGGACCTCAAAATATGTAATTCCGTCAAATCTATAGATCGAATTTTTTTCACGATCACTATACTTTTCTTCTAGTAAAGTCAAAAAAGTTATTCTATAATCGAAGATTTATTTTTAATCAGAGCTTTCAAAGTAGAAGTCCTTTAATGTGAGGATAGAAAGATGTGCTCTGTATGCTTTGGATTAGAAGTAAAAACCATTAGAGTTTAGAGTTTCAAACAAATACGTGTTAGTCAGGTACACTGTGTAAAGATTTCTTCTCTAAATATACTTTAACGAAATTTGTTGAATAATCCCGGTATTGTGCTAATCAAGAAATGAGTCACTTTCCACACAAAAACAGAACTTTTTGTTCTGTAACTAATATCACATGCTAGTTCAAATAACAAGTTCTAAACTACTTTCATTGATCTCAATCACTGCTATTGGTTATCAGAAATATTTCTGGACTGAAGGATACAAATGATTGCTTCTATAAAATAGTTCAATATAATTAAGTGTGAACTTGATATTTTTTTCCCAAATTCACTAGTACCGCCTCTATATTCTTAACCACATAGTACTTAAAGCTAAGGAATAACCTCGCAATGGACTCTTAAAAATGAATATAGATCTCAATCTGTGCTTAACGGAAAGTTTTGGGTTTTCATCGAGAGGTTCAATTATACTTTCCTTTTCTAGAATGTTACGAAATATATCGCTTACGTTATATCTTTTCGCTAAGGAATTTTGTATGAGAAATATTATCGTTAAACATTCATTGATCGTTAGTATATATTGATATGGAAACAATTTAGATTAAACCTGAGACCAGAACAAACTCATCTGTTCGAATTGTAAATTTATGTCTTAGTACAAAAAAATAGCAACTATTTGCTTATTAATTAAAAGTAACACTAAATATCAGGTTTTTCTGTTCAGCAATTTATTTCATTAATATGTTAACTAAACATGGACTATAAGATGATAAAAGGGTTTATCTTTAAGTAAAGTTATTAAAAATAAAAATATAAATATCAAAATAACATTTATTTTAATAGGGCTAAAAATGATATTCATAATACTGAGGATTAACTGGAGTGTTTCTTAAAACACTAAAATAATTCAGTACAATGTATAAAAATTAATAATTCTTAACTTCATACATTTTTGCTTTGAAACAGTAATAAATTCACAGAATTCAACAAATATCTATACATATAACAAGGCCTACAGATTTCTCTAGACGATCACAATGGAACAAATGTTTGGTTTATTTCTTTTCCTATGACAATTGTTTTATATCTATATCCGAGTATTTCTAACAATTTAACATTCTTTATAGAAAGTTTCAAACCTGAGTAGAATCTACGAGGAAGGTTTTTACTTAGTAATGATTTATATTATGGGAAAACTACTTTAAAAATACACTATATGACATTAATTATTTTATAATGCATATGCTATACTGGAATAGAGAATAACAAACATCTTAAAAAAAAAAGACTCAATAAACAATTACAGTCTTCTAAACTGGGCTATTTTAAACTATTAAAATGTAAGTCTTATAATAGTCAGATAATATAACCTTGAAAGAAAGGAGTTTCTAAACCTACAAGTTTATTATTGCCACCAAAATGAATCTACCAGTTACCAATTATACATTGATTTAATGAAGGTAACTGCAAGGCTTCAGAAGAATCAAAACGGGGTCTAAAATCTAATTATCAAAAAGTTGAATTTCTTTGCCAACTATAAAATAGATTTTTTTTCTTAAGACTACTCTTTTAAAACAAGAGAAAGATTACTTATTCGTTTTTTTTATTTTATTTTAGCTCTTTTTATATTGAATTTCAAAGTAGAAAATAATAGATGTCAACCATTTAATTGATTGGATTACCAAATCTTCAATTAATTTAATTATGATTAATAACCCGATGCAGGTTAAATTTAAAAATTCTCTTATATATGTAATATTTACTTAAATTGTAGATATATATGTATACATTATTTATTATAAAAGTATGACTTTTAAAAAGAAAATATTATAGGTCTTTTAATCTTTTTTTTATTATCATTCTTTATTTATTATAAATATTTAATAATTTATAAAGTAGATAAACTTATTGTTATAAATTTACGAAATTTGAATGCAATAAATAATCCAGATGTTTTAGAAAGACCCATAAATAAGCCTTGCAGCTTGAATCCCACATGTTCTCGAACACTAAGACGGAAGAAATTCATGTACAAAAGGGCTATATTACACAGCACATGCAAAAACAGTCGTGATGGGTTCTAGCGAATAGTTATACAATCTAGTAATATATCCATATGAACATATATAAACATCATACACCACATTATGAAATTCTGAAATCCCCTGACTAATCTCAGTGCTCATCAGAAACACTTAATGATTGATTGTCATTAATTTTGCGACTCTGTTGAAAACTATCGCAGATCGAGAACTTTTGGTGCAGTTATTAAAATGTCATAGTATGGTTTGTACATTGATTTTGAACTAACATTTTTATTGTGAATTACTTTTATAATATATATATATATATCGCGGAGGCACGCAACGGTGCGGCCGACACCGCTTCCTCACTTGCCCCATCATCAATCCTGAACCTTTCTTCTCTAATCTCAGGAATAGCTTTCAAGTCTCTCCCAACACCTCTTGCACAAGCACGAACTGCGTCTACCGCTTGGAATGTGTCCCGTGCGGTGCATTCTATGTTCGTCTTTCCTCCAACATACTTAGCATCCGCATGACTGGACACAGAGATTCCGTCAGGTGACGCAGTAACCTGCCTGTTGCTATTGACGCAAATAATCATGGCCTTACTTTTAATGACTGTTTTAGAGTCCAAATACTCAAGGTAATAGAGACTGATGAAATAAGGTTAACTTTGAGAGCCTCTGAAGAGGTTCATATTTGGTTACTGAATGCCCGCTCCTCACCTGGCCTCAACCTCAAACGTTAATTTTTTTTTAATACTTTTTTTACACATTTATATATTTTTTCCCTCTCTCCTCTTCTTCAACCTTATTCTCTCTTATACGGTAGGCGAGTTCAATTACGGTGGAATGGTGTCGTCTACGGGGGATCTGCTTGCAGCGCTTCGAGCGACTTGGATTTGAGACTACCACCTGGAACCCTCAGTCGCATTCCACTAGTAGAGCTGAACGCAGGTACCCCTTCTACTCTCTTCCTTATGACGAATTTCAGTTCGAAATATCGATCCAGTAAGTTTTCTGGTTTCTCTATGTGTTGTCTTGTATACATATATATATATATATATATATATATATATATGATCAAACCACAATAAGAAAATGGGTAAACAAGACTAAGATCTTTCAACCGTAACAAGCGGTCTTCGTCAGAGTCAAAAAAAACCTTTCTTTTTTTTGTTTTTTTTTTTATTTTATTTTTTGACTCTGACGAAGACCGTTTGTTACGATTGAAAGATCTTAGTCTTGTTTTCCCATTTTCTTATTGTGATTTGATCATTGATTGTTATTTCACGTGTTATGTGAAATAACAATCAATGCTCAAACCACAATAAAAAATAAGAAAACAAGACTAATATCTTTCAACCGTAAAAAACGGTCTTCGTCAGAGTCAAACACCCATTTCAGTCAGGGTTTTTGACTCTGACGAAGACCGCGTGTTACGGTTGAAAGATCTTAGAATTGTTTTCCCATTTCTTATTGTGGTTTGATCATATATATATACTTTTTCGTAGGAAATACGAGATAAAACATACAAATATAGTTCAATATAGACAAAGAAACATAGAGAAATCAAAAAACACACTTACAGTCTCTAATTTTCGGTTTGAACCGTCTTCAGGAGAGATAAGAGAGGGAAACCAAGCGCACTGGTTCAGAGACGGTTGGAGAGTCTCCAACCAAATTATTACAACTTCTAAGAGACATATGAGGTAACCTACACTGAATCAGTATCCAATGATAATTAAAATAAATAATAGTTAAAATACTGAATGGGTAAGTGAATCTTATGACCACTGAACTCCCTAAAAGAAATACTTCTCAGGATCTGTCACCTGTTTATTCACAGTAACACAAAAAAAAAATCGTAATTTCTGATAACCTCATTTCTTTTTATTTTCTACAAGATTTGAATGAAAGTTTGGTAAAAACCAGTTTATTATGTTTGAAACTTCCTTCACGAACATCTGAGTCTTTTCATTATTCTAAAGCATTTATTGCAAGTGGACTCCATAAATCAAGCGCTCTTCTGGAGGAGCAGAAAATATCTCCATGTCATTCTCACTAACAGAGCGATCCTTATGTCGGTCTTTCTCGAGAAAGGCTTCCTAAAGGTCCATAATAGTCTTGTAACTCCCTGCATATATATTCTAATAAATAATGTATGCAGTATTAACAATTAGTAAATGGTATGTACAAAAATTTGTTATATATATATATATATATATATATGTATATAATTATATTGTTTATATTACATGAATTCAGTTGAATTATATTAACCCTCTTAAGAGAAATAAATAACTTTTAAAAGATACTCTATCTCAATTCAAATTTGTTCGATGTTGTATGTTCTTAACCTAGTTTACACAAGACGAATATCTACAGCATCCTAAATTAAACTTGAAATAAGAGGTTAATTATTAATATTGTCTGATATAAGCGCAGGACCTAGTGACGGCTGAACCAAATTAGAGAATGTAAGTGTGAGTCCCTGTTTCTTGTTTACCTTCTTTCTAAAATACTGATGAAGACAGCCCCGTTTAAGAAACATCAGGTCATAGTTTCTTTGATACAACTAACATGAAAGTATTATTTAACAGTGACATATATATATATATATCACGGTCGTCGGTTACATATTTTTTCTATATGAAATTATCAATATAATTCAATATATTTATGACGGTCAGTATGGTTAATTTGAGGAAAATGTAAAATTTTCCTGTATGCTGGCTTCATCTTAGAAATACATTCGCCTTAAAACCAGTCTGACATCTGAGTTTAAAGTTCAGTTATTCTCAAGACTCAAAATTTTGGGTTTTGGTTGTAAATACCGTTAGGGCCTCCGAATACTTTTTATGTTGCATTTGAAATGTATTATTTAAACCACATAATACAGTATAGTTAGTTTTTCACTAACTACACCCTTATGACCACATCTATTCTTCTCATCTAAAAAGAACTGCAAAAACTCACTTCTATTTTTGGACTCTCGCCGTCATCAGTAGTAGCTGCCCGTTTTTAAACGAATTTATATATATATATATATATATATATTTGTAAATTTAGGGAGCAATCCTTCTTTTATGCATGTTTTGTTGAACGACCTTTGTACTGTGGCATGAATCAATTTCATAGCCGATCTTTCAAGTTTTCTCACCTTTGATTTAAATCTTTCTGGTATTAAATACACTAGTTCTCCATCAGTTGGCCCAACAGATGGAACCTAGAGGCATTTTATGAAGTTAAGAGGTACACCTGATTATGACAGGTGGCAAAAACTGCTTTAAGTAAATGTTTATTTTGGGATAGAATTATTTCTTGATGTTTTTGAAAATTATTGTGTTAATTTAGGAAATGTATAGTATAGTGTATATAGTTGTGATTAGTAGGAATAAGTTTTTATAAATATGATTAACTCTGAAGATGGTCAAGGAGACCGAAACATGTCAGTTATGAAAAATAAATCATTTGGAGAACTAGTGTATTTAATACCAGAAAGATTTAAATCAAAGGTGAGAAAACTTGAAAGATCGACTATGAAATTGATTCATGCCACAGTACAAAGGTCGTTCAACAAAACACACACACACATATATATATATATATATATATATATATATATAAACTAGAATTTAAAAAGAACACATAGAAAGGAAATCACTGAACTCACTACTATATTTCGATGTCCTCGTCTTCAGGAAAAGAAGTGAATCGCTCCAAAGGCTGATAACGACTGACTTGGCGTTCGAACTGAAGCACTCAAACAGGGTAGCCAACTTTCGGAGGAAAGGTAGACAGGGAAGATAAAGAGATAAAAGCCAAATAAAAATTAAAAAATGAAAACATTTAACTAAAATAAAATTAAAAGCTGATAACAACTTTAAAAAAAAAAAAAAAAAAAATCAACGATTGAGGTTAAGCCCAGGAGCCGATCTACCGCCCAGAAGACTAATAAGTGCTTCTTCTGAAGCTCTCAGAGTAACTTTCGAATTAGTCTGATCAATCTGCCTCAGGACCTGTACACGGAAACAGTCATTAAAACTGAGTCCGTGAGAGCTGGCATGAGTAGCAACGGGAAGGTCACTGCGTTTGCCAACGGATGACCTGTGATTATTCATACGCAGGCTTAGCTTGGTGGAAGCCAAACCCACATAAAAAGAATCACACTGGGTGCAATCCAAACGGTAAACGCAGTTACCAGAGGTACAAGAGGTCTTGTGAGAGATAGGGTAGGTGCGTTTACTATGGACAGAGGTAAAGGAAGGAACAGGATTGATGATAGGACAAGTATATTATACTTATATATATATATATAAACTCAAAAATTGTTATTGACCTCTTCTATTCTATTCACTGTTTCGTTATTGAGGGCTAGGTCAAATAAAAGAAAATAAACTCCTTTCTAGGCCGACGTTTCGATGTATTTGTACATCATCTTCAGGGCTAAAATTAGAGTACTGGTGGTTTAACAAAAGTGTGTGTTATTTCTCTTTGTGAGTTGTAGATTGTTTTGATAAATGTATTATAGTCTTACTCTAATTTTAGCCCTGAAGATGATGTACAAATACATCGAAACGTCGGCCTAGAAAGGAGTTTATTTTCTTTTATTTGACCTAGCCCTCAATAACGAAACAGTGAATATATATATATATATATATCCATTTTTACCCATATTTCCAACAGCCCCTGTGCTAGCAGAGGGATGAAGCGATGTGAACGCCGTAACTGCCAAACCTGTCCCCTAATTAACTCCAGTCCTTACTTTACTTCCCCTCTCAGTAACAACTCCTATCCTGTTCCTTCTGATACATCTTGCACTTCCTGTAACTGCGTTTACCGTTTGGAGTGTACTCGATGTGATGCTTTTTACGTTGGCTTAGCTTCAACCAAGCTGAGCCTGCGTATGAACAATCACAGGGCGTCCGTTGGTCAGCGCAGAGACCTACCCATAGCTATCCATGCTAATTCCCATGACCTCCCTTTCAATGATTGTTTCAGGGTACAAATCCTCAAACAAATCCCCGAGTCTAATTCTCATGTCACCCTTAGAGCTTCCGAAGAGGCATTCATATGCCTCCTTGGGGCTCGTTCTCCTCCTGGTCTCAACCTGTACCGTTAATTATTTTTTATTTTATTATTATTATTTTTTTTTATTATTATTATTTCGTATTTTATATATTTTTTATCTTGTTTTCTAAATAAATATTGGAGGGATTTCTATTTTTCCTCTCCTCCGCTGGGGAGCAGCATTGCGGTGGTTCCACGAGTTACTCTGGTGGCCAGTAGCAGTTTGCTTCTCAACGCGAGTACTTCGCACTTCTTCCCGATGACGACGGATGTCGAAATATCGAAGTGAGTTCTGTAGTGTCTTTCTGTGTTCTTTTCTATGTGTTAAAGTATATATATATATATATATATATATATATATAGTGACAATTAGAAGAAACGATTCTTCGAACTGAATAAACTAGAATTTAAAAAAGAACACATAGAAAGGAAACCACTGAACTCACTACTATATTTCGATGTCCTCGTCTTCAGGAAAAGAAGTGAATCGCTCCAAAGGCTGATAACGACTGTTATGGTAATAACTTAAATAACTTAAAATTTTAATTTAATAACTTAAAATTAGAGACTAACTGAGTCGTTATCAGTCTTTGGAGCGATTCACTTCTTTTCCTGAAGACGAGGACATCGAAATATAGTAGTGAGTTCAGTGGTTTCCTTTCTATGTGTTCTTTTTTTAAATTCTAGTTTATATATATATAATGGTCACAATAAACACATGTCTTACTTTGATAAAAGAAACGACCACGATGATAAAAGTAAAATGAGAGTCTAAGGCCTTCACTTGCTCAATGTCACAGAACTAAAAAATATAGATAAAAGGTTGTTTTTTTGGAAATGTTTAATCAAAAGGAATTAAACCTACTCTTTTTTTGTTATTGTTATTACTTTTTTCTTTGATAAAAATGCATATAAATAATAAGTATTGATACACACAAACAATTGAAAAATTACAAAAAAAATCATATCTTTCATTTTAAGAAATCTAGATGTCTTCAAGATTGCCTCATCTAAGACAACAAATTTGTCGACATTTAATACTATGTTTATCTGATTAATATGAATGTTATCTGAGAATTATTACACTTATCAGTACATATACGTATGTACTACATTACATATACATATATTTAGTTTAATATAGATAAGGAAACAGAAATAAATAAAAACACACACTTACAGTCTCCAACTTTTGGTTTGAACCACCATCAAGAGATAAGAGAGGGAAACAAAGCGCACTGGTGCAGAGACGGTTGGAGACCTAACCCAAGAGTGCGCTGGCCTTCCCTTTCACATCTCTCTTGTTCACCGTTCAAACCGAAAATTAGAGACTAAGTGTGTGTTTTATTTATTTTTGTTTCTTTATTTGTCCGTTTCGGATCGTTTTTTCATCGTAGAAGTGTATATACACATATGCTATACTATTTTTCTTGGCAGAAGTTTTTTCTAGAATCAAACAATAAAACACGTTTGAGCTAATGTTTCGTCTATATTTGCAGACATCTTTAGGGCTACATAAATACAGAAATTAATTAAATTAGAATTAATAATAACTTAAGTTGTTCTTTGTTTGACACTGAACCAAACCTCTATAAGGAAAAATAGTGTTAAATATATGTGGTCGAGATAAGAAAACATTAGAATATACATAAAATAAAAAGGGGTCAGTTTTCCAGGAGCATGTCAAACTTTCAAAGTCGAAAGCACGAAAAAGTTTTTAGATGAAACTAAAACTTCCACTTCGAAAGTTTGATCTGAACTTCAAAAATTGACAGATTCCTGAGTAACATGCTCACTCCATTTGATTCCACGATTGTTACCTCTATCAAATTTTATATATAAATGTCAGATATAACAGAATATATTTTTTTTTCATTTGTTACTCCCATTTTTTATATTTAAACATATATTGATGAGTGAATTTCAATTTAAATTTATGAAAACAACAGACATAGATCACAAGTTATTTTCCCTATTTTACATTTCAAACTGATTGAAGTGAAATAATGTGTTGCTATAATTGCATATCCTACTTTTATTGAATACTAATGCACGTTGAATCAATGTCCAAAATATCATTAGTTCTTTTTTTTTTTTTTGTAATAAAAGTTGAACTTATTTACTGAGGAGATTCTATACCATGTGATGACTTTCAATTATCATTGTAACTACATATTATTGTTAAAAATAATAGTGTGATTGTTAAATTACGTATGTAACGTGAGACGGAATATAAAACTAGATTGTTGAATCACATTATGCGAGACTAGTCCCAGGGTAACTGTTCGTTAAACTATAATAAATTCAATTAAATTGAGCATTAATGAAAACGATTTAAGAACTAATATTACGTTTAATTTTAATAATGCTAAAAATATCACAGTAATTACATATAAAACTGACTATTCAACAACCAATTTAAAGCCATTTATAAATATCAGTAACTTTTATACGCATCAATGAGAACTGAAAAACATTATACAAGTTAATATGTGAACACGAAAATGAATACACAGAGGTAAATTCGTAAACAATAATCATTTTAATTTAATTATTAAACTTCTAAGAGACATATGAGGTAACTAACCTACACTGAATCAGTATCCAATGATAATTAAAATAAATAATAGTTAAAATACTGAATGGGTAAGTGAATCTTATGACCACTGAACTCCCTAAAAGAAATACTTCTCAGGATCTGTCACCTGTTTATTCACAGTAACACAAAAAAAAAATCGTAATTTCTGATAACCTCATTTCTTTTTATTTTCTACAAGATTTGAATGAAAGTTTGGTAAAAACCAGTTTATTATGTTTGAAACTTCCTTCACGAACATCTGAGTCTTTTCATTATTCTAAAGCATTTATTGCAAGTGGACTCCATAAATCAAGCGCTCTTCTGGAGGAGCAGAAAATATCTCCATGTCATTCTCACTAACAGAGCGATCCTTATGTCGGTCTTTCTCGAGAAAGGCTTCCTAAAGGTCCATAATAGTCTTGTAACTCCCTGCATATATATTCTAATAAATAATGTATGCAGTATTAACAATTAGTAAATGGTATGTACAAAAATTTGTTAAAATCGTTATTTTTAATATTAAAAGAAAATCTGGAAAAGGAAATATTAGCCCTATATACCATAATTAAATCCTATTTTGTTGACAGTAGATAATTTTGTTGGAAATAGAATTGGTTAATTCGCAGAACCCATCACAAATGAATACTTTTCTACCCCGACGTTCTAACATTACCTTAACAACCTTCAGCTCTATTAAAACACACACAGAAACATTTTTTATAATTAGTAATAAACATTTGTAGAAAGGACTATTAATTAAAAGTAAACTTAAATAACTAATTTAATTAGAATGATCTATAACTAGGAAAGACCTAGAGTTACTCACCATTGCTCAGTTTGAACATTACTGAGAAATATATAAATATTATAGCATATAATTTGGGAATAAATTATCACAAGATTTTAAATTTAATTAGTGAAATTATTTGAATTATCAGTCACCTATGTAAAGATAAGTCTACAAGACTCAATGAAAGGTAACTTTATATAAAGAAGCAAGTAGTTAATGATTGGATAACTATTTTTACCGCATGGTCCTAAATAAATGTAGGAAAAGGTGAAGTTTCGAACTATAACAAATTAAACGTTGTTGTCAATCGCTTGGCCGTTTTCTTCTCTTTGTTTCAATGACTTGTTGCAGTTGTCAACAATAGGAGGTATGACGAGGAGAAGCCCAGAGAGTGCCATGAAAATGCCAGCCAAGTAAAACGGGAGATCATAGCGTTTAGTTATGTCATAAAGCCAACCTGCAAAACATTATTTTAAATCCTTACAAATACAATTATTATGGCAATAACTTTTTTTTGTAATTTATCTGTATCTTGCTCTAGTTCATCTATAAAAGCTACTGGAATATCATTCTGAAGACAGCAATTCCGCAGGCCTGAATTCACACTTTTATCTTTTATAAATGTCTATACGAAAATACAAGAAATAAAAGTTCACAGGTTAGACTTTTGAGTGCAACATGAATACTCACACACACTGACCGACTAAACATAATCAAAACAATCCTAAAACCATCCTGGGTCTTTTGCTTACAACTTTAATAAAATACACCATTTGAAATTATCTTTAAAATCGTTAGGAAACTCCCATGGTACACAGCAAACTCCTAACGCACCCAAACCCATTCCCTCACTCATAATACCTCTAAACAGTTTAAGTAAATCTAGTATGAGAAGCCCTGAACAGTGGATCAGAGGCCCAGCCAAGCGACCTTACTGCTTACCACCATTTATTACTATTCTCGGCCTAGACAGTGAGTGCACCAACATATTTTGCCACCTGGTGATCCCCAAATAGCCACTTTTTGTAGTTGAATCAAAATCAAGACTTGGTCCAAGTTTTTGACCAGTTAAGATGTTAGTTCACTAACTATCTATTGTTACTTCATTTTATATAATGTAAATTTCATCATTTTTCTAATTCAAAAATTCTGACTTCTGCCTATGAAAAAGGTTTTAAATAAAACCGAAACGTCGGCATTGAGAGTTTGATTTTGATCCTGGAAAATTGACCGAATCCCGATTACATTATACACCTATATACATGTATAGGTCGTTATCAGCCTTTGGAGCGATTCACATCTTTTCCTGAAGACGAGGACATCGAAATATAGTAGTGAGTTCAGTGATTTCTTTTCTATGTGTTCTTTTTAAATTCTAGTTTATATATATTTATATATGATTGGTTATACACGACTGAATATTGTCGATCGATGATCTTCTTCTCCAACTTTTCAAGTTTGCGGAAAATTAATTTTTCGTTGTGAGAACAACGGTTCAAGGAATGAATTCTTCTTGTCGACACGTTTCGACTGTCTACTGCAGTCATTTTCAAGACACAAAACAGGTGGGTTACCGGTCTCCTATTACCGGTATAGCCATTATTCATATCGAATCGAATAATCGAATAATTCATATCGTATAGCCAATAACGCCTTCGATGAAGTCCTGAATTCCTACTTGGTCAATAAGGAAAGAAATACCAATAATGACCCAGACGGAACGGTATACCAGCTGTACTACAGAAACCAGTTCACAAGGGAGTACAAAACAGATGAAGCCGCACTTAAGAATATTATACGAAGAAACGTAAAATGCAAACAGCCCAACGACAGAATAAAATTACATATTTATTATAAGGCCCGGACCACAACAAATTTAGTCATAAAAAACAGCCCCATCACCGCAACCAGCGATCTGCAGAGAGTCAACGTCGTGTACGAATACAAATGTAAAAAAGGAGTGTGAGCTCCTGGCTAACGCCAAGTATATCGGCATGACGAAGACTACGCTTTCCAGACGCCTCACCATGCACCTTCAATCAGGAGCTATAAAGAACCACACCAGACAAGCACACAATTCCGACCTATCCCACCAGGACCTTACAGAGAACACCTCCATCATCAGGCAAACCAATGATTACAATAGACTCCCAATCTATGAAGCAATAGAAATATCCAAAAATAGCCCTATAATCAATAGACAACAAACTGGGATGTCAAGAGTACTCAAGCTACTCGGAGAACAAGCCCCAGCAATAGGCCAAACCAATAACCAATGAGAAGGAAGAACCACAATAGCACAGCCAATCAGCGCTCGCCCCCCCTGACTCTCGGCTATATAAGGAGACCGGTAACCCACCTGTTTTGTGTCTTGAAAATGACTGCAGTAGACAGTCGAAACGCGTCGACAAGAAGAATTCATTCCTTGAACCGTTGTTCTCACAACGAAAAATTAATTTTCCGCAAACTTGAAAAGTTGGAGAAGAAGATCATCGATCGACAATATTCAGTCGTGTATAACCAATCATGTATAAAGGAAGGACTGCTACCGAAGTACACTAATATATATATATATAACAGATTCAATAATATATCGACCGTTTGATAGGATAGTCTAGACCAGGGGTGCTCAATACGTCGATCGCGATGGCAATAGTGGTAGATCACATACAACTTTCAAGAAATAAAGTTGCCTGTTCGTGCTGCACATGCTTTTAGTGACCAGGACAGGGTGACAGTCAGCCAGTCATCCACTCCATCACTTGATTGATGTACAAGGTAGAGATGGGCATATCCAGAAGCTACAAAAAACCTTGTATTATTATTTTATTATCATTAATACTATTATTATACATTGTATATGTATTATTATTATTATTATTATATGGTAATTACAATAACATGTTGAGAGCTTATTTAGTTGCAATATTGGATCATGTGGTAATGCAAGGTAAGAATTTTCAATAAATTTTAAAATAACATACGCTTTTATGGGTCGGTAGATCATTTCGACTTGGTCATTTTATAAGTAGCTCGCATACTGAAAAAGTGTGAGCACCACTGGTCTAGACGAAGGTTTTGTACAGTTAACATTGTTGTTCCTTTAAATAATGCCAATTTCATTTTCTTAGTTAAAAAATTCTTACTTCTGCCCATGAAAAGGGTTTTAAATAAAACCGAAACGTTGGCAACGAGAGTTTGATTTTTTATCTTGGAAAATTAACCGAACCCCGATTTGAGAACACACCTATTCGATCAAACGGTCGATATATTATTGAATCTGTTATATATATATATATATATACTTTTTCGTTGGAAATACGATTCAAAACGGACAAATATAGTTCAATATAGACAAAGAAACAGAGAGAAATCAAAAGAACACACTTACAGTCTCTAATTTTCGGTTTGAACCATCTTCAGGAGAGATAAGAGAGGGAAACCAAGGGTACTGGTTCAGAGACGGTTGGAGACCAACAGTGTTACCGCATGCGCGCCCGGTCACAGAAAATAAGGTAGACAGAAATCAATTTATAATTACATTAAATTAGTGGAATATGAAAAACAATAAATAAATAAAAGAAAAAATTGAGGGACGAACAGAGAAATTGATACATAAATAAAAGTACGGACTAAGCTATGATAGAATAAAATAAAACTGAGAATACAAACAATAATAATAATAATAAATGAAATAATTTAAAAAAAAAGTAATAAAGGAAAATTGATGATAAAATATGAAAAGGGTCTCCAACCGTCTCTGAACCAGTGCGCTTGGTTTCCCTCTCTTATCTCTCCTGAAGACGGTTCAAACCGAAAATTAGAGCCTGTAAGTGTGTTCTTTTAATTTCTCTATGTTTCTTTGTCTATATTGAACTATATTTGTCCGTTTTGGATCGTATTTCCAACGAAAAAGTATATATATATAATAATAATCAAAATAACACTTGGTGTAATGGATGGATTAATTGACCACAGTGAAAATAATTTGGAAACAATGCTCCAAGGCCTTTCATATCGTCAGATATGAAACACACCGTCAGAGAGAAAGTGAAAAAATAAATACTTGTTAGCCTGGTTGATTGAAGTCTCTAGAATTGCTGGTAACCCTGAATGTGTTTAATGATCCTATAATTGAAGAAGTCTTCATCTGTTTAATCATTCTACTAATCAATACTTCATCTAATTTATAAAATCCTAGGCTATTGTCATTAATTTCTCATAAAAGTTCTTTATGAGTGCACTTCCCATAATATTTCTTCTTCTTTCCGAAGACACAAATACTAATTTATTTGCTTCATTCCAATTAATCACATGGTTATTGTTTCTTATATGCATGAACTTTTCTTCTTCTCTTCTGATCAAATACTTGTGTTACTTTATTCTTGTAAGAAGACCTTTGCTCGATTGTCCAACGTAAGACATTTCGCAGTCAATACATGGTATCCTGTATATGCAACAGTCTTTTCTTCTTGCCTTATTATTGACAAGCCTGTCAAATAAGTTGCCATCATTACCGAACACAACAAAAACGTCAAACTTTATCATAAATGCCTCTTTCAAACAAGGACCGTATGAATGGAATGACTAACAAATTGCTTCTTGTGAGCTGTTCTTCATTATATGATATCATGGATTGTTTCACATTTTTCATAATATTGTCGATTAATCTTTTTGGATACTTTAAAGAACCTGTAATTTTGTAAATATTTTCGATTTCTTCATCTAAAAACTCTTCGTTGCAAATTTTGAAAGCTCTTAAGAACATACTACCAAAGACTGATTTTTAACTTTAAGTGGATGAGAAACGAACATAACATTATACAGAAAAATCACAATAAATAAACACGTGATGCAATCAGTGAAGTTTAAACCACAATGGAAAAAGGAAAACAATAGAAATAAATGCTCTGAGGCCTTTCAATGTATGTCATCAAAAAGCAAAAAAGTAAAAACTGAGAAGCTAACACAAACGTAATCGAGAAGGAAGGTAACAAAACAGCTGGAAACTCAATATGACAATATAGCTTGATAAGAAGAAATACCCTATAAAATTAAAGAAAGCAGGTCCAACAGTAAGAAATAGAATTATAATTCAATAATAATTAAAAGAGAAGAAAGGAAAAAAAATTAAGCTATATTATTTGAATCAACAATCTGGTGAGAGTTCATGTCCAAAGATAGTCGTACATTTACAAGATCACCCCCAGGTCCAATTTGCTTAACTATCCATTGAATTAAGAATTCATCTAATTTAAGTAACCCCTGACTTATATTGATTAGTTTTTCAAAACGATACTTAATAAGGGCACTTTCTACAAAGTTTCTTTTAACATCAGACGAGAGAAATATCAATTCCTTGGAATCTTCCCATTTTGTGAAATGATTGTTTAAATTAATATCTTGAAACAAAGCACTTGACTCTTCTTGCCTCCTAATAGAATATTTATGTTGTTTCACTCTAGTAAGTAAACGTTTGCCCGTTTGTCCAACATATGAAGAATCACAACCTCTACAAGGAATCCTATAACACAACCTTCCTTTTCTTTCCTTTACAATTATTGATAAGTCTGTTTAATAATTTATTACCACTACTGAAAGCAACTGAGATATCAATTTTTTTCAAAAAAAAACGGAATATCCTTCAGAGGTTGACTGAAGGGTACATCCAATAGGTTTCTATTCGTGAAGGGTTCCTTCTCAATTCCAGTTCTCAAGGAATCTTTGGGTTTTTTTTTTCAATAAATTATCAATTAGTGTTTTAGGATACCTTAATGTTGAGGCCAATTGATATATATGTTCAATTTCCTCATTGAGGAAATCTTCACTACATAATTTGAATCCCGTAAGAACAAATTTCTGAACACCACTTTCTTAACATTAGAAAGATGAGAAGAGAAGAAATGAACATAAGAAGGAACATGAGTAGGTTTTCTATAGATACTGTATTTAATATTGTGCTCATAACGATGTAAATATAAATCTAGAAAAGGTAGCTTATTATTACTTTCAACTTCTAAAGTGAAATCAATGGACGGAATGCACTTGTTAAGGGTGTTCAAAAAATCTGCAACGCATTCATTGCCTGGCCATACACATAAAACATTATCAACGTATCGAAGTCATCTAGCATTTCTTGGCAAAATCTTAGGGAGAAACTTCAATTCAAAACATCCATAAATATATTACTAAGAACTGGGGATAGACAATTTCCATAGCTAAACCAAACGTTTGCCTATAAAATTTATCTCCAAAAGAAAAACAACAATCACTCACACAAAGACATTGTATTTACTTTTATATGCATTTGAGAATCTCATTTTCTGATTGGGATAATTTGCTTTAAAGAGACTGTAAATTATTGAAATGATTGTCAAGGAATATAACTCAGAGATTTACTTTCATCTATCCGTCTTCATTTTATTATTACAAAAGTACGTTGTTCCTCGTTTATATCGGTAATATAGCCGCCTTTGAGTGAATATCAGATCCTGTTTAAGGTGCACTACGAACGGAACCGGTTGAGTATTACACCGACAAACGACTTTCATTAATATTATATTAATATTAATATAATTAGTCTCCATTATATTAATATTATGTTTTCTAACCTATGTGGTACTAACAATTTGCATGTGTTTAATAATCATTTTATCAATATTCGAACGTATATTCACTGATACAGTACTTAGGGGAAAAATCAGACAAGTAACGATGGCTAATAATTCAGATTAGAAAGAAATGTTGAATAATATTATATTAATATCAAATTATATGTGATTTATTAATGATTGTAATTAATGATACAAGTAGTTAAGTTTTATAAACTCTGGCACACTAGCTCGAATATTATTATAAATACTGGCACACTAGCTCGTATAGTATTATAAATACTGGAACTAGGTCACCCACCAGCTGTGTTATGACTGGGGCTTGAACACTGACCTACTTTCAAGGTCACCCACAGCCCAACCTATCATTGGTGATATATATATTTATTTTTATATCATTTTAATAATTTTTTAGAGATGAAAATAGAAAAAAAAAAATGGTGATATAGAAGTGATATTTTAATGAAAGTGAATGGAGCATTGAGAATAAGTTTGTTGACGAATGAACCCAGCCAGCTGGCAAACCCACTGACCCACCGCTTATAAATACTGGCACACTAGCTCGTATAGTATTATAAATACTGGAACTAGGTCACCCACCAGCTGTGTTATGACTGGGGCTTGAACACTGACCTACTTTCAAGGTCACCCACAGCCCAACCTATCATTGGTGATATATATATTTATTTTTATATCATTTTAATAATTTTTTAGAGATGAAAATAGAAAAAAAAATGGTGATATAGAAGTGATATTTTAATGAAAGTGAATGGAGCATTGAGAATAAGTTTGTTGACGAATGAACCCAGCCAGCTGGTCAACTGCCGCTTCAACCTCATTACTATACGAACACGGGTCACAATCATTCCCGTTAGAACTAAGACGTACTTCCCACACAATCTTGTGTATCCTACTAACCTGACACACACTTCTGCCTCAACAACCTGTTCCCTACTAACAAACCCACTGACCCACCGCACCCACACCCCTCACCCACATGTACCACCCGCCTCCCACACCTTCCTGTTCCAGTCAGTCGGCCGCTCATTAGTATTCACCCCTTCTATACAGAGTTCCTTTGTCATCTGTTCATTATTATAAAACATCACCTTCCACTGCTGAGTGTAGGTATATTGAGTTTGGTATCATTTCACTCAGCGTGGGAAAATAATTTGGCTCGGATGGCACTTCGTGCTTTCCGAAATTTCATTATTTTTTCGATATCTCTTACCGTTTACGAGTTACAGCCCTTTTTTAGCCCTTAAAGCTATATTGTCAATAATGGGATGATATAGTAGAGTTTATTGATCATTACCTTGTTGTAAATAACGAGGAAAGAGAAATTTGTATTGATTTTAGACTTTATTTGCTCATGTCATTTCGCTTTGACTCCCTTCGAAGGGATCATAAGGGCTGAGTGGAGGTACATTGAGTTTGGTATCATTTCACTCAGCGTGGGAAAATAATTTGGCTCGGATGGCACTTCGTGCTTTCCGAAATTTCATTATTTTTTCGATATCTCTTACCGTTTACGAGTTACAGCCCTTTTTTAGCCCTTAAAGCTATATTGTCAATAATGGGATGATATAGTAGAGTTTATTGATCATTACCTTGTTGTAAATAACGAGGAAAGAGAAATTTGTATTGATTTTAGACTTTATTTGCTCATGTCATTTCGCTTTGACTCCCTTCGAAGGGATCATAAGGGCTGAGTGGAGGTACATTGAGTTTGGTATCATTTCACTCAGCGTGGGAAAATAATTTGGCTCGGATGGCACTTCGTGCTTTCCGAAATTTCATTTTTTTTTTCGATATCTCTTACCGTTTACGAGTTACAGCCCTTTTTTAGCCCTTAAAGCTATATTGTCAATAATGGGATGATATAGTAGAGTTTATTGATCATTACCTTGTTGTAAATAACGAGGAAAGAGAAATTTGTATTGATTTTAGACTTTATTTGCTCATGTCATTTCGCTTTGAGTCCCTTCGAAGGGATCATAAGGGCTGAGTGGAGGTACATTGAGTTTGGTATCATTTCACTCAGCGTGGGAAAATAATTTGGCTCGGATGGCACTTCGTGCTTTCCGAAATTTCATTATTTTTTCGATATCTCTTACCGTTTACGAGTTACAGCCTTTTTTAGCCCTTAAAGCTATATTGTCAATAATGGGATGATATAGTAGAGTTTATTGATCATTACCTTGTTGTAAATAACGAAGAAAGAGAAATTTGTATTGATTTTAGACTTTATTTGCTCATGTCATTTCGCTTTGAGTCCCTTCGAAGGGATCATAAGGGCTGAGTGGAGGTACATTGAGTTTGGTATCATTTCACTCAGCGTGGGAAAATAATTTGGCTCGGATGGCACTTCGTGCTTTCCGAAATTTCATTATTTTTTCGATATCTCTTACCGTTTACGAGTTACAGCCTTTTTTAGCCCTTAAAGCTATATTGTCAATAATGGGATGATATAGTAGAGTTTATTGATCATTACCTTGTTGTAAATAACGAGGAAAGAGAAATTTGTATTGATTTTAGACTTTATTTGCTCATGTCATTTCGCTTTGAGTCCCTTCGAAGGGATCATAAGGGCTGAGTGTAGGTACATTGAGTTTGGTATCATTTCACTCAGCGTGGGAAAATAATTTGGCTCGGATGGCACTTCGCGCATTATTTCATTATTTTTTCTATATTTCTTACCGTTTACGAGTTAGAACCCTTTTTTAGCCCTTAATGCTATGTTTTTACCAGTGGTAGTTTTTAGTTGTCTTTTATCATTAATAATGATAAGGAGTAATTTTTAATCAGTTTGGATTATTTGATGTTCATCTGATGGGAATATCAGTTCTTTACAAGGGCTCGGAAGGGTCGAGAGATTGTTATGGGTATGGATTTTGAAATAACTTAACACCATCTGTAAATTTTATAAGGAATGCTTTATGCTTTTTACGTCAGCTGTCTACGGACTGTCCTACTGTTGATCATAACTAGCTTGACGCTAGAGTGTTGACTTCATCTGAGAACAAGCCAGAGCAATATTCACACATCATATATGGTCCCACACTTATATCAAACGTCTTCACCTCTATATGCAAACTCTCACCATCTTTTCCTCTTCCTCAATGTTTTGATTCACAAGTGGACTAATAACTGAGTCATATCTAACTCATGGTTACCCTAATGACATTACTGTACCAAGTGAATGTTATAATGCACACAATGAAAAAAAAACTCATTGTTTTTGGTCTGGAGCTCAGTTGGGCATGTTCACTTGTAGTTCAACATGTCTCGCAGACTCTTGTTAGTTTACACACTCGCTGTACACAGACATCAATATCCAGATGGTCAAATCCTAATTTATTATTGAATTTATGTTGATTTTTTTTTTAACACAACATTACTCATTAAATTGAGTAAGTTCAAAGGGGGTGGGTGAGGGAGGAGTGAATTGGATGCCAGCTCCTAACATGTCCATTATTATTGTAAATAAAATTAGCGTTAATGACATGGATAATCGTCCCGATAAAGGCTCGCTCCACCTGTCCAGACACTACATGCTGGCTCCAGATGGAGGGGTCTGCGTGGAAAGAATAATTACAAGAGAGTGTTATTCAAGCATGACTCATCCGCCCAAGGTGAGCCGACCTTAGCCTATCCAGCCACATCTCCTAAACCTGTCGAAACATGCTCAAGGTTACCACCCGAGTCTACTGCAGTACATTAACCTTCTACATTAACGCTAAGACATGTCGCGTTGTATTTTTTCACATACACTCATAGTCAATGCAGTCCAATATCCACCTGTTTCATATTACTGTTAATACTAATTTGAGCAAAGTATGCGTAAAAGAGACAATTATGAGGGAGCAGATAGGCAATATGAGATAAAATCACGTGTTTATGAGAGTGTATATTTAGATAAACACCACCTAGTATATGGTAGCTGTTATAATGGAGATAAAATTATCTCATGCGACAAGTGTCACTATGTGAGCGATATTGAGACAGATTAATATAAATAATTTTAATTCGAGTATGCTAGTCAGACATGACTATCAAATGTGATGGGGTCATTGACCTTAGCCCATGCAGGCTCAGGTGGGACTGTGTGGACTGAATAATTACACAAGAGTGTTAGTCAGGGATGATTCATCCAACCTTGGTGAGGAGGGCCTGTCCTCCTAAGCCTATCCTAGCAGGTATGTTTGAGTACATTATTAACCGTCTCCATTGCAAGTCGAGACAAGTGATGATGAGACAAGGTGAGTGAATCATTAGGAGTGTTCTGGTCCGATTGCAAGTGAGTAGTTCAAGGTCACACGACTGAACGATTGGAAATACATAATCTACATTATACCCTGCTTAGTCTTGAACACTACATTGTAGGAGAAGGACATGATGTTTTACATTTTGTTAGTCTCTATGTCAGTCATTCACTTATGCAGAGGAGTAGACTACATCGGATACTTGAAAACATATGGCTATTTGGAGGACGCAAGTAAAGAAGAAGGTGTTGCTTCAATATATAGCAACGGTGTTGTTAAAAATGCCATTCGTTTATTTCAAAATAATTTCAATATTGATACTAGTGGAGAATTAACGTCCGAGACTTTACATTTGATGGAAAGCCCAAGATGTGGGGTAAAAGATGATGTTTTATCTAGATATTCTACAAAAGGAACATTGGAAAATCTAAAATGGAAAGTAAACACGATAAAATGGTACACATACGACAGTGAAATACCTCACGATATTGTTGAAAAAGCCTTATTTCTTTGGGAAGAGCATGCTAACATAAGTTTTATTAAAAGCAAAGACAAACCAAACATCGTCATGAAATTCTCCGACGCAAATCATACAATGATTCAAAACAATGCCACATTATGTCAACCATTTGAGAAAGTCACGATAGCTCATGCATATTCTCCAAAAACTGGACTTTATGATGACACGCTTGAAATGCATTTTAACAATGAACATTATAACTGGGAAATGACAATGAAATTGCCTGAAGACGGAGACATATCATTTTTTCATACACTTGTACATGAAATTGGTCATACTTTGGGTTTGAACCATAATACAGTCAATAGAAACTCTATTATGCATCCAATTTATAGAATACCAGATGGTATACGAAACATGAGCGAGCTTGCTTTAGATCCCACCGACATTTCATCAATTGTAAAGTTATATGGGAAAAAACCTGTGAAATCAGCTGATACAACTTCTACTAATTCATTACCAGGAATGGAAGAAATGAACTACGTCACGGATCTTTGCTCCTACAGATATAAAATTGATCATGTTCTAATCACTCAAAAATCAGTTTATTTCTTTTACAAGAAATATGCATGGAGAGTGAGTTTAGTGGAGTCATTAAGAAGTAAATACCAAATGTCAGCTGCATATAGAATAAATCAATGGTTGGGCTTTTTTCTAAGAAACTTTAACGGAATAGATTCAATTTACCAAAATCGTAATGGAAACCTTGTAATGTTTGTTAATAATACAGTTTACACTGTTGATTTTCCCCGTCTCCGTTTGGTTAAGAAAGAACCATTGATGAATATTGTTCATCACGGAATGATGAAGACTATAACAGGATCATATGTTGACTACTTGGGAAGAGTTTATTTAATTGCAGACCACTATTACCTACTAGAAGCGCTCGAAAATGAATTTGTTATAAAAGGTACATTGGAAGATCTATATCATGGCTTAAATGCAAGAAGTATTACATCAGTGTTTCGTCATATGAACGGTAAATTATATTTCAATTACAAAAAAGAAGGCTATTTTGTGGAATATGATGAATATTTACAAAGTGTTACAGGAAACATTGTAAATGTCTTAGAACTGTTTAACATAACCTGTGTAGAAGACAGTATCCTTAACGATATTCACGACCTAACTAACCAATTGATTCACTTACAACGAGAGAAAAAAATGTTGATATAATAACAAAATTCGATGCATACAACATTTCACTGGCTTGTCACATCGGCTACAGTCAGTAGCCAATGACAATGATTTGTCAGGAATAGACAAAGGACAGGAATTGGTTCCTCTGTGCTACATGATCGATCAGTCAATCAGATCTGTTATTAGAAAATGTGTTAATATTCAAAGACATGTACACAATTAGTCAAAGTAATAAATATTTTGATTGAATTTTTGTTTTTTTCCACCCCCCAGCTGTCATGTATTTATTGTAATTGAGTTAATAAAGAGACAAGATAGATCAATTGTTTAAAAATCAATGCTACTTTATATAAATATTATATTCAGCCTATAGGAACAATAGGATGTAATTCTTTCATCAATTGTTATTGTATAACTGCGTAAATAGTATACTCTGGTCAGTCTTGAACACTAGGTTCAGTCGTGTGACCTTGAACTACTCACTTGCGATCGGACCAGAACACTCTTAATGTTTCACACGCCTTGTCTCATCATTACTTGTCTCGACTTGCAATGGAGATGGTTAATAATGTACTCAAACATACCTGCCAGGATAGGCTTAGGAGGACAGGCCCTCCTCACCAAGGTTGGATGAATCATCCCTGACTAACACTCTTGTGTAATTATTCAGTCCACACAGTCCCACCTGAGCCTGCATGGGCTAAGGTCAATGACCCCATCACATTTGATAGTCATGTCTGACTAGCATTCTCAAATTAAAATTATTTATATTAATCTGTCTCAATATCACTCACATAGTGATACTTGTCGCATGAGATAATTTTATCTCCATTATTACATTTATATTAAAGTAAAATAAGTCACTTCATCATCTCAAGAATAAAACGCCTCGATCATCCATATCATTAGAGCCAATACTCTCTCTCTCTCTCTCTCTCTCTCTCTCTCTCTCTATCCAGAATATTTACATCTTTATACCATCAAACTAATAACATCTAGCAAACCAATTAAGTTGGATAGGTTCATAATGATTTAAAGAAAAAAAAAATATGGATATTGATGTGATTTTGAAGTAATTTCAGTATCACCTGTGCTTTTTTTTTTTAACATCATTTCCATACACTTTATAACTACATGCTGTAAAAATATCACTAAGTCCACCAAAATAATAATAAGGAGTGTTTATCTAAATATACACTCTCCGTAAACATCTGACTATATTTCATAGTGTGTCTCTCTACACCTCATGATTGACTCTTTTACACAGACTTTGCTCAAATTATCATTAATAGTGATATGAAACAGGTGGATATTGGAATGATTTGGCTTGATTTAGTTGAATGACAGAGAGAGAGAGAGAGAGAGAGAGCACACTTGCTAGTCTTTTGAACTAGCATATTATATCTTGTAGTAGATATAATAGGAGAGAGCTGTCACAGGGCTACTGAGCAGTTCAAGGTCACACGAAGGGACCATTAGGGACCAATTAGAGTAAGAACTATAATACATTTACCAAAACTATCTACAACTCACATAGAAAACTAACAAAATTATTGAGACCAACAGATACTTAAAAAAAGATTATTTTATAATCAGAGTTCTTAAGTACACATCTATTTCAAAGTAACAAACAAAAGGAAATTAGTTTTACCTTGGAAAGTGTGCTAAGGGTTATTATGTAACTTATCATGTAATGGTTATCATGTAACTTAAATAACCCTTAGCACACTTTCCAAGGTAAAACTAATTTCCTTTTGTTTGTTACTTTGAAATAGATGTGTACTTAAGAACTCTGATTATAAAATAATCTTTTTTTAAGTATCTGTTGGTCTCAATAATTTCTGTTAGTTTTCTATGTGAGTTGTAGATAGTTTTGGTAAATGTATTATAGTTCTTACTCTAATTGGTCCCTAATGGTCCCTTCGTGTGACCTTGAACTGCTCAGTAGCCCTGTGACAGCTCTCTCCTATTATATCTACTACAAGATATAATATGCTAGTTCAAAAGACTAGCAAGTGTGCTCTCTCTCTCTCTCTCTCTCTCTGTCATTCAACTAAATCAAGCCAAATCATTCCAATATCCACCTGTTTCATATCACTATTAATGATAATTTGAGCAAAGTCTGTGTAAAAGAGTCAATCATGAGGTGTAGAGAGACACACTATGAAATATAGTCAGATGTTTACGGAGAGTGTATATTTAGATAAACACTCCTTATTATTATTTTGGTGGACTTAGTGATATTTTTACAGCATGTAGTTATAAAGTGTATGGAAATGATGTTAAAAAAAAAAAGCACAGGTGATACTAAAATTACTTCAAAATCACATCAATATCCATATTTTTTTTTTTCTTTAAATCATTATGAACCTATCCAACTTAATTGGTTTGCTAGATGTTATTAGTTTGATGGTATAAAGATGTAAATATTCTGGATAGAGAGAGAGAGAGAGAGAGAGAGAGAGAGAGTATTGGCTCTAATGATATGGATGATCGAGGCGTTTTATTCTTGAGATGATGAAGTGACTTATTTTACTTTAATATAAATGTAATAATGGAGATAAAATTATCTCATGCGACAAGTATCACTATGTGAGTGATATTGAGACAGATTAATATAAATAATTTTAATTTGAGAATGCTAGTCAGACATGACTATCAAATGTGATGGGGTCATTGACCTTAGCCCATGCAGGCTCAGGTGGGACTGTGTGGACTGAATAATTACACAAGAGTGTTAGTCAGGGATGATTCATCCAACCTTGGTGAGGAGGGCCTGTCCTCCTAAGCCTATCCTGGCAGGTATGTTTGAGTACATTATTAACCATCTCCATTGCAAGTCGAGACAAGTAATGATGAGACAAGGCGTGTGAAACATTAAGAGTGTTCTGGTCCGATCGCAAGTGAGTAGTTCAAGGTCACACGACTGAACCTAGTGTTCAAGACTGACCAGAGTATACTATTTACGCAGTTATACAATAACAATTGATGAAAGAATTACATCCTATTGTTCCTATAGGCTGAATATAATATTTATATAAAGTAGCATTGATTTTTAAACAATTGATCTATCTTGTCTCTTTATTAACTCAATTACAATAAATACATGACAGCTGGGGGGGTGGAAAAAAACAAAAATTCAATCAAAATATTTATTACTTTGACTAATTGTGTACATGTCTTTGAATATTAACACATTTTCTAATAACAGATCTGATTGACTGATCGATCATGTAGCACAGAGGAACCAATTCCTGTCCTTTGTCTATTCCTGACAAATCATTGTCATTGGCTACTGACTGTAGCCGATGTGACAAGCCAGTGAAATGTTGTATGCATCGAATTTTGTTATTATATCAACATTTTTTTCTCTCGTTGTAAGTGAATCAATTGGTTAGTTAGGTCGTGAATATCGTTAAGGATACTGTCTTCTACACAGGTTATGTTAAACAGTTCTAAGACATTTACAATGTTTCCTGTAACACTTTGTAAATATTCATCATATTCCACAAAATAGCCTTCTTTTTTGTAATTGAAATATAATTTACCGTTCATATGACGAAACACTGATGTAATACTTCTTGCATTTAAGCCATGATATAGATCTTCCAATGTACCTTTTATAACAAATTCATTTTCGAGCGCTTCTAGTAGGTAATAGTGGTCTGCAATTAAATAAACTCTTCCCAAGTAGTCAACATATGATCCTGTTATAGTCTTCATCATTCCGTGATGAACAATATTCATCAATGGTTCTTTCTTAACCAAACGGAGACGGGGAAAATCAACAGTGTAAACTGTATTATTAACAAACATTACAAGGTTTCCATTACGATTTTGGTAAATTGAATCTATTCCGTTAAAGTTTCTTAGAAAAAAGCCCAACCATTGATTTATTCTATATGCAGCTGACATTTGGTATTTACTTCTTAATGACTCCACTAAACTCACTCTCCATGCATATTTCTTGTAAAAGAAATAAACTGATTTTTGAGTGATTAGAACATGATCAATTTTATATCTGTAGGAGCAAAGATCCGTGACGTAGTTCATTTCTTCCATTCCTGGTAATGAATTAGTAGAAGTTGTATCAGCTGATTTCACAGGTTTTTTCCCATATAACTTTACAATTGATGAAATGTCGGTGGGATCTAAAGCAAGCTCGCTCATGTTTCGTATACCATCTGGTATTCTATAAATTGGATGCATAATAGAGTTTCTATTGACTGTATTATGGTTCAAACCCAAAGTATGACCAATTTCATGTACAAGTGTATGAAAAAATGATATGTCTCCGTCTTCAGGCAATTTCATTGTCATTTCCCAGTTATAATGTTCATTGTTAAAATGCATTTCAAGCGTGTCATCATAAAGTCCAGTTTTTGGAGAATATGCATGAGCTATCGTGACTTTCTCAAATGGTTGACATAATGTGGCATTGTTTTGAATCATTGTATGATTTGCGTCGGAGAATTTCATGACGATGTTTGGTTTGTCTTTGCTTTTAATAAAACTTATGTTAGCATGCTCTTCCCAAAGAAATAAGGCTTTTTCAACAATATCGTGAGGTATTTCACTGTCGTATGTGTACCATTTTATCGTGTTTACTTTCCATTTTAGATTTTCCAATGTTCCTTTTGTAGAATATCTAGATAAAACATCATCTTTTACCCCACATCTTGGGCTTTCCATCAAATGTAAAGTCTCGGACGTTAATTCTCCACTAGTATCAATATTGAAATTATTTTGAAATAAACGAATGGCATTTTTAACAACACCGTTGCTATATATTGAAGCAACACCTTCTTCTTTACTTGCGTCCTCCAAATAGCCATATGTTTTCAAGTATCCGATGTAGTCTACTCCTCTGCATAAGTGAATGACTGACATAGAGACTAACAAAATGTAAAACATCATGTCCTTCTCCTACAATGTAGTGTTCAAGACTAAGCAGGGTATAATGTAGATTATGTATTTCCAATCGTTCAGTCGTGTGACCTTGAACTACTCACTTGCAATCGGACCAGAACACTCCTAATGATTCACTCACCTTGTCTCATCATCACTTGTCTCGACTTGCAATGGAGACGGTTAATAATGTACTCAAACATACCTGCTAGGATAGGCTTAGGAGGACAGGCCCTCCTCACCAAGGTTGGATGAATCATCCCTGACTAACACTCTTGTGTAATTATTCAGTCCACACAGTCCCACCTGAGCCTGCATGGGCTAAGGTCAATGACCCCATCACATTTGATAGTCATGTCTGACTAGCATACTCGAATTAAAATTATTTATATTAATCTGTCTCAATATCGCTCACATAGTGACACTTGTCGCATGAGATAATTTTATCTCCATTATAACAGCTACCATATACTAGGTGGTGTTTATCTAAATATACACTCTCATAAACACGTGATTTTATCTCATATTGCCTATCTGCTCCCTCATAATTGTCTCTTTTACGCATACTTTGCTCAAATTAGTATTAACAGTAATATGAAACAGGTGGATATTGGACTGCATTGACTATGAGTGTATGTGAAAAAATACAACGCGACATGTCTTAGCGTTAATGTAGAAGGTTAATGTACTGCAGTAGACTCGGGTGGTAACCTTGAGCATGTTTCGACAGGTTTAGGAGATGTGGCTGGATAGGCTAAGGTCGGCTCACCTTGGGCGGATGAGTCATGCTTGAATAACACTCTCTTGTAATTATTCTTTCCACGCAGACCCCTCCATCTGGAGCCAGCATGTAGTGTCTGGACAGGTGGAGCGAGCCTTTATCGGGACGATTATCCATGTCATTAACGCTAATTTTATTTACAATAATAATGGACATGTTAGGAGCTGGCATCCAATTCACTCCTCCCTCACCCACCCCCTTTGAACTTACTCAATTTAATGAGTAATGTTGTGTTAAAAAAAAAATCAACATAAATTCAATAATAAATTAGGATTTGACCATCTGGATATTGATGTCTGTGTACAGCGAGTGTGTAAACTAACAAGAGTCTGCGAGACATGTTGAACTACAAGTGAACATGCCCAACTGAGCTCCAGACCAAAAACAATGAGTTTTTTTTTCATTGTGTGCATTATAACATTCACTTGGTACAGTAATGTCATTAGGGTAACCATGAGTTAGATATGACTCAGTTATTAGTCCACTTGTGAATCAAAACATTGAGGAAGAGGAAAAGATGGTGAGAGTTTGCATATAGAGGTGAAGACGTTTGATATAAGTGTGGGACCATATATGATGTGTGAATATTGCTCTGGCTTGTTCTCAGATGAAGTCAACACTCTAGCGTCAAGCTAGTTATGATCAACAGTAGGACAGTCCGTAGACAGCTGACGTAAAAAGCATAAAGCATTCCTTATAAAATTTACAGATGGTGTTAAGTTATTTCAAAATCCATACCCATAACAATCTCTCGACCCTTCCGAGCCCTTGTAAAGAACTGATATTCCCATCAGATGAACATCAAATAATCCAAACTGATTAAAAATTACTCCTTATCATTATTAATGATAAAAGACAACTAAAAACTACCACTGGTAAAAACATAGCATTAAGGGCTAAAAAAGGGTTCTAACTCGTAAACGGTAAGAAATATAGAAAAAATAATGAAATAATGCGCGAAGTGCCATCCGAGCCAAATTATTTTCCCACGCTGAGTGAAATGATACCAAACTCAATGTACCTACACTCAGCCCTTATGATCCCTTCGAAGGGACTCAAAGCGAAATGACATGAGCAAATAAAGTCTAAAATCAATACAAATTTCTCTTTCCTCGTTATTTACAACAAGGTAATGATCAATAAACTCTACTATATCATCCCATTATTGACAATATAGCTTTAAGGGCTAAAAAAGGCTGTAACTCGTAAACGGTAAGAGATATCGAAAAAATAATGAAATTTCGGAAAGCACGAAGTGCCATCCGAGCCAAATTATTTTCCCACGCTGAGTGAAATGATACCAAACTCAATGTACCTCCACTCAGCCCTTATGATCCCTTCGAAGGGACTCAAAGCGAAATGACATGAGCAAATAAAGTCTAAAATCAATACAAATTTCTCTTTCTTCGTTATTTACAACAAGGTAATGATCAATAAACTCTACTATATCATCCCATTATTGACAATATAGCTTTAAGGGCTAAAAAAGGGCTGTAACTCGTAAACGGTAAGAGATATCGAAAAAATAATGAAATTTCGGAAAGCACGAAGTGCCATCCGAGCCAAATTATTTTCCCACGCTGAGTGAAATGATACCAAACTCAATGTACCTCCACTCAGCCCTTATGATCCCTTCGAAGGGACTCAAAGCGAAATGACATGAGCAAATAAAGTCTAAAATCAATACAAATTTCTCTTTCCTCGTTATTTACAACAAGGTAATGATCAATAAACTCTACTATATCATCCCATTATTGACAATATAGCTTTAAGGGCTAAAAAAGGGCTGTAACTCGTAAACGGTAAGAGATATCGAAAAAAAAATGAAATTTCGGAAAGCACGAAGTGCCATCCGAGCCAAATTATTTTCCCACGCTGAGTGAAATGATACCAAACTCAATGTACCTCCACTCAGCCCTTATGATCCCTTCGAAGGGAGTCAAAGCGAAATGACATGAGCAAATAAAGTCTAAAATCAATACAAATTTCTCTTTCCTCGTTATTTACAACAAGGTAATGATCAATAAACTCTACTATATCATCCCATTATTGACAATATAGCTTTAAGGGCTAAAAAAGGGCTGTAACTCGTAAACGGTAAGAGATATCGAAAAAATAATGAAATTTCGGAAAGCACGAAGTGCCATCCGAGCCAAATTATTTTCCCACGCTGAGTGAAATGATACCAAACTCAATGTACCTCCACTCAGCCCTTATGATCCCTTCGAAGGGAGTCAAAGCGAAATGACATGAGCAAATAAAGTCTAAAATCAATACAAATTTCTCTTTCCTCGTTATTTACAACAAGGTAATGATCAATAAACTCTACTATATCATCCCATTATTGACAATATAGCTTTAAGGGCTAAAAAAGGGCTGTAACTCGTAAACGGTAAGAGATATCGAAAAAATAATGAAATTTCGGAAAGCACGAAGTGCCATCCGAGCCAAATTATTTTCCCACGCTGAGTGAAATGATACCAAACTCAATATACCTACACTCAGCAGTGGAAGGTGATGTTTTATAATAATGAACAGATGACAAAGGAACTCTGTATAGAAGGGGTGAATACTAATGAGCGGCCGACTGACTGGAACAGGAAGGTGTGGGAGGCGGGTGGTACATGTGGGTGAGGGGTGTGGGTGCGGTGGGTCAGTGGGTTTGTTAGTAGGGAACAGGTTGTTGAGGCAGAAGTGTGTGTCAGGTTAGTAGGATACACAAGATTGTGTGGGAAGTACGTCTTAGTTCTAACGGGAATGATTGTGACCCGTGTTCGTATAGTAATGAGGTTGAAGCGGCAGTTGACCAGCTGGCTGGGTTCATTCGTCAACAAACTTATTCTCAATGCTCCATTCACTTTCATTAAAATATCACTTCTATATCACCATTTTTTTTTTCTATTTTCATCTCTAAAAAATTATTAAAATGATATAAAAATAAATATATATATCACCAATGATAGGTTGGGCTGTGGGTGACCTTGAAAGTAGGTCAGTGTTCAAGCCCCAGTCATAACACAGCTGGTGGGTGACCTAGTTCCAGTATTTATAATACTATACGAGCTAGTGTGCCAGTATTTATAAGCGGTGGGTCAGTGGGTTTGCCAGCTGGCTGGGTTCATTCGTCAACAAACTTATTCTCAATGCTCCATTCACTTTCATTAAAATATCACTTCTATATCACCATTTTTTTTTTCTATTTTCATCTCTAAAAAATTATTAAAATGATATAAAAATAAATATATATATCACCAATGATAGGTTGGGCTGTGGGTGACCTTGAAAGTAGGTCAGTGTTCAAGCCCCAGTCATAACACAGCTGGTGGGTGACCTAGTTCCAGTATTTATAATACTATACGAGCTAGTGTGCCAGTATTTATAATAATATTCGAGCTAGTGTGCCAGAGTTTATAAAACTTAACTACTGATACAATTCATCAAATCATGGAATCATCTGTAATAAGAGTTGCAATTCAATGAGTTACAAATGAATGCTATAAGACTATGTAATTAATCATGTTGTCAGGTGCCCAGGTTTACCCAGTGGGAACGTGGCTTGCCTATGAACTTTAATTGACACTGAACTTTAATTTATGAGTATGATCATTCCTATGTAAAAGTACATCCAAGAAAGGAAGTTTATTACTGCGTTCATGTTCTATTGTAAATTTTATGGATGGTACAACCGTGTTGAGGGATCCAAAAAGGTGTTACATTTTCATCAGGCCAAATACATAAATATCACCTACATACCTAAACCATTTAGCATTAGTAGACAGTATTGTAGGTAGATAGGTGATCTCAAATTATTCCATATAGATATTACTTAAAACTGGGGAGAGACAATTTCCCATAGCCAATCCAAACTATTGTTTATAAAATTTTCCTTGAAACGAAAAACAGTCATCTAATACACACAAACGAATCAACTCTAATAATACTGGGACAGAAACCGGTAAATTTTGAAAATGTTTGTCTAGTTCTGTCTCTAGGAAATTCAACACATCTTCAACAGGGTTGTAAAGAGAGATTTGACATCAAAGCTCACGAATTTACTATTTAGATAAGAACAAGAGTTTAGATTTGATAAAAGATCACTATTATTCTTGATGTGAGTTTTAGAAATGGTACCCACTAATGGGGACAAAACTCGTACTAACCATTTTGATAACTTCTATCCAGCTGATCCAATTTAACTAACAATCTGTCTGGCTGGACAACCATCCTTATGTGTTTTAATCAAACCATACAAGTAGGGTAATGATGCAGATCTCTCAATAAATTTTGCAATCAAACTCTTATTATTTAATATGAATTTTAATTTTTTGTTGAAGATATTGTTATAATTTTCAGTGGGGTCTAAATTTAATACCTCGGATATACTATCATCAGATAACAAAATTTCCACTTTGGCAGTGTAATCTATCTTGTTCGTAAGTTCTATGGCTCCTGTTTTGTCAGATTTTGTAACTTTTATTTCTTTGTTACTCTCTAATTTTTCATAAAATTCAGTAAATCATTTCGGACAAAGAGGAACTATTTCTTTAATTGATCTCTAAATGTATGCTTTGCACATTATAATTTTAGTTTCATCAGTGTTCATCTTTTCCATATTGGAGAAACTATTAGCTAATTCTAAATAATTAATACGTTTACCATTTGGTACAAAACTAAAACCAAATCCTAAAGCCGAACTTTGAATATTATCTAATGGCTTCTTTGTCATATTAATTATAATTTTTTTGTTTCCACAATTATGCCATGGACTATTTATAATCCTTTTTTTGTTAAGTTTGTTTTATGATAGTCATTAGCTCTTCGTCGTTTTATTCTCATTGTTTCATAACAGAAATCATAAGTCATACATTTCCAAGAACAAGGTATTCATAATTCTTTTTCTCCCTTCATTATGAGACAGTTATGAAAAAGCAACTTGACATCCTCAGAACAAACAGAAATATACTTTTTCATAAGTAACTTTTGAAAAATGTCAAATGGACTATCAATAATTTTATAAAAACATTTGGTAAAAAGATTTTGGTACAAACTGTTAAGCGAGACAATCCTTTAGAAACTTCAATTTTAATTTTGTAACGTGAGCTTTAACAAGTGCATATCTAAAAGAAAGAATAACAGATCTTAATTGAGGAAAACTCAAGAACTTTAGTACTCGTCAGAGAGCAGTCACTTGCTCTCTGACGATGTTTTGACGAAAGGCCTTAGACCATTGTTTCCATATTATTTTAATTGTGCTAAATTAATCAATATATATAATTTATTTTACAATAAACACGTAAAACAACAATCAATTTTGAAACCACAATAAGAAAAATCAGTTGGGTTTTTGACTTTCACTAAGACCATTTGTTCCGGTTGAAAGATTTTAGTCATTTTTTCCCATTCTTATTGTGGTTTGAATATATATATATATATATATTAGTATAAGTGGGCAGCAGGTCTTCTTGGACACAGATTGAATTGAAATGTGCAGCAGCCTCTGAATTGACAACCTTTTTACTGATAGCCTCTATTTTTCGTACAATCGTCCTTTGCTCTAGAGGTAATTTCCATAAGTAGTTAGCCAGGGACATGTAGACACACAAGGTAAACAACTGATAAAACTAAATGACTATGTTGAAAACACGATACACTAAAAAATCACAAGCTTTCGACCATACATTGGTCATCTTCAGGTTTAAAATATGTTAAAACTATGTATAATATCAATAACAAATAATAAATGAATCTTTAACACTAAACAAAACAGGTGTAACAAAAATATAACGGGAGAGAATAAAGTACATGAAAGTAAGACAAACAAAAAAGGAAGAAGGTTATAGTAGGGTTGTAACAACATTCAGGTCGGACCCTCAATTGTTGCCAACCCTACTGGATTCGAGATCTCTAACAAATTTGTAACTGTTATCAAAAGTGGCGCTGCTTGGTATAACATTGAGTTCATGATTTTGGATGTTCAGGCTCGGATTGTTATCTTTGATCTGTAGGGCTTCCAAAATAGAGCCCCAAGAAACACACCGAGGAAGCACATGGTATCAAGCTCACAAGAGGCATGTTAGTCGAAGGGACTGTAGTACTTCAATATAACACTGACAATGATCGATTAGCCATTTTGGAAGCCCTACACATCAAAGATAACAATCCGAGCCTGAACATCCAAAATCATGAACTCAATGTTATACCAAGCAGCGCCACTTTTGATAACAGTTACAAATTTGTTAGAGATCTCGAATCCAGTAGGGTTGGCAACAATTGAGGGTCCGACCTGAATGTTGTTACAACCCTACTATAACCTTCTTCCTTTTTTGTTTGTCTTACTTTCATGTACTTTATTCTCTCCCGTTATATTTTTGTTACACCTGTTTTGTTTAGTGTTAAAGATTCATTTATTATTTGTTATTGATATTATACATAGTTTTAACATATTTTAAACCTGAAGATGACCAATGTATGGTCGAAAGCTTGTGATTTTTTAGTGTATCGTGTTTTCAATATAGTCATTTAGTTTTATCAGTTGTTTACCTTGTGTGTCTACATGTCCCTGGCTAACTACTTATGGAAATTACCTCTAGAGCAAAGGACGATTGTACGAAAAATAGAGGCTATCAGTAAAAAGGTTGTCAATTCAGAGGCTGCTGCACATTTCAATTCAATATATATATATATATATATATATATTTGTAAATTTAGGGAGCAATCCTTCTTTTATGCATGTTTTGTTGAACGACCTTTGTACTGTGGCATGAATCAATTTCATAGTCGATATTTCAAGTTTTCTCACCTTTGATTTAAATCTTTCTGGTATTAAATACACCAGTTCTCCAAATGATTTATTTTTCATAACTGAAGATGGTCAAGGAGACCGAAACATGTCAGTTATGAAAAATAAATGATTTGGAGAACTGGTGTATTTAATACCAGAAAGATTTAAATCAAAGGTGAGAAAACTTGAAAGATCGACTATGAAACTGATTCATGCCACAGTACAAAGGTCGTTCAACAAAACATATATATATATATATATAAACTAGAATTTAAAAAAGAACACATAGAAAAGAAACCACTGAACTCACTACTATATTTCGATGTCCTCGTCTTCAGGAAAAGAAGTGAATTGCTCCAAAGGCTGATAACGACTCAGCCTATATATATATATATATATATATATGAATAATAATCAAAATAACACTTGATATAATAGATGGATTAATTTACCATAATGAAAACAATTTTTGAAACAATGCTTTAAGGCCTTTCGTTAACACATCGTCAGAGAGCAAGTGAACTAAAAAAACAAGTGTTTTTTAGTTCACCTGCTCTCTGATGATGTGTTAACGAAAGGCCTTAGAGCATTGTTTCAAAAATTGTTTTCATTGTGGTAAATTAATCCATATATATATATATATAGTTCAATAACAAGAAGAGAAAAACATAAATAATGCCATACAAGATTCACTACTAAACTATAAATATATATATAAACACTTTTTCTTCTTCTTGGAGTTTGGTCAGGGTTAATACACGCAATCACCTTTCACCAACGTTTCGTCTTTATTTTAAGACATCATGAGGGCTATAAATTACTCAAGGCTAGCTAACGGTTTTGTTACGAAACGTTGGCAAAAAGGTGATTCCATATTTTTACCCTGACCAAACTCCGAGAAAAAGAAAAAGTGTTTGTTATATATATTAGTATAAATAGGGAGCAGATCTTCTTTTATACAAATTATGTTAAACTGAATTGCCTTAATCAAACATACCTTTCTTTTGAGCAGTTTTTCATATTTTCTTGATAATTTCAAATCATCTTGATTTAGTTGGTGAATTATTTGAGCAAAACTCTGGTTGGCCATCAATATTTATTGATTAACATTTGACATGTTTCGGTTGTCTCCAACCATCTTCAACCATCACAAAACAAAACTATTTTAATCGAACAAGTATACTGTTATGTTTACATACTTGTTCGATGAAAATAGTTTTGTTTTGTGATGGTTTAAAATAGTTTCTGAAGATGGTTGGAGACAACCGAAACATGTCAAATGTTAATCAATAAATATTGATGGCCAACCAGAGTTTTGCTCAAATAATTCACCAACTAAATCAGGATGATTTGAAATTATCAAGAAAATATGAAAAACTGCTCAAAAGAAAGGTATGTTTGATTAAGGCAATTCAGTTTAACATAATATATATATAAAACAAAAACTGTGTTTTATAATTGCATTACATTTATAATAAGTCAAAAGTAGTTCGAAATATGAATGTGAAAAATCAATGAAATGAAATAATGAGATCTCAATCCTAATAATAACAATAATAATTCAATGTTAACTGCGCTAACGAGTTTATTTTTTTTTTTATAAATTTAAAACTAACATAACTATGTAAAACTGTAGATGATTGCTTTACATAGTTGCAGTTAATATTGCACAAACTATTTGGAGTAGTCAGAATAGACGGTGATACCTGCTAAAGGGGGTCCGATGAGATTAGCCACACCTTGTACTAAAAGCAACAAACCATAGGCATTGGTGAACCGTTCCAGAGTGATTTGTTCAACAAGTATAATAGAAGTCAAAGCGTAGTTGGCAGCTATGAATAAACCAAAAGCCCCAGACACCAAGGCTACTTGAGTGAAGCCAGAGATCAAAGGAACTAGAGAGACAACGGAGCCGCAAAGCCCCATGGAGAGGGCGTAGACGAAACTGGGGTTGACCCACTCTCTGTCCCCCAGCCAGCCAAGGAAAACCTGCAATCCAGACACACTGTGCAATCACCTTTCATTTTATTAATCAACTAGTAAAATATTCACTTTTGATACTAAAAAAACATTTGAAATGGAATAAAAATTAACTTTCCTGTAGGTACATCATTATCATACATAATGACCACTGATTTTTTCAACATTGCCTCTACATTCTACTAATTATAATGAAAATGTAAATGGCATGCTTCTTTAAAGGAATTAGCGAACGCTTGGAAGGTATTTTTCTATTGAAAGACTATGATAACATTAGAGTTCATTTAAATCGTATAATTTAGTGGCATATGAAATGCTAATCATAAAATCGGCAGAAAAACAATAACTGATATGTAAGATTTATAACATCAAATGACATTATTTATCAAATTACTAAATGTAATGAAAGAAATTACTGTTGTCATCTGATAGGTTATTTAATGGGTGAAGTAGAGCTTATGTACTCATCATTTGAGAACGATAAAAACATAATACATTAAAAGTAAATATTATAAATGATTTCTTCATATAAATTTAAATCTATTATAGTACACTTCTTTTTAAATGAAGTGATTGATTGTTTTTTGCAATGTTTAGTAAATAATAGATTAGGCAATGAGCACATAGGTTTTATGTCCTAATAGAAAGTATGGGTGTCGGATTACAGAAACCTTCTGTGTAGTGCCAGGGCGGAAAGTGTAGCTCGCTTGCATTTGTCATCCATTTCACTCAAGAGTGAGCCTCATATTCAGGAGATTTCTAAATGTGGAGAAAATATCTTAATCAGAGCTTGTATGCACTATTGTTTAAACTGGTCCCCTATCGAGTGATAACGTCAGCCGTTTACCAGCTTTTTGCTTGACAGTGATTCTACATTGGGAATCCTACATTTTGCCTAACTCAAGTGTATTTCGAGTAGGGATCTTTAACGAGTACCTGATATCGTACAGGCTCGGAGCCAACGGCTTAACATCCTGCTAACGTCTACTAACTACTAACTAACTAGGCAAAAATGTAAAATGTAGTGCCTACTACTAACGTCCGCTTAGCTTTCAATGGAGGTGGCTAAAGGGTAACTTGTCAACAAGGCGGCCTATAACTTATAACCACGGCTTATATAACTGACGGTTATGGCACAAAATGCCGAGGAACGCGAAGATCAAAAGAGGCTTAACGTCCTCTCCGCGGACGATGTACTCAGATTTATTCTGAGTACACCACACCACTTAACATATCAGAATGAAATTTTACACAGAAATAGCACCTTTTAAGATAATGAACTGGTCACTTTTTTCTTCACTTATATGAGCGGAAAGAGGAATTATGGTATTTTCTATGATTTCAAAAAATGAATTTTTATAGAAAAACTACAAAAAAAGTATATCTTGCGAAAAGTATCTATCTAAAAGTTTAGTTACATTCCGAACGTCTAAACGTAAGTTAGAAAGAACGTAAGTTGTTACTGTATGTTCTAGTAATGTATACGGTCCATACTTTACTATACATCCAATAATTCAATTACATATTTTATAAAACACCCCTAATTCATTACATATTATAAACATAACATTATAAAACAATAACGTAATTGTTTTTTCAAATATATAAATAAATTCAAGCAAAATACATGTATTTGTAATTTCAGTTAAACGAGTTTTATTCAAATTTAGTTATCTTTAGATGTGGTACTCGAAGCAAATTCAAATTCATGCGCACAAACACATTCTTTTTTAATTTTGAAATTTTAATTTATTTAGTTGGTTTTTTTTTTCATTACAATTTTAAAAGTAAAGGAATGAACGGTAAGTCGAGAATTGTTTGCATTCAACATTACTATCTTATACTTTGTATAATACCGTCCCTACCTTAGGTCCCACTACACAATGGAAGAATCCTGTCCCTCCAACATCTTCATTCATTCATCCTTCAAATAATGCTCAATCCGAAAGATAGGTAAATCCCCTAGATTCTTTTGTTCGTTTATGTTTCCACATTGCTATTTTTCACTGAAAGGTATATTTCTAAGGCTTTTTAAGATTCACCCACTTTTCGGAACATGGAGTACTTGTATGAAAGACGAATAACATGTTGGAGAAGATAGAAGTGTACCATGTTGACCAGTGGTGGGATAGAGGTAATGTTAATCAAAGCATAAGATAGCAGGAAGGTTATAAAGTTAAGTATTACTGTATATAGGTTTTTATGTACGCTTTTAATCTGTGGATGACAACATAGTTTGATGAAAAAAATAACTTTTCTTGAAGTTTTTGAGGATCTAAAGTAATTTATTCAGGTTCATCCTGTATATTTCAAGGTGTTCCTCAAGTTGAACAGTTCGACCATTACAAGGTTATACATTTATGAAGTCATAAAACGACAAAAACAAACCTTTTAACATTAACTAATCGGAATTATTTCAATTAATTTCATCAAGAATGTTTGAACAAATTGAATAAATAAAATAACAAATTGGCAGGTAAGTAGTTTGATTTTTACCTCTCCTATCATATTGAGAATACCAATGATGCTGATCAACATAGAGCCTTGCTGCTCTGTGTAGCCTATTTCTGTTGCATAATCAGCCAGATAAACATACGGAACGTCGTACCAAGTGTATAGGAAAAAATTCGAAACAGCAAACAGCAAATATCTGATGTTTGTGAAGTAGGAGAAATCAAGCATTTCGGACAGTAGATGCATTAGGTCACTGAATCCAGAGTACCACTAAAAAAGAAAAACGATATTGTAATAGTACAATACAATCTAAAATGTCATACAAAATAATTAAATTATAACATTTATAAATTAAATTAATCCTAACATTAGATATATATACACTCATACCTCGATTCTACAGAATAAAGAGGGAACATCTGAACGAATTTCCCTATTGTCCAAAGTTCCCGAATCAACTGTATTTATTTCAACGATTATGTTACAAAAGACTGAGGAATGAATACAGTACGGTAGTTTTACTTAAGCACACTATCCAATCGGTGAGTGTAAATCCTGTACTCTCACCATAAGATAGTAAGTAGACAATATGTCGAAAGAGAAAGGTATACATTATTCCGGCTTACCAATAATGATAACAGGTGTTGCTTGATATGCCGTGATCGTATAGAATATAGTTTAGGCTGAGGTAGAGTAGAAGACTGTAAGACGTTGGTAGACGGTGGTGGTTTTTCACTAACATATTTCACAAATATACACAAAAACGAGGCCAGAAAAAGTCGAAAAACAGGGATCAAACAGCTATAAGTTAAATTTTACGGCACAGCTGTAAACAAAGCGAGTAGAGGCCATCTGGCGGTCAACTACGCAAACATCGGACCGGTCGTCTGGATAATCCGAAACCCCAGTTTTGTTCCTTGCATCCAAAATCAGTTAAAGGAAGGTCCATAGAATCAAGGTACGGGCTTACCTGCTCATACAACATTAAACTGAGATATTATTCACTAACTTTTTATAAATTAATCTTTTAAACTTAATTGTTATAATCTATACCAGCGAAACACTTCGTATTTGGTATTCACCTTAATATAAATTTTACTGGTAAAATCGATGTTGTGTTGTACATAAAATGTGTCTGCGTTTCCACTCAAGCAGTATTATAAGACCCCGTATGCGTTCTTTGAAGAGTTTAGAATGACGATGTACTCGTATGTTACACAGTAATATTTGTATTCCAATGGAGGTGGGTAAGAAAGGGCTACGGTAATGGGTAATGGAAACACAACTAGTAACACTGCTTACCTACCCTAATGACAACACAAATTAGATCTGATTTTGGAATGAAATTCAGACCGAAAGGTTCATTCAACTTGGTAGTTTGTCGGTACTTTTGTTAAACTGAAGAAGCCTTAAAATTTAATTTTTTTCGGTTAAAAATGTTGCACTCGCCTAGAAAACATCTTCTCTACTAGTTATAAGATTAACTAAGTGCATTATATAAGATTTAGCATTTTTCTGTCACTTGAAATCAATCATTAAACTTCGAATAAAAATCACAAATCGAGAGATGTCGGTTGTTTCTGTACTTTTATATAATGCAGGAGAATATGCAGTGAATTGGTTAATTTTATATCGCTAAGTCATCACAATTTCAGCTGAAATGCCGTCATTAAGGTAAGTTTAAAAAATCTGGAGTGGCCTGCACTCAACTTTACTATAAGTAAACTTAATATCAATGTTCTTGGGTATATAATATATAATGTCTCATTTAAGCATAATGTAAACATTTAAATGGGAGATGCTTATTAGTCTTTCATTTCTGAGGTAGTACAGATAGTGATTGATCGACTTATCAATATATAAGCTTATTTTTGTAAATCCCACAGCTGATCCAAATAACCTCATTGGTATAACTATAGCAGTAATAACATTTTTGAAAAGGCAAACTGAAAATTTCTTGATACGAAATAATCTCCTACAAGAGAAATGCGTTTGTTCAAATAGCCAGTGGATTTCGTATATCGGTTACTTGACCTCCTTCTACATTGAATATTTAAGACAAATTTTCAAATTTAAATCAGAAAAATACTCTTATTTTCTCTGAAAATATCATAAACATCCAAGATAAAATGTCGTTTTAAGATAATTTATAAATAAGGATATACAACAATCACATTCATTAATCTTCAAACGAAAGATTTCCATTTTGAATTATGTTTTACATTTTTGGTTTTATATAGAATTGTTATACTGAAAATTTTATGGCTTCTTAGTATTTATTAAAATCATTTTCCTTCCCCTTTATCGAAAATCATATATACCAATTTTCTCTGAGTGAGTGTTATCTTTGCTCTGTACTGTACTCTGTTATAAGCTTGCTATGAATGTATATTGGGAAAAAATATATTAGTAATTAACCAGTTTACATAATCAACTCAAAGTCGAAGCCAGCTATTCAAATAATTTAAATCATTTATAGTGGGGAGCTTCTATTTTTTGAAAATAATAAATATTAACTATTAGACTAGAATAGTCTAATTTTATCTCAGTGGTTTTGCTAAAAAAATTTCTAAGTCAATGTAAATATTGGAAAAAAATATCAAAAATTCGACAAGTATAGCAGGTGATCCCTTAGTCTAGGATAAACAAACAGTTTTTATAGCTTTATTGCTCTTTCCCGCAAATAGAAACTTCATGAATATTTTTTTATGAATTGCTAATTTTTTTCCATTTATGGTCAAATTTTCATGAGTTTTTAATAATTTTTAATTCTGGACCGTAGCGTGGTAACAAGCAATGCTAACATACTCACCCACCCATCCACACACACACACACACACACACACACACACACACACACACACACACACACACACACACACACACACACACACACACACACACACACACACACACACACACACACACACACACACACACACACACACACACACACACACACACACACACACACACACAGATATCATCGAAAAAACTTCATAAAACTACTTCAGGGACCTCAAAACATGTAATTCCGTCAAAATCTCGAGATCGAATTTTTTCACGATCACTATACTTTACTTATAGTAAAGTAAAAAAAGACATACACAAAGAAACTGACCGATAGATTTATGTTTCTACTTCAGTCTGAAAGATTTCAGTTAGGGTGTTTCATTGACGCAAGTTTGCGTCCTTCTTTGAGAATCACGTTCTAATAATTTTCTTTCTACATCATCAGATGTACCTGATGATTGTATGGTACCTGGATGAGATACTGATGAAGATGAACACCAATTGTTGGTAACGTGTAGTAAAATAAAATCCTTGCGTTGAAGACTTAATATATTCATCCTCACCCTCATTATTCCAGTATTTCGCAATTTATTGCTAATACTTGATTCCTTTTTGTTGGCCGTTGGTTGTATCGTCGTTTGTTGATAGGCAGGATAGGTTAAGTTGCAGTGGTAGTCCACCGAGAGAAAACACGCACACAGAACATTGGCCCTTAGTGACACCACATAATGAATATTCTATATTGGGAGTCCTAAATTTAGCTTAACTCAAGTGTATTGAGTTGGGTAGTGTAGACCCAACAAGTGACAGATATCGTCTATCGTCAGGCTCAACCTACGGCTAATCACCTTCTCCTAGGTAACGACGTTAATAAATCGAAAGCCAGAGTGGGTATTGAACCCAGGATCTACGTATCCAGTAGAGTTGGGCACATTTCCAATGAAATGTGCCCATTTTGAAAAAGGAGCCTACTTTGGCTATAAGTTACTTTGTTGATAAGTAACTGATTAGTGCTTCTCCCACGCTTGGAGTGTGTAGTTGTTATATATAAAATATATATATATATATTATATATAAATATATATATATATATATATAAATAAATATATAAATATATATATAAAATATATGTCACTATCTAATAAATATTTAATAATGGGATAAAGTATTCACTTGAATGTCAGATTGAGGGTACATTAATCATTAGCTGCATGAGAAATATTGACAGTGAAATAAAGGTAGAACTCAAGACAATGGTCTGTGGAGCGCGCAGAGCCTTTCATCCGCTTGCCTCAGGGTTCATGCGACTTTTCTGTACCGCTCTTCCCTCCACCTATTCAAGACATTCCATCTGCCCATTTATTCATGTTTTACCCAATTAAGCATTTTGAAAGCATTTATCGTTTTTATACTTATAAAAAAGTTATATTGATTATTTTTGTATTTAGGTTAGGTTAGGTTGCAGTGGCAGTTCCACAAGGGAACACGTAGGCTGAGCATTGACCCTTTGTGATACCACACAATGAAAATTGATTCTACAGTGGGAGTACTAAATTTTGCCTAACTCAAATGTATTTAGAGTAGGGATCTTTAACGAGTACCTGGCATCGTACAGGCTCGGGACCGACGGTTTAACGTGCTTCTCCAAGGGACGACGCGCTCAGATTCATTCACCTCCTGCGTGAATAAATCGAGGACCAGGTGAGGATCGAACCCCGGTCCTATCAGTTCAGAGGCGAGCACGTAACCACTGAGCTAGCCTGGCCCCCTATTTGTGTATTTGCTCAAGTACAAAATTCAATACATATAAAAAAAAAATCGTATACACTTACTACATCTGATATAATTATGTTTGAATCAGATCATTTTCTGGATCATTCATATATTCAAGTTATTTATCATAACCCAATAAAAAATGTGAAACAACAAAGTTTGATAGAAAAATAAAATACATATATTTTATATAACAAATGCGTTTGATTTTAAATTTAGTGGTGTTATCTCAAGCACATATATTTAACACTATTTTTCTTTTTTATCCAGGTTTTGTCTGGCTTTAAACAATACTGCACCTTTAAGCTGACGTTTTGTCTATATTTGTAAACATCTTTAGGACTACATCATCAATACAGAATTTAATTACGATAACAAAAAAATTTTTTTTTTTAATGTAAATTATAAAAGTTTTTCATGTTAGAAAAACTAGTCTAACTAAGGCCGCTAGTTAGTTAGTTAATCTTAACTAACTTAGGACTAGTCTAAAGGGAGCCGCGAAAATTAGTCACAGTGAACAAATTTCCAAATTACTGATAAAGTTATCTATATGTAAAAAATGATTTTCTGCCTTGGCTGCAACGAAATCCAAATATCGAGCTCGTTTGGTTGTAGAAAAAGAGCTACGAGTAGCTATATCGTCACAAACACCAAGATTTGATAAACTTTATGCTAATAGACAAGCACATCCATCTCATTAAAAACAATAATAAAATATCGTTTTCCATTAGTTTGTATGAATAAATTTTATAAGAGTATAAATGTTTGTGTTATTATTTTATGAAATCTTCAGGGGTGGGAAGGGGGGGGGGGATGATGAAATATTTTTAAGGGAGACATAGTAACATCAAGTTTGGAAACCACTGAGCTAGACCAAACTTCGACAAAAATGAAAAATATTTTATAACCTATATAATTAATGGCTTAGTTTGCTTCAATTTGTTTGAAATTAGTTCAATTTTGGAAGTAATTACTGTGAAACGGAGATTAAGTGAAAATGGGTAATTTAATTTATTTGAAAATTAATACTTGTTCTGGAGTGGAATATGAAGATAGAAAGAGAACTCATGTTATCTAGAGATCCCGATATGAACATGATAAATAAGGTTTACCTGATGGAGTGTCAACACCTATCAAATTTAGAAAAATAAAGAGAGGAAAGGGAAAGGGGAAGAGTAAGAGGGAGAGAGTGAGAGAGAGAATCAGCTTAATTACACCTAAAGTAAATTAGGAGAGCAATTTTATTTTGGTTGTTAAAAATATTTAAAGTAAGTGCAGACTTACAAGGTTCTTTTGTTTGGGCAGGGAAGCCATTGAGTTCTTGTAGATATCTGGGCAAGACGAGGCCCTGAGCTTGTACCTGTTGATGTGCAGCATGGCTCCTCGGTAGGTGAGCGAGTGCCGGTGGACGCGCAGATCTTTGAGGAAAGCGGATGCAAGAACTTTGTGATCTTGGTGAGTTCGACTTGTGCTTTGCGACGTTGTTTGCGACGCCTTCGACACGCACTCCGTTGAATGGTTCTTTGATTCACCAGCTTTCAAGATGTCTTGCTCTTTGCCCGCAGGTGCGCTCAAGAACCTTGCAGACAAACCTCTTTTGTGACTGTCAACAACCAATGCCTGCCAAAAAATTGAAAAATGACCACACAATACTCGAAAGGTGTAACAAAACAATTGCTCTTAGGCACTCTCATCACAGAGTGTACTGTTTTTATAGCGAGTTGAATATTTTTTTATAGATATTTGAATACTTGTAAAACCTCTTTATTTTTTCACAACGTATTATATTATACACAGCATGTAGATAATAAGACAGTTATTATATCACTGGTATGGAAATTAAAGAAATAGTATTTTTTTTAATATTCACATTTCAAATGGTGTGCATTTTGAAATGGTGATTCCTTCATCAACTTATTGAAGCATAAAACTTCACCTTAGTGGTTTTCATGATCCTCTAATACTGACAGTAAAAAGCGTTCTGAAACACTGACGTTATAGTCAAAGATTTACAGCTCTCCTTATTAAGGTTTATAAAAAAAAACATAAACGCAAATGACAAGGCTTCATAGATATTATGTATGATATGTTTAAAATCATTTAATACAATAAAAAACTATCGGTAATATGGGTACAATATGTATCTCAAAGTAATAGAAAAATATAATTGTGTGCTAAAAATCAAAGGATACTGACTTAAATATACTTTAGCAAAAGGCTATTTTAAGTAAATACTAAAATTGAATTACTTGTTCTTTTAGACGTTCTGAGTCCTTGAAACTCTTGGATATAACAAGACTAGGGTAGTTGTGGAGCAGGATTTGGTAGAGGTGCCGACTTGTAGTCATTGATTCCAAGACTTCAAGGGGGACTTTTTCTCCATTTCTAATAAACGTTGGCAAACTAACGAGAGAACTAAATAGTCTAGGATCGCCCTCAGTTCCCTTGGTGATGTCGAGCCACTGAACATCAGTGATTTTGATCGGAGGCTGCTGAAGGAACCTCTTTAGTTCATCAGTACTTGGGCAGGAGGAAGGAGTGGGCAGCAGGCCAACACTCTGAGCTGAGTGTGTATCAATGCTAGGGGCTCTCTTGGCATTCTTCCTTTCTTTCTTCAACTTTTTTCTTTTTGCCTTCGTCCATTCCAAGTCTCTCATTAATAATCCACAAACACAAAGATTTAAAAAGAAACCGGCCAGAATAAGAGTAGTTCCTTGCCAACCGTATTCATCGAGAAGAAACTGCGTGATTGGTGCAAACAGGAATGTACCGATACCACTGCCACATACTGAAAGACCCGTCGCGAATGACCTTTTAGAGTCAAACCAATAAGCTACTATTACAACAGCAGCAACATAACACAAGGAAAGACCGATGCCCGCTAAGACACCAAACGTGAAAAATAACACTTCTATAGAGTCAATGAATGAAGATATAATAAATCCACTTGCTGAAAGTAAGCCGCCCATAATGCAACACTTCCGACACCCATAACGATCGGTCAGAAAACTAGCTATTGGGCCTGACAAAAGAGGCATGGCCATAAAAAGAGATCCTATCCAGGCAGTTTTACTTTTACTTTCACGAAAATATTCAAGAAATTCGACATAAAGGACTCCAAAGGAGAAGGTAATGCCATCTGCAATGAGGTTAACCATAAATGATGCTAACACTATAACCCAGCCCCAACCACCGTCAGGGGCACGAACCTCGGATCCACCTACCGATGTGGAACTGGAGGAGGAAGACGAAGAAGAAATTGAAGGACTCGGCGGCGGCTTCGACTTGGGAGCTGAACCATTGACAGTATGGAACTGGACATGATGCTTTAGTCCTTTCTTAACGTCACCATTGGTTGGAGAGATGACGAGAGAGCCTCTTCGGGAACCGACCATGATAAGAGAGTGCGCAGACCCTCTCGACCTTTTCCTCTCGAGATGTCCACGTGCACTGGCAGACCTGACATGCCTGCATTCCTCCTCCTCGGGCTCCAAACAGTTATTCTTCTCCTGTTCACTGTTCCAGATTTCCTCATAGCAGTCCTCGCACACGACCGTTTTGTGACTGTCTGGTTCTTGACCGGAAGCCCCATCCTCAGACTCTTCCATGTTATTCTCCTTTGCACCTTCATTCGGACGTTCTTCTTAAGCAACACAACTTGTCTTGTCTACTCGTACCCAATCTGAAACATTAAGAACAAATTAATTGATCTCCTCAGAAAATAAAGTAATTCAATCATATAAACGTTAGTTAAAGTATTACTGGTGTTAAAATAAGAAAAATTAAAAAAACTATTTAAGAATCACTTATAAATGCTTTACAGATTTCACCTTTCGTTCAGAGCAAACACATGCTTTTAATTACTGTAAAGAAATTTCCTCAAGAAAAAAAAATTATAGCACAATTAGAAAAAGAATGATGCAATTATAACACGAAACCATCAAAGATCTATATCATGGATGTTCTTCCGTAAGTTTCTTATACCTTCCTAAACCGTTCATCCGACAGTGAAGAAACTTTGGGGAATTGGATATTTCAAGAATTATGTATCCACACAAAAAAAAAGTTCAATATGGAACTAACAACGCATTTCGAAAACATTGTGTCCTTCTTCAGGTTAGCAACAGCTCTTCAGTGGAACAATCATCTTTTTGTCTGGTGATTTAAACTCAACAAACTATACCACGTCCAACACCCGCTGATGAGTTCTATTTATGTATCAAATAATGAGTTTTAGGGCAAAACGTAATTAACTTAAATTAAACTTGAAGACCAATATGCGTGTACAACTATAAAATGATGCATCCGTTAGTGGTTTTGCAAAACAATTGTTGGACATTGGGAATGGAAAAATGACCATCAATGAATCAAAATAATGTATCACATTGCCAAAAAATTTCTGTAAAATCAAAGCTACCACCGAGTTAATTAACAGTTTTCCCAAATATAGCACAAAAATACAGAATTAATGAGTACCTGATGCACGGACTATTTTAGAAACCTAAAAAGACGATGTCAATACAATCAATTTGAGCATTCACAATGGAATTCCAGGTACACGACAGCGTACATTGATACTCTCGTAATCAAAGGGAAATCGTCAATTATCCCACAGGATTTTTAAATTAATTTAATTCACCAGGCATGCCACCGCACGTTTTAACTTTGAAAATTGGTGGCCACTGTTCTTCTACGAAACATCGATTCACCACAACTCTGCAAAGGTACAAGGCTTTCGGTGAAAAAATTGATGAATGACATAATCGAAGCTAAAATTGTAAGCGGAAAATTTAAAGGTGGTACCGTTGTCACGTTATCCTAATAATTCCAACAGTATGCAACCAGAAGGAAAAACAAAAAAAATATTTTGTCTCCCACTACATTTCAAAAAATGCAAATCGATAGAAAGCTTAATTGACACACTTTTCTCGATATAATGACTAAAACACATAATGATATAACTTAAAATAAATTGAATATTGTTGAACATTGCAATAACATTATGCTTTGGAAGATAATTTTGTTTATTTTAGTTTTTATTGGTGTTCGAATTGAGTATTTAGAGGTAAAACATGACAAAGTCTGTCGGGTCAGATATGACGTTAATAATGAATTACTAAATTAAGTTTAGCAAAAGATAACACGACATTCATTGATTGTTAGTAAGGATACCCCAATAGGGCCCATAAGAGTAAAATGGGATCACATGGATATCAAAGTTAAAAATTGAAATGGGTAATTATGCCTGCATTTTTTTTTATTGTTGAATTAAAGAAGAAAAGGAAGTAGAGTGCATTTTCGCAACATTCTAGATTTATTTAATCTGTTTTGATAGTGAGAATTGCTATACTAATGTAATAATTAAAATCTACAATAAATAGAGGATATAAATTTTGTAATAAGGATACTTAAAAGTCAATGAAGTTATTATCCATTTATGATTTATAATGTTAATAAAATTTAAACCATCTTTGAGTCCTTCATTTGACTTTATAAATTCACAGATCTTTTAATAACATTCTCTATTACTCAGAACATATAATGTAGTGCAACTGAATTATCTAGACATGACCAGTCTTGTTTGGAGGGGGGGCAGAAAAGGTCTTGCACCGGCACATTTTTTTGCTCTCAAGGGTTCTGCATAAACGCAGCAAATATTCTTTCAAAAGATAAAATATATTTGAAGTTTCCTATTAATATTGTAGAGTAAACCATCTTACTGAAACATAAATTGTTATGATGCATAAACATTTTTGTAATAATATTTAGTCCCAGTTAAACTTATTAGATTGTTTACATATAAACGACGGAAAAATTTTCGTCTGAAACAAAGAAATCTGAAATAGTAATGATTTACCTTAATAATAAAAAATAGCAATAAAAAAATTAATTATTTAGTAGAAAAATGAAAATGTAGAATTGATGCGGAACTGTTGCTTGAATGAATAATGAATACAAATGACTGGAATATTACCTCTAGTAATATTTAGTACAAACTAAAAGCCCTCTTAGCATACTCGCGTGAAAAAAATAATTAAAACAACACATATATCTGTTCAAAATACTGGAATATGTTTTTGCTTATTTCTTTATTGCAAAGAATCAAACTTTTCAGTGAATCGGAATTCATAATAAATAAAAACAGATACAATTCATATTAGTTTGGAACAGCAGCTACTAACTGGATTGGTTTCCATTCAATTATGCTATAATTAAACGTATTGTCAAACTCAGTAGCCATCAAACTATTTATTTGTTTCATTTTAGCCTGGTTATTTCATTATATCACTTATAATGAAAATGTAATCAGTTTGATTGCACAATCACAGTAGTGACCATTGTTATAATTTAATAATTCTTTTTTAAGAAGAAAGTGAAGGGGGAGGATAGGGTTCTATAAGGGTTTAAGTATTAGGGAATGATTTGCGATTGGATGGGATGAGCTGGCGATTTCTTGTCTTGATTGATCCTATGTCGAGTGATGTAGTGATTAATGGACCTCCACATCTCAAACCAAGTCTACATCCACATTCTACTGTGTATAGGAGCCCTGTCTATATGGCGGCCACATTTATTTTTGGTGGGAAATTTGAATGCAGGTTTGGCCATAGTCAGCGCATTTGGACCATAGGTCATAGTTGAACGAATGACCTCTTTCAAAACCAGATAAAGTTCTACATATGTAACAAAGATTGCACATGGGGTAAATACTTAGTTTGTATTTACTATATCAGTTAAGTTTGAGCATAAAAATTGGATTGTGTGACATTACGTGGACTTGGAAGTTAAACTTATGTTTTCAAGTATTTTTGAGCACTAAATTCCAAATGCCTAATATTAAAATTGTTAATTAGTGTCACATATATTTAAGATATTTTTTACACGTATAATATATATAATAATTATAACAGATTCAATAATATATTGACCGTTTGATAGAATAGATGTGTTCTCTAATTGGAGTTCGGTCAATTTTCCAGGATAGAAAATCAAACTCTTGTTGCCTTGAGAGTTTGATTTTTTATCCTAGAAAATTGACCGAACCCCGATTAGAGAAGACACCTATAATAATTATGTTAAGCATTAAGTAACAAACTTGCATAAACAAAATTAAACAATGTCATACTTAGAGCATCATCACCACTTATGTGGAGAGATGGAGGGTTAGACGCCTCGACAGCTTCGTTGTTGTCATACCGATGTAGGTAGAAGGATATATATATATATATATATGCACCCTAAGAAATGCATCCCTGTTGACGGAAAAATACTCAAAGACACTGTGAGTAAGTATGCGTGAGAGGGAAAACCCAAAGACGGAGAGCAGTGACGCAAATACATTACAACCAGAATAATTTGTTCAAAATGGTTGAGAAAAAAAAGAAGGCAGTTCCAAGTACCAAGGCAAAACAGTTGGAGGCGTCAGAAAAATTAAAATAATTTCACATCATCAAAATATATTTGAAAGGATTTACAATTATATAAACATTTATTTGTAATGCATAAAAGTATTACATATTACCTTTAAATCAATATAAGTTTGGCAAATCATATTACCACGTTTATTGGTTTATAACTTTATAACTAACTAGCAAATGAACCCGTCATTGACGGAATCAAAAATTCTATTATACTTGGTATTCCAAAATATCAATTATAGTATTATACTAATACTATAATTAGAATTTATAGAATAGTAGAAAACACCATTATTAGTACAGTGTTAAACAAATGCCTCTGTATACACTACATTAGCTGTCTGTCCTTCAGGTTCATGGAAGAACAATCAGTTGAAACCTCTGACTATTGAGCAAGTAAACTACAGTTGACCATGTGAGAAAAACTTGGTTTCGCTAACTTGAATTCCTGCGTTAGATAAAGTCTCCCTTTGCGACTTAGTTAACGTCATTGTGAAATAGACTCTGAGGGGACCTTGCAATCATTTGAATGGAAACAGACAGTGGCTCGGAATCAGTGGTATGCGTGGTATACACATAGACTCCCCAATACCACATCCAGTCATTATGTCCGCCTCTATGGCATATCTGTGTAGAGCACGAACTCAGAGTCGTGTCCCGTTGCACAGTTTTTGGGTCACTCATGTTTCGTAACATGAAATTTGTTACTGCTATAAATTGCAGCATCATTGGTGCTCCTACTTTAAGTTTTTACTCATGAGCAGGCAGTCCAGGAGAAATAAATTCAGAGTCAAGAAATTCAATTAGATAATGAACTACTTCTTCATCACTAATCCAATCTCTTTACTGTCTTGTAAGTTCTTTCCTCGGCTTCATATAGCGTAAGAACTTGTTTGTTGATTTCTCATGCCTGTTCATATTAAGGGCTGAGAATTGATACTTTACAAAACATTTATTCTCAATAGATAGTACATCCTTAACTCTGTGAAACACCATTTCAATGATGTCAAATACGCAATATATTCATAAGCTCAATTCAAATTAAAATCAACTAACAATACCTACTTGCCAAACCTGTGTATTTTCAAAACAAACTTGTCTGTGAAGTTAGGAAAATACAGCTAAAAGCCCCATAACTTCGCTTCTGTACTGAATTAATAATCTATTTAGAGCCCATATTTTAAGTTAGGCACACACAAATCCAGTGTCAATTTTTCAGCTCGCTATGCCTTATGGTGGCTGAGTTTACTTGTGACAAACATTTTTGCGTTAAACGTCCATAACTTCACTTCTACGTTGAATTTCCAATCAATTCATAGCCTATATTTTAAGTTAGACCTACACAAATCAACTGTAAAAGTTTCAGCTTTATATGTCTTATGGTAGCTGAGTTTACCTGTGACAAAGTTTTGCGGACAAACAGACAAACCGACAAACCGACAGAAATTTTTCTAAGGGTGGATTCGGTTTCTCCAATGTATGAAACGTAAAGAAAACTTGAAATGAGTCAGTTCTAAGCAATGTACAGACAAAATCATTATTTTATTTATAAAGATTTTAAACTAATTTACTTTATAACTTTATACAAACTAAAAAACATATAAAACAGAAAAGCTTTTTTCATGCATAAACAAACGTTGTAGTTTTATAATTAAGGAGGTAAGTTTTGACAAAGTAAAGACAATTATTAATCTTATTTGTTAAGTACATATATACAATAACTTTAGAAAAAGTCCAGTTTAAACAGAAAGTAAGTTGAATTTTGGTACGCTTTCACTTATGTTTACTTAATCTTTATAAATAAAATAATGATTTTGTCTGTACATTGCTTAGAACTGACTCATTTCAAGTTTTCTTTACGTTTCATACATTGGAGAAACCGAATCCACCCTTAGAAAAATTTCTGTCGGTTTGTCGGTTTGTCTGTTTGTCCGCAAAACTTTGTCACAGGTAAACTCAGCTACCATAAGACATATAAAGCTGAAACTTTTACAGTAGATTTTTGTAGGTCTAACTTAAAACATAGGCTCTGAATTAATTGGAAATTCAACGTAGAAGTGAAGTTATGGACGTTTAACGCAAAAATGTTTGTCACAAGTAAACTCAGCCACCATAAGACATGGTAAGCTGAAACTTTGACACTGGATTTGTGTATGCCTAACTTAAAATATGGGCTCTAAACAGATTATTAATTCAGTACAGAAGCGAAGTTATGGGGCTTTTAGCTGTATTTTCCTAACTTCACAGACAAGTTTGTTTTGAAAATACACAGGTGTGGCAAGTAGGTAATGTTAGTTGATTTTAATTTCAAATCTATATAAATAAAATAATGATTTTGTCTGTACATTGCTTAGAACTGTCTCAATTCAAGTTTTCTTTACGTTTCATACATTGGAGAAACCGAATCCACCCTTAGAAAAATTTCTGTCGGTTTGTCGGTTTGTCTGTTTGTCGGTTTGTCGGTTTGTCTGTTTGTCCGCAAAACTTTGTCACAAGTAAACTAAGCTACCATAAGACATATAAAGCTGAAACTTTTACAGTATATTTGTGTAGGTCTAACTTAAAATATAGGCTCTGAATTGATTGGAAATTCAACGTAGAAGTGAAGTTATGGACGTTTAAAGCAAAAACGTTTGTCACAAGTAAACACAGCCACCATAAGACATGGTGAGCTGAAACTTTGACACTGGATTTGTGTATGCCTAACTTAAAATACGGGCTCTAAATAAATTCATAATTCAGTACAGAAACGAAGTTATAGGGCTTTAAGCGTATTTTCCTAACATCACAGACTAGTTTGTTTTGAAAATACACAGGTGTGGCAAGTAGGTATTGTTAGTTGATTTTAATTTCATTGGAGCATATGAATATATTGCGTATTTGACATCTTTGAAAAGGTGTTTCCCAGAGTTGAGGATGTACTATCTATTACAAATAAATAGTTTTGTAAAGGAGCAATTCTCAACTCTTAATACGAACAGGCAGGAAAAATCAACAAACAAGTTCTTACGCTATATCATACCGAGGAAAGACCTTACAAGTCAGTAAAGAGATTGGATTAGTGATGAAGAAGCAGTTCATTATCTAATTGAATTTCATGGGTCTGAATTTATTTCTCCTGCACTGCCTGCTCATGAGTAAAAACATAAAGTAGGAGAACCAATCATGCTGCAATTTAGTAGCAGTAACAAATTTCATGTTACGAAACATGAGTGCCCCAAAACTGTGGAACGGGACACGACTCGAGCACGAGTTCGTGCTCTACACAGATATGCCAGAGAGGCGTACATAATGACTGGATGTGGTATTGGGGAGTCTGTGTGTATACCACGCATATCATTGATTCCGAGCCACTGTCTGTTTACGTTGAAATGATTGCAAAGTCCGGTCAGAGTCTATTTCGCAATGACGTTAACTAAGTTAAGTTAAGTCGCAAAGGGAGACTTCATCTAACGCAGGAATACAAGGTAGCGAAACCAAGTTTTTCTCACATGGTCAAATGTAGTTTACTTGCTCAAGGGTCAGAGGTTTCAACTCTTTCTTCTACCATGAACCTGAAGGACAGACAGCTAATGTAGTGTATTTAGAGGCATTTGTTTAACACTGTAGTAATAATGGTATTTTCTACTGTTCTATAATTTCTAATGACACTTTGGAATACCAAAAATGACGGAACTTCTGATTCCGTCCAAGACGGGTACGTCTGCTATGTATTATATATAAAACTGTAAACTTTTTTTTAATTTAATATTTGCTTAATAAATGCACTGGTAATAATATAAGGTATGGGACCAGAGTAGCCCAGTGGCTTGCGTGATCGCCGATGACAGTAGTGCAAATGTATTATAAATAAATGTAACAAACAAATATTTTTTTGAATTTAAAATGTGGATAATATAAAAAATGGTAATAAAGTAAAGGGATCTAGCCAGGGTAGCCAGTAGTTTGCTTGCTCGCCGATGACAGTAGTGCAAATGTATTATAAATAAATTGAACAAAAATATTTTTTTTTAATTTAATATTTGCGTAATATAAACACTGGTAATAAAGTAAGGTATGGAACCAGAGTAGTCCAGTGACTTGCGTGCTAGCTTTTGACTGGGAGCACGTTAATTAGAACTAACTCATTTCAAGTTTTCTTTACGTTTCATACTTCAGAGGAACCACATGTACTCTTAGAATAATTTCTGTCTGTCGGTTTGTCCACAAAATATTGCTACCATAAGACATATAAAGCTGAAACATTGATTGTAGATTTGTGTATGTCTAACTTAAAATCTAATCTTTGTATACAGAGGCATTTGTTTAGCACTGTACTAATAATGGTATTTTCTACTATTCTATAACTTCTAATTGTAGTATTAGTATAATACTATAATTGATATTTTGGAATACCAAGTATAATAGAATTTTTGATTCCGTCAAAGACGGGTACGTTTGCTAGTGAGCATATGAATATATTGCGTATTTGACATCATTGAAATGGTGTTTCACAGAGTTGAGGATGTACTATCTATTGAGAATAAATGTTTTGTAAAGGAGCAATTCTCAACTCTTAATATGAACAGGCAGGAAAAATCAACAAACAAGTTCTTACGCTATATCATACCGAGGAAAGAACTTACAAGTCAGTAAAGAGATTGGATTAGTGATGAAGAAGCAGTTCATTATCTAATTGAATTTCATGGCTCTGAATTTATTTCTCCTGGACTGCCTGCTCATGAGTAAAAACTATATGTAGGAGCAATTTATAGCAGTAACAAATTTAATGTTACGAAACATGAGTGCCCCAAAAACTGTGCAACGGGACACGACTCTGAGTTCGTGCTCTACACAGATATGCCATAGAGGCGTACATAATGACTGGATGTGGTATTGGGGAGTCTGTGTGTATACCACGCGTACCATTGATTCCGAGCCACTGTCTGTTTCCGTTCAAATGATTGCAAAGTCCCGTCAGAGTCTATTTCGCAATGACGTTAACTAAGTCGCAAAGGGAGACTTTAACCCAGGAATTCAAGTTAGCGAAACCAAGTTTTTCTCACATGGTCAACTGTAGTTTACTTGCTCAATAGTCAGAGGTTTCAACTGATTGTTCTTCATGAACCTGAAGGACAGACAGCTAATGTAGTGTATACAGAGGCATTGATATTAATGTACTATAATTGATATTTTGGAATAGCAAGTATAATAGAATTTTTGATTCCGTCAAAGACGGGTACATTTGCTAGTGTTTTAATAAATACTGCATGTCTTAGAAAGTGGGTCGTGTAGGCAAACAGATTGAACTTCTGGTTTAGTCGATACTGGCGTTGCTTACTTCAACCTCAGAGACTACGAGTTCTGATCTTTCAGCTCAGAAGTGCACACCCCTTTTGCAAGAGCGTGCAAAGAGCTCTCTTTCTTCATATACATAGAGCTTTCTATATTAAAAAAAGTCAAATTGACAATTGACTTTCTTCTAAAAGTAAAAATATAGTTAATGATATAACAACTAGTGCCACAATATATACTCGTACATAATCTTCAGTATATTTCGACTCTGTCGTCATCAGGTAGAGAGAAGTCAGCCACTCTGAGGTCCTGTCTTGTTTTCTACCTGATAACTAAACAGTCGAAATATAGTGGTGAGTTTTTGTGATTTCTTGCATGTGTTTTCTTGCTATGCATTTACTTTATTTAGTTCATAGAACCTTTTTATATGATTCCTTATATATATTTGTAAATGTTGGTGACAGTCCTTCCTTAATACATAGATTTTCGAAAACAACTAAGCTAATACATGTTTGTTAACAAGCTTCTCGATTTTCCTAAATACCACTCTCGTTACTTCATCAATAGAGTAAATTATATTTCCTACTGTCGACTTGTTTCAAATGATCACCATTCATTATGAAGACATGAATAGCTTCTTGGGTGATTTTTCTCGTTTATATAAACTAAGTAAGGACAGTGGGGTTGTTTTTCTTAAGTTCAAGACAAGTTGTTTGTTAATCCTGTGGGTTGACTGGCCTCGCGGTTTTACTTTTATCATTCTGTTACTATTTTCAATCTAATTATTTAAGTGTATCATTTCCGTTCTTGAATGATTACTAATTCAAAATTACCAGTAAATATCATTGTTCAATTGGGCTCCTCCGACATTACTGTCGATTCTATGACTGAGCGCTTACTTCTATGCGGTATGCTCGAAGTTATATAACTTGTTTAAATTTCATTTCATTCCTCTTTCACTTTTATTTGGAAAAATTTACTCACGTTATGGATCAAACAGAGATGTGGTGCATAACAATATGTGCACAAATAACAGGTATTGAAAGTGACACCAAATTTAGCTCATACTTGTTTTTTAACAAGTTTCTCAGTTTTTCTAAATAACACTATAGGTATTTAAAATACACGTCTATAGACGAAATAACAAGAGTGTTATTTAGAAAAATTGAGACACTTGTTAAAAAACAGGTATCAGCTAAATTTTGTGTTATTTTCAATAATGTGTATGTCAAGGAAGGACTGCTACCAAACTTTACAAATAAAAAGTAATAAACCTCCTTAGGGAAACATTGATTTCCCTATTCATTAACTATCGTAAACAAACAAATGTTGACATTTATTGAAGATTTGAGCACAAGTTGAGAAGAAAGTTGTTCTTGCTATAAATTATTAAATTACAAGACTTATGAACTGGGCCATCAACCTTCTGTTTGGATAAAATCAGAAAACATTTAGAACAAACTGGTACTGTTCACATAGCTGTTATTATTAAAAGTTAGAAGCAAAAACTTTAAAAAATAAAAATGATAAACGTAATATTTAAGTGTGTACCACGGTGGACAATAGAGTTAAGTGAATTAAAAAAGTCATGTGTACAAGGTAAGGGTTCCATTGGACATATAAGAACAGTACTTTAAGAAGGCAGCGTCGATTAGAATACGACATCAAGATCACGAAATGTAGGGGGGAACAATTAAAAATGAAAAAACTGAATGTTTGGATAAATTTTTGTAACATGACAGATTTTAAAAAGCCCTGTAATTATATAGTTGCAGCCTCCTGTAAATTAAAAACTATTTAAAAAAATGATGTTACCTTTACTAAATCTAGTTTTTTTTATTTTGTATTTTATTCCAGCATGTTCCATTGTGTATTACATGCATCATCGTCAAATTTTACGCAATAATTCTTTCATTAACACTACAACATACTTATTTTAACTTATTTTACATTCATTCATAATTCAACATTATAATATCTTTTTCTTAAATGTCTATACTGTACAAAAATTTTACAAATTCTTTATAATAACCTTTTTTAATTAATGAGGAAGGCCTAACGGGCCACTCCTCCCCACAAACCAAGACCTTACGTATGAGAGCCAGTCTTTGTGGTTCCCTCAAACGGTACTCTTACACCAAGTGTCTAGGAGATTGGGATGTCTCCGCGTTACATGGGCATGATGGACTAGGAGCTAGTTTCAACCTGCTCAGGTATTCTTTAAATGGCCCATGTCCTGTCATGTATTGGGATAGTTTATAGTTTATTTGGAAATGTTTCATGGATAATCTTTGTTTGATACTAGGAAAATATTCCTTTGTTAGAAGGCCTTTAGATGATTCTTCCCAATTTGCTTCCCATCATGCCACTATTTGTCTAGCTAGCCTTTGTTTCATATATAGGACGTGGGATATTTTTCGTAAATAAAGTCCAAGCTGTTGTCCTGCCCCCCCCCCCTCCCCTTAGCTCCAGCATCCGCTAACTCGTTCCCTATGATTCCTATGTGACTAAATCTAGTAAAGATGACTGAAAGTCATGTTCAGTTCATTACACCAGATTATTGTTTATCTGAACATACTCAGCTCCATTGAGAAATGAGAAATCAACCGTGTCTAATTTAGTCTAAAAAGTTCATACCAATTGAACTTACACTTGTCATGAATACGAAATCTTCAAAGAGAGAATTTAAATATACGTTGAACAGGTATTGGAAATTTGTCTAGTTAACTACAATGAATAGAAGCTCTATTTGATATAATACGAAAAAGACAGATTCTCTTCTAGAAGAGGTAGAACCTTTGCATCACTTTATATCTAAGCGAGAGTCAGTCGCCTTGGAAAGGACATACATTTTCGCCAAATCATATCTAAAACAATACAAGTGAGAGAAACTTCTCAATGCGCATTAATGAAAATCATTATAGAATCTAAAATTTGAAATTGAATTTCAGATTAACAATTATGTCAAGATTGTTGCTGGTAAAATGGTTACAGCTAAACATAAACAAATGATACATAATTGATTAATATATCTGTATCTGTTAATTGTCAACGAGTTTGATATTAAGTTGACTTATTTTAAAGGTGAATGTAGGCCACTACAGATTAGGATGTGGGAATTCGAAAAACAAATGAAACTATTACTGACTTTGAAAGTTGGATAGGACTAACAAGGAATGCTCATTACAGAGCATTAATTAGACGGAGGGAAGAGGGCCACTGAAAAGTAATGAATGACTAACAATGACAAAGCAGATACAAATCTGAATACTCTCATGAGTGGCTCGGTCCAATTAAACCGCACAAACCTTACCAATTCAGGTCGAATCAACAATCAGACAGCTGCATTTTCATTTTATTATCTCATTATTTCTAGTGCTGTTAGGAGAATTACTACTGAGCACCATACATTAGGCTCTTATCTAGAGGACATTTCAGTTTAAAAATCTTGATCCTCTTTAATGTAATTATTCCATATTTCCATTTACATTAACCTCTAGACAGGCTCAACGCCTTTCTGGATATCCATGGTGCGAATGTATGGCTTATATGTATCGCGGGTGCTAACAGCACGGTTGGCTCCCATCCAAGTCATCACCACGCTTAATATTCCTTCACTTTTTTTTTTAAAAAGTAAACAAGTAAAATAAAGTAATAAGTAAAATATTTCGCGATCATTAAAAAAATCCATCACGAGATTTGTACGGATTTACATATTTTGAAGTCCCCAAAGTTCTTTTTTAAGGATATTTCGATAATGGCTGTGTGTATAATCAAAAGTTTGTGAGCACAGGCACTGCCGTTTGTAGGATCAAATTCGTACGTTATCCAAAAATAGACAGTACAATGTAGATGTGTTCTACTGCTTTTGTGCAATATCGCATCACAGGAAGGTCTATATTTTATGACACAAACGTATAATTTCAGGTAACATTTTTTTTCTCCATACTCCTAACTCTGAAACTTTGGGATTATTATGAAACTGACAACTGAAAGAAACCACAGTTCTTTATTATTATTATTACCATTTAAACAAGTTTTAATAAACTTAAAAATCTAATTTAAACCAGAAACTGTTAAATTTCCGATTTACTTTGTTCAATATAGTTATTACACACTTAATATCAGCCGAGAATTCCAAAAGTGACATTAGTCGCTTAATGTTTGCTAATCCATAATGTTCATTTTGTAAAAGAAAAGTAGAAGTTTTCAAAATAAAAATATCTTTTTTCAAAGACCTTATAAATTTGTTTTTACAATGAAATGTAATATTTAAGATAATAAATAAAACTAAATAATAATAATGTCACAAGTCACATAAATAAGATAACATAGAATTTTGAAGAACTCTGAAATTTTATACCGAACATACACTTGAAACCAAAATAAAATGATCAGACATGACAAATCGACAATGTTATGAAATATCACCCGGCATTATAAATATTTATAATGCACTCCAGCAGTGATTAATTGAAATTAACCCAGTGGCGTAGAAAGGGGGGGGGGGGGGTCTACCCTGGGTGTCACGTGCCACAGGACGGCATTTTGAGGGGATAAACATGGAAATAAATTAAAATAACAAAAAGCTAACAAAAAACTCTGAAATTTTACACCAAAATAAGCTTTTATGGTCGTAATTGTTTTTCTGTTTAATTAGTGTAATACCGTTTTTAAATCAATTTTCACCTGTTATATTTGCAAATAAAAAATAAATTTATTTTTAATCTTTCAAAATTAGTTTTCTAAAGGGGTCCGAAATTTAATTATATTTATTTGCCTTGTTAATATAATTCAACAATTTTTTTATGATTTGAATTATACGTTTTGGTTCTGAAAAATCTTTGCTTTTCTTTGATAACTGTATATGTATACGAGTTCCCACCCTCTCTTCTATCAAAAAGATCGTCTTTTTCAAAAAGTCCATTCTAAATAATTTTCAAATTACAAAGATACCTTTTATTGCTTCTTTATTATTGTGATATATATTTATTTACAGGTTTACAAGGACAATGTTTGCAATAGAATTTTACAAATTAATTACGAGATAATTAATATAATTAAGAGATCAAAACCTTTTATAGCTTCTTTCACTCTGTAAACTTACTGCGGTCACAATTCCACCCTTGAAAACCCACAATTCACTCCCATTGAGAACTCCTGGTCTGGTGGGTTTACACAACCGCGAGATAGTGTTCTACCTGTTTGGTTCCTGATCTCTATTGTTCACTCGTCCAGGTCAACTTTTGAGAGCTTTTAAAATCTCTTTCTTAGCACTTCCTCTTAACCACGTAGAGCGTATCTGCTCTCTCTAAAATCCACCCTTTCCACTTTCGACTCGGACCATTTTTTGCTAAACAAGTCTCAGACCCATTCTTGAACTTTTTATTATGGTTGACCCATTATTTTATTATACACATTTTTATTTTAATTTCGTCATTTATATATAAGTATATAATAAATGGAAATAAAACACATAAAAGATATCACAACAACTCACTAATATATTTCGACTATTTGATCGCAACATCGACTTGTGAGTCGTCACAAGTAAGTTCTAGATTGTATTCAGCGCTGCTGACAATTACCTGATGACGACTCAGTCAAAATATAGTATGAGTTAATACAAGGAATTAATTTTTGTACCTTCAGAAAGGAGGAGAAATATTATTGAAAGTGGACTCATAAAGAAATGCTATGAAAATTTAATGAACAATAGTCCGGGACTTTACAAAACTAGATGAAATATTCATAAAAATAAGTAAGCAGATCAAAACTTCTTCAATTTTAGGAACATTACATTCAGACAGGGATGCCAGCAATCCTGAAGACTTCAATCAACCAGGTTAACTTGTTGTTATATTTTTTGTTTCTTTCATTTAGCTCTCTGATGATGTTGTAACGAAAAGCCTTAGAGCATTTTAATTAATATATATTTGTTTATTGTGTTATTTAATTCATGTATATATATATATATATATATATATATATAACATCAATGTTCAAACAACAATAAGAAATGAGAAAAAGACTAAGATCTTTCAACCGTAACAAGCGGTCTTCGTCAGAGTTACTATACTTGTTACGATTGAAAGGTCTTGGTCTTTTTTCTCATTTGCTATTGTGGTTGGAACATTGATTGTTATTTCACGTGTTCATTGTAAAATTTTGATACATATATATAAATGTATATAATAAGTACTAAGATTACATAAATCAAAAACAGAAAGACACATACTAAGGTGGATATTTTGGACTGTTTTTCATCTTAATATGTGATTTTCGGTGCCCAATGTTTTGTGTACTCTTTGTTTTTGAAGCTTTTTGGTGGGATTGAGAATCTGCTGGAAGGCTACACCTCTCATACTGATTTCTCAAGGGAATATTGCATCGCCCTATTGATTTTACATTGGGAGTCCTAAAGTCCATCTAACTAAAGAGTATTTAGAGTAAGGATCTCTAACGAGTACCTGACATTAAACCCACAGTAAAACACTCTGTCCGAAGCACGAAATGCTCAGGTTTCTCACACACTTGCATGATAAAATCCACAGCTAGAGTGGAAATTAAACCTGAATCTTTCAGTCGAGAGGCGAGCACGCAGGTGACTGGGCTACCCTGGTAAATTATTCACCATTTTTTTTCCAAAGAAGGAATCAAACTTTTATTACAAGTCGATCAGTAAGGCAATAAATTTTATAGGAGTAACAAGTATTCTTTGAATATAGGATGCCCTTTTTTACAATCATATCAAAAGTATCTCATTTTAAATATTCATTTTGGAGATAGTCATTTTAATAAATATTATTTACATTCTCGTTTAAATAAACCATTCTCAATTTAAATTTAAAAGACATAATAACCACCAAAAAAAAAACTGTAATATATTCAGACTCTTCTAGTCTCGCAAAGTAGACAAATGAAATGAAAATTATCTCCGGACCGTCTTTAATTAATGAAGAAATTTACTTTCCAGAAACTTTGCAATTTGAGAGAAAATATTTTTAAACAACATTGAATTATTGCAAATGAATTATATTATAACATTTTTAGGTATACTATAGAAACACAAGACACACCACTTTTCCTTTTGTTCTTCCTGTACAGCTCTACAGCCTGTAGTTAGACTTATCTTAAGTTTTATAACACCTTTCCATGCATTCCTGACTCTTCTCTTTATTTTCCAGCCCAACACATTTGTCGTCCTGTATCATCTCTCATACCTTCTTCTAAACCTCCTATTTTCAACACAACCACCGTCCTCAGGTTAGTAAAGGACACTTTGAGATTAAAGTCCTCAGTACCTATAATGTCATTATTCAATGTTTTCATTTTTTTTAAATGTTTAGTTTTCTATAAGTAAAGTAATCTTGAAACAACTCAATCAAAAAATTTTGACGAATTTATATGGTTCCAAGTCTCCAAAGATCTTTTATGACGTTTTTTCGATTATATACGTATGTTTCGTGGGTGTTCATAAAAAGTTTGTCGACACGCTACACCGGTTGATGGATCATATTCAAATTTTACCAAAAATTTGTTTTTTTTTGCCCTATTGTTTTTGGGTAACATGCGTCATGAGAAATCCACATTTTTAGGCAAAATATGACTTTAGACAACTTTTTTTTCTCCTAAACTGCTACATCTAGAGCGTTGAAACTCACAGAAGATATAACTGAAAAAACTAAGATTTTAACTCTTTAGGCTCTCTTTAACTGTTCATTGTAACCTTCAATCCCCCACCTCCTACTAAAACGAAACTAGGAATTTACTTCATCAGCAATCTGCATTCCAAATAAAATTTAAGAGTACTCCATGTACAGGGAATTACCTTGTCTATAAAAGGGTCACTCGTTCAACTCTGGCCTATGGATGTTCAGGCATTTCGACCTATGATGGACATCCGAAATATTTCGACTTAGCATCAATCAAGACAGAAATTTACCTACTCATCCAACTTTGCAGTTTCAATAAAGTCCAAAAATTAAGTCCAGCACATATCAATCAACAACCTTTATACTCCTATAGAACGTTATCTTCCCCCTGAAGTTTATTTCACGTTATAAGACTAACAGTAGCATGGACCATTTATATATAACTCTTGGTCTTTAAGACCATGAAATTGACTCATCTTTCACATGACAGACTAGTTAACAATATTTACTGCCTTCCCCACAATAATTTGTGCAAAAATTCAGGGGCACTCCCTCACTGCTTTAGAACTGTTATTAACACTTTTTTGTCTATGTCATTGATTGAACACACTTCACCAATAAAAGAAGAACAGCCTCCTGGTGAAGTGCAGTACAGGTGTTTGGAGTGGGAGATTTAATTGCACTGCAGTGTTACGTCAGATTATCAAACAAACAACCCTTGATGACGGGAGACAGTTTTACTTACTTAATTCGAGTTAAATAGTTTGAATTAAATCATAAATAATGATGCGACAGTGATTGCCGTACCTGAACACTTCGTCAGAGAGTCAAACGTGCTCCATTTATTACTTTTGGTGGTAATGTCCGCCTCAAACTGTACACGCTAACCGTTTTATATGGTACTAACACACGTACAAGTCTTTGACGGAATCAAAAATTCTATTATACTTGCTATTCCAAAATACCATGAAATATCATACCAATTCTAGAATTATACTAATACAATATTAGAAATTATAGAATAGTAGAAAATATCATTATTAGAACAGTGTTAAACAAATGCCTCTGTATACACCACATTAGCTGTCTGTCCTTCAGATTCATGTAAGGAAAAACAGTTGGAACCTCTGACTCTTGATGAAGTAAACTACAGTTGACCATGTGAGAAAAACTTGCTTTCGCTAACTTGAATTCCTGCGTTAGATAAAATTTCCCCTTGCAACTTAGTTAACGTCATTGCGAAATAGATTCTAACGGGACTTTGCAATAATTTCAACGTAAACAGATAGTGGCTCGGAATCAATGGTATGGGTGGTGTACACACGGACTCCAACACCACACCCAGTCATTAATGTCCGCCTCTATGAAATATCTGTGCAGGATACAACGTCAAGAGTCGTGTGCCGTTGCATATTTCCTGGGGCACTCAAGTTTCGCAACATGAAATTTGTTACTGATACTAAATCGCAGCATGATGGTGCTCCTTGAACTTGAAGTTTTTACTCATGACCAGGCAGTCCAGGAGCAGTCAAAGGTCAAGGAATTCAGTTAGATAATGAACTTCTTCCTCATTATTAATCACTCTCTTTACTGACATTTAAGTTCTATCTTCGGCTTAATATACCATACGAACTTGTTTGCTGATTTTTCCTGCCTGTTCATTAGTAAGGCTTGAGCATTGCTCGTTCACAAAGCCATTTATTCTGAATAGATCGTACATCTTGAACTCTGGGAAACACCTTGTCAATAAGCTCAAATACGCAGTATATTCATATACGCAAATGAACTTAAAATCAACTAACAATACCTAATTGCTACACCTGTATATTTTCAAAACAAACATGTCTGTGTAGTTAGTCAAACGCGGATTAAAAGTTCATAACCTCTCTTCATCGTTGAAAATTCAAACTTGTCTGTGAAGTTAGGAAAATACAGCTTAAAGCCCCATAACTTCGCTTCTGTACTGAATTATCAATCTATTTAGAGCCTATATTTTAGGCTGAGCATACACAAATCTAGTGTCAAGGTTTCAGATCGCTATGTCTCATGGTGGCTGAGTTTACTTGTGATAAACGTTTTTGCTTTAAACGTCCATAACTTCACTTCTACGTTGAATTTCCAATCAATTCGGAGCCTATATTTTAAGTTAGACCTACAGAAATCTACTGTAAAAGTTTCAGCTTGTTATGTCTTATGGTGGCTGAGTTTACTTGTGACAAAATTTTGTGGACAAACTGACAAACCGAAAGAAATTTTTCTTAGGGTGGATTCGGTTTCTCCAACGTATGAAACGTAAAGAAAACTTGAAATGATTCAGTTCTAAGGAATGTACAGACAAAATTATTATTTTATTTATATAGATGTCAAAACAAAATAGATGTTTTACTTCATTTTACATGTCCTGGCAGAGTAGTTTTTGGTAATATAATATGGCAATTTTTTTGTAAAATAGTTCCTTAATACATGAACATTGTTTTCAGCAGTGTGATTAGCGAGCTTGGATGTGTTAGCATCTTTGTGTACTTCTCGCTGTCTCGAATGCCCAATTAATTCTCAGTCAATCTGTACTCCCAGTGTTAATTAAATTATTTTTAATTACAGGCACTACAAAGGAATGACTGGTACTAGATTGATTTTTATGTTTTAGTCACTTGCTAAAAGGTTTTAATCAGTTTTGGATTTTTTTTCCGTTGTTAGGAGAATATAGCTGCCTTTCTAACCACTAAGCACTTCTTTCCCTAGAGTTTTTTTTACAAAGCAGGACAAAATGGAAGAGTTCTGCAGAATTTAGTCTTTATTATTTATAAAAACAAGCTAATGACAAAATGTAGGTTTTTTTGAGATTCTTTGAACACACTTTTTCATAAAAACTGTTTCTTAACAAGTGCTACTGAGTCTAGCTAATTAAATCAATGGCTCTATACCAAAATAAGGTAATAAATTTAATATTGATAACTTGTAACTTTTAATACCGATTTTTAATAGCACTGTTATTTATTACATATATTTAAATTTATTTCATAAATATATATCGTGCAAATGGATATGTAATTTGAAGATTTACGCGTAATTATGTAATAATGTTAAAAAATTAAACAATATAGTAGCACATCACAGATCGTCATTCTTATCTAAAGAATATTCTAATTTACGAGTATTTAGCATATAATAATAATAATTTAATGTAGTTAGGTTAGGTTAGGTTGCAGTGGCAGTCCCACAAGGAAACACACGTAGGCCAAGCATTGGCTACTTTGTGATACCACACAATGAAGATTGATTCTACATTGGGAGTCCTAAATTTTGCCTAACTCAAATGTATTTAGAGTAGGGTTCTTTAACGAGTACCTGACATCGTACAGGCTCGGGACCGACAGTTTAACGTCCTTCTCCGAGGGACGACGTGCTCAGATTTATTCAACTCCCGCGTGAATGAATCGAGAGCCAGGTGAGGATTGAACCCCGGTCCTATCAGCTCAAGGGTGAGCACGTAACCACTGAGCTAGCCTGGCCCCCCCATTTTAATGTAGTTAATGAGGTTATTATATTATAGTTGCCATGTGAGAGATTTAAGGCATTGAATACACTTTCAGAGAGGTGGTGAAACAGTCGGTTCAAATGCAAAATGGTATCATATATTCGTGAAATCTCAGTTTACAAACTGAAGTTAGAAAACATTTAGGGTTCCGACATAGAATAACCGGATTGTTAAATATCACAAACGGGCCCTTATTATCTAAGTGCCTCTTGTGGGCAACACCCCGTGTAATATTACTTAACATTTCTTCTTGTTTTGTTCCAGTCACTATACCCGTAAACCGACTGTGAAATTCTCGTATCCCCTACATCATCTCTATTATTACTGTCATTTGTTAATTTATCATGAATACTTTTCTCCGAAGTACATGCTCCTTCGGATATGTACTTCATGTGGGTCACCTATACAAATAGTATTCATGCCCAATATTTCTTAACTTCAGATATCTATTGGGAACTGTTTTATTCAACATCTATAGTAGTTCGGAAGCGCATTTATAATATTTTTAACTATAACAAAACTTGTCACCCATCCAAGTGCTAGCCACTCCCAATGTGCTTAACTTCGGCTTATATAAAGGGAACTGGTGAGTTGAACATGTCTATGGTAACTGATTTCTGCTACCACTGCTTACAGCTAAAACTTGACCCCATCCATGAGCTCAGTGCACCCAATGTTGCGTAAATTCAATGGTCTAGTAGGAACAGGCTTATTGAACTTGGATAGATGACCGAGACAAACTTAGAAACCAGTAATAATCTAGATGACTCTTACGTTACATATATCTGAACACGCTATGTTCATTAAATTTGTATAGCAACTATTGCAGAAAAAAAAGAGGAACATCTAAAAATATATTTTCAACGTATAACCATTTTAGATTATAATATTGGTTACAACACTAATATTTCTTTATCAGATAAACCTAAAGATGATTTGTGAAAATTGAAATCTTTCAAACACGGAGTGTCTTAAAGAACATGGAGTTGTTCCTTGACAACTAGTCTGAAATCCACCTTCCACAAACGTAAAATAGTCTTGAATTTCAACCAACTATCTCTATGAGAAGACTTTAGGTAATCGTACCTAAATACGACAAAAACTAATTTATGTAGTTAACCACTTTCTTACATTACGTACATATAATTTTATTAAGTAAATATTTGTATTATTTTTAGAGACCTTGTGTTCTTAATGAGAACGAACAGTATTTGAAAGTAAATTTATTTGTGACCAAATAAGTAGCTATATTGCTTCGAAATTTAGAAGCACGTAGTGTATAAATCAGATTTTTGAGGTGCCAGAGAAAAATGCCGGCTTTATTTTTCCAACTTAATATCACTTTGTGCTGTTATTGTGCTTTAAATCTGCATATTTAATATAGAGATCATGTAGAAGGCTTGGCACTCATGTACTATTCCAGTAATAATCTGAATTAATCGCATCAAAAAAACACACGTAACTAAACTAAACTTAAATCATCAGAATGTTGAACAAAAAATGAAACACACTAGTAAAATATCAAATAAATAAATATATGAAAACTATGTAAAGTAATATAACAAGTTGTAGATAAATAAACATCTTCATTAGTGATAACATAGCCATCACTAGAGCAAAACAACAGCATCAGTTCTCAAAATTTTGATTAACATTATACAATGTTTAAGGATTAAGAGAATTACTTTGAACGTTTTAGATATAAAAAGAGATTTCATAGCACATCCTTGCTATCCGCGGTGCACGGTAGCAATAAATAAATGCACTAATCCTAAATTTTGGAACAGAATAATCAATGCTAACACAAAGAATGATTAGTGTAAGGATAGATTTAACATGGAGTATCGACAGGACCACCTGCTTTGGACATTTCCTGATTCTAAAAAAGGGGCTATCTCTTATATACTTCACCATTAATGCAATCATTTATTATGCTATATTTAGGTTAGGTTAGGTTGCAGTGGCAGACCCACAAGGGAACACACGTGGGCCTAGCCGAGCATTGGTCCTTTGTGATACCACACAATGAAGATTGATTCCACAGTGGGAGTCCCAAATTTTGCCTAACTCAAGTGTGTTTAGAGTAGGGATCTTTAACGAGTACCTGACATCATACAGGCTCGGGGCCGACGGTTTAACGTCCTTCTCCCAGGGACGACGTGCTCAGATTTATTCACCTCCCCCGTGAATAAATCGAAGTCCAGGTGGGGATCAAACCCCGGTCCTATCAGTTCAGAGACGAGTATGTTAACCATTGAGCTAACCTGACCCCCATGCGATATTAGAATAAGAGGAAGAAACAGAAAGCCTCCAGACAAAAGATATGATCCCGGGACGACATGTCTCCAACACTCACTGTTCAGATAAAATCTTTTGTGTGTAGACTTAGTGTTTGTTTCCATTATTCTAATCACCTTATACACTTGCACGCCAATAATTAATAATAAAACAAATAGAAATAAATCTTTGGGTTCCTGAAAACAAGCAGAATGAAGCAGTGAACTGTTTGGAATAGATTGAAGAAGATGATGATTGGATGAAGAAGAAAGCAGGCAACAGTACATACATCTGAAAAGAAAATACTACATCTCCGATCGAAGTGTTTACAAATGTATATGAAATATCAGTGTGTTTTCTTGACTACTTCTTATGCAAGATGCTGTTATCATAATGGGAATAATTAGACTCTGTCGGAAGTTGTGGAAACCTTTGATAGCATTTCATCTAAATGCTAGTGGAGAGGATAGAGTTTATGCCTAACAGTAACTATAACGAACAGAAGTGAGACATTATTCTTGAAGGAGAATTCTGAAAATGCATATCTGATTTTAAAAACGGAAAAAGGAAATAGGCATACGTGAGATATGAAAGCGCTGGGGACGAGTTCAATGTTTTTTTTTTTCAACGCTCACCCTAATGGACGATCAACACCTTCCCCTACTATGCAAAGGGCACAAGTGCGGCTCATTCTCGACACAACACCCATTCAATTCTGCCTTACATCAGTGATCCTATTGGTTATGGCCTTTCGCAGTAATATCAAAGCCGAAAAAAAATCACAAATATGAAACCTATTTTTAATTTCAATGATAACTATATACCTATAGTAAACTAAAATAAATACTAAAGGTATCGTAGGAAAGCTGTCGCAGATAATTATTTTATTGAGTATGCTGGTAAATGGAATCAAATTTACTGGAGGCAAAATCAGTGAAGTTGCGTGTGAAATGGATTCCCTCCTGTCTTGGCTGAGGAGAGAGACTAATTAACACAGTCGCGGACAGCTCAAATCAATAATTTACTTACCGAACACAAATTCCCAACACGAAATAACCATGCACAACAAACTGTCTCCCTAACTGCATCAGACTACACTCATCCCGTCCAACATTCAGTTTTTAATTAATAATTAATTTATATTCAGACTTGAGATAAGTTTTTTCTTCACTCTAATATAGTTATTATGTAATCATTGGTTCCTATTCTAGTCGCATGGTCGAGTTTGTCGTCCCCAGAACCTGTTGCTCATGAAAGTATTTTCAGGACTCTTTAAAAAGTGTGTGGGTGCGTATTTGATCATGCAAATAAAATATTCTCTGTAGAATAAATTATTTAGTCTTTTTAGTTTGAAGTTAAATCCTGTTGGGACATGCTAAGCAAATGGGACTCAAACAATGTTTATCAACTATATCGCTGTATCATTATTTAATTTTTATTTTCAAGTAAAATTAGATGTTTAGTCATTTAATCATATACTAACCCTTATTCTACATTAGTATCGTAATAACTAATTTATCTATTTTAATGACATTGTTGATAGTCATTTGTTTCATTATATTTAAGTGACCGGTAAATAATGACTGATTAATATTAATTAACTAATTATAATGATTAATTAATTAATGATTAATTATATTAATTAATAATGATTAATTAATTATATTAATTAATTACTAATGATTTGAATAATAACTGTTAGTGAGACGAGTGTGAACGACAATTACCGAAACATCGACTTTCGGCCTTCGCGAGGCTACCCTGTTAACCTGCTATATGCAGGTGCAAACGAAAGAGGAGGAGAAGGTGATCAGGGGGTGGGCCTGACCACATTCGTTTCCCATCCTTCCTAATTCCCAAATCCCCTCCTTTTATCCCAGCCCCAATCTAAGGTGTTATGCGTGCCGAAGGATGGATGATACAGGGGTTTCTGCATTATGAACGGAGCCTCAAGGGCACCAGGCAACCCCTTTGAGTAAATAGCCTTACTCCGGTATGCGGTGTTCTGCCGGAGCGGACAAAATACCACCGATAGAGCTTCAAGGGATTTTCCCTTGTAAGAAGAAGGAAGTCTGGAGACCATCCTCCGGAAGCGCAGAGGGTCCAAAAGCGCTGGAACCTCCCACAAGTGCACCTGAGGACCCGAAGAAAACCTTCCCTAAGGAGAAAGGAAGTTACTTTCTCTTGAAACGTTGGAAGTCTCAATGAACATTATCAATGATGTTTTATGCATATTCTGCAAAGAAGAGGAAGAAACAAGCCAGTCAGTCAGCTGCCTTCCCTCTGATTTGCCACTACCGTCTGATTAATGAGAAGAATGTCCTTGGTGACTAGCAATAAGAGTGCTGGTATGTGGTTGGAATTCAGAAAGTTTTAACACAAAATTTCCACTTTCTTTTTTAAGTTTAATTTCTTCTCTGTTTTCTCACAATTTGTTTTTGAATGCAACAAACCAGTTTCAACCGTGTACCTACTACTTATCAACACCCTTTTGAATCTTATTTGCTTTTCAACCCTTTAGTATATTTGTGTTTTTTATAAACTCAACAAGGAGCTCTTAATATCCATTAACATCTCTTTTGCAGCGTGAATGTATAGCTCTCTAGTATATTCATCAGCCCCCTTGGACCATCATTGACCCCTAGGGGGGTTCTTAGACCTCTGCTCTACACTCTCTACTACCATTATCATTACACTTCTCTATAAAGATTGGCGATTCTACTAAACATGTCTTTATATTTAAAGAGGTACATGAGAGCTTTCTGATTAGACTACATTTTGCTAATAAAAAGTATCATTAACAAGACTCTTTTTTAAAACGAATTACTTCACTGAGTAACTAAACATCAGAAACGGCGATATCTTTTTAGAAAGAATAACATTCTTGTTACTAATATAAGTCATTAACTTAGTTTGACAAATCTAAGACTATGAAAAGTCAAGCAGCTTGCAGCCACAGCCAGTAGTATCTCGACACCCACTCCTGAGTACTCTAAGCAATGACACCAAAGTTTGATTAAGCCGCAACTGTTACCCCAGATAATGAATTAGAACATTGATACAAAATGCTGCGTTTGGAATTCCCATCTGGACACAAGAACTTTCAAGATTATTACAGACATGATGATTGCATAGAAATAAATTTGTATATTAGATAATTATTGGTAAATTTGTAGAGAGAAATAAAACAAGTTTGCCTTTTCCTTCAAATCAAATTTAATCAAACTCTTAAGATCAAGAATTTGTTCTCATCAAGGTTATATATAAAAACACTAAAAAGGAAAATTAAGGCAAAATGTTTTGTTTTTATTTGTATAACTCTGCTGATGATCGAACTTGGTCAAAAGTTTGGTGTTGATAATTTGTAGTTTAAAAATAAAGGACTGATAAGTTATAAAGACAGTAACTGGGTGACATGCACACACGCGCATGCGCGCATACACGCATGCTCATATACGACCTGTGCTTTATTCATATTATGTAATGTATTTTAATATAGCTCTCTTCATTTTTTTAATTATCAGGCAACTTAATATTGTTACTGCTCTAGAAAAAAATCAGAAGGGAGTATGACTAAAACTTTCATTGATTGAAGCATTTATTGATTAATGAGAATGATTAAGCGAAATCCTAGTAACAAGTAAATGAAAACGATTCAGATCGACTTCAAGTTTCAAGGACGATTCTAAACTGAATCAAAAAAAAAAAAAAAGAAAAAAAAGAGTTTTCGAATCAAATTGATAATAAATTTATTGTTCCAAATACGTAAAAACTATTAACTAGTGAGGTAATTAAAGTGTTATTCGGCAATAAGGGAAACTTATGCGTGGGAGGAAATAAACTAATAAAAAGGAGGAATTATGTAATTGAGTTAATTAAACAAGGGACATGCTGTCTTTGAGCTGGCGGTCACAGCCTGTATCTATCTCTCCGAAACCATCTGACCTCTCCACTTGAGGCAAGAAAACTTTCCCCACCCATCCACTTTCTTCTCCCTAACACAAACACCATGAATCGTCTACAATTTAATTTTACTTTTCTCTTTTTTTTCAGATTTTCTTCATTTTAAAAAGTATAAAATGTAAAAAAAATGAACTTAAAACAAAAAAAAATGGTATTAATCTTTGTACATTTAGAATTATAAAGAACTATAAATTTGAAATTTATTTGATCAAACATTTATCCTTTTAAAATTTAGTTTAAATTCATTTATTTTGATAGTCAGATGAAATGTATTCAAAGAAATTTAGAAATGCTGTTTTTTTTTTTTAAAAATGGGTTCCTGAAAACTTGGTTAATAGGGAAAAGAAAACGATTTTGGATCTTGAAGGTTTCCTAAAGTAAAAAACTAAAAAACACCCTTAAACGTCACATGTACTTAAGACTTAAAATTCAGAAACTTTCAAAAAAATTACCATCACCTGGTACTAAGTAGGACATTGAAATATGTGAATTAAAACAATACTAGACATGAAACAGCAAAAAAGTTGATTACGCATCATTCCGAAAGACAACAGAAGAACTGAAAAAAAAATCCTTTGCCCTTTCTTTTCAAGTTACAATTGGTTTGCAATCATATACTTTTTCAGTGAGCCAACTGGTCAGGGACCTAATTAAAATACAATTCTTAACTACAAGTAGGAAAGACTAACATACATTCCAAAAAAAAAAACCAGATCTATAATTTATTTTCGACTGAATTTTGAGTAATTTTAAATACCATAGGTTTTAGTAAAAAAAAAAAACTGTATTCCATAATATATATTTAAGTTTAGTTAAATAAAGAATTAAATATTCAAAAGTTTTGAAAATCAGTAGAGATCAGGACAGTTATGAAATAGCTATTGACATTAAATGATCTGTTTTTCTATTCATTTGAGATAAATTTGAAAAGAAAAGGCAGAGATGAGAATTTGAATGAAAAGAAGAAGGTTGATTAGAGTGGGGCACAATCAAAGGCTGTTGAGACGACGCCGGCACCCGAAGAATCGATTCGCTTGCAATATTCTCTCACGGAAGAACTCATTCAAATTCAATGCAGCCAGTCTCAACGAAGAACCAAATTAAATTAACTGTAAGTGAAGCAAACTGCGCGGTTTTTAAACACGATGGAGACATTTAAAAAAAAAATATAACCACCCAAAAGTCTACTATCACGGATTCCTTAAAGCGTAAATAAAACTGCTTCTACAATCAATATTCCATGATAATTAAATTAATTCAATTTATCTTAATCACTGATTCAGTGAATTTTTTTGCTCGAAGTAAATATTTGATAAAAACTTAAATTAAAATTATGACCCCGAATTCATCTGGAAGGCTATTCTCCGTTTACCTAATGAATACTTAATTATGAGAGCCAAGTTGTGATGAAACCTCCGAAATAAAACAAACACCAAAGATGATGATCAGAAGAGAGTAATGGGCAAGTGATTGAGTAGTGACGAGTGGTCTGCCGAATGCAGTAGGTGTCGACGTCTGTAAGAGGTCAGGTCAATCCAAATGGTCGACAGACTGCTGAGAGGCGCTACCTTAACGGCGACTGCACTTCACCAAAACATCCTTATAGAAAAACTTAATGGAATAATAATTTAAAAATAATCCACTCCAAATACAAAAACAAAAAAACAAAATCTTTGGTTATCACCAATTACCTCATATACAACTGGTTTAACATAAACCGAGTATATCTTCTCTGATTAGAAAAATCACTCTCCACAGGATAAAAAGGTATCCAAAATAGAAGATATTATTTATAAAAGGTTATTTACATCTATAAATAAATGCTGAAGTAGTTTTCAATTGTACTTCTCTTTCTTTAATTCAAATTGACATCGATTCGAATTTTTTTTTTAACTTGACCTGTACAACAATTTTGATTATAATATATATTATTCTGTAATTCAATTAGTTATTTATTTTGTAAATAAATTACATTGAATGTCATTCGGAAAAAAATAGTTTTTGTGTTATTTTACAAACTTTTGATAGATGTAAATTATAATATTTGGTGAAAATAATATCACCCACTTAACAAAAAACAAGATTTTTTTTTAATTATGTGTAAAAAAATGGATATTTCAAAAACAAAGAGATGTGTCATCACCAAGTGTCATTTTTAAGTAGTTGGTATTCTTGAGACGAAACAGCTTTTTTACTTTGTACAAAATTTGCATTCTTTTTATGGCTACTTTTTGTTTATCGTTTTGATAAAAACCTGTTGTTACGATTTGAATGAATAATATTGCTATAATTCTGGTTTTGATTTGTTGACATTTAACATTTATATGATACGAACACACAGAAATCGTCCTTCAGGGTCAAAGTTCAAAAAACAATTCTCTAATGGGGTGGTAAACAAACCTTAAAGGCTTCTTGTTTACATTGACAGGAATATTAAAATATTAAACAAAAGAGAGTAAAATGTATTTATTAATACTAAATTATAGCCAAACAGATTAAAATGAGAGAGAATGAGTGAGTAAGAGAGAACTCAAAGAAAGAATGTTTATTTTGAAAATAATAGCATCAGAGCATCAACAGTACTACTGTAATACAGCTAGCGCTGCCCCAACCAATCTGCTATCGTTTATAATTAGTAGAAGCTATTGGAGTGGCGTCTCACACCTGTCTATTCATATATAGTGAGGGGGGGGGGGGTAATATATATTATCTCAATAAATGTACCTGAGTTCCCTTATCAGTTTTGTGCTATTTTTATCGTTCCGTATAGTTTAAATTTTACTTTTTTAATTACAGCTCTTGAAACATTTTAAATTTTGAAAAATTAAATCAAGCAGCTTGGCTACCTCTGATATATATGGCGAATCAAACAGATATTGTTATTTATGAAAAAGTAATTCTTGAGAAAATACAAAAGATATTTTTTAAACATTTATTCTTTTCTGAATAATTAATTATTAATTAATTTATTAACTGATGTGAAAATATAGACCTCTATTCTGCGGAAATTGAACGACATTTAGAAAATGGTTCTGGGAAGGAAGTAAATGGGTGATTGTTTTATGGAGATATTAAATATTTCTAAAATTACTCCTAGACTGATAAATAAATTGATTTGATGAAATTAATTTCAGTATCTGGAAAGACAAACCTTAGCGACAGATAATACTATCTGCATATCAAGAACACTCTCCTGTTAAATACTTGCAGAGATAACAAGATCTGGAGCGTAACCTCATTCCAGGGAGATTTCCAATTCTCACTCCCAAGAGGCAGGCCGTGTAGCTAGCTCCCTTCTTTGTGATTGAAATTCTGCCACAAACCTTCCAAACCATTGGCTTTATCTTTAATTAGCAAACTTTCCAACAAAAAAACAACAATGATATAATTTAAATGACAACTACTCGACGAATCACATGAACAATTCTACACGAGTTGAATTCTGGCTTTTTAGTTGATATTTCAAAAATAGCACACGACACGAAAAGAAATTGTCTTTCCAAGTAGCCATTCGTATGAATTGTTGTCTCGTACGACGAGTAAAGTACGCAGTATGAGCGACAGTCTTTCTTACGCCTAGATGGTCTCCATTTTAAGTTTAGTAGATTAATACTAAAACATGATTATTCATTGCATGCATTTATTTTTGAAGTAATATTATTAATACTGTGTGTATATACTTGATACGCTCATTCTATGAGACGTTCTGGCTCATGGTGATTCTGAAGTCGCAAAAATATTCTCCTGATGAGTTTTAGAGTTCGTTTAATGGGCTACTACTTACTGTACGGTTAAGTGAAGCCTTCACGTTTACACCGCATTCTGTTATACTATTATAATTCTGCGCGGGCCAATTACAATATGAATGAACAGCAGCAGAGGTTGGGATAGCACTCAGTTAAGATGACAGTCAAATTAAAATTAATAACAATATTCTTAATCTCACCATTTGTGTTTCATATAGTTTTTGAGCATAAGGATATAAGACGCTACTTAGGACGTTACGTTTCTACAGTGCGACTCAAAGAGCACTAAAAGCTGGGGTCAACTTCCACTGTATCCACGTCTCACACAAATGGTGTTTCTCTCCCGAAAATTTATCACCAATAAGCACTTTTTTGATTACGTAAAACTTTCTTTTCTTTCTATTTATGAACTAGAAATAATACTCAACCAAAGGTGTTTATTCAGGCATTAGGAGGCGGAATTCCTGGCAACACCAAACGGAAACCATACCTCCGTATCTGAGGCAATCGACCTTGCCGACAAAGCCACCGAGGATCCATAGTGTACCCCTTCGACTTGAGTTCAAAGAATTCAAAAAAAAAAAAAAAAAACAGTGAGGTATGCCCAGAGTACTCGCACGTCTAGTGCCAACTGATGTGAAAAATACTCAGAATGTATTCAATATAGTTTCAACATGGAAAATTATTATGTCATACTATACACTTGAGCGGACTTTTAAGTTTTTATTTATGAAACACCTAAATTCATATTTCTTCTGAAAAGGACTATTTGAAACTTGGTTTTAATGATTAAAAAATCCATATCTGATATGATTTGTTTTTACTTAAGTGTTATATCTGATGAACAATCACTCAGCAGAACCATTTCTCAGATAACGAAACAACTCATAAAGGAAGCTTTCCTTTGAGATGTCTTTTTTTTTTCTTTTTCTTTCTAACAGAATGAGACAAAGAGGCCATTAAAGAGACACTATAATCAAATGTCACCTTTGTAACGGGGAAACTGTTATGTGATATTCACTGAAGAAATAACCATTTGTTTCAATTGGGCACCTTTTATATCACAAACACATTTTAACACTTCAAGACATCATACTTTTTAAAATGAAAATAAATTACTATTTGACTTCAAGCATTTAATATATAACAGCATTCAGTGATTTCTATTTAAGAATATTGTTGAATGTAGATTTCTCATAATAATAACATTAACTAGAAAAAAAAATGGTGGAGGAATATTTAGTTTTAGAATAATTGAGTATTAAGTACCTTTATTTGAGAATAAGACATAATTTTATTCAGGATAAAGCACAAAGGTTCTTGCGTTTCTTCATCCTGGGGCCTTCTCTTTCTGTTTCTACTATCTTAGGCCCAGGATATGTTTTAATGCGAGGATCAAGTGCGGATAAATTTCAATAATTTATGGATATCAAAAAATCGTCTATATCATTTTATATATCTCTTATATTAACAAAAAATTATTATTTTTTCGTAGGTTAGACTTTGTGCATGTGTATTAGGGGACCCTGACATCACCTAATCACCACATGCCTGTGTTATTTGAAATGTTCATCGTCAATAAAATGACAATCTATGTTATGACATGCGTATGATCTTATCTGCTATTTATGCAGATAAATATGCAGATAATATGCTTTAGCTGTTCTAAAATATGAACAATCGTCTAAAAAACTCTATGCGATGTAAGTATTTTTCAAGATCCCAACTTACAATATTTTAGTTATGAAGGTTTAATTCTCTATTATAACCCTCACAGGTAGAATGCGTAAGAATTAAAAGAATGGCCTAGTATCAATTCCAGTAAGGGATTATTACATAAGGAATGAAATCTTCTGGTATGGACAAAATTTAAAAGTAAGTGATTACTTCTTCAATAGACAAGATCATGATCACGTCTTGAAGGCGAGGAGAATACTGCGATCTTAGAAACACCAATAAAGAGTGGTAGGATAACAATGTACATAAATGGTTATCCTACAATTATGACATGTTTATGACTGGAGTCATCACTTTAAAATATCTATTGATCTGTAACTGGCTAATATGTATTAAAATTCAATAAATGACACATGTGTAATAATTCAATAAATGACACATGTTCACAATACATACTTTACATAAACCAGGGCGCTTACAGCTGACCAATTCGTACATTATAACAATCTCTTTCTACCTTTTTGTTTACAAACTTTTCTCATCCTCAAATTATTTGTTGAAATCCATAGACTATTCTTCTTTATAAAATAATTTGTAATGTAATACTTATTTTTTCTGTTTCAAAATTTATACTTCTGCCTATGAAAGAGGTTTTAAATAAAAACCGACACGTTGGCAATGAGAGTTTAATTTGAACCTGAAGAACAGACCAAGTCCCGATAAAGTATAGTTTTGTATATATAAATATATACATATATGCATGATCAAACAACAATATGAAATGGGAAAGCAAGACTAAGATCTTACCCATTTTGTTATTGTGGTTTGATCATTTATATATATATATATATATATATATATATATACATACACGAGTTCAAAATTCAAGAAGAGTAACACACATAATAAGGAAACACACTTACAGACTCAAATTTTCGGGTAATCCGTCTTCAGGAGAAAAGAGAAAGGGAGACCAAGCACGTTGTAATAACCCGGTCACTTGCCGTTCCGTCTACGACGTGCTTGGTCTCCCTCTCTCTTTTCTCCTGAAGACGGATTACCCAAGAATTTGAGTCTGTAAGTCTGTTTCCTTACTCTGTATGTTACTATTCTTGAATTTTGAACTCGTATTGTGTCTAGTTTGGATCGTGTTTCGTTTTATTAAGTGATATATATATATATAACTTTAAATTACACAAAGCACGACACAGAAAAGAGAATACAAAGAAAACTTACAGAATTCAATATTTCGAAATGTTGTTCGTCATCAGGAGAGTAGACTAGAAGAGAGGACGAAGTGAGAGAGATCTCCCCACGTCGAAGAACGGAGCGCGAATGATATATATATATATATATATATTTGTAAAAGTTGGGAGCAGTCCTTCTTCAATACATGCTTCTTTGAAAAAATTTCGTAATTTGGAAAAATATAAGACAAAATTAAATCAAGTGGAAAGAGACATCCAGTTTTTAAAAGCATATATATATATATATATATATATATATATATATATATATATATATACGAGTATATCGTTATCAGCCTTTGAAGCGATTCACTTCTTTTCCTGAAGACGACGACATCGAAATATAGTAGTGAGTTCAGTGATTTCTTTTCTATGTGTTCTTTTTAAATTCTAGTTTATATATATATACGAGTATATCGTTATCAGCCTTTGAAGCGATTCACTTCTTTTCCTGAAGACGACGACATCGAAATATAGTAGTGAGTTCAGTGATTTCTTTTCTATGTGTTCTTTTTAAATTCTAGTTTATATATATATATATATATATATATATATATATATATACAGAAAAATCACAATAAATAAACACGGGATGCAATCAATGAAGTTTAAACCAGAATAGAGAAAAGGAAAACAATAGAAATAAATTCTCTGAGGCCTTTCAATTTATTTATTTTATTAATAATACATAAATTGCAATAAAATATAACTATAAAAGCCAACTTTTATGCTAGCTTTCCAGTTTTTACTTTGTTTGTTCTCTGATGACAATAATTGAAAGGCCTCAGAACATTTATTTCTATTGTTTTTTTTCCATTGTGGTTTAAACTTCATTGATTGCATCCCTTGTTTATTTATTGTGATTTTTCTGAATATATATATGTAAAATTAAAATAATTTATTATAAATAAATAAATATGTATTTAAACATTACATATTACTATTTAAATTGATTTTTCAAGTCATGTTTATTAAATCATTATGTATTTTAATTAAACTAATTAATATTAATTAATTGAATAAATGTCTAACTAACAAGCAGTTTAGTTGTTTAAAGTTATTTGTAGTAATGTATGTTTTACAGAATTGGGTATTCTGATTGAATATATTCCGAAGAAGAATAACCTGGGAAGGTGTTAGGATACAGCAGGGATGGCATAGCGAGGATGCGGGGAATAAGTCAACAAATGGGTTAGGCAAACCAAATGCATGCCACGAATGAAAGTAACTCCACCAGCGATAAATCTAAACTTTATAGATATAGCAAGATAAATTCGATAATTTACAATCGAGAGATAGTGTAAGACCTGTAAGATGAAGCATACTTGCCCATAGCTTCGATCCATCCTATCCTATCCTATCCATCCTATTACTCCTATATATGCTTCACTCTAGTTGAATACTTGGAAAATATCGAATATAATCCAATATTTTCCTTCATAAGCCCCTAACACATTATACAGGCTATCAGCAGAAAGGATCTATTCCAACGCTGCTTCCAGGCGAATAACGATCATATACAAAATACATATCTCAATTCCAAACATGAAATAGTCGTCCAAAAAATTTGGAGAAGTCAACTCAACTTTATGAGAAGTAAATATATTTAGTACCAATAAATAAGCTCATTAAAAACAGTTCCTAATTTTTATAAAAATCTCCAACACTTATATTATTTTTTTTGATAAATTTTGTAAAAGAAATTATAATATAAAATTCTGTTAAAATAATCTGTATAAATAAAATAATGATTTTGTCTGTACATTGCTTAGAATTGACTTATATCAAGTTGTCTTAACGTTTCATACATTGGAGAAACCGAATCCACCCTTAGAAAAATTTCTGCCGGTTTGTCCCCAAATTTTTGTCACAAGTAACCTCAGCCACAATAAGACGCATCAAGCTGAAACTTTGACTCTAGATTTGTGTATGCCTAACTTAAAATAAAAGCTCTAAAAACATTGATAATTTAGTGCAAACGTGAAGTTATGGGGCTTTAAGCTGTATCTTCCTAACTTTACAGACAATTTTTGTTTTGAAAATACACAGGTGTGGCAAGTAGGTATTCTTAGTTGATTTTAATTTAATGGGAGCATATGAATATATTGCGTATTTGACATAATTGAAATGATGTTTCACAGAGTTGAGGATGTACTGTCTATTAAAAATAAATTGTTTTGTAAACAAGCAATTCTCAGCCCTTAATATGAACAGGAAGGAAAAATCAACTAACTAGTTCTTACGCTCTATCATACCGAGGAAAGAACTTACAAGTCAGTAAAGAGAGTGATTAGTGATGGGAAAGCAGTTCATTATCTAACTGAATTTCTTCACTCTGAATTTTCTTCTCCTGGATGAGCAGGCACATGAGTAAAAACTTAAAGTAGGAGCACCAATCCATGCTGCAATTTAGTAACAAATTTCATGTTACAAAATGTGAGTGCCCCAAAACTGTGCAACGGGACACGACTCTGAGTTCGTACTCTGTACAGATATGCCATAGAGGCGGACATAATGACTGGGTATGGAATGGGGAGTCTGTGTGTAAACCACCCATACCATTGATTCTGAGACACTATCTGTTTCCGTTGAAACGATTGCAAAGTCCCGTCAGAGTCTATTTCTCAATGAAGTTAACTAAGTCGCAAGGGGAAACTTTATCTAACGCAGGAATTCAATTTAGCGAGACCAAGTTTTTCCTCACATGGTAAACTGTAGTTTAATTGCTCAAGAGTCAGAGGTAGCAACTGGTTATTCTTCCATGAACCTGAAGGACAGACAGCTAATGTAGTGTATACAGAGGTATTGCTTAACACTGTACTAATAGTGGTATTTTCTACTATTCTATAATTTCTAATGACATTTTGGATACCAAGTATAATAGAATTTTTGATTCCGTCAAAGACAGGTACGTTTGCTATGTATTACATATAACTGTATACTTTTTTTTTTAATTTAATATTTGCTTAATATAAACAGTTGTAATAAAGTAAGGTACGGAACCAGAGTAGCCCAGTGCCTTGAGTGCTCGCCAATGACAGTAGTGCAAATGGATTATAAATATATGTAACAAAAACTTTTTTTTAAATTTATTATTTGCGTAATATAAACAGTAGTAATAAAGTAAGGTATGGAACCACAGTATTCCAGTGGCTTGCGTGCTCGCTGCTGAGAGTAGCACAAGTATATCTATATAAATAAAAGAAAGGTTTTGTCTGTACATTGCTTAGAACTGAATCATTTCAAGTTTTCTTTACGTTTCATACTTTAGAGAAGCCGCATGTACCCTTAGAATAATTTCTGTCTCTCGGTTTATCGGTTTGTCCGCAAAATAAATCTGCAGGTTTTGTGCGCAATGCTCAAGCATTACCAATGTACAGACAGGAAAAATCAACAAACAAGTTCGCTTGCTATATCAAGCCGAAGATAGAACTTAAAAGTCAGTAAAGAGAGTGATTAGTAATGAGGAAGAAGTTCATTATCTATCTGGATTCCTTGACTCCGTGACTGCTTCTGGACTGCCTGGTCATGAGTAAAAACTTCAAGTAGGAGCACCATCATGCTTTGATTTAGTATCAGTAACAAATTTCATGTTGCGAAACTTGAGTGCTCCTCGAAATGTGCAACGGGACACGAATCTGAGTTTTTGTGTTCTGCACAGATATGCCATAGAGGCGTATCTATATTCCTATATTTTGGAATACCAAGTATAATAAAATTTTTGATTCCGTCAAAGACGGGTACGTTTGCTAGTTCAATATAAACCATTCCAACCAAGTAGAGATAGGTTAGTTATTATTCTGTTGTGATTTACTTTTTTGGGCCACATTTCCTCTTCCAAGAGTCAAATTTCTAATTAAATGAAACATTTAAATATTACAAAGTTACTAGTTTTCCAAAATGTATGTTATAAATTCATTAAATATTCTGTAATTAAAGTCCCATGAGTTCGTTCATTTTTGAAACTTTGATGTAGGTGGCGGTGGTTTCGTGTGTACGTTGAGAGAGAAAGAGAGTATGAGCGAATGGGCAGGTCTGCATCCAAAAATATTGAACTCGACGCAGGTGGCGTAGTTTGATGAAAAACGTTTATAATGATTTATTTGAAAAATTGAGCATAGACCAATCCAGATTTTTTTAAATAATATTTATATCTGCTCAATGCTTTGTAAAACGTATTAATTTTGTAGACTAAATAGTGCAGGAAAAAAATAGGGATTACTTGATATAATGAATTATAATATCACAGGAAGTGGCATCCTTATTATTGAATATTTTCAAAAAATTAAATGGCATAACTGGAATGCTCGGTCTACTTTTCGATGTATTATCAGTTTGATTAATCAAAGTGACCTGCAGCATGTTCAGAAATATTACTAAGAATAAGGTATTTGTTCTTTACTTTCAATATTTTATTCGTAATAAATAGGTAATCAATTAAAATCCTTCTGTTTGCACATTCTCCATCTCCTTCATAACACCCTCTGTTTGCATTCATTGTACGTACTGTGAGAAATTTTCTTTTTTCCTCTTTTATAACATCATTACTAACTTTATGGACCTATTGTATCTTAATTTCTTTATTCGATTATACAAATTTATTCATATTTTTTTATGAGTATATATTTATCCTGTGAACTAAAATTATAAGGTGAGGAAGTGAAGATTCTATATGATATGCATTTCAAAAATATAGTAGTAATTTTATTATGATTACTATACTTTAATCATTATGTGTTATAGAATACTAACAATACGCATTAAACATATATTATGTTTTAGAACCTGGTGTTAGTAACTAGTGTAGATCGAGGAGTTCGAATTAAGGAAGGGTAGTTTAGGAGATGTTAAATCCTATGTTACAGCTTCTCGGCAGGATTAACTTCCCTTGCTCCAGACTAATGGATTACAAGTACCTGTTGAAGATCTCTACACATAAACTTGAGTAAGTTAATGTTTGGGAAGACACTGTAGAGCCCCTTATACAGTTAACCTATATCTAATATTGATGTAAATTAACAATTAAAGCACTCTTACCAATTTCTGAAAATCTCAAAAAAAAAATATCAAGAAACATTGCCATGTATATTCCTTTAAGAATTACTACGCTATAGTTATAAAAAGGAAAAGTGTGTTAGATGAAACATGAAAATCTCACATCATGCCGTTACATCCTAAATAATTCGTCAATGGAATGAGGAATTTTTAAAAAAATTGTATTTGCTCATGGCCAGAAGTTTAAATTGCCACATATTTGGGGTCGGGCTAGAAATCGTAGGAAGACTGGAAGGGTGGGCAGTAGAGCATAAAGAGGAAGCGGTGTCTCCGGAAATCCCCCGGCGTCTGGCCTCCTCTTGTAACGAACCCTTGGAGGAGGCGAAGGGGCAGTGTACAGCCAGCAATTGCCTTTTAAACACCATCAGGAATAAGGGCTCTGAAGAGCAGCTCTCCTATTTTATTACAATTCTTTGTCATATTTACAAACAGCAGGCCAGGTTTGCTCAGAGTACCGTGCTCGCCTCTGGACTGGTACATTTGAGGTTCAAAACTCACTCTGGCCTTCGTTTATTCAAGTGAGAGACGAATAAATATGAGTACGTGGTCCCTCGGAGAGGACGTTACACTATCGGTCCCGAGCCTGTACGATGTCAGGTACTTGTTAAAGATCCCTATTCTAAATATACTTGAGTTAAACCAAATTTAGGACTCCCAATGTATGATCAATCTTCACAGTGCCCTTTAAGAAAGGGCCAATGATCGCCCTATGTGTGTTCCCTTGTAGGGCTGCCACTGCAACCTAACCTATATTTCCAAACATCTTATATATATATATATATATATATATATATATATATATATATATATATTCATATAAAAGAGGACTGATACAAGAGAAGACGATATAAGAGAAGACTGTTGTAAGAGATGTCTGATATGCGAGGAGACAGATATATATGAAGGCTGATATAAGAGAAGTCTAATATGTGGGAAGACTGATATAAGAGAAGACTGTTGTAAGAGATGTCTGATATGCGAGAAGACAGATATATGAGAAGACTGATATAAGAGAAGACTAATATAAGAGAAGTCTGATATATGAGAAGAATGATATAAGAGAAGACTGATATAAGAGAAGTCTGATATGTGGGAAGAATGATATAAGAGAAGTCTGATATGTGGGAAGACTGATATAAGAGAAGACTGTTGTAAGAAATGTCTGATATGCAAGAAGACAGATATATGAGAAGACTGATATAAGGGAAGTCTGATATGTGGGAAGACTGACATAAGAGAAGACTGATATAAGAGAAGACTGATATGTGAGAAGACTGATATAAGAGAAGACAGATATAAGAGAAGACTGATATAAGAGAAGACTGATATTCCGAAGCCTCAAGGTGACCATAGTGTGGAAGTGGGATATATATATTTGTGAAATTAGGGAACAGTTATTCTTTAATGCTTATTTTATCAAGAACAACGCCATATCTAACAGCAACTTTTCTTAAAACCTTTTTTGTACTCACGACACTCTTTATAGTATATTCTTTAATATGGTGTTACATTTCATCTAAATGATTCGCTGCGATATGTTTCCATACTTCACGAATCATCCACAGGCTTAGTGTAATATTTCAACTTCTTTTCTGATTTTAAAATATTTATACTTGTTACTGAATACTGAATTACAAAATAACTGATTGCTCATATTTTTCGTTATAGCTTGCATTTTATATGTAACCTGAAGATGAACCCTACGTATTCGAAACAGTTTTCATAAATCATCGTTTGTGTGAAGAATTCCTGATTATTCGCTTTTTCCGTCTACAGATTTTTTTTGTTAAATTGATATTTCAGAGTCCGTCATTGTTAGTGCTCCATCATAGATAAAAATATCAACAGATTTATTGAGCACTTTTCCCTAATTAAGTAAGCTGGCGATGAGAGCTAAGGACACCCCTGAGCAAAAGACTTGAAGCTCAAGGTCAGTCCAATCATGCACTCAGCTAACCTCAGACGCTATCTTTATAAATAAAATAATGATTTTGTCTGTACATTGCTTAGAACTGACTCATTTCAAGTTTTCTTTACGTTTCATACATTGGAGAAACCGAATCCACCCTTAGAAAAATTTCTGTCGGTTTGTCGGTTTGTCCGCAAAACTTTATCACAGGTAAACTCAGCTACCATAAGACATATAAAGCTGAAACTTTTACAGTAGATTTGTGTAGGTTAAACTTAAAATATAGGCTATGAATTGATTGGAAATTCAACGTAGAAGTGAAGTTATGGACGTTTAACGCAAAAATGTTTGTCACAAGTAAACTCAGCCACCATAAGACATAGCAAGCTGAAACATTGACACTGGATTTGTGTGTGCCTAACTTAAAATATGGGCTCTAAATAGATTATTAATTCAGTACAGAAGCGAGGTTATGGGGCTTTTAGCTGTATTTTCCTAACTTCACAGACAAGTTTGTTTTGGAAATACACAGGTGTGGCAAGTAGGTATTGTTAGTTGATTTTAATTTCAATTGAGCATATGAATATATTGCGTATTTGACATCATTGAAATGGTGTTTCACAGAGTTAAGGATGTACTATCTATTGAGAATAAATGTTTTGTAAACGAGCAATTCTCAGCCCTTAATATGAACAGGCATAAGAAATCAACAAACAAGTTCTTACGCTATATGAAGCCGAGGAAAGAACTTACAAGTCAGTAAAGAGATTGGATTAGTGATGAAGAAGCAGTTCATTATCTAATTGAATTTCTTGACTCTGAATTTATTTCTCCTGGACTGCCTGCTCATGAGTAAAAACTTAAAGTAGAGCACCAATCATGCTGCAATTTAGTAGCAGTAACAAATTTCATGTTACGAAACATGAGTGCCCCAAAACTGTGCAACGGGACACGACTCTGAGTTCGTGCTCTACACAGATATGCCATAGAGGCGGACATAATGACTGGATGTGGTATTGGGGAGTCTGTGTGTATACTTCACATACCATTGATTCCGAGCCACTGTCTGTTTACGTTGAAATGATTGCAAAGTCCGGTCAGAGTCTATTTCGCAATGACGTTAACTAAGTCGCAAAGGGAGACTTCATCTAATGCAGGAATACAAGGTAGCAAAACCAAGTTTTTCTCACATGGTCAAATGTAGTTTACATGCTCAACGGTCAGATGTTTCAACTCTTTCTTCTACCATGAACCTGAAGGACAGACAGCTAATGTAGTGTATTAGCTGGAGGCATTTGTTTAACACTGTAGTAATAATGGTATTTTCTACTATTCTATAATTTCTAATGACATTTTGAAATACCAAAAATGACGGAACTTCTGATTCCTCAGTGGTATAGCCAAAAGGCATAGGCACACGGCAATAAAACAAAACAGGAACTTCTGATTCCGTCAAAGACGGGTACGTTTGCTATGTATTATATATAACTGTCAACTTTTTTTTAATTTAATATTTGCTTAATAAATACACTGGTAATAATGTAAGGTATGGGACCAGAGTAGCCCAGTGGCTTGCGTGATCGCCGATGACAGTAGTGCAAATGTATTATAAATAAATGTAACAAACAAATATTTTTTTGAATTTAAAATGTGGATAATATAAAAGATGGTAATAAAATAAAGGGATCTAGCCAGGGTAGCCAGTAGCTTGCTTGCTCGCCGATGACAGTAGTGCAAATGTATTATAAATAAATACAACAAAAATATTTTTTTTTAATTTAATATTTGCGTAATATAAACACTGGTAATAAAGTAAGGTATGGAACCAGAGTAGCCCAGTGGCTTGCGTGCTAGCTTTTGACTGGGAGCACGTTAATTAGAACTAACTCATTTCAAGTTTTCTTTACGTTTCATAGTTCAGAGTAGCCACATGTACCCTTAGAATAATTTCTGTCTGTCGGTTTGTCCACAAAATATTGCTACCATAAGACATATAAAGCTGAAACATTGATTGTATGTGTATGTCTAATTAGATTGTGTATGTCTAACTTGAAATCTAATCTTTGTATACAGAGGCATTTGTTTAACACTGTACTAATAATGGTATTTTCTACTATTCTATAACTTCTAATTGTAGTATTAGTATAATACTATAATTTATATTTTGGAATACCAAGTATAATAGAATTTTTGATTCCGTCAAAGACGGGTACGTTTGCTAGTTCCAAATAAATAAACAACTTAATTGACTTAGCTAATTGTTTCCGTGTACAAATTACACGCAACAAAGAGGCCAACTTCATATTTATGGAGTATTTTACGTAACAACTACGGAAGAATTAATATTTAGCTTTCTTCCACAATAATAAGATTTCGATCCCACTTGATATTTTAGAATTGACAGCAGTCTGCTTTTGATAATACACGACTACAGCTTGTTAGTAAAATATAAGTAATGCAATCCTACTTGGGCATTATACAGGTAGTCCCCACACAATCAAAAGAAATCATTTCGAACACGCAGTGCTCTCCTTCAGGTAAATCAGTTCTAGTGAAAAGTTGACGACTGGGTCAACTTACTTAATGAGTAAGCACCACATAGGAACTGACTGTACAACTAATGAGTAATGCATTATTAATAAATAAGTACACCTTGAAAGAAGTAGATCCATTTCTTTAGCTATGAACTGAATAAACACAAACTTAAATCGACAAATGAGAGTTAATTTAATTATCTAGGAACTATTATATGCTAACGAAGAGAAATAAATTTTAAAGATTGTAAATTGAAATCTACTTTGATATGGGCTTAAGAAGGATTTGAACTTGCAGAAGGCTGTTTTGAAGGGAGATTGATGGAAGGTATATTATCAAGGTTCTATTAAGGGCAAGGTGAGGAAGTGATGGGAGGTAACAAGTGGTGATAAGGGAGAGATGTAGGGCTGATAAGGGCAGATGACGCCGTAACGACCTCCGGTTAACCAACACGGCTTGACACCAGGCGATCAATAGCCCTTCCCCGCACTTCAAACAACTAATTAGTTCTTATACTCGCCAGCCGCCCGAGTCACTTCCAGCCGAACCTCTCCACTTACTTTCAACTAGTGCTGCCCCTATTTTTTCCCTTAGGGTGTATCTGAGAAATTAATATACAGTAGTACCTCAAGATACGACTGCTTCTTCTTACGAATTATTCCAGATAAGGCCAAAAATTTCGTGAAAATCCTGTTCTAAATACGATGTCATGTTCATCTTACGACGTAAAATCTGAGGCGCTGAGAAAGAATTTTCTCGAAACTTCTGGAACCTTCTGAGACCGTTCGGGACAGTCAGTCGTGTGTGTTGCAGGAACGACCCAATGTGTTCACGTGAACTCAACACGAAAAATTGGTCAAATGAAACCTGGCAAACTCTGCACGAAAAAATTTCATCCCGGTAGGCTAGGCCGTACTAGGATTGGTAAACAAACATGGCAAACTCTGCACGACAAAATTAAGCACCAGATGTGACCTACACTACCGTACGTTTACGTACGCTAGCGGGAGACACCCGTCTACCAAAATCTTGCACCTGAATACCACCCACGTACCAAAATCATGCACCTGAAACTCTGTTTTTACATATAAATTCATTATTTATTCAATTCTTTTGTATTTGTATGGTTAAATGCTTATTTTTTAGTGTACTTTTGTTAGTTTTGCTACGCAAAATAGGAAATTATATACGGGTTTTGGGCCGTGGAACCAATTAATTTTTTTCCCATTAATTCTAATGGTAATTATATGTTCGTGATACGAATTTTTTAAGATACAACGGGGGTTCTGGAACCAATTAAATTCGTATCTCGAGGTACTACTGTATAATTTGCACCAGGTCTTTGATTATAATATGAAAAAAAAAATACATGTTACATTTGAAATTATTACGAATATTCAGGAAACGCATACGTTTAAAATTGCTAGTACGGTAATATTTTCTTCTTGAGACAGTATTTTTATCTTTCTTTTTTTTTTAAATACATAATTGTCTTTCATATGCTGTATATGTTAATTTTATTTTGCCTTTTATTTCCTTTGGGACAGTTTTTCCTGCTATTGTTATTGGTTCTATAGCAATTGCGGTTTACAGTATTCCTCATGCTAATAATCACCATTGTTATTTTCCTGAATACAGATTAAGGCATTAAGTTACCTCTTTTCTCTCATTCTTACTCTTTCTCTCTCTCTCTCTCTCTCTCTCTCTCTCCCTCTCTCCCAGGTAAATACCTTCCATATTAAAACGTCAAATACTAGTGATATGACTTATATAGAACCCATATACTCAGCGTCTGTAAAATGTATGTAAATTATAAGAATTTTTTCAAATATTAGAATAGAAATTTCCTTCAAGTAGGACTCCTACTGGAAAAAAAACCATAAACCGAAACCGGCCCGGGGACTTCCTGATCGACATACAAGGTAAGATGGTAAATTGATCTATTAATGTCAATTAATTTGTGTTGGGATAATGCACTTTTGTTTTCAGTTCCGATGCGATTTCGGTTATATTTAAATGCCCGACATGTCTTATGTTATCCAAATACCCTAATTAGTCTTAATGCATGATAAGGCTCCCCTGGTTTACTTCCGATTCTAGCTAAACACCACAGGACCAGATACTGTTCTGATGCTTTCCAAATACAGAGATACCAGACATGATAGATTTTCTACCCAAATATCCTGATAACCGATATTATATCTATTCTATTCAAATACACCAATACTAATTGCGTTTCGCCGATACTATTCGGGTTCTATCTAAAACTGTCTGATTTCCGATACATTTCCCCGATATGATTCGAGTTCCATCTAAACAAACCGACATCTGATACGATTCACTATCCTTTTCATTTAACTATTTTAAGTTCATTTTTTTTATTTGAGAAATATTTAGTTCTTTTATCCAGGGCCGTCCCTAGGACGGTGCAACTCAACAACTGCGGGGCTTCCCCTATCCACAAATTATTATATATATATGTGAGGTTAAATTTTCTGCCCACTTTTGTCTTTATCAGTTTTCTGAATTTCTTTTCCAATTCTCGTAGTCTTACTTTGATTTCTCTAGGAACTAGGTATAATAACTCACCATATGTTTTGCTGTCCATTTTTTTATTGTTACCGACGTTTCGGTCTTCTTTGACCATCTACTGGGTGATTTTTGAACATATATACATACTATTTTAAACTATTTAACATTTTTTTAACAAAGACTAAATTCTAACACTCGACTAACAAAATAGAAATATGAACATTAAAACTGGCAGGTTGCAATTCCTGTTATACACACGCAGGTGTGTCTTCAGTTTCTTCATTCCTTGTTGAATTTCCTATATCTTGAGGTTGGAACTGTCCCATGTGCAACTTCAATACGTTTGCAAAAATTGCAGTTTGATTATTGATACTGGGTCTCTTTTCCAAAATATTCAGGGCCTCTACAATACCTAATCTGCTGTGATCGCGTTCTTGGTATAGTATTTCGGGTTACATTGATATAGTATTTAGAAAGGTTACATAAATTGAAGCTGACCAGGGAAATGCTTACAAACAACACTGAAATACTATATCAAGAACAGTACTATATCAAGGGACAGTTCCAACCTCAAGATATAGGAAATTCAACAAGGAATGAAGAAACTGAAGACACACCTGCGTGTGTATAACAGGAATTGCAACCTGCCAGTTTTAATGTTCATATTTCTATTTTGTTAGTCGAGTGTTAGAATTTAGTCTTTGTTAAAAAAATGTTAAATAGTTTAAAATAGTATGTATATATGTTCAAAAATCACCCAGTAGATAGTCAAAGAAGACCGAAAAGTCGGTAACAATAAAAAAATGGACAGCAAAACATATGGTGAGTTATTATACCTAGTTCCTAGAGAAATCAAAGTAAGACTACGAGAATTGGAAAAGAAATCCAGAAAACTGATAAAGACAAAAGTGGGCAGAAAATTTAATCTCACATGTATAAATGAAGGACTGTTCCCCAAATATACAAATATATATATATATATATATACACAATTAAAAGAAACGGTCCAGCGGACTTTTTTACAATAAAATAAAAAACGAAGGAAACGAAGGAATTGTCTTTCTGTGTGTTTCCTTCGTTTTTTATTTTATTATATATATATATACATATATATATATATGAGTCACCGCTCTGCTTTCTTGCGGGACTCTTCGCCTCCTGATGACGATGACGGTCGAAATATAGAAGTGAGTTTTTTCTGTGTCTATCTGTGTGCTATCTTCTTTTTAGTTTGTTTATATATATATATATATATTCTATGTTTTGTTATTGAGGGCTAGGTCAAATAAAAGAAAATAAACTCCTTCCTAGGCCGACGTTTCGATGTATTTGTACATCATCTTCAGGGCTAAAATTATGTAGAAAGATTAAAATTATGTACGAAGATGATGTACAAATACATCGAATCGTCGGCCTAGGAAGGAGTTTATTTTCTTTTATTTGACCTAGCCCTCAATAACAAAACATAGAATAGAATAGAAGAGGTCAAAAACAATTTTTGGAGTTTATATATATATATATATATATATATATATATATATATATATATAGGTGTGTTATCTAATCGGGATTCGGTCAAATTTTCTAGGTTCAAAAATCAAACCAATGTTTCGGTTTTATTTTAAAACCTTTTTCATAGGCAGAAGTAAGAATTTTTTTAAACTAAGAAAATGAATTTTACATTATTTAAAGGAATAACAATCTTAACCGGACAAAACCTTCGACTAGACAAAGGTTAAGATTGTTATTTCTTTAAATAATGTAAAATTCATTTTCTTGGTTTAAAAAAATTCTTTACTTCTGCCTATGAAAAAGGTTTTAAAATAAAACGGAAACGTCGGCAATGAGAGTTTGATTTTTGAACCTAGAAAATTTGACCGAATCCCGATTAGATAACACACCTATTCTATCAAACGGTCGATATATTATTGAATCTGTTGTATATATATATATATATATATATATATGAGGGCGGATTGATGTCAGTGACTTTTTGAATTTCCCGCGCAGTTACTTCAAATGCAACTTACTTAATTTATTCGTAAGAGTTGGAGATATAATTATGTTATAGGGTTATTTCTTAAAAGTTAATAGCAATTGCTTTCATCTCTGAAGGTATTTTTACGCTTTACGAGTGTCCATTACTGTTTTTACGTTGAAGGTTTTTTTTTAAATTTACAATAAGGTTTCAAAATTCGTTATTTTGTCGAGACAGCTCAAGCACAGTGTGGACGTCAAACAAGCCTTTCCTTGTGTCTTGTTTTCCAGTGTTTGTTTGAAGTTTGTACTGTCTGTGTATGCGACTTTAGCTAGTCTTGCTTCAAGTGTACTACAGCGTAATCCAGACATCAGGTACTGCTACATTCAGCATTCCTAGTGCTCCAGATACATGTAAAACCAGAAATAACTGTCACCTTACAAGTATCCGAATCGTCCTTGACTTTTGAAGTTTCAATTCAGGTATCTTTCAAAATCCCTGATTTACCAATTAAGTCTGATTAATCGCCCACCACTATAAATAATTCAACCATTTTAACTGTATTATTTCGAAATGTCACAATCTGAATACATTCAAATAAAGTAATTCTTATATTTACAACTGATACATTAAAATCATATGAATATCCTCATTCATTCAGTAAGAGAGTTTCATATTTAATACCAATAAGTCTATAAATTTGTGAGTGCATGTGTGTGCGTGTGGGTCTCCGGCTAGATGAAAACAAGGAAGCTTGATATGAAATGAAACCCGATAAAGCTTTTCTACTATATTTATCTGCCTCCATTAATCCTGATATTTATATTACGTCAGATAAATTAAATTATTAATAATCTTTAATAATAATAAAAATTAAATAAAGACAAACTCTAGCTTTTTCGTATGCGAATGATGCTTATCAGACACTGCAAATCCGTTCTTTCTAAAGTCGTTGTGAAGTACGCACTCGTTAAAATTTCAGACGTAAATAAATATGAGTTTGGCGCAATTTAGGATTCCCACAGAATTTATCTTATATTGTAGTACTGACCCGTATGTAAAATGAGTGTAAACCGATAAATAAACAATACTTTGGCTTATGTCGCGTAGACTTGCTGGCTTCCAAGTGGATATCTCGTACAGTCCCGTCGTGCGCTAAGGAATAAAAATGTTCACTTGTAAGGGGAAAAGCCAGCAGTAAATGGTCAGCTATTGGTTCATTGATCCACAGGACAGGTATTATTAGAGTGCTTCTATCAGATCATGGGGAGGTGCAGAGTGCCAGTTGAATACACGCTAGATACTACCATTGCCCCAAGACAGGCATGGGAGCAGCCTTCACAGTGCCTTTTCTCTGACCATGCTTGAGGTCGGGAAGACACTAGCTTGCAGCCGAATACACGCTAGACACTACCATTGCCCCAAGACAGGCATGGGAGCAGCCTTCACAGTGCCTTTTCTCTGACCATGCTTGAGGTCGGGAAGACACTAGCTTGCAGCCGAATACACGCTAGACACTACCATTGCCCCAAGACAGGCATGGGAGCAGCCTTCACAGTGTCTTTGCTCTGACCATGCTTGAGGTCGGGAAGACACTAGCTTGCAGCTGAATACACGCTAGACACTACCATTGCCCCAAGACAGGCATGGGAGCAGCCTTCACAGTGCCTTTTCTCTGACCATGCTTGAGGTCGGGAAGACACTAGCTTGCAGCCGAATACACGCTAGACACTACCATTGCCCCAAGACAGGCATGGGAGCAGCCTTCACAGTGCCTTTTCTCTGACCATGCTTGAGGTCGGGAAGACACTAGCTTGCAGCCGAATACACGCTAGACACTACCATTGCCCCAAGACAGGCATGGGAGCAGCCTTCACAGTGCCTTTTCTCTGACCATGCTTGAGGTCGGGAAGACACTAGCTTGCAGCCGAATACACGCTAGACACTACCATTGCCCCAAGACAGGCATGGGAGCAGCCTTCACAGTGCCTTTTCTCTGACCATGCTTGAGGTCGGGAAGACACTAGCTTGCAGCCGAATACACGCTAGACACTACCATTGCCCCAAGACAGGCATGGGAGCAGCCTTCACAGTGCCTTTTCTCTGACCATGCTTGAGGTCGGGAAGACACTAGCTTGCAGCCGAATACACGCTAGACACTACCATTGCCCCAAGACAGGCATGGGAGCAGCCTTCACAGTGCCTTTTCTCTGACCATGCTTGAGGTCGGGAAGACACTAGCTTGCAGCCGAATACACGCTAGACACTACCATTGCCCCAAGACAGGCATGGGAGCAGCCTTCACAGTGCCTTTTCTCTGACCATGCTTGAGGTCGGGAAGACACTAGCTTGCAGCCGAATACACGCTAGACACTACCATTGCCCCAAGACAGGCATGGGAGCAGCCTTCACAGTGCCTTTTCTCTGACCATGCTTGAGGTCGGGAAGACACTAGCTTGCAGCCAAATACACGCTAGACACTACCATTGCCCCAAGACAGGCATGGGAGCAGCCTTCACAGTGCCTTTTCTCTGACCATGCTTGAGGTTGGGAAGACACTAGCTTGCAGCCGAATACAGGCTAGACACTACCATTGCCCCAAGACAGGCATGGGAGCAGCCTTCACAGTGCCTTTTCTCTGACCATGCTTGAGGTCGGGAAGACACTAGCTTGCAGCTGAATACACGCTAGACACTACCATTGCCCCAAGACAGGCATGGGAGCAGCCTTCACAGTGCCTTTTCTCTGACCATGCTTGAGGTCGGGAAGACACTAGCTTGCAGCCGAATACAGGCTAGACACTACCATTGCCCCAAGACAGGCATGGGAGCAGCCTTCACAGTGTCTTTGCTCTGACCATGCTTGAGGTCGGGAAGACACTAGCTTGCAGCCGAATACCTCCTCCCATCGTATGGGAACAGTATTTCCTCTTGTGATGAGCTAGAGCAGAGCCCTCCAAACTATCGCCCGCGGGCCACATTCGGCCCGTAACATAATTTCATCCAGCCCGACAAACAAATCCCTGTGTGGTGGCCTTGAAAAAAATAATTTTAATTATTCAAAGCTGGGGCTGCTGACTGGGAGCGTTAAGCCCGAGTCTCTTTCCCTCTCTCGCGATAGTCTGACTCACAGATACTGATTTTAATGAAATTTTGAAGTCAAAACGACAGTATCATTCGTCACACTAATTTGATTTCATAAAACTAAAGGCAGGAATCTTTATAGTTTATCCTGATTTTTTCCTACAAGATATGTTTTAATTTTTCCATGTTTATACTCTATTATTTGAGGAAATTAAATTACTGGCATTGATTATTTTTTTTTATTTATTCCTTCCGCCCTCACAAAAGTGAGAAGTATATAATGTGGCCCTTACATTGAAAAGTTTGGAAACCCCTGAGCTAGAGTAATGGTTTATTAGTTGAACCTTGAAGCCACGGGTAACGGGACTTACCCTTTGGTGAGGGAGAGGAGGCGGTTAAGACCAGACTGTATATAGTCTTAAGAGAGTTCTAAAACTGATAAACCTCCCTTGGGATCTGGAGAGAAACAAGTACAAAAACATTCATACACAGAAGATTACGAAAGTATTAAAACAAAAATTGACGCTTAAACATATAATACAATTTGAAGGAACATTGGAAATAACTCACCTAACAGACAAAATAATAAATTCTAATCACAAAGGTCAAGAACACGAACTATCAGTTTAGAAAAATGATAGAGAGGTGGTTTATCACTGCGGCAGTCATATGTTCAGGACCTTTGACATCTGTTCCTGTTAGGCCACAACAAAATTCAACATGAAATCATTTTCTATTTTGCACACACTATAACTATACATAAAAAACTTCTCAAACTAAAGTAAACAAGCATGCACAATCGGAATACACATTTACAGTTTCACTTCTTGTTGAATCGTCATCGTACAAAGAAAAGAGGGAAGACATAGCACACCAGCAGAACGACGGTGGACAGTCAGAGTGGGTTTGTCCCCTCTTCTCTTCCTCCTGACGACGGTTAAACCAAACATTTCAGGTTATTTGGTTTACATTTGACAACTTTTAGAGCGACTTACCATTTATTTAAGAATATGGATTTTCTTGATTCCTTAATGCATTTCTCAATAATTTCTATTGTTAACATTGTTAGTATTCCAAAAATGTAAATTCTTTTAATACAAGGGCTTGTTTGTGAGTCCTGATGTTATTAATACATTATTTTTACTTGTGTCCGCATATTGTAATAATCAATTTTTGCTTATACGTACATTTCTTGATTGCTGTAAAATTATTGTTTTCGTATGTTTTGTGTAGCAGTGAAAAAATATAGAAAGGAAAGAATAACAACTAAAAAAAAAATCTGGAGTGGCCTACACTCAACTTTACTATAAGTAACTTAATATCCAATTTCTTGAATATATAGCACATAACGTCTCATTTAAGCATAACGTAAACATCTAAATGGGATATGATTATTAGTCTTTCATTTCTGAGGTAGTACAGATAGTGATTGATCGACTTATCAATATATAAGCTTATTTTTGTACATCACACAGCTGATGCAAATAATTTCATTAGTATAACTACAGCAGTAATAACATTTTTGAAAAACCAAAGTGAACTTTTCTTGATACGAAATATTCTTCTACGAGACAACATGTCTTATGTTCAAATAGCCAGTGGATTTCTTACATCGTTTACTTGACATCCTTCTACATTGAATATTAAAGTAAAATTTTCAAATTTAAAACAGGAAAATACCCTTTTTTTCTCTGAAAAACATCATAAACAGTGAAGAAAAAATGTTGTTTTAAGATGATTTATAATTAAAGATGTACGATAATTATATTTATTAATCTTTAAACGAAAGATTTCAATTTTGAATTATCTTTTACATTTTTGGTTTTTTATAGAATTATTATACTTGGAATTTTATGACTTCTTAGTATTTAATAAGATCATTTTCCTTCCCCTTTGTCAAATGACATATATACGAATTTTTTCTGAGTGAGTGTTATCCTTTTCCTGCCTCCTGTACTCTGTTATAACTTTGCTATGAATGTATATTGAGAAAAAATATATTAGTAATTAGCCAGTTTACATACTCAAATCGAAGTAAAAGCCATCTATTCAATATAATTTAAATATTTTATAGTTGGGAGCTTCTAATTTTTGAAAATAATAAATAAGAACTATTAGACTACCAACGACCAACGACGAACGAATATATCCGCGCACTATAGTGCACGTCGTAACTAGCAGTTCCAGACCAGAGGCCTTCTACTGCTTGCTTACTGTGCTACTGTAACTTGTAATGTCAGTAATTCATGTCAGATATAAGTTCGTCTGTGCAGTAAAGATGTCGTATTCGCGGTCATGTGGTCTTGTTGAGGTCATGGTTTTCAAAGTTTTTAGTCATCAGTTGGAAAAGTAGTCAGATAGTCAGTGGATGAAGTAATTGTTCAGTGTGGTTGAGGAAGGTTGGTGGCAGGATTTAGAGTTTGTACCAGGAGGTTTGGGTGAGTAGATAGTTTGTTGTCTTCATTGGTAGTAAGTCGAGTGATATAACTATCTATGGATTCCATTTTCAAGTCATGGTGAATATCAACATTACGGGCGTACCAAGGAGCCCTGGCTATAAGGCGGGCACACTTATTTTGAACAATCTGGATACACGCCTTGTTCGTTGGTGCAGCTCTAAACCAGACGGAGCATCTGTAAGTCATTGCTGAACGAACGACCACCTTATAGGCAAGGTCCTTGACCGAATCGGGAGAATGCCTTGATTTGAAAAGAGAATATAGATTGCACATCAAGTAAATTCCAAGCTTTGATTTATTATGAAGGTGTTGCTTGAAAGTTAATCTAGAGTCTAAAATAAGACCCAGATATTTTACATGGGTTTGGTAGGGAATTATCTGGTTACCAATGAAGACAGGAGGAGGACGGGGAGAGACACCCTTGCAGAATCGAACATGGGAACTCTTTGTTGGGTTCAACGCTAGTTTCCACTTTGTGAACCAATGCAAAGCCCCATCGAGGAAACATTGCAATTTCCTGGTGGCATAGCTCACATTAGCACATCTATAAGCTACAGCGGTGTCATCAGCGAAGAGTCCGAGAAATGTCTCGATCTGATTGGGTGAATTGGGAGTTATTATAGGAGGAGGCTTGGGGAAGTCAAATGTATACAGGCAATATAGGATTGGACCAAGAACACTGCCCTGGGGAACACCTCTATGCATTTGTCCAGTTGGAGAATGTCTGTCATTAATAGAAACAAAAAAGTTTCGTCCAGAGAGGAAAGACCCAATAATCTCCACAAACCATTCAGGCAAACCAAAACAGCCTAGTTTGTGCAATAGACCTCTATACCAGACAGAGTCGAAAGGTCGCTCCAGATCCAGATACACTGCCACTGTCTTATAAGGGAGGAATGGCTTTGCCAGTGTCGTTCCTTGCTTGATGAACTGGTTAAGTTTTGCTCAAGAGTGCAATATATAGATTTATTAAAGCAATTTATGAGACAAATCCATCATGCCATGGAAGACAAAGGTAATTTATTTATGTTTATTGGAGGTGATTTTTTTACATGTAACAATATTATTCCTCTTACATCTCAAATAAGTCAATAAACTATTTAAATTGTTGCTTTATAAATATCAATTTTATCTCAGTAGATTCGCTCAAAAAATTTCTAAGTCAATGTAAAAATATTTCCTGTTGTTTTAAAATTCTGAATATATTTTTCGTTTGTAAATGTAAACAATGTAAAAAAATATAAAAAATTCGACAAGTATAGCAGGTGATCTCTTAGACTAAGATAAACAAACAGTTTTATAGCGTTATTGCTATTTCCCATAACTGAAACTTCAAGTTTTTTTTTTTATGAATTGCTAATTTTTTGTTCCATTTATGGTCAAATTTTCATTATTTTTTAATCAGCAGTTTAGCGTCAAAAAAACATTTTTAAAAACAGAAATCGTACTGTAATGCCCCTTTAGCGAATGTAATTTTGAAAGAAAAATATCTCAACTCATTTTCCACATAATGTTCTATTTTTAGGCATAGTTTCATTTTGATCCGTCAAATAGTATGGCTTGTATCGCTTTCATAAGGTTTGAGATTGAATTATTACATTTTACATTTGTAAAGTCAAAATTTTTAAATTTTATTGAAAAAAATATTTCCTGTTGTTTTCAAATTCTGAATATATTTTTCGTTTCTTCCATTTGTAACCTCAAAGATAATGTCAAAATTTCAAAACTCTAGGGTTATCAGTTTAGGAGAAACAAATGTTTTCCAAAAAACGGTTTTTGGCAAAAAAAAGTGACTTTCCCATCATTCATAATTCTTCCCAAACAATAGAGATTATCTACAGTATAGGGCCCATTTTTGTGTAAAATATCAACTTGATCCATCAAAGATTCTGGACCGTAGCGTGGTAACAAGCAATGCTAACACACTCACCCACCCACCCACCCACACACACACACACAGACATCATCGAAAAAACTTCATAAAACGACTTGTGGGACCTCAAAACATGTAATTCCGTCAAAATCTCGAGATCGATTTTTTTCACGATCACTATACTTTACTTATAGTAAAGTAAAAAACTGTATTTTAAACTAAAATATAATGTAGAATATTATTTCTTGAATGGTGGTCCATGTGTTCTAAGTTCCAATAATCTTAAAATATTGGTCGTAAGGACCAGAATACAGAAGTGTATATTTTCAGTATTTATTGGCTGCTATTCCAATAGGTTCAGTAAAATTATTGATTATTGAATTAGAAACGCTAACATCTGTTTTTTTTTTCACTTTACTGCTCTGCTGCAGTCAAGTATCAACATTTGAATAATACCAATCTTTTGTATTCACTTTTGCCTCCAAAATGTTCTTGTGTTGGAATAATGAATTTCTATAGAAACTGATTCAATATTCCGGTCGGATGTAGAAGGACACATTTAAATACCAAAATTTGTATATATCAGAGACTTGGGGACTAGGTTAGCTCAGTGCCAATGGCTCACCTCTGAACTGGTGGGTCTGCGGTTCAATACCCACTCTGGCTCATGATATATTAACGAGGGAGATAAATAAATCTGAGTACGTCGTCTCACATAGAGGACGTTAAGCTGTCCGCCCCGAGCCTATACTACGAGTATGTCAGGTACTCGTTAAAGATCCCTATTTTAAATACACTTCAGTTAGGTAACATTTAGGACTCTGAATTGAGACTCAAGTTCTTTGTGTGGTATCACAATGTTCGACCTATGCGTGCTCCCTTGTGGGGGACTACCACTGCAACCTAACCTATATCAGACATTTAAGACAGTAGTGCGAAGGAGGGATACCACGCGACATTGTGGCAGGCACAAGAGTTGCTATGGACCTTTTCATCTTCTGTAAGCTCCCACTAGTAGCCTTGATCAAGAGAATCTACGGTCTGTCACTGGAGTTGATTGCTTATTATTGAAATAAAACTACAAAATTTAATTTAAGCTAAACAATAATAATAGATTATTTTATCAAGAGTGAGATTAAAACATGCTTTAAAAGTAAGTAAACTGTAGGCTTCCAAGATTTGGTTTTATGAACGCATTAGGCATATTTTTTCAAGTTTGGAGGGAATTTAAAGTAAATGGTTACACACCATTAATAGTAGGACGTCAATTTCTTATCGCGAGATAGCCAACACGTAATTTTATAATTACTTGTATATTGATAGTGCCACTATGGTTTGTACAGTTTACAATTAAGAAATTAATCATTAGTTGTACAATCCGTAATTGTGTGGTATTTACTCATTCTGAGGTAAAATGGATAAACAAACAAAATTTTATTATTTTTATTATTTCACTCTAATTTTGTAACTAATTAGATACAATTTGTATTATAGTGTCTTCCTGATGATGAACACAAAGTGTTTGAAACGCGTTGAATAAAACTTTTGTTTGTTTATCCATTTTACCTCAGAATGTTTTACATTCAATTCTGATAGTAGGTCACATTCCCAACTCAACAGGTTTGCCGTCTATCAACCGTTTACTGTCGTCCATGTTTAAATAAAACTGATATAAACCCTTAAAAGTAGGTTTATGAATCTGATATTTACTGGAGCCTATATCTATACGCATAAACAGTGTTTCATTCATTAGGTTTTTTTTTATTAATTTTATTCATTCACCACATTCTAATTTGATCCTTTTCTGTTTTAACCTTCATTATAGAGTCCGTCCAATCGTCATTTCATTTTTATTAGTTTTTTAATAAAATATCACGTGGGTGGTAAATAAGTTCATTAATTAAATTATCTGATTTTTTTTTATAATTCTAATATAGTGCAATCAGTTATTATGTGGTACAGGAAAAGAAGTTAATGAAAAGTCACCACATACAGAAATTTAATAATATAAACAACGCGTTTCGAAGAGGAAGAACACTACGTGTTCGAAACGCGTCGTTAATATTATTGATGTATATTTGAATATGGACAATGTGCAAGCCCCATCCCGATCTTGCGTACCAGTTAATTCATGTCACTACGTCAATATTATAACAGCCTTTTGTATTAATTTTTTTTTTAATGTCCTGTTCAGATCAAGACTTAGTATATGTCCATTGTGAGCTTTTATGAACTTCCTTAAAAAATGTTTTGTTTCTTATTATCCGATTATATTAAAGAATGATGAATGGGTGTAAACAACTAACTGATGTTCACGATTCCGATGCCTCTGAGCATCATATCCTAGAATTTTAAAATTTTGTATATCCCTACTTCTTAAGTTCTTTTCTTCACGAATATACAACATGGTTTTTTTTGGTGCCGTTAAGCGTTTTATTTAAAATTGATTCAACACTTTTCGGCAGGTGAAATTATAAAAATATCAATCGTGCTTTAGAACGAAGTAAACTGTAATATTCCTTTGATCTGGTTTTCTCAACACGTTTGGCATAACTTTCCAAGCTTAGCACTATGACAGATATTTAAAACAAATACAGTAAAACCTCGTAATACGACCAAATACAACCAATAACCAAGCAAATGTACTAAGTTAATAGAGGGTCAGGTTAGCTCAGTAGTTAACGTAATCGCCTCCAATCTGGTAGGTCCGGGGTTCGATACCCACTTGGCTCTCAATTTATTCATGTGGGAGGTGAATACTTTTACTTTACTATAAGTAAAGTATAGTGATCGTGAAAAAATTCGATCTCGAGATTTTGACGGAATTACATGTTTTGAGGTCCCAGAAGTCGTTTTATGACGTTTTTACGATGATGTCTGTGTGTGTGTGGGTGGGTGGGTGAGTGTGTTAGCATTGCTTGTTACCAAGCTACGGTCCAGAATCTTTGATGGATCAAGTTGATATTTTACACAAAAATGGGCCCCATAAAGATGAAGATCCCTATTGTTTGGGAAGAATTATGCATGATGGGAAAGTCACTTTTTTTGCCAAAAACCGTTTTTTTAAAAACATTTATTTCTCTTAAACTGATAACCCTAGAGTTTCGAAATTTTGACATTATCTTTGAGGTTACAAATGGAACAAACGAAAAATATATTCAGAATTTTAAAACATAAGGAAAATTTTTTTTTTTATTAAAATGTACAAATTTTGACTTATAATTCAATCTCAAACCTTGTGAGAGCGATACAAGCCATACTGTTTGACGGACAAGAATGAAACTATGCCTATAAATAGAACATTATGTGTAGAATGAGTTGAGATATTTTTTTCAAATTAAATTCGCTAATGGGGCGTTACAGTACGATTTCTGTTTTCAGAAAATGTTTTTTTGACACTAAACGGCTGATTAAAAAATAATGAAAATTTGACAAAAAATGGAACAAAAAATTAGCAATTCATAAAAAAAAAATCATAAAGTTTCAATTATGGGAAAGAGAATTAACGCTATAAAAACTGTTTGTTTATCTTTGACTAAGAGATCACCTGCTATACTTGTCGAATTTTTTATGTTTTTTTTCATTGTTTACATTGACTTAGAAATTTTTTGAGCGATTCCACTGTGATAAAATTCATATTTATAAAGGAACAATTTAAATTGTTTATTGACTTATATGAGATGTAAGAGGAATAATATTGTTATAAGTAAAAAAATCACCGCCAATAAACATAAATAAATTACCTTTGTCTTCCATGGCATGATGGATTTGTCTCATAAAATGCTTTAATAAATCTATATATTGCACTCTTGAGCAAAACTTAATATCAGTTACAATTACATTATAATTGTGAATGTAGTACATTTCCATGATATTGAAATATAATGAATGGACTCTATCCTCAAGAAAGAGGGCTTATGTTTGTTGAGAAATATCCAGTTTTTTTTACAATTCTGGTCTAATAGTTCATATTTATTATTTTCAAAAATTAGAAGCTTCCAACTATAAAAGACTTAAATTATATTGAATAACTGGCTTTGACTTCGATTTGAGTATGTAAACTGGCTAATTACTAATATATTTTTTCAATATACATTCATAGCAAACATACCCTTATTAATTCATAGCAAATAACGGTATTTTCCTGTTTAAAATTTGAAAATTTTACTTTAATAATCAATGTAGAAGGATGTCAAGTAAACGATGTAAGAAATCCACTGGCTATTTGAACAGAGGCCATGTTCTCTTGTAGCAGAATATTTCGTATCAAGAAATGTTCACTTTGGTTTTTCAAAAATGTTATTACTGCTGTAGTTATACTAATGAAATTATTTGCATCAGCTGTGTGATGTACCAAATTAAGCTTATATATTGATGTGTCCTTCAATCACTATCTGTACTCTTTCAGGAATGAAAGACTAATAATCATATCCCATTTAGATATTTACATTATGCTTCATTGAGACGTTATATATTATATGCTCAAGAAATGTGATATTAAGTTACTTATAGTAAAGTTGAGTGAAGGCCACTCCAGATTTTTTAATTGTATTTCTCGGTTATCTCTTTATTATGAACTATTGCACCTGCTTGATATATTGTGTATTATTACATTCTTTTCTAGTTAGATCCTTCAAGAAAAAGATTTTTTACTAACATGATTTTTTCATTTTTTTTATTCGAAAAAAAAGTCACTGAACCTATTAAAAGGGTGAGCGATAACAGTCAATCCTCCCCTCCATTTCTTAAAACATCAAGTCACAAACAACGACAAGTTGAATGAGCTTTAGACATATAACATCGTCATAGCATATTTCGGGAACTAACAGATTAATTACGCAAAAATAGTCTCTTTTGAATTAAAGAGTAAATTGCGAAAAAGTCAGAGAAATAAATGGGTAAAGTACTACGTGTTGCTTGTGTGTTTTTAGAGTTTATATTTGTCGTTGAAACTCAGTGAAGATCCTCCAGGGGCTGTAACATGCTCTGTTAACAACACGTCCTCTGTTCCCCTCACTCAGCCCCCAACACACACACCCTGTCCACTGCATGGACCTCTTCATCTCTCACTCTAGCTAGTACCTAATTTTGTTATCTCACTATATCGCCTTTTTACTGGAAAATGCAATGTTACTGAATTCTAAGTAATCTCCGTTTTTTTTTTCTAGGAGTAACCAGAAGACAAAAGCTACTTGTTCGAAACTCGTTTTTTCCAAAAATTTGTATGTGGAGACATGTCCCATCGCGAGTAATAAATACACTTTCCAATGAAGTTGAGAAGATAAATGACTACACAACTCTGCTTTATCTAGTTAATACAGCATTAGATTAGTCTGTACTTAACTTCAATTTCATTGAATCATTTAATTAATATTATTAAATCTGGAGTATTACGCACTGTTCATATTTTTTATTGTTATGGTCCGATTTTGACAAATTACGAAGGAATATTACATTTTTCTTACAACTGACAATATTAAATGGATACATCATTGACTTAAATTCATAGTCAATGAATGTTAATGTCGTCACTTTAAGTGACGCAGAGATTTTTCTAATTTAGTTTATATATAAAAGAGTGTATACCTATAGCTTTTGAACATTGAATTTTACTTTCATTTGTATAGTTTACATTCATATCACTAACACTAACCTTGAAAATAAATCAAACATTCAATGTACTAATAAAACACTTATACACCATAACATAGAAAAAAATCTGGAGTGGCCTACACTCAACCTTAGTATAAGTAAACGTAATAACAAACCCATAAACCACCAACTGATGTTTTGTGCTCTTTACATTTAATCAGTATGTGTCATTTGTTTAAATTTGAGTGTAAATGCTTTATAGTTATCAGAATTGTGAATATTACATCTGATAACAATGGTTAAACTGAGAGCCATAATAACATACGAGTATGACATACTGCTGTCATGCCATTGTTGTAACTCCATATAACATCAGATTTTATGTTCATTAATGTCACTCATAAATGTAAATGGAGAAGTATTCCTCCCTTCTATAGTTTTAGATAAGATTTGATAGAAATCTTTGTCCATTCTAGTGTGATGCTTCAAATACAGATATAAAAATCTGGAGTGGCCTACACTCTACTTTACTATAAGTAACTTAATGTCATATATCTTGAGTATATAAAACATAACGTCTCATTTAAGCATAACGTAAACATCTAAGTGGGATATGATTATTAGTCTTTCATTCCTGAGGTAGTAAAGATAGTGATTGAAGGACATATCAATATATAAGCTTATTTTTGTACATCACACAGCTGATGCAAATAATTTCATTCGTATAACTACAGCAGTAATAACATTTTTGAAAAACCAAAGTGAACATTTCTTGATACGAAATATTCTCCTACAAGAGAACATGGCTTTTGTTCAAAAAGCCAGTGGATTTCTTACATCGTTTACTTGGCATCCTTCTACATTGATTACTAAAGTAAAATTTTCAAATTTAAAACAGGAAAATACCCTTTTTTTCTCTGAAAAACATCATAAACAGCGAAGAAAATGTTGTTTTAAGGTGATTTATAATTAAAGATGTACGATAATTACATTTATTAATCTCTAAACGAAAGATTTAAATATTATCTTTTACATTTTTGGTTTTTACGGAATTATTATACTGGGAATTTTAGGCTTCTTAGTATTTAATAAGATAATAAGATCATTTTCCTTCCCCTTTGTGAAATAACATATATACGAATTTTTACTGAGTGAGTGTTATCATTTTCCTGCACAATATTATTCCCCTTACATCTCATATAAGTCAATAAACAATTTAAATTGTTCCTTTATAAATATCAATTTTATCTCAGTGGAATCGCTCAAAAAATTTCTAAGTCAATGTAAACAATGAAAAAAAAATATAAAAAATTCGACAAGTATAGCAGGTGATCTCTTAGTCTAAGATAAACAAACAGTTTTTATAGGGTTATTGCTGTTTTCCATAATTGAAACTTCATGATTTTTTTTTATGAATTGCTAATTTTTTGTTTCATTTTTGGTCAAATTTTCATTATTTTTTAATGAGCCGTTTAGCGTCAAAAAAACATTTTCTGAAAACAGAAATCGTACTGTAACGCCCCATTAGCGAATGCAATTTTAAAAAAAATATCTCAACACATTCTACTCATAATGTTCTATTTATAGGCATAGTTTCATTGTTGTCCGTCAAACAGTATGGCTTGTATCGCTCTCACAAGGTTTGAGATTGAATTATAAGTCAAAATTTTTACATTTTATTGAATAAAAAATATTTTCTGTTGTTTTAAAATTCTGAATATATTTTTCGTTCGTTGCATTTGTAACCTCAAAGATAATGTGAAAAACAGAAATCGTACTGTAACGCCCCATTAGCGAATGCAATTTTAAAAAAAATATCTCAACACATTCTACTCATAATGTTCTATTTATAGGCATAGTTTCATTGTTGTCCGTCAAACAGTATGGCTTGTATCGCTCTCACAAGGTTTGAGATTGAATTATAAGTCAAAATTTTTACATTTTATTGAATAAAAAATATTTTCTGTTGTTTTAAAATTCTGAATATATTTTTCGTTCGTTGCATTTGTAACCTCAAAGATAATGTGAAAATTTCAAAACTCTAGGGTTATCAGTTTAAGAGAAATAAATGTTTTAAAAAAAACAGTTTTTGGCAAAAAAAGTGACTTTCCCATCATGCATAATTCTTCCCAAACTATAAGGATCTTCGTCTTTATAGGGCCCATTTTTGTGTAAAATATCAACTTGATCCATCAAAGATTCTGGACCGTAGCGTGGTAACAAGCAATGCTAACACACTCAGCCACTCACCCACACACACACAGACATCATCGTAAAAACTTCATAAAACGACTTCTGGGACCCCAAAACATGTAATTCCGTCAAAATCTAGAGATCGAATTTTTTCACGATCACTATACTTTACTTATAGTAAAGTAAAAAGTTTAATGATATCTCTTCTAGACATAGAATTTGAAACCTTTGTATGATGAAAATACAGAATGCTTCCATTCATAGTAATTAAGTAAATAATTAAAAATAACAATACAGAATAAGAGATAAGACTGTTTAAGGCCAGAAATTACTAAAGTAAATTATGAAAAATAGATATAACTAATACACTAAATAACTGTTTTCAAAGATATTAAAATATGTTTCTTGAATGTTCTTATAGAAATAATCATATTGATTCAGATAAAAAGAAATAATCATAATAATTCTTTTAGCCCACAAAACTTACAAGGTGAACTTTTGCATTATATACATGGTGGTAATTAAGTATTCTATTTTCCAGGTGAAGTGAAAATAAACATACATTGTATAGACATATATAAGAATTAGCAAACTAAGAGTAGTATAAAAATAATATAAATGTTGTTTAAAATATAATAATACTAGATAAGAGTAGATAGTCTAAGGAACAATTAATGCACTTGCAATATTGGAAAGAAAATTAATATACTCGTAATATTTCCATTGACTGTAATTATGATGTTCAATACCTTCTGTATTCTTGCATTGTCATTTAATCAACATAAGCTCATATTTAAAACATATATTAAATAAATTTTTCAATTAATATACTCTTTTAAACACAGATATTAAGCTAAATTTCTCAATAGAACCACATTTGAATTAATTTAAACTGTTACAAATAAAATGGATGTCGAATAGAAAGGCAATTAAAAATTAAAATGACTTGAAAAAAATGAGAGCCAATGATTGGTTGAAATAATCATACGATAGAAATGACATGCGTATTATGTACTGTTGGCGGGAAATGAAGCGGCTTCATTCTGCGTGAATAATCATTTATATAGTACTAAATAGAGACCTATGAATCTTAAGTTGTATTGAATTAAACTATTTTAAAATTTTTTTTTCACCCAGTTTATACTTTGATAAGAGGAACTTTGTTTTACTGGCATTATTTAATTTGATGCTCTCCGCATAAAAAGGTTTCCTTTTTATTTATTATAAATGATTACAATAATGTTGAATATAAATACATTATTAGAGATATTGGGTTTCAAATTATTATAACAGATAAAAGTAACTTTGTTTTACTGGCATTATTTAATTTGATGAATTCCGTTTTATAAAGTTTTCGTTTTATTTGTACCAAATCTTATAACATTGTAACAAATCTGGAGTAGCCTGCACTTAATTTTGCTGTAAGAAAAAAATACCAAACTAATTTAGAACAAATCATTATTTTTACCTCCTCAAAAGCTTTCACATGCAATCATGGATCAAGATTTTTTACATTTTCTAAAAAAATACATTTTTAGTGCTTTAAAAATTTGACCATTTCTTTCTTTTATTTCTTCTTTGACTAAATCATGAATATGCACTTTAAATGGCTGTCTTAAGTTCCTATTTCTTTATCCAATATAGTAATGTCTAAAATCATTGTATCTTAATCTCTAAAGCTCATTTTAATTTATTCTTATCACTATTTAAAAAAGAATACAATTAATTAGCATGGAAATGAATTAGAAAAATTAAATGGTTTAATACATTTATATTCTGCATGCTAAATATAATAATAAAGCTGTAATAATACACATTTACATATAATTTAACAAAATGTTTATTTATGAAATATGCTAATAAATTAATGACAAAACAAATTTTAAAAACATGTATAAAAATCTGAAGTAGCCAACACTCAACTTTAATATAAGTAAACTTAATATCAAACTTCTTTGGTATATAACATATAATGTTCAATTTAGGAATAATATAAATGTCTAAATGGGAGATGTTTGTTAGTCTTCAATTCCTGGAGGTAGTAGAGACAGTGATTATCCACTTATCAATATATATGCTTATTTTTGTATATCACACCACAAATTCATATAATACCATTAGCATAACTACACCAGTATAACGTTTTTGAAAAGCGGAAGTATAGATTTCGTGTTACGAAATAATTTTTTCAGTAGAACATGGCTTTTGTTCCAATACCCAGTGGATCTCTTACACAGTTTATCTGACCTTCTTCTAGATTGAAGATTTAAGACAAAGTTTCATATTTAAAACTTGAAAATATTTTAAAAACGTTACAAAGTTTTTGTTTGAAAAATGTCAAAAACTTACAAAAAAAATGCCGTTTTAAGATAATTTTTAATTTAAGATGTAGGATAATTTCATTTATTATTTTTCAAAGAATGTTTTCAATTTTGAATTATGTTTTACATTTTTGGTCTTGTACAAAATTATTATACTGGGAATTTTTTGGCATACTAGTGATTTTTAAAAATCACTTTTCTTTCACTTTGAGAAAAATTCAATTTGCTCTGAGCAAGTGTTATCTTTTTCATGGGTATTGTACTCTGTTATAAGGCTGCAGTAAATGTATAATGAGAAAAAATATATTATTAAGTAGCCAGTTTACATACTCAAATCAAAGTCAAGGCCAGGTATTCAGTATAGTTTAAAACTTTTATAGTTGGGAGCTTTTAATTTTTGAAAATAATAAATATGAACTATTAGACTAGAATAGTGAAAAAACTAGATATTTGTCAACAACATAATAGCAAAGAGTCACCCAATATCACCCAAAGTTAATATATATGATCATAAACACAAACAAAATTTACATCTGATATTAAGTTTTGTTCAAGGGTGCAACATATATACTGATTAGAGCATTGAGAGACAAATTTCTCATACCATGAAAAGCATCAGAAATTATATGTTTGATTGGCATATGCAAGAATTTTATTGTTTTACATGTCATATTAAGTTCTGAAATTATTTAAAAATATTTCATTAAACCTCCAAACAAGATTATTATTTCAGTGGATTCACTGGAAAAAAAATTTCAAAAAAATATTATTTTGATATTAATTATCTCAACTCATCCTCCTCAGAATGTTCTATTTTTAAGTATAGTCTAATTTTGATTCGTTAAACGGTATGGCTTGTATAGCTCTCACAAGCTTTCAGGTTGAATTTCAAGTCAACATTTTTACATTTTATAGAAGTAAAATATTTCCCTTTGTTTTAAAAATCAAGGATATATTTGTTTATTACTTTTGTAGCCTCAAAGATAATACCAAAATTTTAAAACCGTAGAATTAGTAGTTTAGGAGTAAAAAATGTAGTTTAAAAACAGGTTTTTGGCCAAAAAAGTGACTTTCCCATCATGCATAATTGCCCTCATATACAATACGGCTCAACTACACTATGGGGCCCATTATCTTGTAAAATATGAATTTGATCCATCAAAGATCCTGGACCGTAATGTGGCCACAAACTTTGGATACATACCCACCCACCTACTCACACACAGGTGTCTTCGAAAAAACTTCATAAAACGACTCCTTGTACCTCCAAACATGTAATTCTATCAAAATTTCGAGATCGAAAATTTTCACGATCACTAAACAATTAAAGTAAAGTACAAAAATGGAAAATAGAATAGACGAGTTAGTTTTGTACGTATAAGACCTTATATGGTAAATTGCTAGAGTGGTCAGTTGTCTGCTTCCTGAGGTCAGATTGCCCTACTGGTCAGCGTGCTTGCCGCTTACACCATAGTCACAACTATGTAGCCATCGCTCATCTTAGATATCTCCATTTCAGTGATACAGTGATTCTGTCCACAACGCGCTCAGGTAAAAGCTGAATAGGTCACGTTGTCAGTCCTAAGAATTTAGAATGTCAGGTTTTCGTTATAACTTCACAGTCCAAACAAACTTGTTTATAGTAAATTTAAAACTATGAATGAAGAAATCTAACTCAGTTGTGTGTTAGATTAAAAGAACGTCATTACGATCTACGTAAGTTTCCATATGTAAGCAACACCTGAACCAAAACAAATACGTAGCTTCATTGCAGTAAGACGTAAGTCGGTGCGCGTATCTCTTCTAGCATTCCTTCTGATTTTCAGTTGGATGATGGTTGATTAACACAGTTGAATAGATAATAAACGGCATTTTGATAATATATCTTTACATATATTAGGAGGCAGTTTTATACATACGTACAAAATAAAAATATTGATACAAATTATTCACTTCGGAAAAAAAATATTATATCAAAGTTCAGTTAAAAAACAGGACACTTTTTTTCGAATTAATGTCTGTTTACAGTATTGTAACAATAATGAAAAGAAATTTTTTATAACCAAATTAATGTTGGCTTATTGGGGAGGAATACACTGAGCGTTTCCTATAAAAATGAAGAAATGTTTGTTCGTTAGGTTATTATGTCTAGTACATTTTTTAGAGCAATCAGTCAGAGTAAGGACACAACAGCGTTCAGAAGTAATTATAATGTTTTGTAATGATGGTCTCCTTTGGCTGTAGTAAAAAAATCATTTAAACTAAGAATAAAAAATAGAATATAAAATGGACCAAGTGAATTACACTAAAAGCAAGCGAGATGCTGGTTGGTTCTTTTAACAAGATTGCATTTCCAACTTCTATTTGGATAAGAAAGCTTCTCAAAGGAGCGACAAATTTCTACTTTCAGCTGCTTCTTCCCAGCGAGAATACGAGCCCTCTCTTCTACCACGGGCTATCAACAAACCTTCTTTCTAATATCAACAAACTTATATATATATATATATATATATATATATATATTCACTGTTTCGTTATTGAGGGCTAGGTCAAATAAAAGAAAATAACCTCCTTTCTAGGCCGACGTTTCGATGTATTTGTACATCATCTTCAGGGCTAAAATTAGAGTAAGACTATAATACATTTATCAAAACAATCTACAACTCACATAGAGAAATAACACACACTTTTGTTAAAACCAACAGATACATACAAAAGGTTATTTTATAATCAGAGTTGTTGAGTACACATCTATTTTAAAGTATCAGACAAAAGGAAATTAGTTTTCAAGGTAAAGCATAGCAAGGTAAGCATAACGTAAACATCTAAATGGGATATAATTATTAGTCTTTCATTCGTGAGGTAGTACAGATAGTGATTGAAGAACATATCAATTTATAAGCTTATTTTTGTACATCACAAATAATGTATTATTTGCAAATAATTTCATTAGTATAACTACAGCAATAATAACATTTTTGAAAAACGAAAGTGAACATTTTTGGTACGAAATATTCTCCTACAAGAGAACATGGCGTTTGTTCAAACAGCCAGTGTAATTTATTTATGCTTATTGGCGGTGATTTTTTTACTTGTCACAATATTATTCCTCTTACATCTCATATAAGTCAATAAACAATTTAAATTATTCCTTTATAAATATCAATTTTATCTCAGTGGATTCGCTCAAAAAATTTCTAAGTCAATGTAAGACATCATCGTAAAAACCTCATAAAACGACTTCTGGGACCTCAAAACATGTAATTCCGTCAAAATCTCGAGATCGTATTTTTTCACGATCACTATACTTTACTTATAGTAAAGTAAAAAAATTTTCTTTATTAACATTTAACAAAGTTTTCAGAAATAAATTGTGAAAATTTTTGAATAAAACTTTTGTAAACTGAACGTTACTACAAATAAACATAATGTCAAACTCTTTGCTAACCAACTTGTTTTTTTGTTTTGTTTTAATGTAGTTATACAAGCATAATAATCGGCTGTGTATCATTTGTTTGCATCCTGCTGTGATATGCTGGTAAGTAGCAGCCAGTGGCAATGAGTGTAGCTCGCAGCCAGTGGCAGTGAGTGTAGCTAGCATCCAGTGGCAGTGAGTGTAGCTAACAGCCAGTGGCAATGAGTATAGCTAGCAGCCAGTGGCAGTGAGTGTAGCTAGCGCCTACAGCGGTACCCTTGCAATCAGTGTCAGGTCAACACGGCTATACCGTCTAATTACGAATTACGCTAACCGTAATTTGTACGATCAGGCGCCCCCCCCCCCCCCCGCCTTATTAAGGGGACTGAGTGCATCAGGTAATAACTCAGATTTCAAAATCTGAAATCAGTTGAAAGGAAAAGAAAAACACTACTGTATGATTTTAATAAAAGAGCCAATTAATTTATACTATTTTCCATTAAGGACATGGTCTCTTCTTACATGTTATAAAGTGTTGAGCGATTAGTAAATGTGTGACTAACATGGAAATAAAAATTACCGCAATATATTCTTATTCAGAATAATAACTAAGAGATAAACATTTTTCGAAATATATACACCAAGTAGTTTCAGTAGAAATAATAATACAGCACTATAAATAATAGTAGTTATCCTCTCTAGGAAAGTATTAAACATTTTTGAAAATTAATGGTGCGTTTAATTAAATGGTGAAGTTTAATTAATGGTGCGTTCCATACGGAATTCAAAGGGACATTTATTTTTTTTTATGAACTTATTCCTGCTCTTTGTAAGAACTGAAATGTGAAAGCCCTTATCTCCGAGGTAAGGGCTTATTTAATATTTAAATATTAAGAAAAAAATTTAACGAAAATATATACTTTACATTTTATAATTTATATAACACAAATTGGAAAATATTAATTTCTTAATATAATCGTATATTGTAAGTAAGGAACAAAAGAGATGATAGTTTGTAAAGGCATATTATGTGAGAGCCAAAACAAGAGGTCTCTGGTACAAGAGGTCAGGAAATTAACAATCGCGCCCCATTAAGTTACTTGTAAGCTGACAAGGCGGAATCAAGATGTTAGTAAACTACTACAAATAGTCCTTGGGTGTCACAGACAGAAATCTGGTACCGGCCCACAATTCATATCTTTACATCAAGTGTCTGAACTTTATGCTTCTGAAGCCCCAGATGATCTAGGCCTGAGGAAGACGCTTGGACTACGGATTTTTACTCGTCGAACGAGACAAAAATTCTTACGAATGGCTGCTCGTAAAGCGAATGAGACATTCGTACTACAGATAGGCATATCGAATACGCATTCGATACTCAAATATCACTACTTTCCAATACAATGCACTCATTCGGCTATCATGTATCTTGTGTATCGAATATTTTTTTTCCCAATCACTTGACACTTTTATTATTTATCCCATCATATATATATATATAGTTCAATATAGACAAAGAAACATAGATAAATCAAAAGAACACACTTACAGTCTCTAATTTTCGGTTTGAACCGTCTTCAGGAGAGATAAGAGAGGAAAACCAAGCGCACTGGTTCAGAGACGGTTGGAGACCCAGTCTCCAACCAGTCGAACGAGTCTCTGAACCAGTGCGCTTGGTTTCCCTCTCTTATCTCTCCTGAAGACGATTCAAACCGAAAATTAGAGACTGTAAGTGTGTTCTTTTGATTTCTCTATGTTTCTTTGTCTATATTGAACTATTTTTGTCGTTTTGGATCGTATTTCCAACGGAAAAGTATATATATAAAATAAATTCAAAACGAAGGAAACACACAGAAAGACACAGACATAACTCACATCGATATTTCGACCATCGTCATCATTAGGAGGTGTGAAGAGCGAAGAGCGTATGTCTGTGTCTTTCTGTGTGTTTCCTTCGTTTTGAATTTATTTTATTTAAAAATAGTCCGCTGGACCGTTTCTTTTAATTGTGGTATATATATATATATATATATATATATATATATATATATATATATATATATATATATATTATATATAAAAAGCTTTCACATAAACACGTGAAATAACAATCAATGATCAAACCACAATAAGAAATGGGAAAACAAGACTAAGATCTTTCAACCGTAACAAGCGGTCTTCGTCAGAGTCAAAAACCCAGAGTTGGGTTTTTGACTCTGACGAAGACCGCTTGTTACGGTTGAAAGATCTTAGTCTTGTTTTCCCATTTATTATTGTGGTTTGATCATTGATATATTATATATAAACTTACAGTTTTATGCAATGTAAAATTATTGTAAGCCAGAAATTTACTTTTTAAACCGTTGGTAAAAAAACTAATATATTACTATTTAGGTACTGGGCTTCTTATATTACACAACTTAATGTTAGGATTCATTTTTAATAGGAAAAATTGCTTTATTAATAAATGATTTGTAAAAATATTGTAGTTGACAATACTTTCTTAGACATACTTAGAACAGAGAAATAGAAACAGCAAAAAAAAAATACTCGGTAGAGTAAAAAAATTTATTTATTCATTAATGGTAGACTTTCTTAATACAACAGAGGAAAATCAAAAACAGATAAACACGAAGTAGGAGAGATGGTCTCCGTTGTTGGTACCTTGAGGCAATGGTGCAAGTGCTAAGCAAATAGTTATAATTGACGGGAAGAGAGGAATGAGTAGGAGTTGGCGGGCGGTGGCTGACGTCATAATCAGTGGTGGGGGGAAGTGAACAGTGGGGAACTTGATAAGAACGAATCCGATAGTATCGAATACGCATCGAAGTATTCCAAAGTTGTGTTGGTATGGGAGCTGCGTATTTTGCAACATCGCGATACCTGGCTTTATTCGATTACTTCAAATACTTCGTATTCGATACGTCCATCTCTTACTCGTACCACGAGGTCCTGCTTCATTACTTTAAACCAGGGGTCTCCAAACTTTTCAATGTAAGGGGCCACACTATATACTTCTCACATTTGTGCGGGCCGAAGGATAAATAAAAAAAAATCTGGAGTGGCCTACACTCAAATTTACTATAAGTAAACTTAATATCAAACTTCTTGGGTATATAATATATAATGTCTCATTTAAGCATTATATAATCGTCTAAATGGGAGATGTTTATTAGTCCTTCATTCCTGAGGTAGTACAGATAGTGATTGATCCACTTATCAATAAATAAGACTTTTTATATGTCACAGAAATAATGGATATACAATCATTAGAATAACTGCAGCAGTAATAACATTATGAAAAGCCAAAGTAAAAATTTGCTTAGACGAAATAATTTCATGCAATAGAGCATGGCTTTTGCTCCAGTAGCCCTCTTACATAGATTATCTGACCTCCTTCTTTTTCTTCTAAACTGATAACCCTAGAGATTTGAAATTTTGGCATTATCTTTCAGGTAACGAATGGAACAAATGAAAAGTATATTCAGAATTTTAAAACAACGGAAAATATTTTTTATTCAATAAAATGTAAAAATTTTGACTTATAATTCAATCTCAAATCTTGTGAGAGCGATACAAGTCATACCGTTTGACGGATCAAAATGAAACTATACTTAAAAATAGAGCATTATAAGGAAAATGATTTGAGATAATTTTTTCAAAATTACATTCACCAAAGGGGCGTTAAAGTACGATTTCTGTTTTTAGAAAATGTTTTTTTGACGCTAAACGGCTCATTAAAAACTCAAGAAAATTTGACCATAAATGGAACAAAAAATTAATAATTTATAAAAAAAATTTCATGAAGTTTCAATTACAGCAAAGTGCAATAAAGCTATAAAAACTGTTTGTTTATCCTAGACTAAGGGATCACCTGCTATACTTATCGAATTTTTGATATTTTTTTACAATGTTTACATTGACTTAGAATTTTTTCATTGAATCCACTGATATAATATAATGTTTAGAGGTATAATGAAAATTTTTAAATGATTTAACGACTTATATGTGATGTAAGAAGAATAAGATTTGTATATGTAAAAAAGTCAAGAACAATAGATCATGTGAAACATATAATCGCTGATCCTTTTTATAGTATGATGGGTTTGTCTAACAAATTGTTCTAATCAATCAATATGTTGCACAATTCTACAAAGCTTAATATGTAGCCGGATGTGGCCCGCGGGCCATAGTTTGGAGAGCTCTGCTTTAAACGTGAGAGTGTTTTTAGGGTTAATATAGGTTTTGGAGAGCATAAATTTAAGAGAGCATAGAACTGATAATAAATTCTAGCTCTTATGTAGGCGGCTACGTACGCGGTTTCATAAACACTAAAATTTTGAAGACTATGTAACGGATTGCCATAATGAATGGAACATGTTAATATCTGCAGTAAATATCAAGTAGTTTTCGCTTTCACAATGAAGTGCAATATTTAGTGCTGATTAAATCATTTTCTAACTCTCACACTTTGGTCTTTAAACCCTTTGTGTTTTGAACTGGCGAAAATGTGGCTCATTCATGATTCTGCACCCATTTAAATTATGTAGGGCTCTTAGCATGCTCGACTAAGACCACCAGCAATTCGCGAGTGAATTATAGTAATATGGAAGTCCATGGTGCGGATTAGTGGTCATGCCAAATTTATATAAATATGGCAACATACCACGATATATATAGCATAGTCAGTTGATCATTACAATATTAAAACATTATCAAAACATCAGATAATGTTATTATTATTTTTCCATAAATTACCAATACTTTAAAATGTAATATACGATTAAATTGTTTTAAATTTGCTCCAAGCTTTGTATAATGTCACTAATGATAAATTTTTATTTTGTTGTTTTAAAAAGATTTTAATTTGAATTTCATATCACCAATTTTTGGGGAATAAGTATCAATGAACAGAAAAGTGTTCATGTAACATTCACATTGAGGCAGGGTACATGTGCTCCTGTCTTTCTTAACAAAATTCCTATCCCTCAAGCTACTGCCACCAAATACCTAGGACTGCACCTTGACAGACGTCTTATTTGGGCTCCCCATACCAAAATGAAAAGAACAGAACTAAACAGACGCTATAGACTTTTAATTCACTTACTTGATAATCGTTCAAAATTAACAACTGTCAATAAACTATTACTGTATAAATCTATGATTATGCCTATTTGGACTTACGGTATTGAAATATGGGGAGCAACAAAATCTAGCAATGCCCACAGGATACAAGCTCTTCAGTCAAAAATTCTTAGAAAAATTCTTCATTGTCCCTTTTACATACCAAATCAAACAATCTATTCAGACCTCAGGATTTCAACAGTTCATCAAGTAGCAATATCTCGCTACAAAGCATCCATAAAAATCTTTGTAGCAATAACAATCCCTTAGTCCAAAACATCTCCTCAACAAATATTCCAGGAAATCCCCGAAGGCGCCTGAAGAGAAAGTGGCCAAGAGACTTATTAGTGTGAATTACTCTAGTGACTTGTAAATTTAATCTAAGTTTTATAACTTATTTTTCACGCCAGGAAGTATAATTACTGAATTATTTCTTCCCTCCTGCCTCCATGTGTAATGTATATATTTCCTTCATCATTGTCACTGGTAATGTTACGTTTGCATTGTTGTGACTATGTAAAATAAAAAAAAATCACCAATTTAATAATTCTGTTTTATTGTTGAATTATTTTAGTTACCAACAAATAAATATTTTATTTTGGAAATACACATGTGCATAAATTAATACACAAGCCAAACTGATAACAGTGATGAGATAGCTTTCAGAGAGTACACAAGCAACCCTGATTAAAGAAATGGTCGATAAACACAACCTGCGCACCAACGACCATAGTGTCATGACTAATCATCCACAGCAACAAAGCAAGCCTAGCACGTCAATTCTAATTGAAAAATAGAGAAAAATAGAACACAAAAATGACACGAGAATCACTGTAGTATTTAAATGATTCACAGGAACCATCAATTAGGTGTTTGGATTTATACTTCATGGAATTAGCAAAGGATAAAAATGTGCACAACACTGCAGAAAAATATAATTGAAGAAAGAGTGAACTGGAAGACTATCAGGATACACGAGAGGGAAGAAATGAACGTGCCTGATCTTTCTCCAACATGTCCGGATCATTACCTTCCTTCAACAATAGCCATCGTCAGTAAAGATCATAACTCTTACGCTTAATTTTAACTTTAAACGTATCATCAGATTCATATTTTCCTACTGATATATAAGAAATTATGTATGCACATTATATTTGCACATTGCATATGAAATCCAGAGGGTAAAATGAAGATTTTTAATTAATAAGTAAGGAAATAATAACACAGTACTATAGAAACAAATAGAAATATATTCGTATTGGATGTATTAAGCAAAAAAGGTTAAGGTTTTTCATTTATTTATTTAGTTCTTAATGGAAACAAAGATATTGACAGTATTGATAAGAAATGCTCAAAAGAAAGAAATTCAGAAGTCCTTTCTGATGGAAAACAACTTAATGAAAACACATCGGCCCAATTAAAATAGTTCATATCAACAAACCTTTTGTTTCCATCTACTTCATTCCTTTATTGGTATTTCCCAGCATTTGAGCGACAGAAATTATTTGAGCTAAAACATTGGAATTGTAAGGAAAAAGTTATAGAAGGATTTATTATGAGGTAGTGTTGCTTAGAAGACCTGAAATCTTTAGGTATGAAAAAATTATTTGATCTGATGCGTAGCAGGAATAGATGATCTACATCTGGGAATTGTAACACGAAGTTGTTCTCTCCATAAACCGATTCGGAAGTATAACACCTACGTCCGAATTAGGTATTCAACCCCTACTCTGACAGAGTACCACTCTGAAAGAGTAAAGCCTCTACAGAGGCCTTACGCCTTTCGGGTTGGACAAGGAAAACAAGTGTAGCACATTTTTGAATCGACATACCAAGAGTCCGAGTCACATTCAACGGCCATGACAAAATATACTTCGATCTCTGATAAAAAATACTACAAAGTAAGATGTACTGGTAGTGTACTGCCTTATACACTATATATCTGGTGAGGAGATTTTTTTGTTGTTGAAAATTTCCAATATTGATATCCCATGAGAAATAGCTTTATATATTAATTATAAAGTACAGCTGTTAGTTGAGCTAATGAATATTACGTCTTGAATTAGCATAGATTTAACGTTTCATTGATTCAGTAACTATTTCAGATTCTTAATTTAAGAATCAAATCTAAGTATCAGAAGAGTGGCCTTGTTGGACGTTTAGGTAACACGTGTCATCAACCTCCGAAGCAGCGGAACACGTGGCCCTAGCACGTGTGCCACTCAGACCATCAAGGGACTGACACTCAATATAGACAAGTTATTAATACTATAACAGTCATTAACATTCGTGAAAACAACTGAGCCCATACTGCTGGGCCACCAATCAACTCAATGCTGACACACATCATTTCAATGTAATATATACCTACAGCATGTAACTTAATTCTCTTAAAGATGTTTTTGTAATATACAAGTTTTAATTGAACATATATAAATAATTTGGGCAAAATATAAGTATACCACCTAGAGATTTTGTTTTGTTATATGGAGATAAGCAATAAATGGGAAGAGATTATTGGAGCAATGGGTTGCTAAGCATTCTTAATCATAGTGAGGGAATTAAAAAAATAGTCTATAGAAAAAAGTTTTGTGCAGAAACAACAAACATGTTTTTTAACATTTCAGAGTTTTTCTTCAGGTTATAACTACAATACAACAGCCATTAGGCATCAAATCAGAAATAGATCGAATGATAACATGCAAAACTATAATATGTGTATGAAACCTTACAATAATAAGAGCGAATGGTGTAGTCTTGTTTGGAAAATAGCAGAGCAGATTCTGCATTCACCATCTTTTTAAATAATTGTTCTTTTTTTCCTAACCACTTTTCTATAATGTAAAGGCAGTAAAAATAACCAATTTTCTAGGGACATGCTGGAGAAAATAACCTAATCAAACAACGCCACACTCTGACTGAGTTTGACGTGGAGTTATCAACGGTTACTCTCTGAGTTTGAACTGTCCATGTAATATTTTTATTTTTAATTTCTCCTTTGTTAATTGTTCTTCGTCGTCTTGTAATTGTTGTGTTATTTTCTTTCAACTGAGGATGGCCGACTAGGTCGAAAGCTTGTTTTTTTTCCTTTATAATAGATTTATAGTTAGTCCCTTAATATACAGTTTAGTCGCTGGATTATGTTATTACCTCCAGTATGTCCCTGGGAAATTTGTTATTTTACTACCATTACATCATAGAATAGTAGTTAGAAAAAAAGCAATAATTTAAAAAAAAATGTGAATGCAGAGTCTGCTTTGCTATTTAACTACATTTAAATATATACTTGGAGAAAGGTCCGCAGGTAGTTTAAACAAATTATATGGAAAAGCAGAGCGCCAAGGGCTGAGGGATGCCGCTACCCTGGCGGGAATAGGAGGCCTGATTTGTGAATGCTTGCCACGAGGGCACTGGGAGTGGAGGCTCGGGCAGAGGGCTAATGCAACATTCATTAATGACTAATTAGACTTATATGAGTGATCTATGGGTCAACAGATCAAATTTCCCAAACAGACGCTTTCACTTCATCTGCTCCATAATTATATATCTTCAGTATTCTCACATAATAAAAGAGCCAATTTAAATCTTATCAGGTGTCTCTAAGCCATATTACTGTTTTATCACATCTCATGCAGTACTCGAGTGCATGTAAGGTCTTATTGAGAGTAACTGGTGTAAAGATTCAAAGAGCCTAATGATGCCCACAAACCGCAAAACTATATAATTTTTCGATGAGTTTATTTCTAAAGTTTCAGTTCTCTCAAATGTTCTAACAATGATTGCAAGTAACTACTCGTAGTTGAAACTGTGACTTATTAGGGACTCTAGGAGTGTGGAAAATAATCATAAATATATTATTACCTACTAGTATAAACTGGACATCCACGACTAGCTCCTTGTTTAAGTCTTTGACTTTTTTTAGGCCAACAATTAGAGACATCAAGTGTTTCAACATGTTTAATCCACTCAAAATATAAACTCTGTCTTATCTGAAAAATGGTTAATAACAGCTGTCTTCATTCCTTCTTCCCTTCAAACTCCTTTCACGTTTTTAAGCAAAAAACAATTGGCAAGGGCATAACCTGGACTGCAGTGTGGGTAGTCAACCTTTACAATGGCTTCCTTTATTTAATCACAGCTCTGAACTCAAATGAGCTCATTCTGAGCTGTCACCTCAATATCCGCGCGAAGTATAAGAAACAAAACATGCATTCAGTTTAAACGACACCAGGGGCATTTTCACCGCTCTAATCCAAACTTGCTAACATAACTTGTCAACTTGACCTCGTAAAACTGATTTTCCTTTTCTATAATCAGACATAAATCTGAGGTTTTACGCAAAAGAGGACAACAAAATAAATAATAGATATGTTATTCTTATTCTCGACTTTTACAATCCAGTTAATGAAATGATATACATTTACTTATTACTTTTTTTTTATTATTTTTTTAATATACTCCTTATTGTCCTGGTGATGATTGTGGTACGTCCAAAATATGTCGACTAGTAATACAGGTGATAAGTTTTACAGTTTAACGAAGAGACAAGGAAGGAATTATGGAAATTAGAGAAATTATATAGAAAACAGATATAAGCCAAGTATGGGGCGTTATTTAACAATATTTACATATTACATAAACTGACTGTGCTATTCAGGAATATTACTTATATAGCTATAAAATAGTATCGTTGTAATTACAGGAAGCATGTATTTTAATACGTTATGATTTAAAATACAAACTTATTAAAAGCAAGAAAATCTGGCATGATGAACCCTTACGTAATGGTAATGAATCATTCGTGATGTGCGATCGGAAACGTCGAACACACATCAAGAAATCTTTAAGAAGCCTTCAACTCGGAAACATCGCATCACATATCTTTATGAAGGGTAACCCAAATCACTAAATTGATTTAAAAAGTACCTTTCAATCATCAATATATATTTTATTCATAAAATAGGGTGATCATTATTTTCAAAATTAAAAGACTCAATTGCTTTTAATTTTTGAACAAAAAATTTCAAAAAAGATGACATTCCTAATTGATTTACGCTTTCATTTTTTTTTTTTACTTAATGGGATTGAAGAGAAAGTTTTTTTTTGTTTTAAGATGAAGATAGTTGAAGTGTTTGTGATAAATTATCTTATAAAGAAAAGAGTAGGTTAGAAAACATGAGAAAGGAGCCATAAATTAGGGGCTTTGCTGATGGCATTACTAACTGACAGCCGATTGCTATATCAAGAAGGCAGCATCTCAGGGTGCCTATTCAGCCGAACCTTCTTCAAACAGAAAGCCAAAGTCCTTGAGCGCTAACCCCTCTCTAAGTCTTCACAACAGATGTGTCACTGCAATCGACTTCATTAAGCACTGTACACCCAAATTACCTCAGGCACCTCCGCACTGATTGCCTTCAGAACCCAAGTAACTGCCTTTATTATGTAATTACATGTCATATTTAGCATGCAAGAATGGCAAGTAATGATGAAAATGTCAATGTTTATTACGCACATTATACAAAAAACTAATAGTTGTCGATAACTTGTTGTTAATGAGAAATACGGACTCGTGACCGCTGTTCGTTAGTCAGGCAGAGTTGACACAAGTGATCTTTGTGATGTGTCACTGTGAGAAGCAGTCTCTTCTAGGGAGGGTGTCTGCAGAACACCAAGGAGACGCTAGACCTCACCACTGGGTAAGGGAACCTTTGGGCGTTCCTTTGAAACTGGTACTGACTCTGAGGGTGAGCCCGGGCCCAAGGTGACGGCAACCATCGCCTCCAGCATGGACGACCAAATCGTTATGGATATAGGTAGTCCATCAACGGAATGATTCAGTAGGTGCAGCCACAGTTAATGAAAAATAACAATGATTTTACAGCAAAAAAAAAATGAATTAAAAATCAACATGCAAATGACAATAAGAAATTATGAACTTGAGAGTTGTTTAGGAAACGTCACCGTAAACGTTTCTAAACATAATAAAGGAGTAACAAATGTCAAGGGTTTGTCAAACAATAGGGGTTTAGGGGTAGAAGGAGAGAAGAGTGAGCTACATGGGAAGGACTGGGTGACAAGTGTACCAGCGACAGCGGCTTTACACCCTTTCCAAGGAACGAAGTGTACAAGACTTTCTACTTCCTGTCAGAAAAATCTGGATTTATGGTAAATATTGAAACATTCAATCTTGAGAACTAAAGGTAAGCAACTACCTGCAGGCCTCACCTGACTGCGTCCCTCAACCGTTCTCGAACATAGATAATACACCTTACAAGTCGTATATAACAATCTTAACAAGTTATCTTATAACTTGTTCCAGTTGCCATAATTTATGGACTCGAGAGTTCTTCTAATTAACAAGCTGTGAGGCAATTATTATGTGATATTAGAGATCAAATATGACTTCCTGTAGAAGTCCTGGTAATACAGTCAAGGTGACGCGCTATCTTAATACAATATAACATTTTTTGTTTCATATATTTAATCACTAGTTTAACAAACATTCTTTTCAACTATCAACGAATAATAATTTCGGAGTAAAAAAAATTAATATTTTATGTGAAAAATGTATTAAAATCAAAGAAACATTCTTTTATTAAAAATAATATCTTAAGTTTTACAATTTGATTTCAATTAGTTGTTTCCTTATGACATTGTCGGGCAGGTGATCGGCAAAGTTGGGGAGCCTGTTCGGAATAACAAGTAGTCTCAGTGATTTATTTGTTGTCGAAGCTCAGCTGAGCCCTTTGACAACGAGATTGAAAGACATTTCACTTGAGTATTTTCCTCTTTTAAGTGCACCTCCTGCACGGTTACAGTATAATTTATGTTCTTGTTTACTAACGCAGTGCTATTCATAACAGACTACTATTTTCTATACTAAATTGGAGAGTAACGACCCTTTGAGTTATTTTTAACTTTTGTTTTTTTTTGACTCTAAAATGAATTTATTTTTTGACTAGAGGTTGAAATTGAGATTTTTTTTTATTGCTGTTATAACATAGTTTTCTGTTTACAAAATTTATGCTAAAACATTGATGTTTTTAGCTTAAATTAAAATTTACAGAATATAATTACAATATAATACACATGGGAAATGAATTTTTTTTTCTCTTGGGACGAAAGAGACGTTTAACGATATGCACTGTACAAAGTTACTAAGTTAGGTCTACGTTTCAATAAGTTGAAAATCAGGGCTGGGAAATATTTCTGTTTATCTGAATCAGATCGGGAGTTGCGGGCTGCATTAAAATATTCATTAAAGCGTACATGCGATGACGTGACTCAGCAAGCCAGGGCCAAGCCAACTCAGAATTACCCCAGATTTTATATTAAAACCATTCAATGTGTAGTCATACATTACTCATTTAACTCAGACTTATTTACTGAATAAAATCCATGATTAAGAAATAAAGTTAAATGACATGCAAGTTTTATGATTAATCTGCTGGGGACTTGAAGATAAATTGCGGATTTACGAGGCTCTTCCATGACACTGTAATATGACTTATCCTCTCTCAAAACGATAACAAACCTTGTTATTAGTCTTCAGAGAAAACTATCATGCGTAATCTTATTAACAGAGAAAAAAGAAGCACAGAGAAGTGCTTCCTTTGCGTAAAATACACTAATACTAGTATTTTCCTATCCTTGCTACTGTAGCCTTCCGAACTTTAAAAATTTGACTTGTTAACTTGAATTTTAAAATTTCACTTTTCAAGCATATTATAATACACATTCAGTTATATTCAGGTAATGTCTTAATGTCAAGGGTGGGGAGACCAAAGGCCTGGCAAATAGGACACCAGATGGGCATTATATTCAGGTATTCAAGGTATAATAATATTATGAAAATTATAATTTTAACTCGTCAACTACGATATTCCAAACGGCGTTTACAGAATGACGCCGTCATAATAATAATAATTTTATTATTCAACAATTAACATCATTTAATGATTATTGTCCATTAGACTAACCAAGGCGTGAAGAGAGATGTTTTTTTGTATAATTCAATCAAAGCAACCACTACTCCAGGGACAGTTTTAGACATTTTAACAATGCATTTATGCATGTTTTATATATGTTTACAAGGTTTGTATTTTTGAACTAATCATATATAATTTATATTATTAATGTGGAAACCGTCATACCTCGTACGATGATGTTGGAGTCGTTGGAGCGCTTTCGGACGTTGTCCATCTTCAACTGCAACTAACTAACTCCGGTTGAAGATGGACAACGTCCGAAAGCGCTCCAACGACTCCAACATCATCGTACGAGGTATAACGGTTTACCCTATTAATAATATAAATCATACTAACCTCAGTGGTAATAATAATAAGCATGTATTTAATCATATATATTTAACCAAATCTATTGAAGGATCGTATGAATTTCGATATAAAATAAAGATTTACCTTCATGATATTAGTTATTATTTGTAATAATATTTTAAGTGAATCGATGGAAATGTGAAGGATGTCTTTATTATTAATCTTCAAAAAATATTTAATTATGCAGAGAAATAGTTAATTATGATTTCTAATAATTGTCTTGATTTATTTCTCAGTCAAACTGTCATGTTCTTATATATGTAATTTCGTAGAATTACAGAATTTGCTAGGCTGACCATCTGAAAAGTATTCAAAGGAATAATTATTTTCATTTTAAAGACTTTGTATGCATCGTATATAAATACATAAATTTATATTGTTAAATAACGCCCCATATTTGGCTTGTATCTGTTTCTCACAAAATTTATCCAGTTTCCGGAATTCCTTACTCGTATCTTCATTAAAACTATAAAGCTTATCGCCATAATTGCTAGTCGATATGTTTCGAATGTACCACATTCATCATGAGGACAATAATGAGAATAATAGTGGGATTGTTAGTTTATACGTACATATAGAGGTTGATTAGTATTGGAATATTCACAGGACATCGCCCTGGGTCACGGGGCATTATGGGGGATTAAGGCAGGGTGGTTGGACTCACTCACTACCTGGTTAATCTGGTTTGGCCTGTTGGAAAATAGTTTTAAAATTCGACAAGAATTTGGCCAACAGGCCATACCAGATCAGCCAGGTAGTGAGTCTAACCACCCTGCCTTAATCCCCAATATTGCCCCGTGACCCAGGGCGATGTCCTGTGAACATTCCAATAGTAATCCACCTCTATATTTATAAACTAACAATCCCACTATTATTCTCATTATTGTCCTGATGATGAATGTGGTACATTCGAAACATGACGGCTAACAATATTGGTGATAAGCTTTATAGTTTTAATGAAGAGACGAGGAAGGAATTCCGGAAACTAGAGAAATTGTGTAACAAAAAGATACAAGCCAAATATGGGGCGTTATTTAACAATATATGTTTAAATGAAGGACTGCTTCCAACTTTTAGAAATACATAATATTTGTATACATATATTTGTATAATATACAAATACATATATTTGTATCAAATCATTCTACACTTATTGACAACACTCTTGGCTTTAAGACATCAATTTCTGAACAAAACCATACATTTGATCTTTTATATGTCACTGGGATAAAGGTTTCTTTTTGGAAGGGTACTTTTGAAAATAACTTTGTAATGGTTGTTTATATAACTTGAGAAACTCCATATTTCATTAATAAGGTTGAAAAAATACTTTAGATCATCAAACAACTTTTGTAAGGAACTAAAGTCTTTGCTTACCTTTAAGCGTGAATACATGCATATTGTTAACAGTACTAATGTTAGTTGATGTCGCAATGGGCAATGACATCTTATTAGGTGTTACACTGGAGTAGGAGTTGTTTGGTCGCTCTTTGGACATTGTTCATCTTCAAGTAGAACTGATTAGTTACTTTGGCAGGGGTTTATACAACTTCAGAACAAGTGGTACTTATATCAAAAGTGTTTGCATTGTATTTTAAATTGTTTAAGAGTTTTAAAAACGATTTTCTAAGATAATAGAAGAAACAAATGTTTTAATATTTTTCCTTCTTTCACTTGCTGCTTGTTTAAAATATTTCTGCTCATGCTATCTTGAAAAGAACAAATATCACTCTAGCGATGATTGAAAAAGCTGATCAGCATACGAAATAACATGGTTATTTCAACTATGAATACAAAAAGGAATAAAGTCCACGTAGGTTATCGAGTTAAAACTACCTCATGCGAAGCGAATACTTCGTTGAAGTAATTTACTGAAAGTCCGAGAAGAGCTTAATCATATAACCACTGGCATGAACTAATTTTACCACTAGTCTCATTTTAAAGTTAAAAGGGGACGGTTTCCTATCTGTCTCTTCGGTTGCTTTGAATAAGTGGATCTGATTCCCACGTCCAACTTGATCAATCTAAACAGGGATGCCACAAAACGAAAACCCTAGCGACACTGTATAGGCCTCCTTCAAATGCAATACCTCAGGCCACGGGTAGTTCTGCTTTGACTTTAATGAGAGTTCCATTAATTAATAAATAATTATGGGTAATAATTATCTCTGTGAATATGGAAATATAACTTTGTAAAGGTCTTATAGCAAAAAAAGTATTGCACGATAATTTTGAGCATAATTCTTAAAATACTGTGTTTAACGTTTCAATAATTCAATGTTTTCTTTTAAAACTCAAAACATTATATACTAACTATAACAGCAAAAAATAATCAAATTTGTGAAGATTTTCGCGTTTCACAATGTTTTGGGAGTAAAGTAGACGTTCTGCGATACTCGTATATTTGACTATGTAGTTTGCAGCAATATGAACCATATTCAGTTAACTTCTTAAGTAGTGCTTCTATTGACTGTGAGATTAACGCACTTTTATAAAACCGTTTGAAGTTTTATTAGCTAATTAACTTAATAAAAAACATTAATACTATACATGCATCCGTATTTCTAGGTACAAATGGAAATGCATTATCAATTAGTTGTAAATAACATATAGTCACATGTTGGAAGGGAAATAGTCAATTAACTAATAAATAATTTGAAAATGAAATTTTTCTATAACATATTTAAATATATAATATATATATATATATATATATATATACAAGAGTTCAAAATCGAAGAAGAGTTCCACACGATGTAAAGAACACATTTCAAACTCATAAAAAAATTTAAACTTACAGACAATGTTTATAAGTGTTAATATTTACTAATAAACATTTAAATATTTTTTTTACATAACGTTCACTTTTATAATAATAAAATTTACTTATAGTTTACTAAGCAAAGTAATTTTCTTGATTTTTCAGAACACCCACTATCACAGTGGGTGTTCTGAAAAATCAACCATCACGGCTTCAGTTACTATAGTATATAGTTGAAATGTGCTTACATGTTTTAGTCTATTGTGTGTGATAAAAATATATGATTTTGTAATACTGCAATGTAAAAATGTTGTATATTAACGAACAACTTACACTCAGCAATGATAATACAGTAATCGTCATTCAAAACTGAACCAGACCTGAAAATAAACACATTTTGAGTTGAAATAGACGTTAGAAACGTTTTTATAGAATAAACATTAATTGTAAAATCTTTTATCGTTGGTTGAACCATGTAAATAGCAAGTTTGTTAGCATAAATAGCAAGTCATTGCTGACTTGCCTGCTGATAGTGCCTGCCACTATCACAGAGGCATTGGAACATTGTCAAATTAAAGGAATCAGAATGCGATTTTACAAGGGTTTCCATTCTCTGGTGTGTGGGAGGACTGTATAAAAGTATAAATAAAACTAAATCGAAGAAACAGTCCACACGGACTAAAACTCCCGTTCTTTCCTTCGACGTAGGGAGATCTCTATCACTTCGTCCTCTTTTCTCGTCTTCTCCTACACGAGAGGAGAAAAACAGTTATGACGAAAAACAGTTCCAGATATTAAATTTAGTAAGTGTGTATTTTATCTTTTTTCTGTGTCTTCTTTTGTGTAAAAATATAAATAATACTGAAATGCTAACCAATCTAAAAATGTAATTTCCGTTTTAGGGTCAAACAAGATGAACTGTAAAACCAATTCTGTTTCATTAATCTTTAATAAGGAGACTCCAAAGAATAATTGTAAGTTTTTTTTTCTTAAAGTAAATACCACAATTACATTTTTAAAAAAATCCATTGATTCTGAAGATTTATCAATCAGAGCCTGTTCAAATCGAAGCCTGCAGTTCATTATTAATTGACCACGTACCTGATATAATGAAGTATGTACTGAACATAATATATGCACTGAGCTACTTACTTTCGGTATTATTTAAATACTTAACCCTTAGCATTGAATGCATGCACACTGTGAGGGCCACAGAGGTTAACTGAAAACACGTCAGTAAATGATACTGTCATACTTTGTACACAAGAGTATGAGTTGTTCTACCGGTTTCGGGTGTTGTCCATGTAGAGTAGATCGTAGAAGAGTTTACTCAAGATTAGATGGTAAAAGTGTTTTACTCTAGATGGATCTACAGTAGACTACTTCGTAGAAGAGTCTACTCTAAATGAAGCTACTCTAGAGTAGATGGTAAAAGAGTGCTACTCTAAATTGATCTACTCTAGAGTTGATCGTAGAAGAGTTCTACTCTAGAGTAGGCCGTATAAGAGTACCACTCTAGATGGATCTACTCTAGAGTATATCGTAGAAGTGTCTATTCTATATAGACAACGTCCAAAACCGGTAGCACAACTCCTACTCCTATATACAAGGTATGACAGTATCGTCTACTTACGTGATCATAATCATTGATTTAAAAGGTATATATAGTAGACAGCTGTAGACAGAATTAGGTTTTTATTTTATCATGATGAATCATAACTCAAAGAACAACCTTTGAATGGATCTTATCAGAATTTCATAACAGTTGCATATAGGATGTTCAGACTTGAACAAATTTAACAAAATTGTATTTAAAAAATCTGGAGTGGCCTACAATCAACTTTACTATAAGTAAACATAAGAACAAACTTCTTTGGTATATAATATAAAATGTCCCATTTAGGTAGAACACAAATGTCTAAATGGGAGATGTTTATTAGTCCATCATTCCTGGAGGAAGTACAGAGAGTGATTAATCCACCTATCAGTATATATACTTATTTTGGTACATCACAACAGTGATGCTTATAATATCCTTTGTATAACTACACTAGTAATAACATTTTTGAAAAGCAAAAGTATAGATTTTGTGTAACGAAATGATGTATTACAGGAGAACATGTCTTTTGTTTCAATAGTCAGTGAATCACCTACATAGTCTATTACATAGTTTATCAGATAGCCAATTCTCCTCTTCTGAGAACATGCACTTCTCCCATCCAAACCACGGATGGGAGAAGTGGATATTATAGAATAACTAAAACTTATTCCATAATATCATATTTATATTCCACAGTTCAATATTCAATCTAGATATGATTTCAAATTTTGTTGAATTGTGCAAAATATATATTAATTAGACCATTTTGTGAAACAAATCCGTGATACCATGGAACGCAACAGAGATTGGATGTTTGATTGACGTTGATTTTTCACATGTAAGAATTTTATTCCTTTGCATCGCATATTAAGTTATTAAATTATGAAAAAAAAATTGCATTAAACTTCTAGACATCAATTTTATTTCATTGGATTCACTCAAAAAAATTTCTAAGTCAATGTAAACAAATATGACAAGCATAGCAAGTAAACGAGGATGAATATTAAGTTTTTATAGGTTTATTGCACTGTAAAATAAAAAAATGATGTATATTTTATAAATTTTTAATTTTTTCAATTTTTTTTGCGAAATTTCATTGTTTCTTAATGAGTCATTTAGCGTCAAAGAAACATTTTCTGAAAACAGAAAATGTCTGTTACTCTCTGTTATAATTTTAAAAAAATTATCTGAACTCATCCTTCATCGAATGTTCTATTTTTAGGTATAGTTTCATTTGGATCCGTTAAAAGGTATTGTCTGTATCGTTCTCACAATCTTTGAGATTGAATTATAAGTCAGAATTTGTACATTTTATTGAAAAAAAAATATTTCCCTTTGTTTTAAAAATCTGAGGTTATTGCTTTTGGTACCTTAAAGATTTTAAATGCCAAAGTTTCAAGACTCTAGAATTAGTAGTACAGGAGAAAAAAATGTAGTCCAAAAACAGGTTTTTGGCAAAAAAAAGTGACCTTTCCATGAAGTATAACTGGTCCCAAACAATAGGGTTCATATAAAATATGAGGCCTATTTTTGTGTAAAATATCAATTTAATGCATCAAAGATTCTGGACCGCACCAGGGCTACAAACTCTGGATGCATAGTCACCATTCACACACACACACTCACACATACACACACGACCTCTGGGACCTCAAAACATGTAATTGTTAATTTCGAGATCGAATTTTTTCACGACCACTATGCTTTACTTACAGTAAAGTAAAAAAATGGTGTGATACGCCACAAAACATTTATTTGGTTTTTTGATAAGGGATAAATAATAAGTTTGTAGTTTAAATTATACAATGAGACACTGAATTTAATTGTAATATGGAAATTAGAAAAGGGTAATAACAAATAAAGATGTTTAGTAGGACATCATGGTAGCTTCATCATGGTAGACCAGGAACATTCAACTGTGCTTAAGAAAAGCGTAATGAATCGAAAGAATAAATGTACTTACATTTTTAAGGAGTTTCGATTGAATTAAGTTTTTGTTAGGATTGTAATGAGGATTCTAAACAGGCGAGTATGTTCTGAATGTATATAACCACTAGAATCTGAATGTATCCTCAGAGAAAAAGTGGATTCAGTTTTCACTTGAAGTGTCTTCAGATCGTCAGCAAAGGTAACACAATTTATTTCTACTCCTCTTCAATCGTGTAATTATAAAGCGTCACTTTAAGAATGCAACTTTTAGTTTATCTTATTAAATATACTCAGTATTTTAAGTAAATATTTTTTCATGCATCGTATATTTATATTTGATAAGCTATATTCTAATGTAATAATTTATTACATTACTCAACTTTATTATATTGTTTTCTGTTTGTGATATTAATAATCCTTCGTCTTATACTCGTATTTGAAAGGTGTAGTGCTCCCTTTCTCAGAGATACTAGATGTTATAGCCAGAGAGCGTTTAGTAAATATTGGACGACAGATTCCATTTAAATCCATGACAAGTAATAAAAAGGAATTCTTAGAAACCCATTCGTTAATAGTAGTGTAAAATTCATGGCATTAAAACATTAATAACAAAATATTCATTTCGTAAAATATATAAAAAATATACCAAATAAATAGATTTACATTTATATATTTTTATATATACAAAAAAAAAATAAAAATCTATGACGTAGGAAAAAAACCAGATGATAACACATTGTCTCTTAGAAATTAGATTCTATAAACTTAAATATTTTTCTCTGTAACGTTTTCAAAGCTTTTAAAATCACGAATTCTTAAATGTGGAAATTCTCGTTTTTAACAGACGTAGAGTTATCTGTCTTAAAAACCTGTTAAAACAAAACTTCTATAAAAATATTGATTAATTTAAAAAATATATCTGACGAGTTTTGAAATAGGTCTGCCTGCTTACATCTTGACTAATGAAAAACAGGGATACAATGCAGGTTGTGCAACCTAATTCTTTTGTTGATATCGTTATTTAGATATGAAGAGAAATGAGATCGGGAATAATTAGGTTGGCAAGCCTGATTTTTAAATCGTAGATGAATTGCTAATTATTCTAGTCCGTTTTGTTTACATACCTTTATTTAGCTTCTTAAACTTCTATTTTAGTTTATTAAGAGTTATTATTATTATCATTTATTTATTAATAAGTTTTATATTAATTAATACTTAATAAATTATCATTATTATTGAGCCTTGGTAATCATCTAAAACACTGGTGAAATAATAGACCACATTATTCCTTAGGTACAATATCTATTGTTTGCGTTAATATCAGATAATATATTACAATGTTTATTTTTTTAAATACATTAAATGGATTTTGTTAAGTAGTACTGTTGAAAGTTAAGTAGTTTCAAAAAACATTCTTTAAATTTTATTTTGTAAAAAAATAATCCTTTTTCTATTTGTGATATGAATTATATTAATTATATATAAAATTATCTACTTTAAAATGTAAAAATGAAAAAAGACAACAGTATTTTAAGGAAAAAAAAAGCCAAATTAAGTAATTATTATTAACTATTGTTCTAGTGTTTAATGCTTGGGCTCGTTACAAGAGAGAACGTGAGCACGGTGTCAAAGTTGAAGGAACATCGAATCTGACAAGGAGCACTTAGCCAATGGATTTGGCTTCCGTTCGGCTTCAATGAAGATTCGGCTTATAACAACTGATACGCAAAAACCTTTTAAGAAAATCAACAAAACTATATCCAATATTTAATAAACTGTATGTAAATATAATACTAATTTAGAATAATTTATACTTGAGATTTATTGAGTCAGTGACTGGTTCGATAGCCCGGTAGAGCAGCCGACAGCCCGATGCTCACCCAATATAACAGAAATAACCTAAAGAAGCTCACACAATAGATAAACATAAGCTCAGTTTTCTGTTTTGTGAACCCGCAGAGTATGCATAAACAGTAGACAAACACACACACCAGGCATCTTCCTGAAAAATATCAGTTTACTTTGTAAAAATATCAGTTATTACTGATAACACTGAAAAGTTTGCAGATAACAGAGACGGTTGGAGACCGTCTTGTTTATTTATATGTCCTGTGTCCTTTAGTTTAAGCTACCGATAAGGGAATATCGAGTACCTTGTCGGACATTATATTAGTTTTTAGTCTTTTAGTATTGAGTGTTTCTTAGTTATAAGTTAGTTTAGTTTCCACCTCGAGGGAATATTTTAGTACCTTGAGGGTTTAACGTAAATTGTGTTCGTTCTGTATGTTTATTTATATGTCCTGTGTCCTTTAGTTTAAGCTACCGATAAGGGAATATCGAGTACCTTGTCGGACATTATATTAGTTTTTAGTCTTTTGGTATTGAGTGTTTCTTAGTTATAAGTTAGTTTAGTTTCTACCTCGAGGGAATATTTTAGTACCTTGAGGCGTAGCGATAAGTTGAGTTAGTCTTGATTGTGTATTTATATGTCTTCGTTATATGTGTTCTCTAGTTAAGTGCAACTGGTAAGGGAATTGAGTACCTTATCAGTAATTATCTCCGCATGTTACCTGGGCTTTAGTTTGTCTATTACTCTTGGCCTAGGTACCGTTTTTGCGGAGTAACTGTCAGAATTCGTGTTTAGCATTGCGTTGCTTGAGGTGCCCTCGGATACTTCCATGTTCAATGGAGGTGGCTAAAGGGTAACTTGTCAACAAGGCGGCCTGGCTTGACTAAGCGGTTATGGCACAAAATGCCGAGGAACGCGAAGATCAAAACAGGTTGGAGACCGTCTGTACCGCCTATACTGTTGGAGACCCAACGATCTCTGTACCAGTGCGCTTGGTTTCCCTCTTACCTCTCCTGAAAACAGTTCAAGCCACAAATTAAAGACCGTAAATCTGTGTTTATAATGACTCCATGTTTCTTCGCCTATATTGAATTTTATTTGTACGTTTTGTATCGTATTTTCATCGAAAAAATATTAAATAATTTAAAATAACTCTTCAATGAATGATCTGTCATACGAAATTTATAAAGAACCAAATAAACTACTGATATTTGCGGGATGTAATTCACGAAATACAGATTAATTACTAGGGATATCGGCGAGGCAAAATGTTCTTAAGTCAATATTAACTGAGCATTTCATCCTGACAAGGTAAATTGCAGGAGAGATTGGCTGAATATTTAATACTGGGAAACATTAGCATCTGGCTATTATTCAGCTTTAATATTTAATTTACAACTCAAGTTAATATTTATAACTGCTATACAACCCTGAGCATAAAATTAAATAAAGGCCTGTTTAATATAAGAAATAAAATATCTTCTATAATTTATGTTTTTCTTTGTCCTTATCTTAATGAAATCAAAAAGCAGTTCCTGTATAGCATTAAAAGAAAACAGTATCATTTCATTGGAATAAAAAGCAAAAAAGTAGTGATTTTAATTTTTATTGCCAGGAAAAAATTCTCTGAAGTTATCATTCATTTTTTTTTTGCTGCTTTTGTAAAGATACAATATATACCCGCTTCTCACCATGTGAATTAATGTGCGATTATTGTCCTCTGTTGAAGTCATTTTCATCCTTTTTTTCCTCCTGCAGTTTTCAAATAACTGTTTTACCTAGTTTGTTTTGACTGGCATTTCTTGATCGACTTTTATTTAATATCATTAGTGGTATGGTTTTTGCTGATGAACAACTGCTAAAGTACCCACTATGGACAATTTATCTAATATTAGACATTAAAAGTGCAGTCGAAAGTGATAGCAAGTAGGCATGTCATCGCTTCTATGGTATATCGTGCTTCAATCAGACGGGTCATGTTCTGTAGTGTAGGCTATGATATCATATATGAGGGAATGAGTGGGCGAAAATGGCTTCAACGAAGGAATTATCCCAAAGTATGCGTACCCCCAATGGGATAGTATCTTAAAATGCATCACTATATATCAGGACACTTCAACTTTAATCCAGATATAAATGCAATAATTAAACAAGTTTTATGTATCATAATTAAAGTAATTTACTTAAAGTGGTTCTTCTGGGACCTAAAACAAGTAGTGTTAGAATTTGATTAGGAGACTTCCGACGACGGCCAGACTGTCAGTGTTTATTACAGCTCTTGACTTCTAAAATGTACTGAAGTAAACCTCACCTCAGTGGCTTACTCGTCAATGTCACTGCATTCAAGCAGTGTACAGGCACAAGGTCAAAGTCCTTTAATCTTTGATTGTATCTCTTGTTCACGTATTGCATAAATTCTGATATTAAGAATCATAGTTGTTGATACACCAACTTAGAAAAAAAAATCTAACTTATTGACGGCATTGACACAAAACAACTTCTTCTTTTGTGTAATGGAACGTCGGAATTAATAGTATTTAATAGTTAAGTGTCCTACTAACTTTCGTTTTATTAATTTCAGTATTATATTTTTTTAGGACAACGTTAAGCTCTATCTGGTGGAACAAAGTCAGATTGTGTTATCACAGTTATCACTTATTCCATACTGATATAGCCATATTAAAAGGAATGAATGATTAAATTGATTGTCTAAAGCTTTGATAAAACATTTGCATATAGTAAAATTATAGTGTAGTTTAGACTACACCACAACTTTAATTTCATTATCAATTCAAATTTGATAGAAGTTGTCACATTTATATAATTATCATTTATCATGTTTCGATATGCTAATAATATAAATGTTTCCAAGCCATTCTAAAGTAAATAAACAAAAATATTCTTTTAGATATTAAATCATACCTTTTCAAAGCAATTTCTTTCACACATTTTTATACTTGAGTTATTTGGTTGGACTGCTGTACCATAGATCAGGCGTAATACGGGAATCTTGTTCTGAGTACTAAACGTTAGAACGCCATTAAATAGTATGCCACATGATAGTGGAGTTAGAGTGAGGGAGGGGGATCAATGGTCAAAGAACATTAATCAAGATGAGTTGTCACATTTCCAAGTGGAGTTTACATCTCGAGTCCTTTAAGAAGCATCTGATATCACACATCAGGCAGCAACAGCTTTAAGTCCCTCCGAGTCGCGCACGACATTGTATCAATCATAGACAAAAATACAATGTCAGCTTTTTGTATACTATACACTATCTTACCTCTGATTCCCAACAGATTAATTTACCAGCAAACTACAGAAAAAAAACTACACATAATTTAATGAGAAGGAACTGTAGGGAACACTAGTACGACTGTGAGCATTCACAAAAACAAAAGACATAAATCTTGCTGCTCAACTGCTTCGGACAAAATCAATTATCAGATTTGCATTGTCATGACGGTACGGAGAAAGGATCCCAACAACAGGGGACTAAAAAAAAATGAAAAGATAATTTTGATAATTTTAATAACTCATACATTCCAGTCATCGATTTTTTCCCAATCAAACCTCATTCTAGCTTGGCATATTTAGATTTATCAAACATGATAGTCTTGTCTTTATGGTTGACTATGCCTTTTCAGTTTATCCAAAATGGAAATACTCTGTTTGACAAGCAGCAAGTTCAATCAGCTGTAAAGCTTAGAAGAGTTTTGTTACATTATTATTAAATAATTGTGTTCATTAATCTGTATATAAAACTAATTCATATCTTTATTAAAAAAATAAAGGAACGTAAAACATAAACGAATGTAAAAACAAAAGAACATAAAGTATTTAATAGAATGGAGTCTTTTTCTCCAAACATCTAAAATTAGAGGCTTTACGCCTTTTGTATTTGAATCATGACTGATTCAGAACCCCTTCAAAATATGGCGATCCAAATTACCTGAGGGGCTAACAAGCGATTGGTGTCACCCATCCAAACACTAAAAACAGTCAATATTGATTACCTTCGGTGATCTAATCGGGAGCAGTTAATTCAACAAGGCTTTGACCATTGAGAATAAAATCAAATATTCTATTCAATATGCTCGATTTTTCAATGTACTGACCTTATTTATCATTATTAAAACGGGTAAATTAAACATTTTTCATGTATTTTAAATTTAGCTTATATGTATAAAAAATATCAATTATCAGATTTGTATTGTCATGACAGTACGAAGAAAAGATCCCATCAACAGGGAACTAGCAAAAAAAGAATTAAAATTATAATTAATAAAAATTAAGATAACACTTGTTACAACACGATAAATATTACAGGTCGATTGAAAGGGAGGGGATTCTATTACGAAGGGAAATAGCAAAAACCCTCTCTTTAGTTCCCTACTTCGAAAACTAGAAAAAGCAGACCTTTATTAGACCTTTTCTGGGCATTACTAGACCTTTTTCTAACAGCTCTTATAAAGTATTTCCCTTCAGCAACAAGTACTGATACACTTTCTGAGCAAAAGCAAAGTTGCTATGCAGACAATTTAGCTCCTGACTTCGAACTCATGTTGAATGATTGAGATTAATACATTAATACATAAGCTGAAATCTGAGCTCAAACAATAATAAGGTTGTAAAATATCTTATCATTGTTAGTCTAAAAACAAAGTAACAGAATGAATGGAAAAGATAAGGCCACGTGTATTTCCTAACGCAGCAAATAAAAGATTGTTTAGTTTCCGTTATTCTGAAGCACCTACTCGTTTATCACTCGGAGTCAATTATCTTTTAATTTGCTCAAAACCAAATTTTACATAGTTGAGACTAGTAGGTTAGGTTACAGTGGCCGTCCCGACAGACAACACACATAGACCGCAAGCCAGCCCCTTGTGATGCCACAAAAGAGAATTGGGGCTATTCTCCCCCGTCCCTGGTCCACTCGAACCATCTCGGGAGAACAATAAATCTAGACAGATCCCTGATACCAGTGGATGCTAAGTTCTCAAGATTGTCAAAGAAATATTCTCCTAATGCTTCTTTCCTTCTTTGAGCCAAACAAGGGCATTGACAGAGAAAGTGAGGAACTGTCTCTTCCTCTTCCTCGTTCTGACATGCCCTGCAAAAATCCCTCGCCTCCATTCCTAACCTGGAGGCGTTTGAGACTAGTAAGTGATGAAGGTAAATTTGCATTCTAGGTAGGACACCCACATACTGAAACACTACATTTTAAGGAGGGGGTGGCACAGGAAGTAGCTCTCCCTTTTTGTTCCATCACTGTTTAGATTGGTCAAGATGTCTCGGATTCAATGCCACCTAGTCATGACACCCGAAGTCAGAACTAGAAACCATCCCCACTCAACCTCTAAATTCCATCTTGGATAGGAGACTGAAGTCGGGAAATTAAATTGCATTAAAATTAAAGATAATAGTCATATAACAATAGTTATATGATTAAGCCCTTCTCGGACCTTCCACTTGAGGAGAGGTCAGATTAGGTTGCAGTGTAGCAGTCTCACAAGAGAACATACATAGGCTGAACATTGACACTTTGTGATACACACAATGAACATTCCACATTGGGAGTCCTAAATTTTAACTAACTCAAGTGTACTTAGAGCAGGGATCTTTAACGAGTACCTGACGTAGTTTAGGCTCGGTACAATTGCTTAACGTCCTCTCCGAGGACGACTTCCCGGATTAATTCAGGTTTATTCACTTCCGGCGTGAATGAATCGAGAGCCAGAGTGAATTGAATGCCGGATCTACCAGTTCAGAAGACAGCACGTAGCCACTAGGTTAACCTGGTTCCCTTCAACTTGAGGTTCCTATACAGAAGTATTCCCCACGTGCAAGGTCCAACTTAATTTGTTTCAGTTATATTTTGATTGTATTATTCCTAAATAATTAAAACACATTTTATATATATTTTTTTCTGAAATATTTTCCCGGGATTTATTTTAATATTACAGAACTCAAATATTCCATTCTAGAGTTAAGGGATTTATTGTTTAAATAGTATCTTTCATGTCATCTGCTACAGTAGTATTCCACTGATTTAAATTCCTGCGATGATATTATTAATATCAAGAACCTTATTTAAATACAGTACATATAATATTTTTATTAAATTGATTTGCTACAGTAATATTAATAACAAAACACTGAAATTTTAAGAATACTAATAAAGCAGTAATGCTATAATAGAATAATTAAGAATTAATAATTAAAGTAAAATCAAGACATGGAATAATCGTGGATTAAAAAAATATATACAACCGGGTTATTTACAGTATATGGTTTTTTCCTTTTCCTTCTGATGCGTTGCATACTTTAACTCTTACAAGAAAAGCATTTTGTATTTAGAGCAAATATATAATTTAAATTTGTTGAAAAAATTAATAAGTTTGTTTTATTTTGCTTGTTAGTCATAACGTCTAAGCGGAACATTTCTGGGAAGGACGGATTTTCGAACTCTAACAAAGGTCAATGAAATATCACATGTGTAGGCTTTGTATTGATACAGTGTCAAATCAGATGTGCAAGTGGGTACAACTTTCATTTTAAGTCCAGCAAAACAAATCGAATGAAATGATCTCCTTTTTTCTTTCCTTTGGTTAAAAAAAGTACCTAATTTAGAAAAGTATATATCACTGTGTGTTTTAAGATAAAAAACATCACAGCAATAATAAGAGTAATTGGTTTATTATTGTTTGACATGAGAAGGCTGCCTCTTATCAGGAGCGTCATTAACCATTGAAGAGAGTCTGACTCCGGGGAGAGGGGGGGGGGGGGACAAATATTTGTAAATCCCAGGGATTAAATGATATTTAATGGCTTAAGTGAAGATGCGCTCGTGGTCTTGACACTCGGAGATAACGTTTTCAATTACTTTTGAAACACTAACAAAACACAAGAGTTTAATCTGCATATCACTAAAGCTGTTATTCAAGTTAATTACAATGATTGCACTTGTCATAAATTACAGATAAAAAGAACTCGACTGATAATCTACAAGAAGAATAAACAGCTCATTAAGCAGCAGAATCTCCGAATTGGGCTTTTAGAGGTGATATTCATATGAGCAGATCCATTGAGAAAATATACACAACGAATACTGACTTTTAGAAAACTTGAAGAAAGCAATGTATCAGCGTCATGTATGACTTATACCAATGCTCTGAACCAGTTATGACACTCCTATGACACGCGTGTCAGTGCTGACACGCAAGCTCACTTTTTGTGACACGCATCTTCAAAGAGGCAAAATTTCAAAATTCAAATATTTGTTTCTCATAATAGCCAGAGTTGGTTAAAAATAATAATATTATTACTTACAATTAAAAGTAGGTTTATTATGGATTATGCCCAAAGAATTAACAAGTCTTGATAATCAGCCAATGTTTCGCCGAAAGTTGTTCTGCATATTCAAGGCTTTTTTTTTAAAAATGTCGAAAATTTTCGCAAAACATCTGTTTATAATCAAGATTAGATAATTCTTAGGGCCGAATCTTCAAGAAACCTTTTTTGAATTTTAATAATCAGTGGTTGAAAAGTTATATCAATATTATTAATTAATTTAATACTGATTACAAAAATTAATCAATATTTGTGTCGTGATTTTGGTTTTTGTATTTTTAATGGTATTTAACAAATAATTAACTGACAAAAATTATAAATGTTCCTATTTTTTTAGTCTTTAATTTTGTGATGTGTGACACGCCACGAACATTATGTTACGATTTTTCAAAATTTTGACACTCCGAACTCAAAAGTTTGCAAAACTGCTCTAAATAACACTTGTGTGCGGCAACATTAGTACTCCCTATGTAGAATAACATTATTAGTCAACAATTAAAACATTAACAACAAAATATTAAACTAATTTAAAGCAGTTATAAAAAGAAGTTAAAATCAAAGACATATTTACTCAATTAATAACCATTTTAAAAGTCAAGTTTGTTAAATTAAAAGGAATAAGTTAGCAGTTAATTTACATTCCATAATTGATATAATTTAGCCTTGTGAAGGACTTTGTTTATTACTTTTCATCTCGGAACAATGAACCTAATTGACTTGGATCGTTTTAATTGCTTTTGAAATTGGAACAAAAGAAAAACAATACATCTTAGCCAATATTTTTTCTTCAAAGTTTTAAAACTTCAAATGTAAAGAAGAAAGTTATTTTTATTTTCTTCGATCGTTTCTTCCATTCAACTGTTTTAATTTAATTATCTACAAACTAGGTTTGTTTATGTTTACACTTTGACATACTTAATTAATGTATACATAATAAAAATAGACCCTGTATTTTCAAAGGACTTTGACCCATACGTAAATGAATTCATAATAAAAAGTAAACAAATGATTTTTCTCCTCTATTACCACTAACTCCATATATTAGATTTTATTAAAAAATTCTATCCCATTAAATCACAAGTTTTTTATTTTGCAAATTTCTTAGAATTTTTTTCACAGGTTGTTTAAATAGGATTTCAAAACTCGTCAAAGTTGTATTTTAATCTATATTATTATCATTTTTTTATAAAAGGTATGTTTTATGAGCTGTTTATTTTATTTTTCATTATATTTTTTTATTCCTTTTTATTTATGAGCATTACTTTATGATAACTTCACTCTACAAATGAATAATCACAAATGTTACATCATCAGGGCTCGGAATGTTTGATGCTGTGTGGAAGCGCACAAGTCTCAACGCGTTGCTTGTGGTAGCAATAAATGCGTTTAATTTTCAGGTCAAAAAAGATAAAAAGTAGCCGATTTTCAATAACTTGGACCTGATGGGGAAAAATAAGTACGATTTTCGAATTCATTAATCTAAGAATTGATTAATCTAAATCAGCTTAGAAACCTTGGACCAAAAAATATGTTGTCTAGTGTAATCAATAGTTGTTTTACTATGATTATCTAGCGATAGCTAAACGTAGCGATATAGAAGAAGCCCAGCTTCCATTATCTTTTACAATTAGCTAAAAGCTTTGCTTCTCAAAATACTTCATCAATAATAGCATAAGTTCTCCATTGGGTTATGAAGCATATGTTAGCATACAAATCGGAATATCAAGAAAACAACGAAATGAGTTTAAAATTTTTATTCAAACCCCACAATAGAACAAAAAAAACATGGTTTCAATTTTATTGCCGCAATAATGAAATTACCCTTAGTAAAATAATGTCAACAAGTTTATTGCGGCAATAAAATAACAAGAAGGGGAACTGAATAAACACTTAATCAGGAATCTCGCTTCAAGATAACAACTTTTCTCCCATTTCAACTATTTTCAAATAAAACCTAAAATCATGTAAAGCTTAATAAAAATTTCAAGATTAAAACAAAAGAGATGATATATGACTCGCTTGGCATTGACTAGTTTTTAGGGTTCAGGGCCTTTAACCATTCTGCAGATTTTGTTGTTACTTGTTGGGTATAAAATACAGTATTATTATTAAAACTATATCAAGTCAAGCAAGGCGATTCCTTCAGTAAGAATCCATGAAGTTCTTATCCTGGGAGATGAAACAACAAACCGTAAAGGTATTCACTCTCTCAAACAATGCCTTCCCATCAAAAGACATTCCTGAGAAATGTATTCCCTGATTAATATAATATTCGTAATGTCTGCATGGACAGTAATTCAATAGAGAACAGACTTACCAGCAGGAGGTATTTACGTGCCCAAACTTATTTCCAGACCTTTGTAGTTTACCAGAGAGTTAATAATGAATAATAAAACTGTAGAACCATAAAACAGTGGGGATTATTTCTGTTCTCTTCATATCAATATGATACTATATGTTAACAGGTTATGGGTACAGACACCATAGGGTGGATATTAACACTGTATAGAAGAAAACAGTTCCAAAAGGTTTAGAAGGCAACAGGTGGTCAGTTGTTGAAAAAAGTATTAACGATGTCTGCTTTAATGTCGACTATGGCTGACATGACCACTGGTTCAAGTCAATAGGTCATAATTTTTATCAAAGTTCAAGGCACTTTACATGACGTATGAGTGCTGGAGACGCTGGAAGGTTATGATGCCAAGCAGCAGAAGAGAACATGATGAGATGCTTTGGGTAGGTTATGTGCCATGCAAGTGATGCACATCATAACCTCAATGAGCGAAGGAAGAGTTTATGAATCAGAAGACACCTGACTCAGAGTTTTACTCTCGACATTGTAGACTTCCTGTGGGATTTATATAATGTGGAGAAGGCTCAATCCATGACAAAGAAGCTATAAATCGGCAAGGCGAATGTATTTTACAACAAAGAAAGGATTCTAAGCACATAACACTGGGTGCCAAGCAGTAGACAAAAAGACTTCGGTGACATAAGAAATACGAAGAGTTATCTGTTCCTTAGATCTGAGAACAAGAGACTTTAAATCTGATAAAACGATTGCTGAATAACTTTGAATTGTAATTGAATTATCTCCCCTATTTTAATTGGAAGAAGACAATTACGAATATTATTTCAACTGATAAATACAAAAATACTTCTTTTCCTATCTGAATCTGTTCAAATTATTTTGTTTACAACTGAAGTTCCTCGGGAACAGAAACTATTACTTCCGTACGAACCACTGTAAATAAAATTAATTAATTCTTTGTATTACAATTAATAAAATTAGTGTAGTGAGTAGTATACTAATGTACGAGTTCCATGAGCCTCCAAGCAAAACAATTCGTACTCGGAACAATTGCTTGTGAATTGAGTCGTAATTTATTTAAAAAGTAGATCATAAACCAAAGTATTGGGGAAACTATTATGTCTCCACACAAAAAAATTTATTATAGAAACTAACGCCTTTCGAACACTTGATATCTGCTTCAGTTTACATCTGCTCTGCTGGGTTCTATGGTATTGTAACAGGAAACAAAACACTTCAGTTGTGAAGGCGATAAACTGACTCTATAAGCATGTATTGAATCTATTAATCATGGACTTTGTTTAGTTATCCCGATGTTACGAGTTATAGGGTAAGCTTATAATATAAGCTTATAATATAGGGTAAGCTTTTAATATAAACTTATAATATAGCAAGCCTATAATATAAGCTTATAATATAGGGTAAGCTTATTACTAGCTAAGAAATAACTAGTCACATATAAGTTGCATATATTTAGGAAATGTAGATGGTATCCATAAGTGGTATTATTCTCAGACATTGATAAACTACAAAAATAATTATGAACACCACTACAACAAATAAGCTTTAACATCCCCTTAAAAGCGAAGCAATATTCCATCATTGCTTAGTCTGACCTTGAAGTTAGTACTCTTTCAAATTAAGGAGTACTCCTTGCGGAATAACCTTGTTTAATTAGAAAAGTAATTTATAGTAAAGAAAGAAGTTTGAAGACGCGTCAAAACTGACCAGAAAAGCGATTATCAAAAGTAGAAAGGCACTGGAAAATCATTCAATAAAGAAATCACTTTTAAAAAACCACCTTTGTCCCATTAAGCGGAGTGAAGAAACAAGCCGTAAACTCAATAATGACTGCTTTCTTATAATCTCACGGAGGACAAAGGAGCAATCAATAACCAAAAATACTCTCTGCCGAAGGTTTGAAGCCTGCTTTTTTCTCATTTTGTTACTAAAAGAAGAACACGCAAAAGAAACCTACCACTATTCTAGACAAGTACGAAGTTTTAGGTTCCACAATAAAAAATGCTTATCTTCACATAATTCAAATTGATAAAAGTTTTATTTGTAATTTTATTTATAAATTTATAATGTCTAAATCTACTATAATAAAACTATAGCTTTGGTCTCATTTTTTCACAACTTCTCCAATGAGTTTTGATGTATTCCTTCGTAATATGTATCTTCTGAAAGGTTGTCCAGAGTACTTGGAGAAGTATATTTTATTTATGTTCCCACAATTTAAAACAATTATCACAATGATCAAGTTATTTTGTCATTAGTCTATCATAGCATCATCTCGAACTACCATCAAAACTAATTGCCTCTATTTTATGAAAAAAAGTAAAGCAATCAGGCTGAATTATAATGAAGTCAAATATTACAAATATAATATTTAATTTTGTAGTCATTAATATCTTAATATTTTATTTAAAAATATAATCTACAACACAGTCTTCATGTATAATATATTTTGTTGTTGTGAATACATGGATTTCTACAATATACCCTAGAATGTAGATGGTGGCTGTAGGATGAATCCTTGTTAAATCGGGATTTCCAGTACTGTTGCCATCGAAGTGACCTACGGAACATTTGAACGTCTTCCAGAAGTTTAATGCGTTGGAGTTTCGGAGTAGGGCAGAAAGAAAGTCCCTTCGAGAGAAGGTTCCTTTCACCAGAAGTTAGGACGTGAGAGGTTAGATTACAGATGGTATTGTTATTGTTGGACGAGAGACTGTTGGGTGGTGTTGGACTGTTGGTTGAAGAGATAGGGTTGGTACCTCTGGAAGTGGAAAGAAGGTTACAGGAAGGTTGGTGGGTAATGAGAGGCGAAGTGAAGGATGGAGATTGAATAGTACGCTCAGGGGTGACAGATGTCGATAGGATGGAGGTGTAATGTAGCATAAGATCAGTCAATTGGAATGGAAGTGGAATGCCCAGGTTCAGATAGCTACGACATAAACTGGAAAATTTAATGTTTGAAGATAATCTCGAGGTACGAAGAAGATTATAAGCAGCGAGGAGATGTTCGAGTCATAAATTTAACAAGCATTTGCTCACAAGTAATTTTAAAGTGGAAACCAGTTTAGTGACGTAAGAGTTTCTGAGAAGCATATAATTTGACAGGGTCGTACGAGTTAGGTTAAGCGACATTACAAACCCATAAGCAGCTGTATAACCCGAAACTGAGGAGGTATAGCATATAAGGGCAATTTTAATGTCAATAAGATAATGCAATTTTAACCGTCACTTCACAAGTGCACTTGGTGTCCCTATCTCAACTCTCCTGACGACAGTTCAACCAAAAATTAGAGACAGTAAGTCTGTTTGTTCCTTAGTTCTGTGTTTGTGATTCATCGTGAAACGTATATATATAGATTTGTGAATTTTGATAGCAGTCCTTCTTTTAAGAACTATTATTAAAAACATAACCATAGTTCACAGAAACTTGCTTCTTTATAAGTTTTTCTATCTTCCTAAATAAGGATTCGTTGTTGTATCTTAACTATATAACAAACTTCCTACACAGTTAATAGTCAACATGTTTTAAATCTTTCATGGAGCCATCTTCAGGACGAGAATGATTCTAAATAACTTTTCCCTATTGAGAGATCCTCTAATTGACTCTACTTTCCTTATATAAAGGGAAAAGCTATTGAGAATCATTCTCGTCCTGAAGAAGACTCTATGAAAGAGTTGAAACATGTTGACTGTTAACTGTGTAGGAAGTCTGTTATATAGTTTAGATACAACAACGAAATCCTTATTTAGGGAGATAGAGAAACTTATAAAGAAGCAAGTTTCTGCCAATTATGGTTATGTTTTTAATAATATATATATATATACACGAAGTAACAATCTTACTCATATGGAGTTGTCATACCTGAGATAATTTATTTTGAATCTGTATGAAATATTTCATTGCTCTTCATTTTCAAAATATCTTATTTCCGTTAGTAAATGCTACTATATTTGTAACATTTTATAAGCTCTAACATTACTCTTTTTGCTGAACGTATAATTGTTGGTACTTATAGAATTTCTAACATATTCTTTTGATTTAAAGGACTTAATATTAAAAAGTTTCAGTAAAAAACCGAAACGTATGCATTGGTTGCCTCAAAAACGAGCAATCCTGAGAAATATTTTTATTCTAATATACACACATGTATATTCAAAAAACATAGAACATCCATAGGATTTTGGATATTTTGAACCATAGTTTGTCACAGGAGAAGATTAGAATAGCGAATGAAGTGGAGAAAACGTTCCAGGTGAACGGCTCTGTATACAGTATGTATGTGTATAGTGTTGGTGTTTTAGAGAATAAATAAGATGGCATAAGGGGTTGGGGTAGAAGCACCCCTAATCTAAGGGTAGTTTGTTGGCCGGCATTTGAAAGGTATTTTTTAGGATCCCTATCGACCTCTGGCGGGATGGTGAACAAAGCTCTCCCCCTGTTTTCGTTTGGAGTAGGTCAGGCAGTTTTAAACCCTCAATTCTCCATGTCCCAAGCACACACTCCACTCAATCAATATTATTAATAACTTTCTCAAAACTTATAATATTCTTGCCTTCAATATTAGAATAACATGGTAAGTTACACAACTCACTAGTTCAAGAGAAACATTTACATCAAAAACCAGTTCAACTCAACCAGCATCCTTCATAAACTGAAATTGAAATTATTCATATTTAAATATGATTATTTACAAAAAATCACAGAATTATTCGCATCATTGCAATTTGAACAAAGTGGCGTAACTATTCACATTTGCATTAGTTTAGTATGAATCAATCATAAATCTCTTTTTCATATATTTTCCTAGAACAAGACTACTAATTGTTTATATTTTCACTAAAGAATACTCCAACATATTCCACTTCGTCTCCACTAACCAGAGTATTAGAAATAGACAACCCATATAAAGATAGGTTTACAGTTATTTTATTATATTTTCATAAACACTCTTAAAGAATAGTGGGAAAAATGGTAATGAAATCAATTAAGTAAACCCAGCTGCGCTTGACTGTCATAAACTGTCATTGTTAATTACGTATCAGATAACACGAACTGTCATTTTCGTTCATTTAATGTCTTAATTAATTAATAATATTTTAAATATATGTTACAATTCAACAATAGCATTAAAATGAATGCTAGTGTTAACTATATTTTTTAATATATAATAAACTAGCAAACGTACCCGTCTTTGACGGAATCAAAAATTCTATTATACTTGGTATTCCAAAATATCAATTATAGTATTATACTAATACTACAATTAGAAGTTATAGAATAGTAGAAAATACCATTATTAGTACAGTGCTAAAAAAAAGCCTCTGTATACAAAGATTAGATTTTAAGTTAGACATACACAAATCTACAATCAATGTTTCAGCTTTATATGTCTTATGGTAGCAATATTTTGTGGACAAACCGACAGACAGAAATTATTCTAAGGGTACATGTGGCTACTCTGAAGTATGAAACGTAAAGAAAACTTGAAATGAGTTAGTTTTAATTAACGTGCTCCCAGTCAAAAGCTAGCACGCAAGCGACTGGGCTACTCTGGTTCCATACCTTACTTTATTACCAGTGTTTATATTACGCAAATATTAAATTAAAAAAAAATATTTTTGTTGTGTTTATTTATAATACATTTGCACTACTGTCAACGGCGAGCAAGCAAGCTACTGGCAACCCTGGCTAGATCCCTTTACTTTATTACCATCTTTTATATTATCCACATTTTAAATTCAAAAAAATATTTGTTTGTTACATTTATTTATAATACAAGATGCACTACTGTCATCGGCGATCACGCAAGCCACTGGGCTACTCTGGTCCCATACCTTACATTATTACCAGTGTATTTATTAAGCAAATATTAAATTAAAAAAAAGTTGACAGTTATATATAATATATAGCAAACGTACCCGTCTTTGACGGAATCAGAAGTTCCTGTTTTGGTTTATTGCCGTGTGCCTATTGCCTTTCGGCTATACCACGGAGGAATCAGAAGTTCCGTCATTTTTGGTATTTCAAAATGTCATTAGAAATTATAGAATAGTAGAAAATACCATTATTACTACAGTGTTAAACAAATGCCTCCAGCTTATACACTACATTAGCTGTCTGTCCTTCAGGTTCATGGTAGAAGAAAGAGTTGAAACCTCTGACCGTTGAGCATGTAAACTACATTTGACCATGTGAGAAAAACTTGGTTTTGCTACCTTGTATTCCTGCGTTAGATGAAGTCTCCCTTTGCGACTTAGTTAACGTCATTGCGAAATAGACTCTGACCCGACTTTGCAATCATTTCAACGTAAACAGACAGTGGCTCGGAATCAATGGTATGTGAAGTATACACACAGACTCCCCAATACCACATCCAGTCATTATGTCCGCCTCTATGGCATATCTGTGTAGAGCACGAACTCAGAGTCGTGTCCCGTTGCACAGTTTTGGGGCACTCATGTTTCGTAACATGAAATTTGTTACTGCTACTAAATTGTAGCATGATTGGTGCTCTACTTTAAGTTTTTACACATGAGCAGGCAGTCCAGGAGAAATAAATTCAGAGTCAAGAAATTCAATTAGATAATGAACTGCTTCTTCGTCACTAATCCAATCTCTTTACTGACTTGTAAGTTCTTTCTTCGGTTTCATATAGCGTAAGAACTTGTTGGTTGATTTTTCCTCCCTGTTCATATTAAGAGTTGAGAATTGCTCGTTTACAAAACATTTATTCTCAATAGATAGTACATCCTTAACTCTGTGAAACACCATTTCAATGATGTCAAATACGCAATATATTCATATGCTCAATTGAAATTAAAATCAACTAACAATACCTACTTGCCACACCTGTGTATTTTCAAAACAAACTTGTCTGTGAAGTTAGGAAAATACAGCTAAAAGCCCCATAACTTCGCTTCTGTACTGAATTAATAATCTATTTAGAGCCCATATTTTAAGTTAGGCACACACAAATCCAGTGTCAATGTTTCAGCTCGCTATGGCTTATGGTGGCTGAGTTTACTTGTGACAAACATTTTTGCGTTAAACGTCCATAACTTCACTTCTACGTTGAATTTCCAATCAATTCATAGCCTATATTTTAAGTTAGACCTACACAAATCTACTGTAAAAGTTTCAGCTTTATATGTCTTATGGTAGCTGAGTTTACCTGTGACAAAGTTTTGCGGACAAACCGACAAACCGACAAACCGACAAACCGACAAACCGACAGAAATTTTTCTAAGGGTGGATTCGGTTTCTCCAATGTATGAAACGTAAAGAAAACTTGAAATGAGTCAGTTCTAAGCAATGTACAGACAAAATCATTATTTTATTTATAAAGATAAGTTGTTAAAAGAAACAAGTGAATTGTATGGTCATTAAACTAGTAAAATTTTGTAGCCACATTGAAATATGTGCAATTATTAAATTGAATGTTCATTATTTCTGATAATAGGTTATCTACAGTAAAGATGAGAGTAGACTCACGAGATCGTTATGATATATTCTAAAGAACATCAACCACTAGTTATATTAGCAATAAAATCTAGATTCAACAACTTTATCAAACTTGTTGTTAACACACTTGACATCCTACACCCCCGGTGCGCCCTGAGGATTATAGCGTGATAACGCATTCACACACACACATACACACACACACACACACACACACACACACACACACATTCACACACAGCAATTACTTTATTTCTTGAAACAAAGGAAAAGTTATGTCACAAAGATATAGTTAATACAGGAAATGACTTGGGCGAGTTTAGTCAATTGAGTCAGTAATTCTGGAAATGAAAAAAAATATCTTGAAATTATTTTGTTTGTGCTATTTAAAAAGAGCACATAAATTTGTATCTGCAAACCAAGAAGTCGAACTCGTTTCCCTTCTGTGAACAAAAATCAACGCTGTGGGTTAACCAAGACGCACGTGGGAGATAGACTACTTCGTCATAGAAAGCCCCATTCGTCAGAGCACACTACAGCCTTCGACGCTACCCTGTATCATGTCAGGTTCTCCTTAATTATCCCTCCTCTAATAAACTTATTAACACATTAACTCTTTTTTTTAGTCGTCGACTAATTTTTTGAAATTTGTTTTACGTTAAAACATAAATAAGAAAATTAGACAGCACTATTCAAATTGGATGTTATACACTCATTTCTAGAATATATACGTACGCAAAGACAGACAAATTCATATTTTTTTATGTTAGTAGATTAAGATTGTAAAGAAAGGCAGGTGCAGTATGGAGATGTATGAACTATTAAGTACTATTGTGTGTCAAAATGAACGGACTGGACATTAAACACGCATGTTTACATTTATTTTATGGATACAGAAGTAAAGTAATAAAAAAGAAATACTCTTCATCCATGACACAGCGTGCCAAAAATGACCTGTCAAAGACGAATACTGTAAATAATATATAAAACTACATCAACATGAATAGCAAAAGAAAGGATGGTTACTTCAAAGGCACATGACATCAAACAGTATCACCTACAGTGCACAGTAGACTACCAAATGGATATCTTCATTGAAACAACCGCTTTTAAACATGTTTTTCAAAGGACATGGTAAATTTAAAAGCTACTTCCCTCGCTTTAAAGTGGCTGACTCAGCTCTGTGACTTGTAACAACTTCAGTTGTCTAACACCGGATCACCTTCTTCTTCATTGTGCTCTCCTTGACTGCCAAAGATATCATCTTCCAAAGAACTACCATATTTCTTGGGTTTAACCAGTCACCAAAAAAACTCTTTATCGCCCTTATCTTCAATTTATTTCATTATTCCACTCAGTTCTTAAATAATATAGATATTAAACAGTTCTCAACTTTATAATTGATTAAGTGAATTCACAATACTTTAGTTCCATTAGAGAACTTTTTTGTTCTATTTAAATTTATTGTTTAATATGACTGTTAGATACATATTTGCTATATACTTTGCTATTAATATTTCTTATAAGACTGAATAACTTATTTTTTATTATTTAGTTAACCTAATTTGTAATTTGTCACATTACATATTCAATATGAAGAAAATATAGCAAGTGAACAATTATAATAAACTCCCTTCAAGCTTGAATTACCTTGGAGAGCGAGAAACCATAATGAGCTGTTGAAGATAGACGAGGTCGAAAGACTCGGTGCATATAGATAGGTAAAAAGATTTCACATAAACACGTGAAATAACAATCAATGATCAAACCACAATATCAAATGGGAAAGCAATACTAAGATCTTTCAACCGTAACTGAAGTCAGTTGGGTTTTTGACTCTGACGAAGACCGGTTGTTACGGTTGAAAGATCTTAGTCTTGTTTTCCCATTTCTTATTGTGGTTTGATCATTGATATAGATAGGTACAACGCTAGCTGAAGCAACGCTCTTGCCCCTGACGATATTATTTTATTTACCACATGTGTAGTTTTAATTTATTTTTGATCTCAGTCTGGTCAAATGAAACTGAATACTTTCAACCTCATAACGTGATTAGCATCCTTGTTTTTTTTTTTCGTCAAAGTAATTCCAACCACAACGAAAGCCCCAAGGCCACGCCCAAAAGCACAAACATTATATCCTTTCATTTGCAGAGTACCCATTCTATTCTACCTCGTGCTGCGCACAGGAAAAGAAAAAAGGCTTTGATTTTCAACATAACTAATGCTCATATAACGAAAAGAGAAGTTCTGAGTTCATTATCAAGGTATTATTATTAGACTATATATTTCAATGCATTCATCATTAGTTATTATCATACTTAATTATTATAAGTTATTATAACACCTTATAAAACGTTATCAAGAAAGTACAGTTCACTTTTTTCAACTTTACATAAACAAACTTGAATATAGTTCAATATAATTACTAGAAAATTCTTTATATATGTTCTTGAAGAAGACCAATTCTTGTTAAAAAATTCGGTCAATTAATTAATTAGAAAAAGAACTAATGAATTAAAAAAAATAATTTGATAAACAGAACTATCCAAAAGCAAAGGAAAATTGATTTTAAATAAGTCATGTATTTACAAATAAGAGTTATGATATCAATATATTATGAATATTGAAAATAAAAATTATTTTTAATTGAAATATGTAACAATAATTAAATGTTAGGAAATTTCTTATAAAGAGAAGTAATTATTTTGGTTGAAAAGGTCAAAGATGGTATTAGGATGTATCAAAGTTCTCTATCTAGTTGGAGGAGAAAGATTTCAAATAGACTGGAGTTTAGAAAAAAAACAAAACAATTTTTCTTGATTCACTATGGCCTGCAAATCTAAACGTAGATTTATTTACTTGTCTCTCTACAGTTACGTGAAAATAAGCCTTTACTTCATTTATCTTGGAAACGTAATGGAAACGAAAAATATAGCTAAACAAGATAATCTATTGTAATAAAAATAAATGAGTATTATCTATTTTGGAATATTTAAATACCAATAATATTGAAAGGATAATTAATGATGTCTTCATTGTTTTCTTTGTAATATCAATAACATGGTCGTCAGTGGACCTTGGAGCTATGAAGGACATGCAAAATTGCCTCAAAGAAAAGGTCTCAATTCCCTTAACCCTTCCTTGATGGGTGACTTAACAAAAAGAATGGGCTTTACAGTTAACAGCATTTAATATTGTCTCACATGGAAGTTTTCTAATGTTTCAACTCATTGGGCGATTTTACTTAGCAAACATTAGAAGGCTTTAATAACTCCTCGTTGGCAAAAATATTAAAAACAAATCCTGAGAACTAATCGCTTTATCAATACAGCTTTGAGATAATCTCTTCAATATGTTTACTAAAATGCACTTTATTATGCACTTTATCATGCACTTCATTATGCATTTTTATTGAATGATATTGGCTTAATTACTGAGCTCCAAACTTTTACATGGATTTGAATTTTAATAAAACCATATAATAAGCATCAGCTTCACCTGTTGTGCAGTTCAGTCAAACAGTGTTCTTATCATTCAAAGTTTATTTAGAATCAAACTCCATTATGTGGTATCACAAAGGAATTAATGTATGTTCCCCTGATGGGCATGCACTGCAACCTAAAGGGTGGCCTACTACTACTACTACTACAAATGTTCTGGATATCTGACATGGATATGGATCTGATGATGACACTTAGTAGGGCCTTTATACAGATAATTAAGACAAAGATTTTGTGGAAACAGAAGAAAAGAAGAAACATACATTGATCATGAACCACCCAGATTCACTTATGCTGCATATCTGAACAACTATTTAACAAACGGCGTCCACTTATCACTGTCATATTTTAAACAATAACAAGTCTATTACTTTTCCCATTATCACTAAAACAATTTCCTGAAGACATACACAAAAGACATGAAGTAAGCTGCGGAAGTGATAAAAGAGAGTCATTTGTTGAAATGATTGGGGCAATCAATCAGATAACAGCTCAGAAGAACAAGCACAATTGCTCTGAATAGGGTTTCTTTACAACAGCTGAAATATTCGCAAGATAAATACGTAGGTGATTTATCTGCTGGGACTGCACTGGGACAAGTTGTTCCAGACTGGTGGAAAGGCCAATACATGGAGGATGAATGATGAAGGGTGGCGAAGGGCTCACGGTAAAAAGGCAATATCCGACCTGGCCTTCTTTCAAGACTCTTTCTCGCCCTGCTTCCCCAAGGACAACCTTTTCTTCCCTCTCTTCTTGAATTAAACATCAACTTTATTTATCAGATTTCAATAAAATAATGACAAATCCAAATAACAATATTTATCAGGAGATACAGTTATTTCCTAACTACGAATTTGCTAGTTTTTTTCATGACATAGATTGAAAACCATTATATATAAAAGAAGTTTTAATTTGAAAAAAAAAAGCTACAAGTGTGGTTCTGGATGACAAGAGCTGCCATGAACAGGCCAATAGCCATAAAAATAAAAAGGCTAAATACTGTAAAATCAATGAGTTACACAGATGCGAGTCCCTAGAACTGATAGGTTAGGCAATAACTTTTAAATACATGTAGAACTCAGTAGTATAGGCATCGTAAGTTTTAAATACATATAGATATAGTGCAATGACTATATCTACTCAATGACTTAGTATGATAAGTATTCAATGACTTAGATAAAGTAAAAATAATTAATGAAGTAAAAAAAAAGCAACTTCACTTATCATTTTCATTATAGTTTCATTAGAGAAAATATGATAAAATATAAACGACAAGGCCCTTTGTAGTTATAATCAAAATTCCAGTTATATAAGCTTTTAGTTTTTTTTGGCTTATAGATAAATTTGCTATCGAATTCATTTCAATTATGTGAAACTTTCTAATAGTAGCAATTATTTGAGCTATGCAATCGCCTAGTCATTAGCAGGAATGATAAAGCCGAGTAATCTGCCACAAAATGTGCCTTTAATCGATTCAATGTTGCCCGTAGTTGGAGTCCACATTCCTAAAACACACTAAATATCGTCTTAATGAGAATAGTTTCGATATATCCATCAAATAAAGATAAAATAAGCCCTCTCTATACGTCAATTTTATTTTAACGATATGTAGGAATGCATAACTACATTATATTCGAGTAAATGTGAACACTGTGAGGAAGGATTACTTCCAACAGTTACTATGGATTTCTGTAAACTATTCAAAAATTATATATTTACCAACCATAAAACTATTATTACAGTTTACTGGATACCACTAGACAAATTCATAACACTGACAAATTCTGGAGAATTACGTATTTAATTTATGTAAATTTGGTGTTAACAATTAAAGTTACAACAACTAATATGAAAGTAACACCTTTTAACTATAAAAATAACAAAAAAAGCTGTTAAATACTAAATGTATTTAAACCTTACGAAGTTAAAGTTATTTTCTTCTATACATTTTAAAACTTACTATGTCTTAAGTTGTTGAATTCTACATGTATTTAAAACTTACAAAGTGAGTTTTAAACTAACAGACACATTAGTTTAAAACATCTGTGTAACCATTGATTTACAACATTATGAATATTGAGTTGTAAAGTCAGTGCCCACATGAACTCTCGTCAATAACACACTTGCAGGAAATATTTTTTTTTTTATAAATTTAAAAACTTTTTATGTACAATGGTTTTTGGTAAAACGATTTGATGTGACAAAACATACTTAATTTATTTTTTATAATACTACAACATATATATAAATAACTTAAAATAATTTAATGTATAAAAATATTTTAAAAAATCTGGAGTGGCCTACACTCTACTTTACTATAAGTAACTTAATGTCAAATTTCTTGAGTATATAAAACATAACGTCTCATTTAAGCATAACGGAAATATCTAAATGGGATATAATTATTAGTCTTTCATTCCTGAGGTAGTACAGATAGTGATTGAAGGACATATCAATTTATAAGCTTATTTTTGTACATCACAAATAATTTATTATTTGCAAATAATTTCATTAGTATAACTACAGCAGTAATAACATTTTTGAAAAACCAAAGTGAACATTTCTTGAAACGATTTATTCTCCTACAAGAGAATGGCTTTCGTTCAAACAGCCAGTGGATTTCTTACATCGTTTACTTGACATCCTTCTACATTGAATATTAAAGTAAAATTTTTAAATTTAAAACAGGAAAATACCCTTTTTTTCTCTGAAAAACATCTTAAACAGCGAAGAAAATGTTATTTTAAGGTGCTTTGTTAATTAAAGATGTACGATAATTACATTTATTAATCTCTAAACGAAAGATTCCAATTATGAATTATCATTTACATTTTTGGTATTTTATAGAATTATTATACTGGGAATTTTAATCTTTAAAATAATAATAATAATAATAATAAGCTTCTTAGTATTTAATAAGATCATTTTCCTTCCCCTTTGTCAAATAACATATATACGAATTTTTTCTGAGTGAGTGTTATCATTTTCCTGCACAATATTATTCCTCTTCTATCTCATATAATTCAATAAACAGTTTAACTGTTCCTTTATAAAATCAATTTTATCTCAGTGGATTCGCTCAAAAAATTTCTAAGTCAATGTAAACAATGTAAAAAAATACAAACAATTCGACAAGTATAGCAGGTGATCTCTTAGTCTAGGGTAAACAAAGAGTTTTTATATCGTTATTCCTCTTTCCCGTAATTGAAACTTCATGATTTTTTTTTTTATAAATTGCTAATTTTTTGTTCCATTTTTGGTCAAATTTTCATTATTTTTTAACGAGCCGTTTAGCGTCAAAAAAACATTTTCTGAAAACACAAATCGTACTGCAACGCCCCTTTAGCGAATGTAATTTTGAAAAAAAATATCTCAACTCATTCTCCACATAATGTTCTATTTTTAGGCATAGTTTCATTTTGATCCATCAAACAGTATGGCTTGTATCGCTCTCACAAGGTTTGAGATTGAATTATAAGTCAAAATTTTTACATTTTATTGAAAAAAAAATATTTCCTGTTGTTTTAAAATTCTGAAGATATTTTTCGTTTGTTGCATTTAAAACTTCAAAGATAATGTCAAAATTTTAAAACTCTAGGGTTATCAGTTTAGGAGAAATAAATGTTTTAAAAAAAAACGGTTTTTGGCAAAAAAAGTGACTTTCCCATCATGCATAATTCTTCCCAAACAATAGGGATCTTCGTCTTTATGAGGCCCATTTTTGTGTAAAATATCAACTTGATCCATCAAAAATTCTGGACCGTAAGCGTGGTAACAAGCAATGTTAACACACTCACCCACCCACCCACACAGACATCATCGTAAAAACGTCATAAAACGACTTCTGGGACCTCAAAACATGTAATTCCGTCAAAATCTCGAGATCGAATTTTTTCACGATCACTATACTTTACTTATAGTAAAGTAAAAATATACAAAATCAATGAATTGAAAATTTATCAAGTTAAAGTTAAATAAAATTAATTAAACTGAAACTAAATCAAATGGAAGATAAGTATGTTTCGAAATTCTTTAAACTTCAACGAAAAGATGTAGTATTTATTTCGAATAAGCATCCAGCATTTTAGAGGCCATGTTACTCCGGAGAGATGAGTAATTCTTCAAGGTTATTAAAATAAAAGCATATATAGATAGCAACATAGTGGTATAAAGAATAGAGTATATACTCAGGTGAGAAAGCAGAAAGGAAGATGAGTCTGTATGGCGGAGTCGGCTTTTCTCTATCTGCAATAACAGACAACTTTCAACCTATTTTCTTTCTTTGTTCGTTGAGATCAATATACTTTGGTCTTAACTGCAATCCAAAAAAAAAAAAAAAAAAACCGCCAGTTTCAACAAAAACAAAAGCTCAACTAAGATAAAAAATCTCGGAACCTTTGAACATTCTAAATCTTCAATCAAAAGAACAGTTTTGATTCAGCGATGATATTCAGGTTTCAGCTAATTATTCTGGCTATCCAGTGTCTTGTGACAGCTAGATACAATTTTTTTTCGAGGAAAATACTCACATTCAACACTGGAGCTAGTCGGATTTTGAACCCTATCGTACTTTATTGACAGAGTAGCGATTCTCTAGAGCAGCAGCGAGTTTTGTCTTTGATCGTACCACCATCAAACCACAGACCTGTTATTGCATTCACTACTAAAATTAAAAAAAAAAAATTAAGTCTTGATATTTTATGTGCATATCAAAAACTTCGTAGTTTCCATCATTATTTGAATAATTCTTAATAAAATAATACATTAAGAAAACCCAGAAAACTTTATGAATATTATTCCATTCTTATATTAAAATGAATGACTAAATGACAGTTGTTGTCTAGAAGATGTCCTGCCCTAAATGACCAAGTCCTTCACTGCATGTCAAAATTGCATTTTTTCCACAATCATAGTACCTATATTTTAAAAATATTATTACGTATACTTACAAAACAATAATAAGTTATTTATAATAACAGATAATATTCTAAATACAAGAATTGTTTACAAACAGCAGTAATATATTTATTATAAAATTAGAAGGCAGTTAAAAGAAAAATAATTTGAGTTGCCTTCCACCCATAGTCTTGAACGCACTCTTTTTCTTCCCTTCTACTCTCTTCCTGATGACGAACTTCGGTTCGAAATATTGCTCCAGTAAGTTCTCCTCCTTTATGCGTTGTCTTTTTTAAGCTATATATATATATTCATCACGATTTGTTTTCTTGACCCAATATTCATAAGATATTGTTTTTTTTTTCGTTGTTGATGAGGGTTGAGGTCTTTTAATTGAAATTCCTCTTTCAAACGTTTCGACATATTATGTCATCTTTAGGACTTGGGAATCTGTTCCTTTTGCAACATTACATATTCTATACGTACTGGTTACTGTCTATATTTGTAGCATCAAGCCTACACGCTCATCTCCAGGGCAAAGTACAAGGAAAGGAAACAAAGTGCCGGGCAAGGCAAGCGAGGGTAAACAAACGAGTTCAAGAAGAAATAAGTAAAAGTTAATCTCTCGTGGAGAAATGCAACCCTCGTGGACAAAGTTATTGCTCTCGTTAACACTGACTCTAATTTGAATAAACTACACTGATATTTATAGTATTTAATCTATTAAATTTAGTATTAGAGGGTTCAATCTTTTATACGTCATCATTTCAGCTCCACCTAATTTATGTCATGAATCTCATTACTTATGTACAAGAATAAGGCGCTACTTTGTTCACCTCTGTTTACGTGTATAGTGTTGCTTGAATCGAGTTTTTAATAGTTTACCTGTTTCACAAATATAATTCCAGTTCCCTAGAAGAGATTTAAATTAAAAAAAATACCTACAGTCAATATTTGAAAAAAATATATTAAAATGAAAATTTCCAGCAAGCCTAGGAAGTAGGTCCAACGGCTCGTGATACGGTAAACTATGACATTTGACATAGTTACAACATAATTGACATTTGACAAAAGTGACTTTTATGTCGTAATATCTGCACCCTAAAGCACTCGTTGAAGGAGAGTCCATGGTTGTTGGCATGGATGGCGACGGGTTGGTCGGAGCGTTTATTGACGGAAGCTCTATGACCGTTCATACGGAGGCTAAGCTTTGTAGATGCCAGTTCTATGTAGAACGCATCACACTTGGTACACTCCAAACGGTAAACACAGTTTTTGGACGTACAAAAGCATCCGTCAGGAACAGGGTAATTTGTATTGTGGGGATTACAGGAGTAGAGGGTTGTGGATTAAGGATGGGACAAGCGAGACAACCACGGCATCCACATAATTGAGCACCTTCGCAAGTGCGCTTGCGCACTATCTCAACCCTCCTGATGAAGGTTCAACCAAAAATTAGAGACAGTAAGTGTGTTCGTTCCTTTGTTCTGTGTCTGTGATTTACCGTGAAACGTATATATACATATATCATACCTACAATGGTCTTGAGAACGCGATGTTTAAAGAATTTTATAAAGAATAAAATAAAGTTATAAATGCGAACTCACCTATCATGGACTGTAGAGAATTACTGCAGTGATACAAATTGGGGAAAACTGAATATTCATGGGATATATATAATTTTATTTTTTTTTTATATAATAATAATAGCAAAATGTATGAATATCAACACTATGGTAAGAGTGCGATAGTCATAAATACCGTGACTTCTCACATCGCTAAGGTCCAAACTATTTGATAGACAATTATCAAGGTAATATTACTCTAGTTAGGATGAAGGTAACTCTCTGGCAAGATATATCTGATTGCTGTATGTGAATGCCTTATCTGTCGTGTTATATAACAGAAACATGGAAGGAAATATCTAGTTTTATCTGAATTGAAACTAACTTATCTTTAAATAACAATTAGCAAACAGAGGTCGAGAGGTTGGGTGCATTAACCTGAATTTGTTATAAAAAAAAAACTGGAGAGAATCCATCGTGATGAATACATGTAACAATTAATTTAATTAATACTAAGTAGCAATCGTGTTATAAGAGCATATATGGCTGACTTAGTCTCCTTGGCTTTCGAAGCTTCTGTTATGCAGATTTTTTATGAATAATATTTTATACGGTATCATTAAATGTAGTCGTTAGTACGTCTGTTAAAACAAAGCATTACAAAAACAAAAAAGTTAAGCTGAAACTAATATTAGCCCAATATTCATCAACAATATACCACTATCCTGCCAAGGTCCACGTTCTTAAAGGGTTTGGACCTCTAGGACTCACTTCAAAACTTTGACTTTGGTTTAGCTGGAAAACTGGCAGTGCCTAGATTTCATTCCAGTACGTTATATTGTATATAAAAACTTGTCTGTATGTCTGTCTGTTTGGCAAGCATTCCAAAATGGGTTCATTTCAAGGTAACTCAAATTAATAGATTAAAAGGTTCAAGTTAAAGTAAAGTATACTACTTACGTTCTTAGATCTGCTGTTTGTTTATATTTTGGTACTCACCTGCAAATGAATGAAAGCTATTATTAAAAACAATCATGAAACACTTTTGTTTAAATAATTCACATTTACATAGGCTTTCTTATATTATAATTCACCACAACTGTTGTGTTTATGTTATGAAGTTTAGATGATAACTTCCCACACAAACAGGAAAGGTACTTTCTTCTGAGCCTGTTAAGAGAAAAAAAGGACATTTTTTTTTCGAATAGACAGGAGCATTCGACAATATCATTCCCTCGTGAAGATGCACAACTTTCAAAACCGGCTATATCACTCGTTCACGAGGTAAAACGGATTTTTATGATAATATTATGTTTTTTGACTTTTATGGTACCAAAAATTTGCATGCATTTAAATAACAATAATTAAAAGCAACAGCTAAAAGCCTTGAATGGCATGTCGAAACTAAAGCACTCAGGCATTTTACTGAAAAGCCATCATCAAAAATCATTCAGTGTGTAGGACATTCCTTATTCATGATTACAGTTATGTAACTAACGTATTCGAGCACAGGGGAGTGCAGCCGCAATGTTTTACACAACTACAAACACTTCATGACAGTATATTGATTTATTAGGTGAACTAGTTCATTGGGTTCATCTGGTTACCACATATAATTCAGGCATGAGTAGGAACCTGGTTCCTAACTAATTAATCCTTAAGTGTACTAGTTAAAGAAGAGGTACCAAAAGCAATCAATTAATACTCCTAAGATAAGTGTGAGGGAGATTAAGAGAGAGAGAGAGAGAGAGAGCGATGAAATCCCAGTTGACTGGTACAGTAGCAAAGAGAGAGGTAGGGTTTTGTAACCAGTTCAAAACTTGCCACTAATGTTTTGAAGACAATAGAACAAGTTAAAGCTTAGAATAGGCCTTTCTCTTGTATCCACCGACAGATATAAGAAATAAGAGCGTAGACATAACGCTCCGTTGATTAAATTCAACAATCACAAAACTGAATTCGCTTAATGTAACAATACCATTTTGTTTTCAAAACTATATGAATTTAATTAGTTTAACCTTTAAGTTGATCAATTCAATAGAAAAAAATAAATTAATATTCAGAGGGCATTGGTTTTTCTGAGTCTGTGCACGCTAATGTCGGTTCACAAAGAGCGCAATGAGAGTACTACTTAGGCAAGTCAGCCATGAGAGCAGCAGTACAAATGTCTTGTCTCTACCACAAGGAGTGGCTCATTGAATATGAGCGGCCTGGCCTAACCCAATTACCTCTTAATCAGATAGAAATGTAACGGAGCAAAGAGAATTGAGTACCGAATCAATTGAACAATTTATTGGTAAATTACCTGCCAACGAACATAGTAAAACCTGCAACCTGCCCAGGTTAAGCAGGATAGAGTACCTAGACGTGGTAGCTAGTGGAATCTGAAATACCACATTCACAGATCACCCTGACTCCAGCTACGAACAAATATTTCTGCGCACTAAGCTAGAAGTTGTGATCAGCAGTTCCAGAGCAGAGGCCCACTACTGCTGAATTATTCGGCTACAATAATGGAAAGATGGATTAATGTTGCCACTAATAATATGTAATTCTGTCATGTGAAAAGTCATTTTCATGATCTTATATATACTATGCAATTATATATAATATAATGCATCCATTACATTTTATATAGTTCATATAATAGGTGTTATAAATATATGGGTGAATAGCTATATAAAATGGCCCGTGTAGGTAAGGCACCAGTGGCAGTCCCACAAAAGAACACACAGGCCGAATATGACCACACAATGAACATTCTACATTCAAGTCCTAAATGTCGCCTAATCCAAGTGTGTTCAGATTAGGGATCTTGAACATGTACCTGACATGGTGATCGACGGCTTAACGTCCTCTCCGAGGGATGAAGTGCTCAGATTTATTCAGCTCCCACGTGAATAAATTATTAGACCGTATCGAACCGGGACCAGCAGCCCAGAGGCGAGTAAGCCTCTGCCACAGGGCTAACCTGGCCTCCGTGTAGCCAGATATCGTTGAATGATATCACGAGAAGAGTTAAAGTTTAAGAGATTTGGGAAATATTGACAGTGGATGACTCAGTCAACAGGCTCTTCATTTAAATTAACTGAAAACGTTAGTCATTTAATAATTATCTAAGAATATCAGAACCGTTAAACAGTTTAAATTAGAATTTCTCCTTTTGAAATGGAAACAGAGTTACAAATAAAGCCCGAGATAAATTATAGAAATCGTTCAGAATGCGACATTAAAATTCATCAGTTTAGTAATTCCGCTTAAATCATTTTGAAAGAAATCCCTCTTTCTACTGAAAATTGTTCAATAAAAGTGTCCTTTTCTCAGAAATAAGGAATGAATATATGTATGAAGTTTTCTTCAGATTGATCATGAAACATTTATTCCTGCTCCATCTTATTTCAAAGACACTTAAATCAATTATGGCAAATTAAACAATAATAATATCTTTACAGGTTTAAACTCAACTTTACTATAATAAACATTTAATCAAACTCAAGGCAAATTAATTTATTTAATTGTTATATGAAATACAGTAAGATACGAAATTTAGTACGTAGGAGAATAGCAATGGTAAGTCACTCTCTATACACTGGCCCACACTAGTTCACCAAAGTTAAACAAAATTGAGGAAGATTAACAGTTGGATGGGTTACAACTCGTGATGTCTCAAATGTGGCAACGTTTTTGGGTAGCAAAATACAACTTAAACACTATTATAACTTAAAGCTATAAGTGTGGACATTGGATAGAACGAAATCACAGTATAATAACAGTATAATAACAGTATAATAAATCTTAAGCATAATAACATTGGCATAAATCTATGCTCAAATCATCATAGCATTATTGTGCATATATATGAAAAGGAATTTTTAGTCTCATAATGGAACAGCGGTCGAGGGAAAAAAATTCCCTATTAACACAGATTATCTTTTCCAGAAGTCAATAAAACCACGCAACAGGTATCACACTTACTCCAATCTTCAGCAATACAGGTATTTCTACTGAGCATGTTTTATGTTTTTTCCTGAGTTTATTACCTGATGATGTTTCATTTTCACTTATTCCATTGAGGAGGTTAAGAATTTGAAGTTTTTCATACTACCAAAACTTGCAGGTTCTTCCTTTTCGCGCTCTTCTAGGTGTAGAAACTCATTTGTTATTTTACACTCTTTTAAGATATGAGCCTGCAACCTTTACGAATTAATATAACTCTTATAAATGTAGTCGATAAACCTTAAATTCAAATTTAGCTTTTTCACTATTGTATAATTAGTAATAATTTTGTTTTTATTTGATCCTTTAATTTATGCGTATTTCAATATACTTAGATTCACTTCAATCCAAAAAATTAAAAAAACATATACGAGAAAATGTTAAACGAAACAGAAGTTAATTAATATAATTATTACTCTGTACCAATAATATACAAATTCAATGTTAGTAGCTACTGTTAATTATAATCCTATATATAGTCATAAGTCTGAAACATAAGTATGAACTATAATCATTGTTCAAAATGGGTTCCTTGAGGATTCGGTCCATAGAATTAACTACTCCTGATTATAAGCTAACGTTTTGCCAAAAATTGTTGGTAATTTTCAGGGCTAAAAACAATTTATTGAAAATAATTAGTGAAAACAAATACATGAACGGGATATCCACAGTAGTCAAGAAGCTATAACAATATTACTAATTATGTTATCAATTAATTGTTTTTGGTGAAACGTCAGCTTATAATCAGGGTTAATTCTTTGTACTAAATCCTCAAGAAACGCATTTTGAATTTTAAGAATCACTGGTCGAGAATCTGTAAGCTTTGTACAAGAAATATTTATTGAACCAATATAATTAAAGCATGGTTTTTGGCCTCTTCCCAACTTACTTACATATCTTTTTTTTTTTTTTCTTTTTGTTAAGTAAAGAGATGGAATAATATATATTTTGAGATTTTTACTGGTAGTAACGCTCAAAAGTCCGATGGACAAAGTTCAGTATATTTGACAGACATGCTTTATGTTCTCGAGGAATACACAAGCCTGTCACTGTAGCCCAGGACTGTACTTATTCACATTTTAATGTTTTCTTACAAATTATAACCGATCCAATATCACGCCTTTTAAGTATACCCATTGACCAGTTTTTTTTTTTGCAAAACTGTTTTCAAACATACAATTTTTTCTCTTCTCAGTGTTTAAAAAATGTTCAAGATGTCAAAACGATACATGTTTAGATGTTTAATACTCCACACTGTAAATGTAGCTTATTTTATTGTTTCAATATCACGAAGTTAGTATTTCATCAAACTTCTGTAAAATATTTGAGGAATTTTTTAGTGTCAAACAATAAGTATAAACTATTTCTTTTGCTATTTAAAATTTCATCAAAATTTGTGTTCTTCAACTCAAAAAAAAAAAAAAAAAAGACAACATTTCAGTTTAGCATATTTTAGAACGAAATTTTAAATAACTAATTATATCTAAATTGTTAACTGTAATTAAGTATTAACAATAAAATTGAATTTATATTTGATGTAGAAACTGGTTTAATCTTTAATAACCCCTTTATTTTACTATAAATAAAGTTCTATTAGTTCCTTCATTAAGAGTTATTATTTCTGTAATAATATCCTTAAAGAAAATTTTACAAAAACTTCTTTCCCGAAATACTCTCTTGACCTGTGAAAACATCTTTTCTTTAGAAATGTTAAGTGCCAACACATTCTATTAAAGCTGCAATTAATTATATTATTTAATTTTTAAGCAATTATTCAGTTACGTCAACAAAACTCCTTTTTGATTTTTTTTTTAAATAATTTACTTGATTAATAAATGCTTGTTAAATTTCAAAGTAATAATTCTGTAACATCAGTCATTTCTCAGCACAAATGTTTAGATAATTCAATCTGATTATGTCTTTAAGATTTTATATTCATATTGTGTCCAATTTATGGTTTTACATTGTAACTTCATTTTTATACCCAATACAGATTTCCTGCTCTTGCTATAATAAAAGTGATATAGAGTAGTACCTCAAGATACGAATTTAATTGGTTCCAGAACCCCCGTCATATCTTAACAAATCCGTATCATGAACATATAATTACCATAAGAATTAATGGAAAAAAAATTAATTGGTTCCGCGGCCCAAAACCCGTATATAATTTCCTATTTTACGCTATAAAACTAACAAAAGTACACTAAAAAACAAGCATTTAACCATACAAATACAAAAGAATTGAATAAATATTGAATTAATATGAAAAAACAGAGTTTCAGGTGTATGATTTTGGTACGTGGGTGGTTTTCGTGGGTGGGACTTCTTCTTAGGTCCCATTGTTAATACAATTAAGATAAATAGGACAAAGGAGACACGGGTGATACGAGAAAATACGAGAAAGTCGAAGCACAAATACAGGGACCCGAACGATACGAAATTTACTGGCTTTGTGAAGAAAGGACGCCTTGTGGGATGCTGCGGCGTCGTATACGCATCGCTACGCGCAGTTCACGTGAACACATTGGGTCGTTCCTGCAACACACAACACACGACTGACTGTCCCGAACGGTCTCAGAAGCTTCTAGAAGGTTCCAGAAGTTTCGAGAAAATTCTTTCTCGGCGCCTCAGATTTTACGTCGTAAGATGAACATTACGTCGTATTTAGAACAGGATTTTCATGAAATGTTTGGCCTTATCTGGAATAATTAGTAAGAAGAATCAGTCGTTCCTCGAGGTACTACTGTATTTATTATAGGATGAAATTGCGAATAGAATCCAAAATGACTGTCTCGTTCTAATTAACTCTCATAAGGGGGTCGAGGAGCATGATGAGTCTCTTATAACCTCTTGCACTCAACGCTACTCACCTTCTGTGGTCACCTCTGGACAGCTGTACTGCCTCACTCTCACAGACCAGAGCAAAGCAGCCATCTGCTCTCGTTTATTTTCCATTCCTATACTCCTATGACTATCCTATATCACCTATTACTTCCCTTCTTTTATTATGAGGTGAGATTCTTTTTCGTTCATTATTGTTGCTTGCTTTGTTCGTTTCACCACCTTGTCCGAGGGAGGAAATTGAATTGAACTGATGTCCGTGTGTTAAGCGACCCATGTACTGGTGGAAGACACCTGGGTTAGTTTAGGTGTCGAATAGAGCATCTAACATAACTGACAGTGTAATTAGGCTTTGCTGGTCATTCGGGGCTCTCACCAGATGAATGTCTACTCCCTGGTACATGTGGGAACTTTTTAGAACTGAACAAACAAAACAATTTAAAAAAAAAACCTTGTAATGCGTGGGTGGCAATCCTGTAGAAGTTCCTGCCCAGAAGGGAAAGGACAGGCCGTTCATCAACTTATGATGGACTTAATAGGTTCATCAAATCCGAAAAGAATATTCACGGTCTCTGAAGGCTTAGAGTGATAGGAAAGGCGATTTGCGAAGTGGTCGTTAATATTAAACAACTGTTAAACTACCTGTTAAGATTGTTTAATAGACCAATAACTTGATTGAGACTTCACATTAATTGGAAGAAAGTTTGACCATCATTTGGCACAATTCAGCAAGATTGTATGGTATTCCCTTTGAAATAGTGGTGGTGACCTCTAGTAATGTGCCACAGTCAGTACTATACATCAAGAGTACATAAGACGACAGGACCTTGTTATAAGGAAACTATGAGTTAATGGGGTAAGCCTGATTCTCAGGCCATTCACGACTAGGGCTCTTAATGTATGGTAACCTTTCGCCTTAGCAGGCTCCACGTGTAAAAACACCCTTCAGAGCCTGAGGTCCTCCATCTGTGGAGCGAGAACCTTTGAGAACCCACGAACACTTTAAAATATTCGTATAAACAAGTAATTACAGCAGCACAAACATTTTACTTCACATTTTCTAAAACTTTTAACTACAAAAATCACAGCTTCGACCCTATTATGAGCAAATAAATTCTTAATCGATAATAAACATTTTTGAAAAAAATCAGTTTTAATCATTGACTGAATAAACAAAAACCGTTTTGTTAATTTTTTGAATGAATAGTTTAGTACGGATTTTTGTGCGTATACTTCTATCCCACCAGCCACATTCCTTTCTCTTCCTCTGCTACATGCTTTCCATACGACTCTATCAAACATATCCTGTGAGAGGACCACGTTACATCTTGCCCCTAAGGTAGGTATGCCTACGTAGTCTTTCAGTCTGTATTTATTCATATGCAACTAACTAAAATGAGTTGTGGACTTGAATGTGGTATGTGGTAATACTACTAATAATTCTTTTATTTTCAAACAATTCACTCCCTCTAATATATTTTTAGCCAAACAATCTTATCTTGCACATGAATGTGAATGGTAAATCCTGATAATGATATTAAGTACATGTAAATCTTAATTTATGATGTTTTTTTTAAAATTAATAAAAGTTTTGATTTGTTGGATAAAGTAAAATCCAACAATTAGATACGACAATCAACTTTGCACAGTCCTTTTGTTTAATAAATATATGTATTCCTCTACCGCGTTCACTTAAACAATTCACCAACCGATCGTTTATTTCTATCCCTTGTGTCCATTACTTCCTCTATCTCTTAATTTAACTTTTAGGGACTGCTGGGAAGCTACATTTCCCACACTGATTCCTCAAGGGAATATTAAATCACTCTAATTATCTTAAATAATTATGCCAAACTCAAATGTATTTATAGCAGCGGTCTTTAACCAGTAGCTGGCATCGTACTAGCTCAGCACCGACGGCTTGGTGCCCGTCTCAGAGTGAAGAGGATTTTTTCGCCTCCCACCTGAAAAACTCGAGGGGCAAAGCTATAATCAAATCCGGACCTCCCAGTCCAGAGGCAAGCCTGCAAACCACAGGGCTACCCTGGTTAATTTAGCCTAATATTAATTTAGCATTTCAGTGCACAGTTAAAATGAAAAACTCTTCTTAATACTTTTATTGAAGGTATTTTCTTATTGTTTTTAAACATTTTCGTGCATGGTACCAATATCTCAGCGACCTATTACATATCCAATTTTGTTATTTCCAGTTTTGTAATTTTTCAATTTTTTTTATCTCCTCTAAAAAAAATTTCTTTTGTTTCTTTTGTGCTTCAATATTTATGCAGACTCACGAATTCTGGATCACTGCATTAACGCTAATTTGTTCTCTGATGTCAAACGATCTCCAAGTTTATTATTCACCAACCAAAGTTCAATACTCCCATCAAAGTCTCGACCTATCTATTTTTAATAGTAGAATTAGTAATAATACAATCCGTCATACCTCGTAATGGATTGTATTATTACTAATTCTAATATTACTAACCTCAGTGGAACTAACCCATTAACTATTTATTTGTAATAGGTTATACAAGCAGTATAACCCATTTTTATAAACTTCCTTTATTAAAATATGTGTTTTTGTGCTTTTGATTCTAGATGGAAATAATCTTCAAATTGTCCAATCTGTTTCTCCCTGGACTTCCCACCTGGCAGGAATTCCAATGTTTACGACATACATTTCTTTCCATTACTCTCAGTTTCAGCTCAAAGATTGAATGCAATTTTTTAATATTGTTATTCACACCAACTTGCATACTCGTAGATGTTATCCTTCTATGAGTTAGCCCAATCATGTTTATTTCCTAAAATAATATCTGATTTTTTTTTAATTGATCATTTACATATATAAGTTATTTTTCTACATAAATGTAATCATCTGACGTATGTTCAGGGATCAGATATCATCAGGAACCCTAATGGCCTGTCCTACTGAAGATAAGAGCTTCTTTCTTGATTCATACCAAATGCTGGCCATAACCCATAACATGATTTTTCATGGGCAGATAGAAAGCGTTGTGTACCCTGTCTGTTGAAGGTAATAAAAAGATATCGGCCCCAAAACTGTATGATTTAAGAAACTCGATAAATGTTAACAATATAATAACTCAGAAAGAGGTAAAATTTAGGATTGTGGCTGTAGAACCAGTAATGTGTGCCACTCATAACTGTGATGGGTGGCATAGAATTACAAAATGTAAATCTATAAGTGCAGGTGTCAGAAACAAACAAAGGAACACCTGTTTATCAGCACCATATTAATATTTATACAGGCAAATAATTAGTATAATGTATTATTATTAACATCATCTAAACATGACGACAATCAATCCAATTTTATTCTTTAAAGAGAAGAAAACAAGAAAAAAAGATATTGTTATGTGAACAAAAAAATAATTTGAAAATAACAATTTCAGTAAAATGAATCTTTGTTAGTTACTAAATAGGTTGTTTTGGAACAACACCAAATCCTGATTAGAGATAGATATATTCAAGAATGATTTAAGAGGCGCTATTTTGTTATTTGGAAATGAGATGGCATAATTAATTGAAATTTAGATTTTATATATTAAATAAAAAAACAAATATAATATATCGTAAATATATGTTTCTACTGGCCAATAAAAGAACAATATATGCATTGTTCGAAAAGAATAATAAAGTGGGGAAACAGACGTCAGAGGGGTAGAAAATACCGAATAGCCGTCGTTGTAAACAATTACAGCGAACAACAGGGCTGGCATAAGAGGCGGAGTCGTTTCGTCAGAGCAATGCACTTTTAATCTGGCAGAGACCGCTAATGCACTCTCAGCTCAACTCCAATGCTCTGTAATTTCTTTTTATATTCGATGTTTTCTTGCTCCAGACAGTATTTTTAACATTTTTTCTGTTTCACTGTCTGTTTACCTTTTAGGAAGCAATTAATGTCGCCTAACAGAAAGTAACATTTTTTTAACAAAGCAATCCTTTTTTTAGATTCTGCTCGACAAGTTTTCTAAAATAAACGATTGATTTAATAAAAAAAGTAATTTTTTGATTCTAATTCATAAGACAGTCTGCAAATATACATAACTTATGAATAAAATGAAAAACCTATCCAAGATGAACAACAAAATGGTTCTAAAAAGGTACTAAATAAACACACACAATAGGTTTTGACACTTATAGTCTCAAATTGTCGGTTTAACCGAGGAAGAGAAGAGAGAAGATAGAGTAGAGAGTTCCGGTAGACCGAATGGTGGACAGCTGTCGTTGGTTGTCTTCGTCATAATAACAAGGTGCTGTTAAACAGGTGATTGTTTGTTTGTTTCCACCCACATATACATGCTTCCAAGTGGTGTTATGGCGTATGTGTTATTTAGCACTCATCACGGTTAAGGCAGAGCCCTCTTTACCGGCTGTTTCTACTTCGGAGTTCTCCACTGTCGTTTTAACGGAGCACTGTTTCTTCCCTCTTCTCTTCCTCATGATGAAAATAAAATCGAAAATTTAAACATTTAAAAGTAAAAACTGGCTGTAAAAGTGTGTGTTTATTTAATTTCTTTTTTAAAACTTTTATAAATGTGTTGAGGTGTCACAACAAACACTTATGACTCTATAATCAAGGAAATAACTACTAAAAGGTGTAAAGACAACGAAAAAGCACTTATTTTTAGTGGTGGTGTTCCTATAAATTCCTATAAATAAATAAATTCCTATATATATTCCTATAAATAAATTCATATATATAAACCCTTATAAATTATTAATTATTTTAACAGAATTAATATATTTACTAGCAGTCAATAATGGCAAAACAGATTTTATCTTTTTTTTTATTTTATTTACAGATATAACATTCTTTTAAAGAAAAAATTCATGCACAGCTAATACACGTAATATAAATTAAAAAAATATACAAAAATCATAAAAATATAAATTACTTATCAAAAGATTCGTTTAAAACGAAATTTGAAAATAGTTACAAATAAAAATGAAAAAAAAAACAGAGAAACAGTGCAGTAACGATTTTTGAATGACTGACACAAAGTAGATCGGCACACGGATTTGACCCATCAAACATGGTAGATGAGCAACAAACATTCCTTCAGTACTTAAAGTCCTTTACTTGTAAACAGTAAATGACAATCAACACAGCATATATTTCAGATGTTACTCTTTCAAAATACTATCTCTCGAACTTATTCGTCAGAAATTTTCATCTGAAAGCATGTTTTCTTCAACTGCCGTGTAATCTGCTTCTTTACTTTTAAATATCCTAGTCTGATTGATTGACTATTCCACGGTGACCTATAGGACACAATGGTATCCACATGATGCTTAGACACCCTAAACACATACGTGTATTTCACCAAGTCTTTATGAATGGATCATAAAATATTCAATGAATCTAAACTATTAGTTCAAGTAGTAGCACTCAAGAAGTTATAAATAATAAGCTTTTCAAAATGAAAAGTTATTTACGACTTTTTTCATGTTTTGAAAAGTTTACATGCTGCATTACATCAAGATGAATGAGTATCAGTGCGGAAACACAGTCACTAGTACACACAAACACACACACACACACACACACACACACACACACACACACACAATATATATATATATATAACGATTTCACATAAACACGTGAAATAACAATCAACGATCAAACCACAATATTCAGTTGTGTTTTTGACTCTGACGAAGACCGCTTGTTACGGTTGAAAGATCTTAGCCTTGTTTTCCCATTTCATATTGTGGGTTGATATATATATATATATATATATATGTTAGGTTCAGCTACTCAAAGGGACTACTTCTGCCCGATAACGACGACTGTCGAAATATCGTTGTGAGTCTTTTGTGTGTGTCTTTATTTGTTTTTCTCTTTCCTGTGTGAACTATATATACATATATATATAGTTCAATATAAACAAAGAAACATAGAGAAATCAGAAGAACACACTTACAGTCTCTAATTTTCGGTTTGAACCGTCTTCAGGAGAGATAAGAGAGGGAAACCAAGCGCACTGGATCAGAGACGGTTGGAGACCAACAGTGTTGCCGCATGCGCGCCCGTTCACAGAAAATAAGGTACATATATATATATATATACATATATATAAATATATATATATAAAAAGATTTCACATAAACACGTGAAACAACAATCAATGATCAAACCACAATCAGAAATGGGAAAACAAGACTAAGATCTTTCAACCGTAACAAGCGGTCTTCGTCAGAGTCAAAAACCCGTCAGAGTGTTCAGTTGGGTTTTTGACTCTGACGAAGACCGCTTGTTACGGTTGAAAGATCTTAGTCTTGTTTTCCCATTTCTGATTGTGGTTTGATCATATATATATATATACATGAAAGTGATGAATAATTAATGCATTGATAACTAACTAACTAAACTAACGAAATGCATCAATAACTAACTAAAAGTGATTGAGGGCTAATTACGAAAAAAAAGTTCCTCCTAATAGTTTTATTTGATTTGATTTTATTATTTTTTCGATTTCTAATAATTTCAATTTTTAGTTACTTTATTTGCATGTCTTTCTCGCCCTTACATATATTGAGAGCACTTTTAGTGCAACTACGATGAAGGGATTTTTCTTTGTGGTTACGCCTCTCAAAAGAATCACATCTGTTTCCTTACGAAGACGATTCGTCGATATATCCAACTGGGTTTTTGCTGTGTTTTCTAAGTGTTACCTAAAGATGCATAGTTTCATCGTGTCTAATGTGATAAATGAAAATATTCTGGAATAACAGTGAGAAAACTTACAAAAGTATGAAATTTTGCAGAAGTCAAAGGCTAGAATACTACCTTGTTGAAAGCTCAATATATGGACAGAGGACAATGATCTATCTGGATTAAAAAAAAAGAGATTAATTATGAAAGATGGATCAATATTAATGGAATTTATGTAGATGAACTGCATACCTGTAATCTGTACAAAGAAACAGACAATAAAATCCCTGATTCGAGGGTATCAGAAAAAAGAAAAAAATACTGGGATAGTAGTTTGGGACCTTACGGTACTACAGGATCTGAGAAATGCGGGCGAGATAAGCATTATCCACAAAATACACAAATTTATATTAATTAGTTGGATTTAATGTCAAACTTTCAGTGGGGTATCATGAATGTTAAAATTATAACCCGGATTGTAAAAATTATGGATATTCCCTTCCAATGCGATATCCTCAAATGATAGTGTCATTGAAAAATGAATTGCATCATTGGCTTGAATGAATCAAGCATAATATATATATCAATAATAGGTAATAGATTATTGTAATTCTGAGTTGTTTGACCTGTATCTAACTAGCGGCAGTGTTTTTTAATCTTTTAAATAACCCTCAGGATATCAGGAAGAGAGAAGAACACGACATATTCCGCTTCGCAATCACTAAACGCACTTAATAAAAACAATAATAATAAAAAAAAAAATTTACAGTAAATTCATTAAAAATAATGAATCTGTTCTCAGTTGAAGGTTAAAGAAAAAAAATGTTTCCTTTTTACATATTCTCTCATTTGCGACTTAATTACAGTTAAAACAAAAGGCAGTTAATGTTGTTTGATGTTGTTCTGCACTCTGGCTCTCTTAACTTCATTAGGGGCTTAACAGATTTTTTTGTTGAATAATTAGCATATTTTACTACTTTAAAAAACTTTTAAATTACTTGTCTTAATGTGTAAGTCAATTATAAATATAAAATTAAATATTTAAATTATTTATTAAGAAATACTTGTTTTTTCTATTAAGTCATGACTTCGGGAATGCTTTCTATAATATTGTTTATTTTTAAACTTTAAGTTCAAAAATATAAATTAATAGAAAAATCAATATTAAAAACGAATTGTCTTATTTCTGATGTAACAAAATGAATTAAGCAATTAACTTGATACAATGTTACTAATTAGATCATTTAATAGTCTAAGAGTCCACAAACATAAATATACTGGGGAGAAAACAATATTACAAACATAAACAACAAGAAGTGGGAGGGGGGGGGGTGATTAAAAGAAATATAAACTAATTAAATTAAATTAAAAAATAATAATACTACATTCTTCAAAACAAACATATTATATATATCAAAGTCTAAAAGTAAGAAATTTAAAAATGGTACCAAGACCTTTGAACCATGTAACTGTCATCATCAAAGCCATAGAATTAATTCATTTTTTTTTTCTGATGACAATTCAGTTTTAGATTCTAAAGAGAACCTAGTTTAAGCGTTGATTTATATATATATATATATATATATATATATATATATATATATATATATACAGGTTTGATTAAATAATACGCCATATTTACGGTTGATTAGTTTCCTTGTGTATTTCTCAAGGGATCTGAATAATCTTCTTGTACAAACATCTAAATTGAATAGAACATTTCCAATGGTTCCATTGTCTTTACATCTTGCATTTCCACTAATTTTACTATTGTCACAACAGTCACAACTAGTACTATTACTATTACTACTACTACTATTATCACTACTATCGACATGTTTCGACTGCTCGTCAGTCATCTTCTGGATAAGGAGGTTCTTTGCTGAGTTGTTGGTATTTACTGCAGTTGTTGATCAGCTACGAGTGGTCTAATGGTGGGTTTCGGTAATCAGTTTCTGATTGGCTGGTTGTAGGGATGGAGAGGGCATGGTTATGCAGGTGCTGTTATCTGGTGGCCAGCAGATGAAGTTATCGGGGCCAAGAGCTTGAGCACCCTGCTACTACTATTAAGTTGAGTGTTGAGAGTCGGTTTCCTTTCCTGTATTAAAATGGCTTCCAGAATTAGCAATTTTTGTGGATCCTTTTCCTTTAGTATGATTGTTGTATTATTCACAAGGTCTTCCCTTCGAATATTGGTTTTATGAATAGATTCGGCATGGTTTCGAGGAGCACCTCCGGCTAAGTGCATAGTAAGTCTCCGTGATAGGGAAGTAGTAGTCATGCCAATGTACGAATTGTTACGGGTTTCACAGTCCCCGGTTCGACAAGTGTATTCGTACACTAGGCCTGCTTCCTTCAACGGAGAGTCCTTGGGCTGGTTGTTGTTCCTCATGATTAAGTTTCTTATTGTTGGGCCCTGGTAGTATATGTTGAGTTCTATACGATCTTGGGGGTTGGTACATTTTACATTATTCTGGATGATGTTTTTTAAAATCCTCTCGTCTGTTTTATAGTGGTCACTGAATTGATTTTTGTAATATATTTTGTGCGTGGTGCCTGTAGGTTCAGTTTCTTCGTTTCGAGTATTTTTCTTGTTCAGGTATTGCCGTAATAATTCTTCGAACAATCCATTGGGGTACCCATTATTTATTAGCGCCTGTTTGATGGTTGCAATGTCTTGGTGGAACATCTGCCAATTAGAGGCTATCTTGAAGGTTCTTTGGATGAGGGCTTTAACAGTATTTTTCTTATAACGCAGGGGACATTCACTGTGGTAGTTGAGGAACGACATAGTGTTGGATGCTTTCCTATACAAAGAAGTTACTGTTTGGTCAGTTGAAAAATCTATTTTAACATCTAGGAAATGAATTTTGTTTTGGATAGAAGGATCAATGGTAAATTTCAAGCATGAATTATTTTCCAGCATATTCTTAAGTTTAGATAGCTTTTCTGGTGTTTCCATAGTGACAAAGCAGTCGTCAATATAACGACAATATATCTGTCCTTGGGTAGTTTCAACAATTTTATTTTCTAGGTTGCACATATAGTAGTTGGCAAAGGTAACTCCCAGAGGGGATCCCATGGCCACGCCATCCGTCTGGAGATACATTGTGCCGTCGCTATGTGTGAAGGGGCTGCCGGTTGTACATACTCTCAAAAGTTCTTCCATGATATTTCTGCTAAATGGTGGGGGAGGTCTACTATTATTATACACGTTGTCACAAATTATTTTGATGGTCTCTTCAACTGGCACATTCGTAAAGAGAGATTCGACGTCCAAGGAAGCTACTATTCCTTTCGGTGGATTCATTTTAATTAAGTCCAAAAAATCATCAGTTGACGTCAGCATATATTTCGACGGCATGTAGGGTGTAATATCTTGTTTAGTTCCTTTGACACGTGGTAAGTAGGGCTAGTTACTTGAGAGATAATTGGTCGAAGTTGATTTCCAGGTTTATGGATCTTAACTGTACCGTATATATATATTACATATATGTATATATATTACACCCTACATGCCGTCGAAATATATGCTGACGTCAACTGATGATTTTTTGGACTTAATTAAAATGAATCCACCGAAAGGAATAGTAGCTTCCTTGGACGTCGAATCTCTCTTTACGAATGTGCCAGTTGAAGAGACCATCAAAATAATTTGTGACAACGTGTATAATAATAGTAGACCTCCCCCACCATTTAGCAGAAATATCATGGAAGAACTTTTGAGAGTATGTACAACCGGCAGCCTTTTCACACATAGCGACGGCACAATGTATCTCCAGACGGATGGCGTGGCCATGGGATCCCCTCTGGGAGTTACCTTTGCCAACTACTATATGTGCAACCTAGAAAATAAAATTGTTGAAACTACCCAAGGACAGATATATTGTCGTTATATTGACGACTGCTTTGTCACTATGGAAACACCAGAAAAGCTATCTAAACTTAAGAATATGCTGGAAAATAATTCATGCTTGAAATTTACCATTGATCCTTCTATCCAAAACAAAATTCATTTCCTAGATGTTAAAATAGATTTTTCAACTGACCAAACAGTAACTTCTTTGTATAGGAAAGCATCCAACACTATGTCGTTCCTCAACTACCACAGTGAATGTCCCCTGCGTTATAAGAAAAATACTGTTAAAGCCCTCATCCAAAGAACCTTCAAGATAGCCTCTAATTGGCAGATGTTCCACCAAGACATTGCAACCATCAAACAGGCGCTAATAAATAATGGGTACCCCAATGGATTGTTCGAAGAATTATTACGGCAATACCTGAACAAGAAAAATACTCGAAACGAAGAAACTGAACCTACAGGCACCACGCACAAAATATATTACAAAAATCAATTCAGTGACCACTATAAAACAGACGAGAGGATTTTAAAAAACATCATCCAGAATAATGTAAAATGTACCAACCCCCAAGATCGTATAGAACTCAACATATACTACCAGGGCCCAACAATAAGAAACTTAATCATGAGGAACAACAACCAGCCCAAGGACTCTCCGTTGAAGGAAGCAGGCCTAGTGTACGAATACACTTGTCGAACCGGGGACTGTGAAACCCGTAACAATTCGTACATTGGCATGACTACTACTTCCCTATCACGGAGACTTACTATGCACTTAGCCGGAGGTGCTCCTCGAAACCATGCCGAATCTATTCATAAAACCAATATTCGAAGGGAAGACCTTGTGAATAATACAACAATCATACTAAAGGAAAAGGATCCACAAAAATTGCTAATTCTGGAAGCCATTTTAATACAGGAAAGGAAACCGACTCTCAACACTCAACTTAATAGTAGTAGCAGGGTGCTCAAGCTCTTGGCCCCGATAACTTCATCTGCTGGCCACCAGATAACAGCACCTGCATAACCATGCCCTCTCCATCCCTACAACCAGCCAATCAGAAACTGATTACCGAAACCCACCATTAGACCACTCGTAGCTGATCAACAACTGCAGTAAATACCAACAACTCAGCAAAGAACCTCCTTATCCAGAAGATGACTGACGAGCAGTCGAAACATGTCGATAGTAGTGATAATAGTAGTAGTAGTAATAGTAATAGTACTAGTTGTGACTGTTGTGACAATAGTAAAATTAGTGGAAATGCAAGATGTAAAGACAATGGAACCATTGGAAATGTTCTATTCAATTTAGATGTTTGTACAAGAAGATTATTCAGATCCCTTGAGAAATACACAAGGAAACTAATCAACCGTAAATATGGCGTATTATTTAATCAAACCTGTATAAATGAAGGACTGCTTCCTAAATATACTAATATATATATATATATATATATTTGTAAAAGTTGGGAGCAGTCCTTCTTCAATACATGCTTTTAAAAACTGGATGTCTGTTTCCACTTGATTTAATTTTGCTTATATTTTTCCAAAATACGAAATTTTATTTAAAAAATTAATTGTAATTAATCGTGTGTTTTGCTGAAGATGGTGAACGTACACCGAAACATGTTCAATAATAAAACAAGAAATTATGGTGAATTAATTTTTAAGTTGAGTTCTGAGTTGAAGAAAAAATTTCGTATTTTGGAAAAATATAAGACAAAATTAAATCAAGTGGAAACAGACATCCAGTTTTTAAAAGCATATATATATATATATATATATATATATATATATAGTTCACACAGGAAAGAGAAAACACAAATAAAAGACACACACAAAAGACTCACAACGATATTTCGACAGTCGTCGTCATCGAATATATATATATATATATATATATATATATATATATATATAACCAAGTTTAAACGTTGATTTTTATATATATATATATATTACAAATTTGAGTTTGTAAGTGTGTTTCTTTACTTTGTGTGCTACCTATCTTCAATTTTGAACTGTTATTGTGTACAGTTTGGATTGTCTTTCCGTTCATCAAGCGAATATATATCAATATACGAGTATATAGGTGTGTTATCTAATCGGGATTCGGTCAAATTTTCTAGGTTTGACAAACATGAATGTCTGAGTTCACATTATTTAATTTGTTTCTTATTTTCTAAAACTCCTTTTTAAATCCGGGTTTCTTAGGTCATGAATTAACTCTCCTTATTAATGTTATCAGGAGAATTAATATGGAGAGTTAATTCATGACCTAAGAAACCGGGATTTAAAAAACAGTTTTAGAAAATTAGAAACAGTTTCAAACAAATTAAATAATCTGAAAGCTGCTCCCAGCTTTTACGAATATGTATATATATATATATATATATATATATATATATATATATATATACTTAAAATAAACAGTGACACATAGACCGAAACATAACAAAGACTCACTTTTCAATATTTCGACTGTAATGGCGGTTGTCCTCAGGAGAAGAAGTGAATCGACGGAGGGACGACAGTCAACTCTTGACTGTCGACTGTTTACCTTTGACTATTATTTTTTGATTATTACCTTTTTATTTTTATCTTAAATTATTATTTTTACAACTTCATTCCAATCATCCTCATCATTATTATTATTTAAGTATTTATATTCCTGGATTTTATTTGTTTCAGCTATTTCGTCTTATTTTCTTCATTATTATCTTTTAAGTTTTTATTATTTTATATTTCCTAATTTTCTTCATTTTCACTTTCTATTTCTTAGTTTATTTTTAGTTAATTTTTCGTACCTCACTTGTACCGGGCACGCGTGTGACAACACTGTTGGTCTCCAACCGTTGCTTCACAAGTGCCCTTAGTGTCCCTATCTCAACTCTCCTGATGACGGTTCAACCGAAAATTAGAGACAGTTAGTGTGTTTGTTCCTTAGTACTGTATATATATATATATATATATATATATCAATGATCAAACCACAATAAGAAATGGGAAAACAAGACTAAGATCTTTCAACCGTAACAAGCGGTCTTCGTCAGAGTCAAAAACCCAACTTGGGTTTTTGACTCTGACGAAGACCGCTTGTTACGGTTGAAAGATCTTAGTCTTGTTTTCCCATTTCTTATTGTGGTTTGATCATTGATTGTTGTTTCACGTGTTTTTGTGAAATCTTTTTATCGATATATATATATAAACTTTAACACATAGGAAAGAACACAGAAAGACACTACAGAACTCACTTCAATATTTCGACATCTGTAGTCATCGGGAAGAAGTACGAAGTACTCACGTTAAGAAGCAAACTGCTACTGGCCTCCGAGTAACTCGTTGAACCACCGCAATGTTGCCTCCCAGCGGAGGAGAGGAAAAATCCCTCCAATATTTATTTATAAAACAAGATAACAAATATATAATACGAACTAATATTGAAGACAAAAATAAGAATGCAAATAAATTATACAATGTATACAATGAGGAAACAAATAATAATAATCAAAATAATAATTAATGGTAGAGGTTAAGACGGAGGAGAGCGATCCCCAATGAGACATATGAATGCCTCTTCGGAAGCTCTTAAGGGTGACATGGGAATTTGACTCGGGGGTGTTCCTCAAACAAATCCCGGGAGGCAGTATTGCGGTGGTTCCACGAGTTACTCGGGAAGCCAGTAGCAGTTTGCTTCTCAACGCGAGTACTTCGCACTTCTTCCCGATGACGACGGATGTCGAAATATCAAAGTGAGTTCTGTAGTCTCTTTCTGTGTTCTTTCCTATGTGTTAAAGTTTTTATTGTCCACACGGACCTTTAATTTAATTCGAAGTATATATATATAACAATTAAAAGAAACGGTCCAGCGGACTTTTTTAATTAAAATAAATTCAAAACGAAGAAAACACACAGAAAGACACAGACATAACTCACATCGATGTGAGTTATGTCTGTGTCTTTCTGTTTGTTTCCTTCGTTTTGAATTTATTTTAATTATATATATATATATATATTATATATATATATATATATATATATATATATATATATATATATATATAATATATATATATATATATATATATATATATATATATCAATTATCAAAACACAACAAGAAATGGGAAAACAAGACTAAGATCTTTCAACCGTAACAAGCGGTCTTCGTCAGAGTCAAAAACCCAACTGTTTTTGGGTTTTCGTCAAAAACTGACGAAGACCGCTTGTCACGGTTGAAAGATCTTAGTCTTGTTTTCCCATTTCTTATTGTGGTTTGATCACTGATTCTTATTTCACGTGTTTATGTGAAAACTTTATATATATATATATATATATTAGTATACTTGGGCAGCATTCTCTCAGATAGACAGGTTTCGTTGAACACGATAGAGTATTTCCTCTATTAATTATTTAATATATTTAAGTAAATATATAAATAAAGTAAATATATTTACTTTACTCAATATTTACGGTACTCCTTTAAGAAAGCAACCCTTACTATACGAGTTCTTGCAATTCACCAGTTTTGAAATTCGCTCTTAGAAACTCCTAAATGGCGCTTTCATTCATTTAACTTTTTTCGTAAGCTGTTATTTGAAAATGCAAAGACTGTTGATTCTGATATGTATCGGTAAACTCTGACAAGGACTGCTTGTTTAGTTGAATCGACTTAGTCTTTTTTCTAATTTTCTAACACCGGTTTGGGGATTCATTCATATACACGTTAAAGTACTTCACTAGCATTTCTGAATTTCTTACTCTAGTTCAGGCGTTAAATTTTTATATTGTATATATTATAAGGTAATATATATAACATGAAAACGACCGTTAGGACAACATGTCTAACTATTAAAAGAAAAGAACACGTAGTAATAACACACAACTCGCTTCAATATTTCGACCTCGTCGTCATCAGCAGAAAGAGAAGAAGAAGAAAAGGAAGAAGCAGATGAGTTTTTCTCGACTGGAAAACAGCAACAGAAGAGCAGAACTCATCTTCTCCTTCTCCTCCTCCTGATGATGACGAGGTTGGAATATTGAAATCAGTTGTGTGTTGCTTCTACGTGTTATTTTCTTGTACTCGTTATATATATATATATATATATATATATATATATATACCTTTTTTATAATTGTTTTTATAATTTTATAATTTACTTTTTTTTTAATTTTTATATAACAACCTGTACTATTACCTGTATTTTTTTTTTAATTTATAATTTTTTTTTATAATTTACACTTTTTTATAATTTTTTATAGTTATAATTTCTACTCGTTCCTTTTACGTCTTAATTTGGCTCTTCATTTCCTTCCCTCCCTTCCCGCTTGGTGGTAAGTGGTGGGGTACTGGCTGCGGTCTCCGAGCTCAGTACCGCCCTGTTCCTGCGGGACTCTTCGCTCTTCGCTCTTCACACCTCCTGATGACGACGATGGTCGAAATATCGATGTGAGTTATGTCTGTGTCTTTCTGTGTGTTTCCTTCGTTTTGAATTTATTTTATATATATATATATATATATATATATATATATATATATATATATATATATATGATCAAAATACTATAACTATTTTTCCCATTTGTTATTGTTATTTGTTCATTGATTGTTATTTTACGTGTTAATCGTGAAATTTGTTTTATATATATATATATATATATTTGAACCGTCTTCAGGAGAGATAAGACAGGGAAACCAAGTGCACTGGTTCTGAGACGGTTGGAGAACGTTGGAGGGTCAAAGATAATGAAACTTTGTTACCGTTTAATGAAGGTATTATTTTCGATAACAGTGGTGAAGCGGTGGTCTGAGGCTGCAGCAAGTCGGAGCTGTTAATGATATTCCACTTCCCTAGACCTTGGTGCAAGATCAATAATCCTCTTTTATTATTACTCTGATTTATGCCAGTGTTTTGCATGCTTTGTTATCCTAAATGAAATTTCAATCAATACAACTAAATATCTTATATTTCGAAGAAATCCTCCTTCCAAACCCTAACATTAAGAATGGACAATACTTATCTTATTTTCAAAATTCAATTAATCAATAAGTTAACTTGAAAAAAATGATAATCGTATAAGTAAAATAAACGAAGGAACCTTAAATAAGCAAAAATCAGGATTTCAACTTAATCACCTTTTATTACCATATTTGATATTCTTCATTCATATTGTAATAGTATCATAAAAAATTATGAAACAAAAACATAGTTTTTTCTCCTGTAGAATAAAAACTGTAAAAATAAAAGTAGGATTTCAAGGTGTACTTAAAAGATTAGAAGCTATTTCAACGAATACATAGACTTTATTTATAAATGAATGAATTCTAGAGTGCCCGAAAAGGGAAATTTATGGGAACGTAGAATATAATATGAAGTTAGACTGAAGCAGGCTTAAGGGTCATTTGACATCCCTGGAGGTAGGGATAACAAAACCTACAGAAATGAAAAATGAAATAGCCATTTCGTAATTTCCTGTGTGCTGTTTTATCTTCTTTTCCTGTTCATTTCTTTCTATTCCTGCTTCAGTTTGAACAAAATAAAAGTTTCACACTCCAATAGGCACTCTATAAATTTATAAAAGTTAAATAGTGTGCACATTGTTTACTTTACTGTTTAATACATTTCTGTTTTAAATGTACTATTTACAGTACATTTCATGTACTGCATTTTGTTTATATATATATATATATATATATATATATATATATAATGATTTCACATAAACACGTGAAATAACAATCAATGATCAAACCACACTAAGAAAATGGGAAAACAAGACTAAGATCTTTCAACCGTAACAAGCGCGGTCTTCGTCAGGGGTTTTTCATCAGGTCTTCGAGTTGAGTTTTTGACTCTGACGAAGACCGTTTGTTACGGTTGAAAGATCTTAGTCTTGTTTTCCCATTTTCTTATTGTGGTTTGATCATTGCTATATATATATATATATATAGTAGGTGTGTTCTCTAATCGGGGTTCGGTCAATTTTCCAGGATAAAAAATCAAACTCTCGTTGCCCGAGAGTTTGATTTTTTATCCTGGAAAATTGACCGAACCCCGATTAGAGAACACACCTATTCTATCAAACGGTCGATATATTATTGAATCTGTTATATATATATATATATATATATATATATATATATATATATATATATATATAGATATATATATATATACGAGTTCGAGATTAACAAAGAGCAACACACAAAGTAGGGAAACACACTTACAGACTCAAATTTTCGGGTAATCCGTCTTCAGGAGAAAAGAGAATGGGAGACCAAGCACGTTGTAGGCGCAACGGCAAGTATATATATATATATATATATAGATATATATAGATATATATCTGGTAACTGCGTTTACCGTTTGGATTGTACCCAGTGTGATTCTTTTTATGTGGGTTTGGCTTCCAGCAAGCTAAGCCTGCGTATGAATAATCACAGGTCATCCGTTGGCAAACGCAGTGACCTTCCCGTTGCTACTCATGCCAGTTCTCACGGACTCAGTTTTAATGACTGTTTCCGTGTACAGGTCCTGAGGCAGATTGATCAGACTAATTCGAAAGTTACTCTGAGAGCTTCAGAAGAAGCACTTATTAGTCTTCTGGGCGGTAGATCGGCTCCTGGGCTTAACCTCAATCGTTGATTTTTTTTTTTTTTTTTTAAAGTTGTTATCAGCTTTTAATTTTATTTTAGTTAAATGTTTTCATTTTTTAATTTTTATTTGGCTTTTATCTCTTTATCTTCCCTGTCTACCTTTCCTCCGAAAGTTGGCTACACTGTTTGAGTGCTTCAGTTCGAACGCCAAGTCAGTCGTTATCAGCCTTTGGAGCGATTCACTTCTTTTCCTGAAGACGAGGACATCGAAATATAGTAGTGAGTTCAGTGGTTTCCTTTCTATGTGTTCTTTTTAAATTCTAGTTTATATAGATATATATATATATGAGTCGTTGTCTGCCTGCGGAGCGACTCGTTTCCATTTTCCTGATGATGAGAACATCGAAATATAGTAGTGAGTTTCTTTTTCATTTCTGAGTGTGCTTTGTGTCAATATAGTTTATATATATATATATAATATATATATATATATATATATATATTATATATATATATATATTACCGTCAAGAAAACGATCCATACAAGACATCAAACGTTCCAGAGTAAACTATAGCTGCATTACATAACCTATTGGTTGGTTTCCAACTGTCGCTTCGCAAGTACGCGTGGTGTCTCTATCTCTTCGCTCCTGATGACGGTTAAACAGAAAATTAGAGATTGTAAGTGTGTTTTTCTATATATTACTCTGAAACGTGTATATATATATATATATATATAAACAAAATGAAGTACATTAAATTATGAAGTAAAACACATGAGAGTAATTAAAGAAAGAACGGACAGCACAATTTAATACTTTGACATCGTTCGTCATCAGGAGAGAATGAAAAAGAGTCAGCTAGATGGCTTGGGTTTCTATACGTGTTTTTCATTAAGTGTTTTGCTTTGTAATGATATATCAGAGTGTTTGCATTGTGTGCGTGGTGTGTGTGTATTTAAGAAGGTTAGAGGCATATTTAGATAAACCTTTGTTTGCTACTACAAGCACATTTAGAGGTGATCCACTTACGAGGCACGTAATATGTTTGCGTTCAAGATTGGCTCTTACTCGCCAACAACAACTCCCTTCCAAACCACTTTGTTGAATTACACGAAACCTCAGGGAAGAGCTCAAATAAAGCGATTACAACGCCCTTTCGTTACTCCATCTCAAAAACATTTATTTTCTCAAAGCAAAAAAAAAACCAGCAGATCCTCATACTTTTTTCTATGCTTCTAAAAAGAATAGATATTGAATTATTTAATTTCAAATCCTAACACGTCAAGTCCAATAAAAATTAGGTTGCGTATCTTTACAAGGGTTTTGTTTTAAAATACGTAGAAATGGTCTCATTGTTCCCTTTTGAAATCTCATCCATATATGCATGCCTTTGTTGTAATTGACAATGACGGACCACTGTATAGCCTACTTTCAGTAATTGTATAGAGAAATTCAAGGACCTGCCAGTAAATTATTCTCATTTAGTCTTCATAAAAATATAGCATTATTATTATATTATTAGCGCGTCAGAGACTGGCTGTTTCTAATAACGAAAGAAGAATGTTTCACCTATCTCGCTTCCCTCTCGACCAAAAGTTCCCCATACTCCATAGTAAACAAAAAAAAAATTTCAGAAAGCTATTTCATATTTTCAGCTGTACACCGATTTTCCTATTCGATAAATTATCCAATTGCTCACGGCATGATTACATTGGGAATCCTTTACTTACATTGGAAAACCCTCAAAAAGAACTAATAAAGTTAGTTTACAGATCAAAGCATTGCACTCGAAGCAAACAATTCAATTCATAAGAACTTAATTTTCCAACACAAGATAAAGACATCAAATTTAACAAAAGCGGATATTACAGACTAGATTATGTTGTAATGGTAATCTAACAAGAGAACACACCTGGGGCAAACATTGACCCTTTATGATACCACACACAATGATTCCACATTGGGAGTCCTAAACTTTGCCTAACTCAAGTGTATTTTGAGTAGAAGTACTTGAAAATACTCGGTCTCGGAGACGGCTTAACGTCCTCTCCGAAAGGATGGCGTGTTCAGATTTATTCACCTCCAGGGTGATTGAATCCAGGACCAGAGTGGGTATTGAACCCCAGATCTACCAGTCCAGAAGCGAGCACGTTGCCACTGTGCTAACCTGGCTCGCACTAAATTACAGACTAAGTGAACAATATTATGTGGCAAAGAAAAGGATTTCAAGACAACGGTATGAAGAATAATATATCCAGTTAAACACAGCAGAACCAATACCAACATCGCAAGCGAATCGTTCAATATCATATGTACTTTAAGCGGAAAAAAGGAAGAACTCAATAGATTTATTATATAAATCCATAAATAGGACGCGAAGGATAGAATGACCAAGGCAATAAGGGAAGTGTTAGAAATATTAAAGCAGCTAATAAAACCATCATTAAACAAACAAACCCTATGGATGACTTATTTACCACTGACTGAATCAAGGACGTTAGGAGAAAGACCAACAGAACAAAGAAGAGGCAATGAAGAATTAATAGTGAAATAACTTATTTTATAAATAGTGAAAAAGCAAACTATTCCAATATTTCATCACGCGACAGATGGATACGTTATCGAACAAGAATAATCAATACAAAGCTATAAAAATATGGAAATAAGATAATTTCAAAACAGGTCGAGCGAAGAATGATTTTTACGAAGTATATTCCTCATTAATTCATGAAAATAGTTTTATAGGACGTTTGATAATACTACCTCGTCACGAATGCACGAGTAGATACCTAATTCAGGACGTGTAATAGGAGTGTGCGATACTTATTGGCGACTATTCCTCTTATATTGGAAACGTGCTCGTAGGAAGTCTTGTGTCATTGAAACAAAATTCTTGGGTTTCCAATATAAAAATAACCGTTTTTTTTTTATTTTTTATAATATTGGGGAAATAGAAATTTTTGTATGACACGGCATCCCTCGTAGGGGATAAAATCCATAGACTCTGAGCTTGTACGAAATCAAACACTCTTTAACACGCTCTTCTATAATAAAGTTGGTATTAACTGTGGAGGGCAATACGCCTCAAAACACGTAAAAATACTGGCTTCATACGAAATCAAAGACTATTATTGTGCAGCCACAATAGTTTGAACAAGATATAGAAAGCAGAACTATAACATCAGCAAGTTATTATCTTGATATCAAGATAAATCAAACCACTGAGCCCTTTCCTGGAAACTTAACTTCAGGGCCACAGATTGTGGAGTGGATTGGTCAGACTCCTACTATTAAACCCCAAAAACATTCAACCTTCTTTTATTTATTTCTTATTAATTTACTTTTTTTTATTTAAATGCCTAAAAACTGAATACATTGAAACATAATGATCTTTTCATATTAATCTACGAATGGTCTTCAGTGTAATTTGTTAATAATGCAAATGCTTTTAAAACAAAACTGTCGCTTATTAAAGTAACATAGGAGAATAACTGACAAGAAGATGCAGTTCAAGACAATAAGAGAAAAGGCTTCTGTATTATTCATAAAGCAAACACTATGCATCAGGTGAGTGTGAATATAATTCAAAGTGACATCTCTTCACACTTGAAACAATCCATTCCCAACTACTACAAGGGCAGGAAAGAATTAGTTGTAAAAGATATCTTTCTAAAACAACACACTCAATGGACTATGCACTTAACTGGCTAAATGTGTTGTATTTTCTCTCATTTAAACATCACTTAAATCTTCTCTGCCTAGGACTGGAAAAATGCATATCAAGGAAAGGTAAACTATACAAGTTTGCAAATTATCTTGTCATATACTTTTAGAGGTAATTATTCATGATAAAATAAAAGATCATTTTTAAATTTTAGCAGGTTTTACGAGCCTCTTAAATACCCTTCAACACACATGGAAAACAATTAATAAGAAATAAGTAAATTTCAATATAAAAAAAAAAGAAATAACCTTTATTTATTATTATATATTATTTACAATATTATTTTATTATTACTATAACAATACTTATTAACTATTATATTCAGTACAAAATTGCTAGTTTGATCCAAACAGGACATATACAAGTTCAAAACGAAGAAGCTCAAAAAACACAGATTAAAGGAACACACCTACTAACTCAATTTCTCGGATAATCAGTCTTCAGGAGAAAAGAGAGAGGAGACCAAGCACGCCGAAAACGCAAACATTTGGTTTAAGTTAAATTTGAGTTAGTAAGTGTGTTTCTTTATTCTCTTAGTAAGATTGTTACTGTACTTCAATTTTGAACGTATATATTATTATAAGAATATAATGAAGATATGGAAAACCTATCATTATTTAGAATTCGCAATTAGCTAAAAATAATTTAGTATAACTATTTATATATATAATCAAACCACAATATGAAAAGCAGATTAAATTAAATTAAATTTTCTGCCTACTTTTGTCTTGATCAGTTTTTTTGATTTATTTTCCAAATCTCGTATTTGTCCTTTAAATTCTCCAGGAACTAGGTATATTAACTCACCATATGATTTTCTGTCCATTTTTCATTATTTAATTAAAAATTAACAGAATATTTAATTATTCTGTCGTATTTATTATTAACGACGTTTCGGTCTTCCTTGAAATAACCGGTTATTGAATAACCAAAACCGGTCTGTTTTTATTTTTCATAGTGTAGTGTAGTTATCAGTATAAAATAAATATTGATGAACTATAAAAGTAAATCTTTTGGTGAGCTTGTTTATGCTCTTCCCTGCCAGTGGAAGCCCTTAATAAGAAGATTGGAAAAAGTATCGAGGAAATACGAGAGGATAAAGATAGGCAAGCAATTTAATGAAATATGTTTCAAAGAAGACCTGCTCCCTAAGTACACCAATATATATATATATATATATATATATATATTATAGGTGTATAATGTAATCGGGATTCGGTCAATTTTCCAGGATCAAAATCAAACTCTCAATGCCGACGTTTCGGTTTTATTTAAAACCTTTTTCATAGGCCTACAAACAAAGGATGACAAGAAATCATATATAAACATCAACATATAACCAACATCAAAATGGAATATTACAGTTGTGAAAAAACAAAAATATATATACAAGTAGAAGTAATAGAAAAGCAATAAACATTTTTATGAACTTACAGAAGTCAGAATTTTTCAATTAGAAAAATGATGAAATTTACGTTATATAAAATGAAGTAACAATAGATAGTTAGTGAACTAACATCTTAACTGGTCAAAAACTTGGACCAGACTAACTGATTACAATTACATGTAAACCGAAACACTGTTCACTCAAAGAACACAAAAAGGAACTAAGGAAATTAAATTTCACTAAAATCAACTTAACACTCCTGAATAAATAGTGTTCAAATTGGTAATGTCACTTCTATGATTAACTGAACTTAGATCTTTTTTAATATATAGCATTTCGAGGGTCTTTCTTCTTTGCTCATCTTGTTCTTTATCTACTATAATTGCTTCTTCAAAATCGAACATGTGACCTTCGTAGGCCTATGAAAAAGGTTTTAAATAAAACCGAAACGTCGGCATTGAGAGTTTGATTTTGATCCTGGAAAATTGACCGAATCCCGATTACATTATACACCTATTCTATCCAACGGTTGATATATTATTGAATTTGTTATATATATATATATATATATATATATATATATATATATATATACTTTTTCGTTGGAAATACGATCCATAACGGACAAATATAGTTCAATATAGAAAAAGAAACATAGAGAAATCAAAAGAATACACTTACAGTCTCTAATTTTTGGTTTGAAACGTCTTCAGGAGAGATAAGAGAGGGAAACCAAGCGCACTGGTTCAGAGACGGTTGGAGACCAAACCAACCTTTTACATGTAAAAGGTTAAGGACTTCCACCAACTAGTTGGGTTTTTGACTCTGACGAAGACCGTTTGTTACGGTTGAAAGATCTTAGTCTTGTTTTCCCATTTCTTATTGTGGTTTGATCATATATATATATATATATATATATATATATATATATATATATATATATATATATGTGTGTGTGTGTGTGTGTGTGTGTCTGTGTGTGTGTGACATATTATATACACGTAACTCTTCTTTCAAACTCCTAAATTCACAATTTTCCATCATCTCACGATTCGGACTCGTCAACTCTAAACTATCTTACTACTTACGACTCGAACTCCTCAACTCCAAAATGTCTCCCTTCTTACGACTCGGACTTCTCAACTCCAAAATGTTTTACTCCTTGCAACTCTGACCATTTAACACCAAAAAGGTATCGCGATCCTTCGATACTAAAAAGGTCTAATTTCTAACGACCTTGACTCTGTAAATCTCTTAATGAATAGAAACTTAAATATATTATCAACGAATTAAAGATATAGAGTAGCAGTATGATGTAAAACAGAAAGAACCATGAAATAATTACCATGTCTGTATAATACATGTCATGATGGTTGTGATAAGGATTCTGATCTGACATTGTACACTTGTTTGTTCGCCAACACGACAATTATAATCACGAGTTAGCGGTTTACTACAGCCCAATATCATTATCTATTTAAAAAGTCCAAATAATTCTATTGCTGTATCGTTTCTAATTGCTCATACTATCTAAAGATGTTGGAACTGATAGATATATATGTTAAGAAGCTTTCAAAATCGCCAGATATTAAAGAAATCATTTTAATATGCTTTCATTGATCCTTTAGGAAGACTATAAGGGCTTATATGAGCTAAGGGAACACAGGTAACCTAAAACAAAAATAACCTACAGGAACAATTCAAACCTACAGCCACATTCTTAATCAGAGAATTACTTTGATTATGATAAGCAATTTGCAAATGTGGCTTCGCAGCATCAAGGACTTAGTACTTTTGTACTTATCTGCAAAAATGATCAAATCAGATACTAAGTACATATAATTTTTCAATTTATAATGGCTATTATTAATAATTTAAAATAAAATTAGAAGCATTATTGTTTACTTCACTAGTGAAAAATAACAATTTAGGGTCGTTTATGTCCCTGGCTGCTTGTTATTCAAACATAATACTCATACAAAGTAGTTGCAGCCGAAAATAGCAGTCTCACCTGTTGAAATCTGCACGACTAGGAGAAACCCCCCCCCATTGCACCAGTCAATGGCTACAGTAAGTCAGACTGGTCTTCTGACAGCCTAAACTAAAAAGGGACGAAATTCCTCAAATGAAATGATGAAAATCCAAAGCAGATATCTTTTTCTCTTTAAACGGATTGATCTTTTAGCATTAAACGATTGGTACCCTTCATTGTATGTAATTGCCTTTATTTATTACATAACCTAGAGCAAATAGCGTACTTTCGTGATTTTATTTGATTTCATTTGATTTTAATTAGAAACAGGAATACCCTGGTTTCGCAATGTTATCTCTACTTTTATTGTAGTGGTATTTACGGATATCTAGGTCAGATTAGGGTGCAATAGAAGTCGCACTAGGAACACACATTGTTAGTCGCTTAGTCCTAACATTGGCCCTTTGTGATAACACAGAAAGATCATTCTACACTGGGAGTCCTAAATTTTTCCTATCTCAAGCATATTAGAGTAAGAATGTTTAATGAGTACCTGACATTGTACAGGCTTAACATCCTCTCCAAGAGACGACATGCTCAGATTTATTCACCTCCCTCGTGAATAAATCGAGGACCAGAATGGGTATTAAACCCCGGACCTACCAGTTCAGAGGCGAGCACGTTGTAATAGTGCTAACTTGGCCCTCTACGCATACCATTTACTAAGCAATCATGGTTTCCTTTAGTTTTTGTTAAAATGTAATTATTAAAATGCTGTTTTTTTTTTTAATTCATGTACAAGTTTTGCTTTGGCCTCTGAAATATTACATCAGGATTATCTTCCATTTTTGTGGCATATCCATAATTTTAACACTTAAATTGTGGGTGATAGGTGCAAATACACTTTTAACTTAAAGTAGTTTAGCCAAAAAAATGTATATCCGTAAATTTGGGAAATGTGCTAGCCAAGAGATTTTACTAATTCATGAGATGCTAACAACGACGAGGAAGGAAACAGTCTATTGGGCAACATCCTTCAAAGCCTTCGCGGTGTGGTCTGCGGACCAAGCTGGAAGTCTGGATGTCTGACATGCCTAAGCAACTCAACAACCAATGGCTGTGTAGATTATTCTTTGGAGAAGCACATTAAACTAAAGTGTTCTTGAACTAACAACACAAAAACAATCAGGTAATATGAACCATTCGACAGAAAAACCTAAGCTTCGCCTTGTGTAATGTTACAGAGGGCCATGCCAGGACTTGGGATATCAACTCCGAATTTGCATTAATCAGAGAACACGTCATTTGACATGTTATTTTTCAAATCTAAGTAACATATATAAATTCTGAAAAATAGAAAGCACATTTTACTTTATGTGAATGAAATCTATTAACCATTGAAATGTCTAAAGTTCTTTGCTCCTTGAAATCATGCGTTTTCTCTATCTCGCTAAGATTTTTAAATAATTATTACTCTGGCCTGCTCTTTACGTATAATCTCATTTATTACACTCCAAAAGTGGCTTGCTGTTCCATTTTCCCCAATGATAAGTATTTCCTTGATAATTGATAAATTTTTTTATTAATCTATTAGTTTATATTTCAAAATAACTGAAATTAATTCTCTAACTGATACTTTATTGGCAACCTTGTTCCGTGGAATACATAATAGTTTTGAGTTTGACTAATACTTAGAACAAAATGTCAAGCGCAGAGTTGAGGAGTAAGTACACAGAAGAGAGAGCGGGGCTAAGAGTGACAGAAAACACGGCCCTTTGTGAGGGCTGTTTGCAAGTAGCCCTTTCAAAGGGTCAAATTGTAAATTCTGTATTACAGTCCTTTTATAAATGACCCTTCCGTGCGCTTTGTGCGACCATTTTCTCTCCAATATAACTCTGCTTATATTATACGTGATTTTTGAGGAATGTATAAATACAATATAGGAATAATATACTTTTAAATCAGGTTCAAATACACAACCTGATTTTATGATATTATAAGTAGATCATTTAAGAGAGCTCTTTATTTGTTGTTTTTAATTTTCACAAGGCCATTGAGGACACTCTCTGACGCAACTAGCGTGCAAGGGAGTGTTGAAGTAGGGTATTCAGACTAATTTGAATTAACCATTACACTTCACGTGCTTATAGCGAAATCCTGTTATCTGTAGACGCCTGCATATCTGAAGGGACAACTATCAATTTTACATATTTCAATTAGAAGAATTTTTATTATTATGAATCTCTTCATAACTTCAAACTCTTTCACTTTTTTTTCTTGAAACAAAAAAAAACATTAGTAAGTTCACGAAATTTTATATTAATTTATTCCATTGTTTTACACGATATCACTAATAACAGATTTTATAATAACATTTTCAGCATGTTTGGGTCTGTGTTAAAAACGTTTAGGGTAATTGTGCTTAAAATTGCCACCTACTGCCTAAAATTATAAACGAAAAAATATATATATATTTAAGTTTTTAACAAAAATTAGACAATTAATAAAGCACAAGAAAAACGGATACGCAAACATACAACATAACTGATAATATATACATAACACAATATTTCACAGTAATGTGAGAAACAAAAATGAAAAAGTAAACCACGGTTAGATTCAGAAACGTGACTAAGATCATTCAATCAAAACAACTGCTTTTCGTCAGAGTATGAGTATGATTCAGATCGAGAGTGACTCTGACGAAGACTAGTTGTTATGGTCGAAAGGTCTCGTCGCATTTTTGAATTTCTTACAGTTTAAACAATGAGTTTATTAGTGACATCTTGTAAAATACAAATAAGTGCATTTTGTCGTAAGCATCAAGCTATATGAATGATGGATGACGTTCATGCTGAATGGGACTCTGTAAGCGTCCTATTCACAGCTGTAATCTGATTGATACGTTAGAGAGGATGAGAGTCAAAGTACACGAGTGGCTTGTATCAGGCCTTTCCGAGTGATCTGAACCACATCGCACGGATTATACACTTTAATTAACGTCATTCATCTTAATTAATAGCATAATTTTTTTCTGATTCAGGATACATCAGAGAGACTTATCAAGGTGTTACAACCTTACATACAGGTATAATAATATCTACAGTATTATGCACAACGGAAATACTTTATATATAAAATGATATTGTTGTATCCTGAAATATTTTGGGAAGCCTAATTCAAAAATGATTAAAAAGTAATGAATAACGTCAAAAATGATTGCTCTTTTTAAGATTGTTGGAAAATAGAGGTTGGGTAATAATGATAACTAACCAATGCACCACTGATAAATATACTGATGAAGAATAATGAAACTTTATCCCATGTTAATGGTGTGTAAAACATGAGATATTTAATCTGTTTCAACCAACAGCTAATAATAAAGATATCGTAATGAAAGACAAAGTCTAAAAAAAAAACGAACTGTAGAGGTCAAGTGCAAACCTACAGAACACTGCACCTCGATATGAATAAATTAATATAAACTTAAGATTTATATTAGCAATAGGGAAAACCGGTATAACTCGTAAGATGTTCTTGGAGTTGTTGGAGCGCTTTCGGACGTTGTCCATCTTCAATAGCAACTAACCTAAAGAGCTGTTATCCAAGAACATCTTACAAGGTAAACCGGTTTTCCCTATTGCTAATATAAATCTTACTAACCTCAGTGATAGTAACAATATGCATCTAAATAAACTTAAAAACACCACAAAAGGCATTTTGTAGTTTTTTTTTTTTTTTTTTTTTGGTAATCTGTTTTTATATTTTAATCCCAACGGATTGTCATTCCGTGGGGGGGGGGGGGAAGAGACTCTAAGATCAATGTTAAGCAGGAGTGCTAATCTGCGACTCGCGTGCCACCAGTGGCTCTCAAAAGTTGGCTGAGAAACTTTTATCGTTGCAGTTAATATACAGAGTGTCCATAAAGTCCGTGTGCAGTTTAAAAAAAATTATAACTTTATTTTTATTTACGATAGAAATAATCTGTAAAAAATATTAGAAAGAAGTAAACCTACATTCTTTTCAAGGTTTTATTGTAAAAATTAATGTTTAGTTTCCACAGTCCTCCATTATTAGCAATTATAAAGGGTAATACGATTTTGCAGTTTACGGTAAAACATGCGCCAACTGATTTACAGTAATCTGTTAAATCTTAGTTATTTTGGCTTTCAAATCTAAAAAATGAATCACATTTAGATGCATACACAGTTGTTTTTACATACACATAAGAAAAATCTAATGGAGTCAAGTCTAGCGAACGTGGAGATGAATGAAATGGTCCACTTCTTCCGATTCAACTGATAGGAAATTTGTGATTTAGAGTAGTTTAGAAGATGGAGATTATATTGATAAAATTTCAATAGAACTTTAAAAAATATAGATTTACTTCTTTCTAATCCTTTTTACAGATTATTTCTATCTCACTTCAAATAAGGGTATATTTTTTTTAAAAACGCACACAAACTTTATCATACTATATGAGTTTTGAAAATACGGTGCTTATTTACTGTGTATGCTGTGGAAAAGTTCAGTTTTTAATATTAAGGCATAATTTTATAGGTCTGTTGGATTAAAATATAAATATAGTATTCATAGATAATAATAAACATAATTAAGCCCTTTTTATTCGCATCTTGCGGCTTTTGAACATCTGGACTTAATCGAGTGTGACACTTGCATTGGGCAAATCTGGACAGCCTTGGATTAGAGATTAGCTCCTCCGCATCTTGAAGATTCAGTCAGGAACTCATTAAAAACCTATTAATGTTATTATAATTAAAAAGTCATTATAATCTATTAATCGGGAGTCAAAGAATGGATTGTGTGTATGTGTGTGTCTGTGTCTTTTTTTTAATTCCAATTATTCAGCATACTCCATATAAATATTACTTACTATTAGATATCCAATAAATTTCACAATGCAATAATAGATGTCATAAAATAACACAGGCACAGATGTGCATGCATGTCTAGAGGACATCTGATGCAGAATCTCAACAATTGGAAATGTAATATTCCTTCTGGAATAAGGACCTTCTATTAATAATAAAAAATAAAGTTTTTACCTAAATTATAAGAAATTACTTATATTTACCTTAAATATAAGAAATCATATATTTAAATGTAATTCCTTGTAGGAATAGAAACAAAATTAGGAAGAGGTAAAAGAAGGACTTTCGGGTCATCATTATACAAGTATATACGCCCATTAGAAACAAAGAAACGTAGCACAAATGAAAACAAGATTACTGCAACTCATCTTCAATATTTCGACCCAGATATAAAGGTCACCGTCAGGAGACGACAGTCAACTGAAGGGTTTCACAAAATCCATATACATATATGCAGACTGCCGTCTTTTCATGGTACCACTTCCTCTCCTGACAATTATAAACAGAGAGTCGAAATATTGACAAATTTTTGGTTCCAAGTTTGTTGTTCTATCTCAGGGCTAACAGTTTTTAAAAAAGATATGTATTTGGTTATTATAAATTGATACAGCTTCTAAATTCAAAATGGGTGAGGATTTGTTCCAAAGACCGAACAAACGTCCAACTTTGGACCGAATTCTCAAGAAACCCATTTTGAATTTTGATTATTATAACTATTTTTTTTTTTTACAAAACCTGTATCCTTACAGACATGCACACAGACACACATCTACGACTGTATTATTTTGGAATAACATTTATTGTAGCAAGTGTAAAGATTATGAGGTATCTAACAGCATGTAATATTTATATGGAGCACGATGAATAAGTAGAATTAAATGAAAAAGACAATAAAGAAACAGACAAACAAATTAACATTGGCATTTTCAAAAATTTATTGCCAACAAACCATTTTTATCGTTTATTAACTTAAACTGTTAAAACTTAAATTGTTATAACTGATATTGAATGTTTATTCAATTTTAAGAGTAATTTTATATTTAATTAATATTTTTGTAATTTAATTAGTTTTCTTTGTATTAATAAATAATTTTGTCAAAATCTTTTATTTATTTTGATTGAAATAGCGTGCAATATTACTGTGAAGCATCATCATAAAAAATCTATTTAAAAAAAAAGAGAAAAAAACACATAAGTATATAGAATCAATCGTAAAAATTGAAGTTATTTTTCAGTAAAATAATTGTCAGTTGGGTTTTTGACTCTGACGAAACCGCTTGTTACGTTTGAAAGATTTTAGTCTTTTTTTCCCCATTTCATATAGTGATTTGATCATTGATATTTAATTATATATATATTATTCAATTATATATATTTAAATTTGGGAAAGAAAAAGAATAAATATATAGTATATAAAATGAACCGAATAAAAATTATTAAATGTTTCGATTGTGATATCAGAGAAAATTTAAATTAAATTATAATTCGATAAAAATTTAAGTTTTTCTTGATAATGGTCTTAAGAGAATTAGTGACTAGTGAAACACTGGTTGCTGACACAGTGATCTAATACTGTTGTAATCATGCAGGGTCAAGTGAGATAAGAGATCCCTACCAAAAAGGATGTTTTATCTTTTCAAGGGCAGTAAAGGAATGACTTATTAAAACAGTGTCATAATGCTGATGCAAATACTGCTCTGTTTATTCTTTTTTCTTTAACTGCAAGTAATTTTATTAGGTTTGTGCCACAAACAGAGGAGATAATGTGTATGATGCAGAGATAAAGTTATGGCAATTCATAGTTATTTTTTTCATGCCATCATTTTTATAATAATTCAGTTAAAATGGATGAACCGAGGAAAAATAGTACAGACAGAAGAAAATTCGTTTTTGTACTGAAAAAAACATAAGAGTATAGTATAAGAGTATATAAGAGTACAGAGCGATCAAATCCCTCTGTCTTTGGTTGTGGACTCATGGATAAATCAACCTCTCTCTTTAACGGGAATACTAAGTGTTTAGAGCAGTGCTTTTCAACCTTTTTGCAGCCGCGGATCCCCCGAGGAGCTTATTTATTCTTGCGGATCCCCTTGTACATAAATATACATGTATATATACGTTTTTTTAATGAAATAAAAACGGCTTATAAACAGAAAAAAAACAATACAGTACTATCTGAATTTTTTTATTCAAGAGAATTACAAATTAATGTGAAATTTGTCCTTGGTGATTTTTGACCAGAACTGGAAAGTTTGGCCTAGTTTTAGAAAGACATACACGCATCTCTTCTTCAAGTGCTAGTAGTTTATTTCTTTTCTCACTTTTAATGTTCGTCATGGTGGAAAATCCTATTTCACACAGGTATGATGTAGAAAACTGTAGGAGAATGCGCAGAGCCTTATTCGAGATTGATGGATATTCTTTTGCAGTTAAAATCCAAAATGAGTCCAGATCAAGAAGTAAACAATCAGAGCGTCACGTATTGGCTAAATTAAATGTTTCAATTAAATGACGTAGGTCGTCATCATAACTGAACTGGCCGACTCAAATTTTGGCTCGCAGTTCTTCCCTAACGTTACCGAAAGTTGCTGGTTTTAGATGTGAACGACGAGTTATCTTGATAAGATACACTAATTACATTGATAGTGTGCTACTGTACTTACATTGACGTGTACACATTGATAATACATTAATTGCACATTGTGAATCTGTAGGTCTTGCGGATCCCCTGGGTAAACGTCACGGATCACCAGGGATCCGCGGATCACAGGTTGAAAACCACTGGTTTAGAGTATGCCCAACTATAATAAAGATCTGATCTTGGTCCGTTAAACGGTATGGATCGCTCTCACAAGCTTTCAGATTGAATTATAAGTCAAAATTTTTACATTTATTGAAAAAAAATATTTCCCGTTGTTTTAAAAATCTGAATATGTTTTTCATTCATTGCATTTATAATCTCAAAGATAATGCCAAAATTTCAAAAACTCTACAGTTAGCTTAGCTAACTTTTCTACTAAGCTACAGCTTAGAAGAAAAAAATGTAATCTAAGAATAGTTTTTTGGCAAAAAAAGTGCCTTTCCTATCATGCATAATTGGTCGCAAACAATAGGACTCAACTACACTATGAGGCCCATTTTTGTGTAAAATATCAACTTGATCCATCAAAGATTCTGGACTGTAGAGTGTCAACAAACTTTGGATACATAACTCACCCACGCACTCACCCACCCACCCACGCACCCATACAGACATCATCAAAAAAACTTCATAAAACGACTTCTGAGACCTCAAGACATGTAATTCCGTCAAAATGTCGAGATAGAATTTTTTCATGATAACTATACTTTACTTATAGTAAAGTAGAAAAAAATAATCAATCCAAAGTTCAGAAAAATGAAAGAAAGTATTGGCAAAGTGATAAAAATTGGCAAGAAGAAAAACTTAAGGAGAAAATATACTTTATCAAACTAAAGAGTCCTAGAGGCAAAACTCCTAAACGATATGGATAAATCGATAAAATGAATGAAGCAACAGAAGACCCTTATCCAGAATTGTCCGTAATGGGAAATATAATTAACATTTTAGCAAATCATATTACGTATAATGGAAATTTAATTTAAAATTGAATTTATTATAAAATGGAAAGCCAATTTAATAGTTACTTGTGTTACTGCCACCGTTACGGTTCCATTACAGTTTAAATGAAATATAAATTCAAGTTAATTTGTATGTATACCAGAGAACGACAGAAAACGGCCTACCTTAATAATATAAGTAATTACACAAAATGGAAAGAAGCCAATGACAGAGTGCAAGCTCTTAATATTTAAACTGTCTCATCTATTAACTGTACAAATGAAACATATCAACTAAAACTATAAACATTGAACCTTATGATCTAACATTAATGTCATCTATAAAAATGAAATGTTTACCTGTCATTTGTAAGGGTAACTGACGACTAATAACTCCCTAAAGATTAGGAGGTAACCCAAATGAGTGTCTCTTATTATCGATGATAATAATAATAATATTATCAATAACCATATGTGATGAACATTAATTGTAAAATAAATAATAAACTGAATTAAAAACATCTCCCAATGAATGAATTAACCAATGTACAATTAAGAACTTGATACGGGAAGATTTTGTTAAAGTATTAGACTACGAACTGGGAGGAAATTACACAGATTTAAGTTTAAGTTATTTTAATTATAGAACAGTTAAATCCAAGCAGTAATGAAGTTCTTGGAGGATGATGTCTTGACTATACAAATGGGGAAAAAAATCCGTATTGAGCCTTTTAGAATTTTTTTTATATTTATGTGTATTTAGCAGTAACAAATATAAGAGAAATAAATTAATTATGGCATATTTAACACTATTTACATATTTACGTGCATGTGTAATAATGGGTAGCGAGAGAAGAGGGGACACATAACTATGTGGTCTCGTCCGTGATAACAACAGTTTCTGGAACCCCGGTAAGGAAGGTGTTTTACTATCCTGGTGCGATGTATGGTATACTTACGGTAAACAGTTAAAAGAAATCATATTAAGCTTATTATTACAATACCATTAAGTTATTATTAGAATTGAAGTTTTTCAGTATTTATAATTAAATGTAAACAATGTTTACAGTAATTATAATTTTAAGATATGATAGACTGTTTTTGACAGACTGTGTTATCCGACTAAGAGAGGGATATCAGAGGTTATCACAGAAGTCTCTAATTTCACTAGTATGAATCATACAACTTTCTATGTAATATTAATTTTTTTAAAAAAATTATATTACATTAGTAGGACCAGGCCTGTGGAATCGTGGAACTGAACTGTCATCTACAACTCGGTGTCGACTGCTACGTCCCGACCAACTCCAGGAATTTTAGACTTTCGACTCAGGCTTCTGTACTTCAAATACTACAGTCCACATCATGTGGATGGATGTGTTATACAGGGCATTTCGTCGCTAATAAGTAAATCTGTTATATGAAACAATATTGCCAGAGCTAAGAGAGTTATAATAAAATACATTACTATCTTTACAGATCAATTCAATCACATGTTCATTCTAATCATAACTTTGTTTTCATTCAAGCAGACAAGTTTGCAATATAAGACATGTAAAGTACATTTTTGGTTCTGCACGTTGCCCATCTAAACTCGTGGAGATCTTATCTTCTTGAAGACCAAAAAATTGGTCAAATAACACTGATACCAAGATATGAGGTAAGAGAGTTTTATTTATCTATAAATGCAAATTATGCAAACCATAGTGGTACTAACAGTGTATAAAATGACTGTGTTGGTCAACTCGAGATACGGAGTCGACATCCTAGAGTACTATTTTTATTGGTATGGTCTGCATTTGCGTTTAATAGCCTATATAACTTCAAATTTGGAAAGTTACTCAAAACATGGTCATAGAACCTGGCTTGGAAGACTATAGTTCACAGAATTTTAAATGATGTTATAGTCTTCGTAAAGAATTCTTGCAAAGGGAGACTGAAGCAAACTGCAACAGAAGCTGCAAATGTCTTTAAAATACTCCGAGATAATTTACAATAACAATGAAACACTTTATAGGTTCCCAAGCAGTTTTCACTGAAAGAAAAGATGGGTATTCTGTTGGAGAAACCCACCTCACACAACTGACTGACTCATCATTGCGGAATCAAAACGCTGCCAGAGGAATGACAGTTTATTAGTGGATTCCTCTCACGAACCAGGAAAGCAGTACAGCAGGATTTTAAAAAATTCAAGACCTAAAAGTGTTCATTTGGGAATAAAAACAAAGAATCTTACGATCTGATGATGAAATAGTAACAAAAATATCTTAAAAACGGATATTTTAAAGAAAATCGAAAACTCCATATGACCGTTTAGACATTTCATTGCCTTCAATCTTGGTTCTGAAAACTGTTCCCCTGTGACGTATCTAAACTCTCAACCTCTCAAATCCCTTTAGTAAAGGTAAAAATGTAAAATTTACGTTTTCCTTCGGGGAGCAAAAAAGGAGTCATCTATACTTGAAAATATAAAAACAGTCAAAAACAAATTTGTTTTGAAAATATTCTAAATTCTTAGAGAACGGTGAATATTCAGTAAAAAAAGAAATAGAATGTTAATACTTAAAACTGGTCATTTGATTATATTTTTTTTATTAACTTGGCTGCAATACAGATATTTCTTAAGATATATTGTATAATGTTGTAATAAAGATTAACTGCATTATTAAAAGTATTAAATTTTACTTTTAAACAATTTTACTTCAATTATTGTTTCTTTTATGATTTCATAATGTTCTTTCGTTTGTACTTCATTTCAGGAAATATAAGCAATCAATATATTTTGAATCTATTACATTGAAAACAAAAAAATGTCGTGCACTAGTAAATATTAAAATAAAAACAATTAACCTAGATATGTCAGATTAAAAAAAAAATCAGATTTCTATTCTACAGTGGCATAAACTGCTCATGGGCAAGTGACCAAGTCGGCTGGAATAAGAGTCAGAGGCCCATATTTGGGTTATTTCCCAAATCAAATTTTAAAAAGTACTTAAATTATATATACAGGTCAATGATGGTGTTTATTTTCCTTTTATAAGTCGTTATGTTAAATAAACATCTATGTTATTAATCAATAGTATAATAATGATAGAAGGTTTATGTATTAAAATGTCATCATTGATACATTGTAAATGATAGTAGACTTTGAACACTGAGAGTCGACACCAAATCCTTTGTCCCAACGTTCACAAGTCAAACCAACCCAAACCAGCTATTTTTACTACTTTTCAAATAATACATACTGCCTCTATTAAAAACAGTTTTTTTTTAAACAGTTTTTTATAAATTATAGACTGAAAAATAATTCAATAAAACACGACAAACTGTTAATTTGAAAAACTATGATATTGTCAATTTGGACTTCTGGAATTCAGTTATTAGAAAGTAACAATGAGTCAAAATCACCAGAGGACACAATCCTTTCAATATAAAATCCTTTTATTTCTTCTGCATGCCGAGTTAAACAATGCACACCGATTTTTTATTTCACTTAACATCATATTTAACTAAACAGTATTATATTTTTATAATTATTATATATCCATGTTGTAATTTTATTACTGATAAGGATATAAAAAGTTAGTTTGTATGAGGTACGAGTATAATTTCTGATTTATTCCTCCATTAGGTATTCTTACATGTGTTTATCTTTGTAATCATTGCTACGAGTAATTCAACTCTTCTTTATTATGACTATTTGTAATAGAGACTTAAGTCTCAGATCTTTAGGATCATGTTTGTCAAATGATTCATGTTATAGAATGACATGTAAGTGGCATGCTGTATTTATAAGAATATTTTAAAAAAATAGGCTCGTCGGCCTACACGAAGATATGAGATATACTGTTTATATAAAAATGACGGTACCTTGGCGTAGAGGTACGAGAGGCGTGATGAGCCAAGCTACATGAGATGGGAGTATCGTAAAAAATGTGAAATCTTATTACAGGTGGATAGCCGATATTTATGAGAAACCCTATGACCTGTTGAGAAAAGGAGTCCAGTTAAAATGACCCACATATATTACTTGCCACACACGTCTCCAACAAAAGAGACCAACAAGGAAATCCTTTGGGGCTATATAACTAGATCGGATTCAACCAAGGACTTATACCTCAAAATCCTTGTTATTCATCACCGTGTTTATTGAAAATTATAGCCATTAAGTTAAATTTAATGATATATTCAAGTTAAGCTGAAACCCTGACTGAAGTCGAATTTTTTACATTTAAATAACATTTTCAAGCAAACCTCAAACAACATTACATCTATCAGTACAAATGTAATTGTAGTTACAATTCAGTTTTACTGAAACCTATTTGTTCAATAATAACTATAAACGTTTTTATGTATTTTATTGATCTAGAACATCCTATCTGAAACAATAGAAGTATCTAGAACATATAGTTAGAGAACCTATTTTTAAACACAGTTGTTAAAACATTTTTGTTGTTTAGTTTTCTAATTTTCTAGTAAACTGCTAGAAAATAATAACTATTTTTATACACAACTAATTCTATACGAAGTTATAATAATAATAATAATACGATATTAGTATCATAGGCATTTGTGAGTACAATACTGGAAATATCAGCAATTATATACAAAAGTGTCTATTCATCGACAGGTTACAAGGCTAGATACATATTTGGAATAACGGGCGACCCGTACGTAGATATGACCTGCTCCGGATCACGTACATCATACATCTTCGGGAGCACCCTACATGTCAAAAGTGGATATAGCGTTTTCTGGTCACCTCCATATCGGGAGCACAGCGTCTTACACGTGCTGTGTAGTCAGGTACACAGGTGTATATACACTGTGCGCCCAACTGAAACCAAAGGCCCTCACTAGTGCAAATGTTGGAAGGAAGTTACTTAGGCTTTTCTTTATGATTATATATTAGTAAGATGTAAAGTCGTGTTTGCTCGCCTCCACGTGGTCGGTGCTTCTGTTTGCCCCTATCATTGCCAAGGGCTTGTTGCTCACGTAAAAAATACATCAGTCTGTTCTGTTAATATGTTCGATATGGCTGGAAAGCTGGGTACGCATTATAACACTAAACCAGGGATGACCTGTTTTAAATTACATTAAATTTTGGGAACAGATAGACACGTTCATGTGAATATATCCTGTTTCAGATTAACATTTCCGGAAGCATGACGGGCAACCCACCCACATATATGTTTCAGACCTCATCCATCTTAAGGAGTACGTTAGCCCCCCCTACAGTTGGGTGATTCGGAAAAGAAATAAACATACGAGACATGATGGTTGATTATTTATATTATCATTTACTATGAATATATTTATCATAGATAAATGGTATTTATTCATTTATTCCCACAGAAACAACCAATTATAAATATCATTATTATAAAACTACAAGAAAGGAATAAAGAATTGGATAATTGTTTTAAGTTTCAGGAAGTAAGATATTGTTTAGCGCGTCACTATCCACGCCACCAGTGACTCCCTCCTATTCAAACTAGTCCTCTTAAATTCCCTTCAGTAACTTCAAAATAATAGTTGAAAAAAAAAGTTTTCAAATTCATAGATTTCCAATAAATATACATACCCATGAGCCTGTTTGATTGTGTGTTTGTTCACACTGCAGAACAAATAAATTAAGAAACCATTTCAACAGCACAAGTCCCATATTTTAGTAAATTTTACTGATCAAGTTTTGATGAAACAAAATGGCAAACAATTAGCGGATATTTATTAATTTTCTATAATGTTGGTGAATATGAGGCCTTGTTTTTGATATTCCTTTCTATCATTTTAATATTGTCGAATTCTCAGTGTGCATTGTGCCAACAGACTTAGCAGCGACGGTGAACACCTTGACGAGCTTTATATGAAGACGTTTTCAGAACGCGTCCCCATCAATATCCGTATAAGTTATAGGATCTAAAAGACTGATATCTAAACATTTGCCAACCGGACAACTTCAGAGAAAGAGGAACCAGAGAGCCCCATTAGAAATAGTAATTTTCTATAATTTATTGTAAAATATTAAAGATTTTTGTAAAATGGTAAAATCCTGCTTTTACCACTATGCAAGCAGAATATAAAATGTTTTTCTATACCTTTGATACCATAGTTTTTTTTTTAAAAAAAAATTATCAATTTCGACGACTTATTGTTTCAACATAAAAATTATTGTTTGTTTACCCGTGTGAAGTCAGTGATGTCCTGCCATTTTATGTAAGTATTTTCTCTTTAAACCCAAAACCCATGAAAAAAAATTGTAAATACATATTGGGGATATTATTTAAACAATGTTCTGTCACATCTTCCCACCAAATATTCTCTAAATGACGGGAAGTTGTAGAAGATGAATGTGTACCTGTATGAAAAACTGTACTTCAATTATTATTTAATTATTCAAAAAATATCAACAAAAAATACAGCTACATAAATTAAGAAGCCCTCGAGTTATAACTGGTGCATAGCTACTAGTGGTCACGTGATAATAAAAAATTAACCCTTTTTATGCTTAAAATATTTAAATAACAATATAATCCTACTAAAACTTAATTTATTCAACTATAACAAATAGATATAATTATATAATTAGCATTCCTTTATCACTAGTGACTTTTGTATTGAAAACTGCAGTTAGAACTTCAAAGTTAGGTCTAAAAAAAATTAAAGTGTTATAGTGTTATTTTTTAATTTATACATATATAAAATTAATAATTAAATGACTAATATCACATTATTAGTTCAGACCTGAGCATATCGTATAGAAGTCAAGGATGATATTTCACTAGAAGTTCTTGAAAAAGTTATTTTTCTTAGATGGGGGGAAACAACAAGATAGAGTGTACGGAGCAAACGAACACACTCGACGACAATGTTATCACTGCTTATCAAATGCGATAGGTCGACCAACGACGCCTCTATCGGGTGACTGACGAAACAACACCAGCTGCATTGGGGCTGCTACCCCCTCCACGCAAACCAAAGCGACCTTTCCCAACTTACCCTTGTCGATAAAATTTACAGCTATTTTAATACCAAACAACCCTCCGAATATCGAACTTAAAGCTATGCCTTTAAATAATTACCGAATTATAAAGTTCGACTAGAACGTTGGGAAAACTTTCTTAATAAGTTTTAAAGAAGGAGTGTGTTTTGGGGTTATGCCATGTACCTTTTTGAAATCACAATGGAATGGCATGACTCAACGTTAAAACTTTCAGTCATTACGTATAATTATAATAATGAAACGATATACTCACATCATTAATAACAAGTTAACAATAAACACGTGAAATAAACGTCTAAATCACAGTAAGAAATCAGTGGCTTAGTAGTTAACGGGTAACACTATTAATCTGGCAAGTGTAGAGTACTTAGCGAACTTCTCGATATTACCTCAGCACCTGTCCTAGCTCTGGGATTTTCTTTTAGATAATTAAAAATTTTTATGTCACCAGTGGGAAATGACGTAAAAGTAATGTGGCGCCTGGCCCGTTCGATGACACGTTTAAGTGAGAGAACAAAATGCTCTAAACATGTTGAGGATGACTGTCAGTGTTTATCATGGGCAATACAGCAAGCTTCATTGAGTTGTCAGTGACCCCTCCAGAAGAATTCATTTAAACAATAGGCAACACTGCTTGTATTTGTAAATATTTATCAATTTTTTTATGCACTGAAATAAAATTATAATTTGATGACTATATGGACATTTTTTTGGAATATATTGATGAATACTTGGGGGCCAGGTTAGCCCAGTGGTAACGTGCTCACTTCTAGGCTCCTAGATCTGGGGTTCAATACCCACACTGGCCCCATTTATTCACACAGGAGATGGTCCTTTGGAGAGGACGGTAACTCGTCGGTCCCAAGCTCAGGAACTCATTAAAGATCCCCAACCTAAATATACTAGAGTTAGGCAAAATTTAGGATTCCCAATTCTGTGGTATTAGAAGGGGTCAATGTTTGGCCTGTGTGTCCTCCTTGTACGACTGCCACTGCAACCTAACCTTGGTGAATACTTAGAGCGTGAATGAAAGAGGATCATAGAGCCCCCTCCTCATCCTTGGATCACTCTCATAATCTCAATTATAAAAACCAACAAATATTGAGTCAAATCTGAAGGAATATCAAAAAATCTAAATTAAATCCCTTTAGAATAACCTTTTTTCCTACAGCTGAGTGACCAGTATGCGTAAGACCAAAGAGAATTGAAAGCAAAACTTAACCTAATAACCAGACCAGGGACAACAGGCATTTACTTACTGACTCCACACTCACGGTACTTGAGGTCATCCAGCAGGAGTATGCTCACGCTCTGGTAGTGCCAATCAGCAGGTGCACTCAAAACTTAACCTAATAACCAGACCAGGGACAACAGGCATTTACTTACTGACTCCACACTCACGGTACTTGAGGTCATCCAGCAGGAGTATGCTCACGCTCTGGTAGTGCCAATCAGCAAGTGCACTCAAAACTTAACCTAATAACCAGACCAGGGACAACAGGCATTTACTTACTGACTCCACACTCACGGTACTTGAGGTCATCCAGCAGGAGTATGCTCACGCTCTGGTAGTGCCAATCAGCAGGTGCACTCAAAACTTAACCTAATAACCAGACCAGGGACAACAGGCATTTACTTACTGACTCCACACTCACGGTACTTGAGGTCATCCAGCAGGAGTATGCTCACGCTCTGGTAGTGCCAATCAGCAAGTGCACTCAAAACTTAACCTAATAACCAGACCAGGGACAACAGGCATTTACTTACTGACTCCACACTCACGGTACTTGAGGTCATCCAGCAGGAGTATGCTCACGCTCTGGTAGTGCCAATCAGCAGGTGCACTCAAAACTTAACCTAATAACCAGACCAGGGACAACAGGCATTTACTTACTGACTCCACACTCACGGTACTTGAGGTCATCCAGCAGGAGTATGCTCACGCTCTGGTAGTGCCAATCAGCAGGTGCACTCAAAACTTAACCTAATAACCAGACCAGGGACAACAGGCATTTACTTACTGACTCCACACTCACGGTACTTGAGGTCATCCAGCAGGAGTATGCTCACGCTCTGGTAGTGCCAATCAGCAAGTGCACTCAAAACTTAACCTAATAACCAGACCAGGGACAACAGGCATTTACTTACTGACTCCACACTCACGGTACTTGAGGTCATCCAGCAGGAGTATGCTCACGCTCTGGTAGTGCCAATCAGCAAGTGCACTCAAAACTTAACCTAATAACCAGACCAGGGACAACAGGCATTTACTTACTGACTCCACACTCACGGTACTTGAGGTCATCCAGCAGGAGTATGCTCACGCTCTGGTAGTGCCAATCAGCAAGTGCACTCAAAACTTAACCTAATAACCAGACCAGGGACAACAGGCATTTACTTACTGACTCCACACTCACGGTACTTGAGGTCATCCAGCAGGAGTATGCTCACGCTCTGGTAGTGCCAATCAGCAAGTGCACTCAAAACTTAACCTAATAACCAGACCAGGGACAACAGGCATTTACTTACTGACTCCACACTCACGGTACTTGAGGTCATCCAGCAGGAGTATGCTCACGCTCTGGTAGTGCCAATCAGCAAGTGCACTCAAAACTTAACCTAATAACCAGACCAGGAACAACAGGCATTTACTTACTGACTCCACACTCACGGTACTTGAGGTCATCCAGCAGGAGTATGCTCACGCTCTGGTAGTGCCAATCAGCAGGTGCACTCAAAACTTAACCTAATAACCAGACCAGGGACAACAGGCATTTACTTACTGACTCCACACTCACGGTACTTGAGGTCATCCAGCAGGAGTATGCTCACACTCTGGTAGTGCCAATCAGCAAGTGCACTCAACTACACTTCTATTTTGCTCGCTTCTTTTCTACTTCGACTTTATTTATTCCATATTTCTCCTCAAAGAAACTATCGTCATAACAATCATTTAAAGTTATTAAGGTATATAAGTAAAGAATTATATAGAGTTTTGTATGTATGATATAATTTTACATATAGATTGAGATGTCTTTGTCTACCTACCTAATCATAATCAAACCTCAAGAAGCGTTGTCATGTTTTTTACATGTTTGCCCAATATCATTTATAAAATATTTAACCTCTAAAATATTTAAGATTTGATATCATTATATTGAATAGAGCTTTCGAACATGTACTCAAACTTCAATCATGCTATGAAGATGAACAACTTTATCAAGGATTACTGGCCAGAAACAGTACGAAAAGCTATTTGTTCATGAATATGAAAGTCAAAATAAAGGAAAACTTGATGAAATTAATAAAATATAAACAGTATTCAAATTCATATCAGAATATATATTCGGCAAAAAATGGAAGTGCAAATAGTAAAGGTGACAGAGGCTGCCAGAGGATAGGTGTGCCAAGTCGAGTTCTAAAAAGCAGCGAAATCTGCCCCAGAGACCTTGACCGTGGTGCCTCGACGACCGTCCACCCGGTGTATAAATAAGGCTTTACTCCCAGGCCTTGTGAATGAATCTATAGTCGCTGACCGCTTCATCCAAGGCACCGCATCCAGCGCCTATGAAGTCTAAACACGTTTCAACAACAACCAACTTTAATCTATATCAGAAAATCTAGATTGGCCCACTCAGCTTTACATTTAATATATAGTCATAATATTAAATGCGTTGATAACCAAATGAGTTTTCGTTTTATTTTTTATGTAACTATTGTTAACGTGATGAAGTTATAATAAATATCAACGCATTTAATAAATAACAAATAACTAGTTAATAACAAATAAATATCCACTAGTAAAGTATTATCAAAATTACAGCTAACAATTCAATGATATTATATTTTTTATTGTAGCAATAAAAATTTAACCAGTTGTAACAAATTTCAAATCATTGATCTAGGACAGTGGTTCTCAACGTGGTCCACATGGACCCCCAGGGATCCACAGAGGATTACTGGGGTTCCATGAAGAAAGTAGTATTCTGAAGGTCCATGACACGTGGTTAGGACTCTATGTTAAGTTTAAATGAATTTATCAGCAAACAAAAAATAAACTAAAGCGTAGTGAGCTTTGGCCGTACAATATTCACACATAATTAAAATATAAGGCCTAATATCCTCGACAGTTTGTTAAAATGTTCCAATGTTTTAAAATTTTCTATTGCACTTCTCTTTATGGTACATTCAAAATTGATTCTGTTACAATTTATTTCAGGGTACTTTATAAAATGTTAATAAAGGAATATTTTGTTATTGTTTTAAAAACATTTTTGTATTTCGGCATGCGTTGTAGATGTAATGAAATTATTTCATAATTAACGATATTCATTTACCTAAAAACAAATATTTATTTATAAATTTGTATAATTATGTTTTTTAAGTATCCGGGGGAGTGGGGGTCCACAAGTAGTTTTTAGGGGGTCCACAAGTAGCTTTTAGGGGGTCCACAAGTAGCTTTTAGGGGGTTCACAAGCAAACAAAGGTTGAGAACCCCTGATCTGGAACAATGAGGCAAGTTATTATTAGGAACTATTGATACCGAGAGGGCATTAGATTCCTTGCATTCGTGCGCAGCGCTACACTACCATATGTCATCTATGTAACTACCATTCTTCCCTTTTAATATCAGCTTCAGATTTTAATTTCTTTATCCACCATCAAAATTGTCCTTAAAGGATTATCTTTCACCCTGTCAGTAATAGGTATAGTTTGCCAAAATACTTTTTCTCTTCAAGGCGATTGTGTCGCTTTCAGATTGAATGGGTCGATCAAAAGTTTCCGCGACTTCCAGATAGTGTCTGAAATATTAATTGCATCTTACACAAGTAACAGTTAAGAAATAAATTGCAGTTAGATATTATACATTCATTCAGTAATTTTTCCTTTGAAATATAGTATTTTCTCTTAAATGTAAATTCAGTTGGAATGAGTTTTTTTAAACTAAGCTAAACACTGTTGCTGTAGCCAACTTTCATTTGCTTTCTTCTTCACCTATTCTTTAAGTTTTCCAATCTATTCTAAACGGTTCACTGTCTCCCCTGTATTTCCTTGTTTCTAGATACCTATATAAGAGTTAACTCATTTGTACTGGTTTAATTAATAATTTTTGTCACACAAGTATACCAGACTGGAGTACTTTTCTTGAATTCAAAAAGCTTGCTATCCAGGTGATCATTTTTAATCACTTCAACACCCCCAGTAAAATTTATAATCTATACTTACACTAAATACTTGGGGGGCCAGGCTAGCTCAGTGGTTACGTGCTCACCTCTGAACTGATAGGACCGGGGTTCAATCCTCACCTGGCCCGGGATTTATTCACGCGGGAGGTGAATAAATCTGTGCACGTCGTCCCTCGGAGAAGGACGTTAAACCGTCGGTCCCGAGGCTGTACAATGTCAGGTACTCGTTAAAGATCCCTACTCTAAATACATTTGAGTTAGGCAAAATTTAGGACTCCCACTGTAGAATCAGTCTTGGTTGTGTGGTATCACAAAGGGCCAATGTTTGGCCTACGTGTGTTCCCTTGTGGGACGGCCACTGCAACCTAACCTACACTAAATACTTTCTTATCATTGCAATCAATAATCCATTAACATAATTCATTTTGAAGTTTCTAGAAAGAAATGTATTGTTTTTGATTCAATAGACATCAAGGAGCAATAGAACCAAAAGTTCTTACTAAGAAGTCCTGAGTAATTTTTTAACAGCTAAATTTAATATTTTGTTCATTAAAGTTGTTGGAACTGATTCGGTTATGATGTGTCATCCTTTATGTAGGCGTTTATTTACTTCTCATATTACTGTAGATAGTATATTGTCTTTTTTTATATAATATTACTCATTTAATATTGTAAAGACATGATATATTCCTAGTATGACAATATATATTAATAAATTATTTTATAAAATCATACAAGACGCGACTCTCAAATAGTAGCCTTATTGTCATAAAAATTAAATAGTACCTTTCCCATACTCCAATATTCTCAACAATAATGGAGCTCCTAAACGAATATGTATCAGTATAACCTTGATATATAAAGGGTGGGACATGCAGACTGATTGAAACATTCTCGCTTCACAACCATCTTTCACCCTAGGGAACATACAATTTATAGCTGTTGGGCAATTATTAACATGCCTTAAATATGTTACTGTTATTACATATTATATCAAATCACCAAAACATCTTTACTTAAAATTTTCCTATCAAACCTTAAAACAAGAATTATATTTGATTGAATTCTGAGAAAAATTGTGCAAGTTAATGTAAACAAATTAAGTAATTAAATAAATAATGTAAATAAATTAAATGCATTAGTACAAGTTAAGCTTCAGTTTTATAGTTTTATTGCCTCTTCAGTCTAATCATAATTAATTGATTTTTTTTTGTATATTGCTAATTTTAGGTTCCATTTTTTGACAAAATTTCATTGCTATTAATTTATCCGTTTAGCTTAAAAATCATTTTCTGCATAAAATGTACTATAATATTTATATTACATTTTCTTTGATATAATTTTGACAAAGGGGCATTCACTCATCTTTTCAATGCTACTTTGGTCATAATTCCATTAGGATTCATTGAACTATGTGACCTCTATCGCACCCAGAAACTTTCATTATATGTCAAAAATTTTACGTTTTATATCAAAACTTACTTTTCTGGTTATTGATACATTTTGAAGATTGTTTTAAGTTAATGTTGTTATTAGTTACGTAATAATAGCAAACTTTCAGTACTCTAGAATTAATAGTTCAGGTAAAAAAATGTTTAAAAACACCTCTTACCCCAAGATTGGGAGTATAAAATACTACCCTCAAGAACTGAAGCACATCCGCACGATGTGAAGAAAAAGAGACTTTTACCTCTTAGAATAAACACACTAGATACTAGTACGTCCAGAGCATTGAAACATTGTTGTTATTATGAAACTGACAAAAACTGTAACTGGTAAAAGCTTCACATTTTTAAAACAACGAGGAAGGTCTTTTTTTTTTTAAATAGAATGTTAGATTTTTTTCTGATGTTGTTTCTGAAAGCTTGTGAACACGATGGAGACTATGACATTTGATGGATCGTAATAAAAATTGTACTCAAAAATAGAGCCTTTTAAAGGCGTGAGCTTCATACTTTTAATTGGAATTACATGAAAGATAGAGGCATTAAGGTATATTTTATGATTCCAGAAAATTATTACTTTACAGCAGAGAAACTAAACATCAAAGCATAAAAATGTTTCAAAAAAAAAATCAATGAATTACAAAAGGTATTAAAGCAATAAAAACTGAAAACTTATTTGGGTAATTTTAGTAAGACACTTGTTAGTTTTGTTTACATTGACTTAGAAATCTTCTCAACTGCATGCAGTCAAACAAAATTGTTATTTATAAGTTTAATGCGTTTAAAGTTCTGATAAGTAGTCAATATTATAAGAAAATTTCACAATGAATACTTGAAATAAAAAACGACGTCTAAACCAGAAGACCTTTAGACCTAGAGTTTTTTTCTCATTTTTACTGTGGTTTGAACGTTGTTACTCAATGTTATATTTCAGAATAAAATTCTTAAAACTAATCAACCTTAGATGTTTTCCAGAGTGCGATGAATGCTCTCAAAAAAAAAGTTTTATAATCAATCTACATTACCAATTAAAAAGTTTTAATGTCAGATATGCAAGTCTGCTTCGTTAAGGGAATGATTGTTTTTGGGTAGTTTTGAAGTTCGAGAAAGTTACTTCTTCATTCTTTATGACAAAAATGCTACTAATTTAAAGCCACTTTTTCGGTGATTCGATATACTTACAATTTTTAATCAGTACTATCTTGCTACCAATATGTCATGGAAGCTTAAAGTATTTGGGAAACAATTATACTAAAAATGACAAACAATTGTGTCCTTCTGTAGCAACAGAAAATTTTTTACGTAAGTAAATAACTTTTCAAGAAAAACCATAAATATTCGATGAGCAAATCTATAGACTCACGTCCAAAAAATTTGGGTCAGCAAATAGAAACTTAAGTTTTAAAAGAATCACTCTGGGTTATTTCATTAATATTAAAGGAGCTTTTGATAACATGCATTAGAATCCAGTTAAATTAGAGACTTAATTTATATATTTATATATATATATATATTTAAAATAATAACTGAGTTTTCAATATATATTAATATACTAATTTTTATCGTTGGAAATACGATCCAAAACGGACAAATATTAGTTCAATATAAACATTAAGAAACATAAATTTGGATTTAATCAGAAGAACACACTTACAGTCTCTCAGAGACAATGTAAGTGTAAGCTTCTTCGTGATTTCTCTATGTTTCATTTGTTTATATGAACTATATATATATATATATTATGATATATATATATATATATGATATATATATTATATTAGAAAATACAAGATCTGTGGCAACTGCAGCACAGAAGAATTTTTTAGAAGAAATACGTTCAAAAACCGAAGATCGAGGCAACACTAGCTATCAAAGATTAGGAGTGCAGAAGAACTAGCTTAAGCAATATTGTTATTCATACATATGTTTGAGCTGTGGCAACTGCATGACCAGTAGAATAGAAATAATCGCCCGAAGGATCGAGGCCACCAGCTTAAAGTTAGTGAGTGCAGAGCTGACTGCAAATTTTATACATACATATTTTGCTGTGGCAATACTGCAGCCAGAAGAAAAAAGTTAAATAACAAGACCGAAGGAAATCGAGGACCACTCAGCTTAAAGTTAGTGAGTGCAGATTAGTTCTGCTTTGCAAATTTTAACAATATATATATATATATATATATATATAGAATAGTGGTGGTCGCCATTTGGTATACATTTTGATTAAATTCTTTGTGATTCTGGTCTTTTTAATTCCCCAGATTTCAAGTCCGTAAGCCCTAATCGGTTTTAAGTATTGTAGTATATTGTATGTAGTATATTGTAGTATTGTAGTATACATCAGTCTTTTATTGTGTAGAGTCAAATTTGATCCATTGTCGAGAAGAGCATCTAATATCCTCTCATTAGGTCCTGTCGTTTCACTTTTGTATGCATCTGGATTCCATGCCAGTCGTTTTGTCAATATACATCCCGAGATATCGCACTACGGAAGAGTTGTTCATATAAATACGAAGACAACCTTGTTTAATAGGGATGTATTTGGATTGTTAAACAGAACTTTTTATGTTATTAAAATTTTAACAATTTAATTAACTTTAAAATTAAATAATAAAGTTAGCAAGCAAACTGTGAATAGCTTTCGGGCTTTTCGTATATTCTTGTTATTTAATTCATTATTATTTACTCTATTCATTGACTGAAAACGAATTTACAGATTATCTAACAATCAGGAATTTTTATGAAGTTTATAACTTTTAAAGTGATAATTATTATCAGTTATAAAAAATTAGTTATTACGATTAAAAAAATATATTAACACAAATAGTAACAGAATAATTCAACAGTAGTGGGCCTATAATCTGGAACTGCTAATTACGACACAAGTGTTTTATTAATAAAGATATATTATGTAAGTTATTCTTCCAAAAAATTCTGATTATTAAAATCTTAATTAAAAATTCTAATTTATTAATGGTTAATGAGTTCTAATGTGAAAACTAATCTAATTATAATAATAACTAACCTGCATATTAGTATTGATTACTTAACTGCAACAAAAGTTTTTATGCAAAATTGTCCACCGTCTTGAATGATCTTAAAATAGCCTTTAGTACTTTCAACCAACTCTACTGAGGTTTTATATCATACTTTCCACAGTTGAAGTTTACAAGCCAAGGTGATTTTTCTTCTCACCGTTAGGATGTTAGGTTCAATACTCCCCATTCTGCCCATTTGTTTCCTCTATAAGCGTGCTCATTTGTTATTTGGTAACCATTTAGATAAGAGTGAAACATTGATGATTCGAGCTCGGCAGTTCAAAATGTTGCCTTATTTCTTTGAGTCGGCGTTTTTCCAACTATGCTGGTCCAATAGATTAGTCTGCCGTGGAAGACGGCTAGGCCAGCCTATGAAATAGTGCTATTTCATCTAATGTTTGCTTAAGTATAATAACATTGATGTGTTTTTTTTTAAATATAAACTGTTATTGAATGTATATACCTGCCGTGTGATAAATAACTAATTGAATAAATACTCTTTCGCTTAAAGGCCAGAAAATGTAACTTTATAATAAAGTTTTTCATTAATTATTGATAATAAAGTGATTTATTCGTTATTGAAGTTATTCATTCGTTTTAACAAATGAAAATGATCAACAGTATTTTAATAACCGACATACCATAACCATGTGGATATCTGCGGAAGCTTCAAGATAGCACATATGTAGATTCGTCAGTTTTAACTCACGAGCTCTGCCAGTATTTGTTGTGCGGTATTTATACATGAATAGAACAGGAGAAGAAACACTAAGTCTTTACAAAAAAGATGTTATCCAAAGTCTACGCGTTTTCAACACTTGGTGTATATCGTCAGGTTACATCACATTAGTGATGCAGATGTTACCTGACGATGAGCACTCAATATTAGAAACACATAACACCTTTTGTGTGTTGAGTCTTAGTGTTTCTTCCCTTGCTCTAATCATATTTACCTGAAGATTCGTAGATCTGTAGTCATTATACCATGAGCTCAAACTTTTGATTCTATTTTATCATAAGTGGCAAAATGGCACTAACGACATTAAAATGACTTAATTAATTAAATTAATGTACCAATAGTTTTAATAATGGATTAACTTATAGTAAAGTTGAGTATTGACCACTTCAGAATTGTATTATTTTGATAATAGTTCATCAAAACATATAAATAATTTTTATAAAACCTTTTTCTCTAAGGATCAGAGGAGTGAATTTGTTTATTTACTGGAGAAGTGGAGTCGGGTATTATGAACTCTTGGTGAATTATGCATTCAACACGCTTGTACCCCGTAAAGAAAACTACTTCATCCTCTGATACAAGTAAAGAAAAACACGAAAGGTATTTAGAAAGAAATATGGACTGTACACATGGAAGCATATGGGGCTACATAAACAATGGCCTACCATCCCTCAAAAGGGTGTCTTTTTCAGATGTAGCCTAATAAATATGTTCTCCTTATAACCTACTTTGCTCGTATTTGAACTAAAAATGTCAATAGTCAATGTGATATCAGATTCGAAGCAGAGAAAACTGTATTCGATAGTTAAACACCAAATAGAACTCGAATTTATATTCCATCCCAATTTACCATTTTCTAGATTTTGAACTCTTATTGGATTATATTATCAGTGATATGAAATCGACGCGATGTAATCTAAGGTGACATCAATTTGGCGCCCCGATGTAATTCCTAATAATATCAAACACAAAATTATAACCAATGAGTTAGATTTATAACACTTATTGGAAATTATTATATCTTTAAATGTAACGAAAGAAATGAGCGATGCCATCCAAAGGATTGTCGCTAACCAATTTGAGAGGCTATCATTTGATGGACATTATAGTAACATATTAGTTAGCTGAAAACAAACGATTCGTTTGAAGAATAATTAAATTTTCTATATATATAAAAATGAATGTATCTCTGTTTGTTTGTACTCGATAGATTCAAAAACCATACATCCAATCGCCGTGAAAATTTAGGAAATTATTAGGTATATCCCTGGGAAGGTTTATGTAAAGTTTTTTTAAAAATCAGAGTTGTGGTTCAGGTAATATCCCAAAAATATTATATTAGATAAGGTTTGCTGTATAACCTGTTTGTTTACATTTTGACTTTAATTGGGAATAGCAGCCGGAAGTAGGTTATTCTTTATGATAATATGTCCACATGCTTTGTTTAATTAGAAATTTTTTCAGATTGATATTAAAGACAATTATTGTAATTTTATATAGGTTTCTTATTAACTTTAACAAAGCTTTAGCTATTATCAATAGTTTACAATTAACTTTTCATATCTAATTGCTTTAAGCATTAAAGAAAGTTATGCGTTAAATAATAACTTATTAACTTTAAGTATGCATAATAGTATTACGAATAATAATGATAGTATTTGAACCAATGGTGGGTGTTGGCTACGCGCGTGAAATGGTCCAAGAGCCAGTGGCGGCCGTTGACTACGCGCGTGAAATGGTCCAAGAGCCAGTGGCGGCCGGTGACTACGCGCGTGAAATGGCCCAAGAGCCAGTGGCGGCCGGTGACTACGCGCGTCAAATGGCCCAAGAGCCAGTGGCGGGCGTCGACTAACAAGCAAACAACATTTTATTTAAATCATCTAAGAAGATATTTATTTCTTTGTAATTAATATTTTAAAAGAAAAATATTTTCAAGTGATAATTAGTTATTGAATATGACTTTCATTTTTAAACGTTTACTTCTGATAAATTACTTTCGAGCTCTGAAATTCCAATAAGACTAATGTAAGCTAATCTGACAAGCGGCTTCCGGTGGACTTGATAAGTGTTCTTTTTGATGTTACATTGCCTTTACAATAATCCGAAATTCATAAACCTTTTAACATGACTATTCATATAAAAAAAATACTAAATCAAAATTTTGATCTCTAAATAACGAGAAGTATGATAAACAAAATTAATAATACAACTAAAAAATATATTAGCTGGATAAGGTACTAAAATTACTATCCCATATTTCAATTTTGCAACAAAACAGTATGGAACGCTTAAAATAGTTCCGTGCAACTCTTTACTGCAAATAAACCATCTAGATATGGATGCTTAGAAAAAAAATATAGAAATTTAGTACTCTTTTTAAAGTTATTTGGGTAAATCAAAAAGATCTGCAAAGGATGAAAGATGTTGACAATTATAAGTGAAAGGGATTTAGGGGAAATAAGTTATAAAAATACAATAAGGAAAACATAAACGAAATAGTTAAAACAAATAAAAAGAAAAAAATTATTCGCAAAATAATTACTTGTTGAATCTATCCCAGTAAGATATGGAAAAACTTATGTCCATGAAACTATTGCAGGGAACTAATATAACTGCCTTTCCGATACAGCCTCGTTTAACTAGATTCAGGCTTGAGTAAAGAATACGATTTTGTTTTAATATTTTAAATAAAAGAAAACTTTGAACCGAAAATACCTTAGAAGTACTTAGGAAAACCCACTTGTAATTTCAACTGTTTATATCATATCAAAAAAGTGAAGTTTCAACCGATATCAAAAATAACTGTATGTTTTGATGAATTGGTGAAGTCTAAACTCAAACTCATAAATTATTGAAGACAGTCACGATAGTTTAGCAAAGATTTCTTAACCTTTTATATAGTTGATACTGACTAACGCAGAGTTATTTTGTGGCCTATGAAATTACTTGCATCTTACATTCGTTACTTAGTATGATGTAACCCTGTTTATTTCTTTGACATTGTGTATGCAATTTTATAAAGACTTTTAATAAAATTATTTCTATAGTTTATTTACTATACAGGGTGTTCATAAAGTCCGTGGGCATTTTAAAAAATGTACACCCTTTATTTGTATTTGCGATAGACATAAATATGTAAAGAGGATTAGTAAGAAGTAAATGTACTTTTTTTGAAAGGTTTTATTGAAATTTTATTTAAGATTCCAGATGATACCCATCATGTGGTAACCACCTCTAAATCATTTCCTAACAGATGGATCGAAAGGGCTGGACTATTTCATTGGCCTTGACCTTGGCCAAATTTGACTCCTGAACATTTTTTTTTATGAAGATATGTGAAAACAATTGTGTATGCCTCCAAACCTATATTCAGTTAGAAGATTTGAAAGCTAAAATAACTAATGTGATTTCAAGCCTTACTCTCAATCGGTTTGCAAATGTTTTCCAAGAACTAGAAAATCTTATAACCCTTTGTATTGCCAATGATGGAGAACGTGTGGAAAGTTAAATAAAATTCCAATAAAACCTTAAAAAAGATAGATTTACTTCTTTCTAATTCTTTTTACAGATAATTTATATCGCAAATGCAAATAAAGGCGTAAATTTTTGAAAATACACATGTACTTAATGGGCCCTGTATTGTGAAAAAACTTTCATAGCCAATTAATGAGTTGAAAAAAAAAATTAAAAATTACCTTTTAAATTTAAATACGATTAATTTTATACAAAATATATATATCATATTGTTGTTGTTGGCCAGAAACATATAAAAATAACATAGGCTGATTTCTGTGGCTCATAGGATATTTGTTATGGCTCATTTCCGTCTTGTGCACATAGTAGTGAAAACACTGGCATGGACGGCGAGGTCACCCTCAAAGGCCTTCGTATCCCTTAACATTTCCTTCTTTGTCTTCTTATGATTCAATATTTTCTATGGTTCGTCAGTTTAGCCAAACAAATTAAGAAAGTTGATTATATAATAATACATTTCATTTAAACAGGGGTTTTTTTTTTGCTTTAAATACTAGTATACTTGTTTTGCCAGTTCTGTATTGTAGAGTATCCATGTAAATTAGAGTTTGTGCAGATTAAATTGTCATATAAAAATAAATGCAATGCATAGTTGTAGGTAATATGTTATCTATATGATAAGATAGGAATCTAGAAAAGATAATTTTGTACTTGGTATCACTATGGTAGTGTAATGGAAAGAATTCAAAAAAAAATTAAACATTAACATTTTAAAGTAACAATAATTACATAAAACCATCACGACTGACTGTGAATGTCAAAACGGCGAGATTTACATGACTCAGAGGACGTCATTGGGAAAAATCATTCCCATAAATGCCGAAGAAAATGCAATTTTTAATCGACTATATGTTTTCAGATTTCTCTAAAGATGTTTATTTTTAAAATATTTCAATCTGAATACTTTCCAGTATTTGTTTAAATCTTTTTATCAGTAATAACATTTTCAGATTTAGGCGCGAATCTAAAACTTTACAATTTGAATATTTTAGACCCAATCTAAAAAGTTACCCATATAGAGTACTTCAAGACGTAGTGAACGATACTAATTTTTGAGAATTAAAAAGGAAATCTCTACATAAAAAAGTTTTATTGAAAAACTTGTTTTTTTGTAAGTAATTTTTTTCCAAAAATCATTAAATACCACCTAGTGACCGTGGTATGCACAGGCATCTAATGACATGTGCTAATTTGTTTTATTAAAACTAAGTAGATCATTTAAAACAGGGACCGTTAGTTAAAGCAACCAAAAGAGCCAAAAATTAAACTCGTATAAGATATTATGGCTTTTTTATCTACTATTGATGCTTTTGCAATCGTACAGAAATGTTGAACGCCTATAAAAAATATTAATGAGACACTAATTTATAAATTATTAATTTGTGTTTTGTCACACCTACTCCTTTCTCTTCTGATGTCAGATTTACTGAACATGAAAGTTGTAGTTATCTGTTCTTTACACAGTTTGTTACATTTCTTCGTATTTGAACTTATATATATACTAAATTCACAGAAAGAACATCTATAAAAGATAAAAAAAAACCACTACTATCTTCCTGATGATGAGGTAGAAATGTAGTAGTAAGTTTTTTATCACTTTATCTGTGCGTTCTTTCTGTAAATTTATTTCACTTTCTTCGTAGAATCGTTTTGTTTAATTTTTTCTATGTCTACATAACTGAAAAATACAACACATAAAGAACTATAACACTTAATGGATCAATATTTCGAACCGAAGTTCGTCATCAGGAAGAGAGAAGAAGAAGAGGTACCTGAATTCAAGACCGTGGGTGGCAGGCGTATATTTAATATATATCATTAAATAACTTGTCAACTTTAAGTCTCGTATGTTTCTTACAAACCTTCTCGAGTTTTCTTATATTATTCCTCCATCTCTCCGGTACCATATCATTCGTTTTAAATATCGAATTATTTGTTTTTATTTCTATTTTCCATATTTACCCAGGACCGAAGTTTCGGTCTACACTGACTGACCGAGGTGCATGGTAAGTCTGCGTGAAAGTGTTGTCGTCGTAGAACCAATGTAGCTCGATTTGAGGATCTGACAGTCTCCTGAAGTGCAATTATATCTGTGCACTACATTGGTTTTTTTATGGCTAGATTTATAAGGTAGATTGTAAATTTTAAAAGTATATATTATTATTAGTTATCTTTGAATAAAGCGAAGAGATTGTTAATGTAAATAAGTATTTTATTATGAATTGTAAAAATATTGTAAAAAGAATTCCTTGATAATGGTCAGTGTAGGCCGAAACGTCGGCCCTGTGTAAATATGGAAAATAGAAATAAAAACAAACACATCACTTCATCAGACAGTCTTACGAGGGAGAGAAGACTAAAAAAAATAATAACAAAAATAAATATTGAAAATAACTTTAAAAAAAAGTATATATTAAAATTATTTAAAAAGAACTGAAAAATGAAAAATAAATGAAAACAAATTTGTTTAAAATGAATTAATATATAATAATAAAGAATAATTAATAATTGTGGTGAAATATAGGAACAGATCTAAATCACAGGAAACAAAGATGTGCTTCGTCTGAAACTCTCAAAATAATATTTGCTTTGAGATCTGAAATGCGTTTAAGAACCTGTACACGGAATCAGTCATTGAAACTGAGTCCGTGAGAACTAGCATGAATGACAACGGAGAGATCACTGGGATTACCAACAGACGAACTGTGATTATTCATCACAGCGTTAGCTTAGTTCTATAAGCAAACGAAACCCACGTAAGGCATCACATAGGTTATAGTCTAATCGATGAACACAGTCGCAAGAAGCTCAGGAAGTTTTATGAGGAATCTTTCAGCCAAAACAAGCAGGCTTCATTAGAGGCTCACTCATTGCTTAAAGCGCAAGGAAAGGGAACAAAGGGATGGGCAAGGCAAGTCGATACTTTGTTTACCTGGAATTAATTTGTCTTCGCGTTGTTTGACAAGTAATTTTTATGATTTACCAGTTTGAGCTATATATATTTTATTACAATATTTACACTGAATTTCATAAATACCGCCTCCTTCCCTTCTCAATACCTTACCAGATGCCCTATATCACTTGCTTCAATATGCGTGAGACTCTCACCAAGAACACTTGTTTTGGCTGAAAGATCTTACACATATTTCTGAATTTCTCATTGTGTTTTAAATAAAAGAAATAAAAGTATTCCCCTCAACATCATCTCGTATATAGAAACATCGGCTAAAAGTTCTAGACAATAAACGTTGATTGAGGAATTGGGTGCTAAGTGCTAGCCTTCATCGGAGCCCTCCATTAACTCCCTTATCATTAACAAGTCTGGCAACTGGCTCACCGGGAGAATCTAAATTCAACTCAAAGTTACGCTCAATTTACTCGCACACCTGAATTGACAGAGAACTTGGACCGAGTCTACAAAATCAATTTTAAACAGATTCCTTAAGTGTTTACCAACGAAAAGCTTCATTAATTTTATTATTACGAATCGAACACCATGAATTAACAAACAATATTAATAAATAAAAATTTAAAGGAAAAATGTTACATCCATTAAGAATTATACTAAAAAAAAAGAAATAGTGACCAAATTAATTGGTTCAAAATTGAAATATCTGAATATCTTTAATGGTAACATTAAGGAAAAAGTTTAAATGGAATATAAATACAACTAAGAGAAAGGAATAATTTTTCTCCCTAGAATGACTGTTTCTCTTTTAGTTGTTCAGTTGATAAGGAGCTAATGGTAAGTAATTGATTCATTAATAACAAAAGCAATGGTTGAGAGATAATGAAAGTCAATATACGGTTTTCTTTTTTACGACGATAAAAATTCGTAATATAAATTATTATAAAAACGTATATTAAATTATAGTATAGCAATAAATAACGATAATTTAAGTGTACATTAATTATGTAAAGAAATTTTACATATTAATTATAAAAAAAGAAAGAAACAAAACTCTTATAAAAAGATAATACTTATAAAACGTATTTACTTATAAAACTTCAAAGTAATAAATTTCTTGAAAATGTGAAAGTAAAGAGGAAGAAGTAATTATGACTGATGATGACTTGTCTGTGACTAGGATGATTATTATTATTATTATTATTATTATTATTATGAAGTATATTTCGAACAATTAGTAAAGAGAACTATTTTGGATAGTTATATGGATTGCAAGTCTGGCCCAGTCATACAAATGCTGAACATAGTAGAGCAGAATGTACAATAGAAAGCACTACATTCTATACAAATAGAGGAACTGTGAAGATGGCTAAAAGGGATTGTTTGAAGAGAGCTTTCGATGTGGACGAGGAGTACATGAGAGAACATATGGTCCTAACAACATCATTGATCTTATGAATCACACGGAAGAAAGCAGGGAGTTCACCTGAATAACTTCACCGCCACTCTTCTCTCTCTGACTCCCTCTCTCCACTCTCCTTTGCATTGCTTTGAAAGTCATTTAAACCTAGAAAATTTATCATTTTTTGAAAAAAAATTGTTATATTATTCTGTTTTACGGTTGATATCTTGTATATACATACACTTTTTAATAATTAAACAATTGATCCAAATGGAAAAAAAAATTAACATGCGCAAAAAATAGTTAGTACAGTTACAGTTGAAACTTTTAGTTTAATTGTGACCTATCATCTTTACTTATTTCTGATTATGGTTTAACATAAATTCTTAATATCATTTGTTCATTGCAATATCATTTCTTTTATGGAAATTGTTTTTCAAGTTGAAGTAGACTGTTTGACTACAGTTTTTTCTTTTAAAGAAATTATGTTACAGTCATAATTTTAAACGTTTTACAATTCCATTTTTTTCAAGGAAGTAGTTAGGCATCTATATGGAAATAGATGCCATCCTGTGTGCTGCTTAGTTCGTGATAACAATTGTACGCGATTCTGAATCTGTTCCTGCGAGCAGTTATTAAGAACAACTCCTTACAATGCCATTCTTTACTATTAAATATGCAATTAAAAGTTGTATTTTATCTGATATAGTTATTGAGAAATTACCTTCCGGGATAACACAGGGAAAAATAAATTATGAATAAATTTTCAAGTGCTTCCTGTCTGGGATTAAAGAACGCACTAACTCACCGTGAGCTGCATTAGAATACCGATTAATATGCATCGGCAGATACAATTAGAGCTAAATTAACAGTTTAATAGGGAGACTTGTTAAAACAATAGGCGGGATTCCCAAATATCGGACGTCCATCAACAGGAAGCAGATAGCTGGATTACGTCACAATTGAGTGAGTCATTGGGATCATGTAACAGACAGGTGCCTAAGAGATCGAACTTACAGAACACCACCATTGCCTTCATTTCATATTTTTATGTCTAGCTTTAAATGACATTGTGGAAAGAATAGCAGAGGTGTAAATCAGTTAAGAGACCACTACAAAATACCAGTCCTAATAATCGTTAACCACTCAGCTGATATTAACCCTCATTTTAACTGGTGTTAATATCACGATTTTTAACTGAGTGAGAGAAAGATATATATATATATATATATTATTGTTGAAATATACCGCAGCTTCGGCATTAACATCTTTCAATCTAAGCTTTTCCAGTCTCCTGACAGTCTTACGAATAGAAGGTGGTAATTCTCAAATAAGTTATCCGAAGGACATTGAGACACTTTTTTGAAACACTCTAATAAATATCAACAATTTTAATACAACTGAAAAAATAACATCACAGGTAAAGACGTTAATGGCGAAGCTCCGGTACATTTCAACAATATATATATATATATTAGTACAAGTTGGCAGCAAATCTTCTTGGAGGTATATATATATATATATCAAAAGGCAGAGGTTATTGAGGGTTGGACTACACAAACAAACACTTCACTTATGCCAACGTTTCGCTATATTTTTATAGCATCATCAGGGCTTTACGAATAACAAGATATACATCCGACAGATAGACACAACGAAAACAGTAGTGAATATTACAAAACTAATAAGACAGGTTATACGACAGGTTGTCCAGAAAAGCTAAGCGTTTATAATATTGCAATAAAGTTTACTAAGATTGTCAATCTTATTATTATTGGAAATATTATTGGATCGTCTCTAATTAAATTAAATAGATCAAATATTATATACATTAGTAACGGTATCTTCAAACTGGATACTTTCAAAATTTCAAACTGGATTCAAAATGTTATACGTCTGCCTACGAAAAAGGTTTTAAATAAAAATCGAAACGTTGGCAATGAGTGATTAATTTGAACCTGAAGAACTGACCGAGTTTTGATAATTTTTTATTTCGTTTCTACTTCACAATCGTACTTTTATCAATATATCTATATATTATATAACTAATTAACTAATAGTAAATTTTAAAATAGAAAAATAAAAGGAGAAGTAAATGTGATTGTTCTTTGAAGAAGACATTAATGTTCTCAAAGACTGCTTAGCGTAGATGTATTGTAGAAGAAGGTTTGCAAACAGAGAGAAGGCGGCGGATGCTATTGGTGAGGACATTGTGCCCAAGTATTAGTCGAGGACGACAACAAAAGACCGGACAAGCGGCCACCTCTAACCTCTGTTGTCCAGTTGGCTCCAATTGCACCCCGTCCTTCCATTTCGCACATCCCACTCGAACAACGCTTCAGAGAACCTCTTGCATCATCAACAAAAGACTCATTTTTTTTTTTTTTACACAAATATTATACAGTTCAATTGCAAACAAATGAATACAGAGATAGATCACCAATTATTACTAAATCAGATAAAAAGAATTTATCTAACAGAAAATTAATAAACTAAATAAAATTTATTTAAATTATAGAATAGTTATTAATGATAATAAATAGAAATATATATATATAATAAAAAGATTTCACATAAACACGTGAAATAACAATCAATGATCAAACCTCAATAAGAAATGGGAAAACAAGACTAAGATCTTTCAACCGTAACAAGCGGTCTTCGTCAGAGTCAAAAACCCAACTGACTTGGGTTTTTGACTCTGACGAAGACCGTTTGGTACGGTTGAAAGATCTTAGTCTTGTTTTCCCATTTCTTATTGTGGTTTGATCATATATATATATATAGTTCAATATAAACAAAGAAACATAGAGAAATCAAAAGAACACACTTACAGTCTCTAATTTTCGGTTTGAACCGTCTTCAGGAGAGATAAGAGAGGGAAACCAAGCGCACTGGTTCAGAGACGGTTGGAGACCAACAGTGTTGCCGCATGCGCGCCCGTTCACAGAAAATAAGGTAAACAGGAATCAATTTATAATTACATTAAATTAATGGAATATGAAAACAATAAATAAATAAAAGAAAAAATTGAAAAATTAAGGGAAATTGATACATATTAACGAACAGAGAAATTGATACATAAACAAAAGTACTGACTAAGCTATCATAGAATAAATAAAACTAAGAATACAAATAATAATAATAAATTATTTCATTTATTATTATTATTTGTTTCTTAGTTTTATTTATTCTATCATAGCTTAGTCAGTACTTTTGTTTATGTATCAATTTCTCTGTTCGTTAATATGTATCAATTTCCCTTAATTTTTCAATTTTTTCTTTTATTTATAAAGATTGTTTTCATATTCCATTAAGTTAATGTAATTATAAATTGATTCCTGTTTACCTTATTTTCTGTGAACGGGCGCGCATGCGGCAACACTGTTGGTCTCCAACCGTCTCTGAACAAGTGCGCTTGGTTTCCCTCTCTTATCTCTCCTGAAGACGGTTCAAACCAAAAATTAGAGACTGTAAGTGTGTTCTTTTGATTTCTCTATGTTTCTTTGTTTATATTGAACTATATTTGTCCGTTTTGGATCGTATTTCCAACGAAAAAAAGTGTATATATATATATATATATATAGTTCAATGTACATAAAGAAACGTAGGGAAATTAAAAACACACACTTACAGTCAGTCTCTAATGTGTGTGTTTTTAATTTCCCTACGTTTCTTTATGTACATTGAACTGTATTTGTCCATTTCGGATCGTATTTTCATCAAAAAAGTGTATATATATATGAACGAAATAACGAATAATGAAAAATAAATAAATGAAATAAAAATGAAATTCTCAGAATACAACTTAATGGTTCAGGTTGATGCTTGGATGTAAACGAGCTCATAGAAGCAATATACGGTCTTCTCCAGAAACTCTTAAGGTCTGGACCTCACGAGGGACTGTTTTTAGTATTTAAACTCTAAAACATTCATTAAACCTGACACTATGGGAATTGTCTTATGTAACAAGCAGTGTACATGCAATCCCCAACTGATTGACGACCTATGATATTCATGCATAGGTTTAGCTCACATAGAATGCACCACACTGAGTTCGGTCTAATCGGTAGACACCACCGGTAAAGGTGCAGGAGGAAGAAGTTTAAATGTGATAACTGTTAGGATTAAAAGATGAAAGTAAAAGAAGAAGCCGGATTGATCAGTGGACAGGTAAGACAGCCACCAAGATTACACCATTGCTTACCAGCATACCTCACCTCTCTAGGAGATAAGCAAACAGCTATCTCTGGGAGAATAGGTTTGCCAGATTGAGAGGTCTTATATAAGAGATTCGAGGGACGTTATTAAATACTGAAGAAGTTGATGAGGAGTAGGACAGGATAGCTTAAAGTTTCTTTATCAATTTACCTGTGAGCAATCGGCCATGAGGGATACTAATGAACGGCCTCTTTCAATTCGAGGAGAATAGGAAACTTGAAATAGACAATGCAAATTCTCCACGCTAATATAAACCCATGCAATGCTAATAGGGTAACCACGCTCCTTGAATCCCTATTCTAGTTTTTGTTTTTATTTTATTTTTATATTTTATTTATTTTATATTTATTTTTTATTTTATTTATGTAGTTTTGCAGAGTTGATGTAACCGAATAGACAAAGATCGGGGAAAAGTAATTTTTATTATATGCGGTGGATGATAATATTTTTGTAATGAAGACATTGTGGAGAGTTGCTTTACTGACTGACTGATGTAGTGAAAGAATTATTTGCAAGGTTATAGCAACTTCTATAAAGGTTATAGGGAGATAAAACGATAATACAGCATCTCCACACAAAACAAGTTTTTTATTCAAATTACGCGTTTCAAACACTTCGTGTTCATCATCACGTAAACTTCTGCAATACAAACGTTAAACGTTAAACTACTAGTAAAACGTTACAAAAATAAACTAAAATAATATACAATAAAATGGAATAATGAAAAATGGATAACATACAATATACACACATAAAATGCATTAGCACAAAATTACGGATTGTACAACTGACGACGAATATAAAGGTTAAGTTGTTTGGGGGGGGGGGGGGGGGGGGGAGTATGATATTACCTAAGTTCTTATGAAATGAAACAGAAACTCACTACTACATTTTAATGGCCTCGTCATCAGGAAGACAGATGTGAATCGCTCCGAAGTATGGAAACGACTCGCTGCCACGTCGTAGTCAAACTTCGGAGCGATTCTCATCCATCTTTCTGATGACGAGGTCATCGAAATATAGTTGTGAGTTCCTGTTTCACTTCTGTGTCTTCTTTTTTTTTTTGTGAATATTGTAATTTAGTTCCTGGGACCATTTCAAATCATCACAGCTCCGCTTAATGGGAGATAATCGAATCTTTGGAATGTCCCAATATCTGTCGGGAGGGGCAATCACTCCGACCAACGACATATCAAAATGACATACCATTTATCTTAAAAAAATACATAATTTAAAATTTATATATTGACTTGAATAAGAGGACGAGACTAGTAACTCACTGATATAAAGGACATTGACCATGTTTTAATATTGCCAAAAATACAAGATAATAAGTAAAATTAACATAAAGTAACACCAATAACTATTCAGATTTTTAATATTAGAAGTTTACGGAAACAAAAAAAATTTCTGGAAAGAAAAAACACTAAATATCTATCAAAAATCATTAATTTATCAAAAGCTTTGATACACACACGATAGGCAGGCATACATAAACAAAAACTGATTTAGTGAACTCAAAAATGATGTGTAATCAATACAAAATTAAAGCTATCTACTGTACTTTGCAGTAGCCGATTAAATAAATTATCAAGTGTATTTTAAGAAACGAAAAACCACCATGTTCAGAAAATAGTCATTAATAACTTACACTTAAAACTTATGACAAGACATGAGCATGTAGTTATATTTAATTGAAACTACATATTTATATGTTAACAGAATAACACATAATTCAAATTACCCAAAAACAATGGGGTTTTTTTAATCCTACAAAAAACTCTACGTTTGTTAAATATGTAAATCCTAAATGTTGACCTCGAAATGTTTAAAACCGTAAATATTTCAAAATATTTTTCTTTCATCACAATACTTTATAGTGACATACTTAAAAAACATCTAGTTTATGTTAAAAATTCAAAAATCATTCTTTAAAACTATTGAATCAGAAAACATACCTTGTATTCTTGTTATTCTAAATTTATAACGCACCTATATTTTTAATTTATAACTATATACATATATATTGATAAAAGTATCGGCCGTGAAGTTGAAACAAAATAATATTGTTCAGGACTCTACCAGTTCTGGCATTGAGAGTTTAATTTGATGAACCGACCGAGTCCTAATAAATTTATTTTGGTTATATATATGTGCATATTTATAATTATTCTAAATCATTTAATGGCATTGTTAAGACACTATAAAATACTATGAACGCTCTTGCCCTAAGGATGTATTCAGGAAAAACCATTGAAATTATACTTCCCTCAGTGTTTGACTTAATAAGTAAATAAAAATATTCATTTATATCAGATTAATTAACTGAATGTACTACATACATTTTCTGAAAATAAAATTCAAGTAAATAAATAAATATATTTCTTTGAATGCTAATAATTTTCTAAGTTAATATAAACAAATGCAACAGGTAGAGTAGATTACCTTTGTTCGAAGTTAAGTTTTGCGTTTTTAGATCTATATCACATACGCATAAACCCATATGCACATAGAATGTATATATTTAGATATGTATTTTATAAGATAAATAATCAAGTATTATCTATTAACTATTGTACTATAATACAATACATTTCATTGCATATACAGAAACTTTCTCAAAAAACTTTAGCAAAAACCAAGAGCTCTTCAAATGGTAAGCCCATCAAAAACATGAAAAGAAATGTTTTTTCACTTCTCCTTTTCTCAATATTTTCTAAGTCAACTCTAAGGACAATAAATTTCTGCTTCTAAATTGAGCTATTCTGAAATTTAATCAACAGCATTTGAAGTATTTTTTATATAGTCTTATGAACATAATTCTAGAGAAACAACATTTAAAAGTCGCTTTTCTTCGTAGCGACTTACATCTTTCTACTTAATGACGAAATATATAATAGTCATTAGGTAGAAATACAGTAGCTGAGATTTTGTGAAATCACTTATGTGTGTAGGTTAAGGTTAAGGTTATCCAGTTTGTGGAATCGTTTTATTTAATTGCTAATCATGGAAATAATGTTTAACATTAAACTAATTAACTAATCATTAAAAATACCAAAATAATTCAAATTTGTACTTACTATTTGAAGTATGATTTAAGGGATCAACTGGTTAACACAATAAACAGCTTTAAAGGTTATTAGAGATGCAAACACAAAGCTAGGAGCGTTAGCGCCTCTTTAGAATGATTAAGCTGTACCGTCTCCCTAATCAATGCCATATAAATTATTTCATTTTAAAATAGTCTCCCTTCTTTCAGTTTTTCTTATACTAAATTAATTTAAATTGAAATGACTAAACTATTTCTTAAAAATTAAAGATATACAATCAATATATACTTTATAATAATTAGTTAAAAATATTATAAATTAATAAAAGTAAACTGTAACATATTTCTTTTAAAAGTTATCTGAATATTCATATTAACTTACATTTTTTGTAAGGTCAAGTCTATTTATCTTTTCCAATGGTTAAATAATTATATTATTTATATAACAATAATATAATTATATTATATTAATAATTAATAATTAATATAATTAATAATATTAATTATATTATATAACAATTATATCAAATGTTACACTAATTAAATTGTAATTGTTAATATTTATAAAAAAAATATCAATATATTATCTATTAAACATTTTATGATAAGAATGCGTTTATCTATTAAATTATTAACATAAATTATTAATTATTTTATTTTTTATTAACCGTTTATGGTATTTTGTAATGTAAAATTATTTATTTACCTGATGTGCAGCTATACGCTAGGTGTCGTTAAATGGATAATTGTAAGCAAAGGCTTCGTATGCCATAAACAAGATACCGACGTGCCATGTTTGGCACACGTACCAGGGGTTCCACCCCTGGCCTAAAAAAACAATCTCTGCTTCTTGCTAATATTTCTAAATTTTTCGGTGTTAAGAAAACAATTTAAGGATAAAACGGAAACAGTCATTTCGTGATTTTGTACCAGTTATACCAGCTACCAAACAAAGGATCCCTTGATAGATAATGCCTTAGGATGGTTGCTATGGTCTATGATAATTCATAGAAGCCAAACCGATATAAAAAGCAATTCACAGAGTGCAATACAGTTGATAAACACTTTTAGGGAAATATAGGAACTATTTACATAGACAGGGTAAGAATGTTGGTTGAAAACGGAAGTGAAGAAAGGATTGAGGTAAATAAGACGACGAGTTTGATAACTGTTCCGTCATTATTCCATAAACGTCAACATTGTTTCATTACCTTAATAGGATTAGGAGAATTGAGGGAGATAAGAGACGAAGAGGACAAAACACTTGTTAATAAAGAAGGTCAGTGAATCAACCTATTGCCATTCATGCCAACTCTCTGGACCTCAGCTTTAATCACTGTTTCCGTCTTCAAATCCTTAACGCATCTCTGATCCCTATATTCATGTTTCTAACAGATTCATGATAAACACATATTATTAACCTTCTTGATGCCCTATCAACTCCGGGACTCAATCTTTATCATTAACATTTTTTTAAGTGTATCAGTTTTTCAATTTTTGTAATTAATTAATGAACTTTTAATTTACCAGTGTCAAAGATATATTTAGCAAGATTTCACAATAAACAAGTGAAATGAAAATCTACGTCTAATCCACAGTAAGGAAATCAGAAAAATGACTACACCTTTCAACCAAAACAGTGGTCTTCGTCAGAGGAGAGTATCAGTGAGACTGACGAAGCCTAACTTTTTTGGTTGAAAGATCTTAGTAATTTTCCAATTTTCTTACAGCAATTTAGACGTTGACATATATATCAAACTCAAGAAATAGACTGTGTTTGACTTAGTATTTTGAAATCCCTACAACTATAAAAGTTAAGTTTAATGAATGTTCTATAAAATATTTTCTAAAACAGACTTATATTTCTAAGCTATTTCATACTCTTCTTCTCAATTTATTTAATGACTGAATTGGCTTATGTCCTGAAAAAAATCATTTGACAATTCTCTTCTTCTAAAATTACATTTCTGCTATTGTATGCTGTTTCAGACCTTTTATCAGTTAGTCCCAAACTGATATATTTTATACAAAATATATTGATGGTAATCTCTACAATTGTAAAATTCATATTATATATATATGTATATATATACAGTTACCATGGTAACCAAAGTATATAATTAAAACAAATTTTAAAAGATAAGAGGAATATTTCGACGGTTTTTAATATGACCCCAATTTTGAAATATACATTGAGACAACATGAACAAACCAAAAATTAAAAAAATCAGAGGTTTGAGTTTTTGCATCACAGAAATGCATTCTATCCAATGAATTGAAACGTACAGTAAAGAAATTAAAAAGAATATGTTAATTAATTACTGTGGGATTTATTTATATTATAAATAAATATAATTTTGCAAGATAAGCAGTAAATTACAGAACAATAACAATGTTTATATAATAAATATTTACCTATATATTAAGATGTTTCAAATAGCCACCACCTTAGTGTCGAAATAACAGTTTTATTATAGTTTCACACTTTAAGAATTGTATTAAACAGTAAAATTAACCGCTAAAGTCATAATACAGTTCCTTGATCGTTATTTTAACTAATCCTCTGCGCGCGCAAGGAATGGATTTTAAAAAACCCTACAACATATTACAAAGTTATTTATCAATTAAACAATTTTTTGACATCTACCATCTTTGTGGGCACAATTTCTAATGATGGTAGTGAAAGCTCCTTTGTAAGTAGTTAGAGTTAGTTATTAATGCTAGTTGTGGTTGCTTGGTTTAACACTGTATCATCCTGATTGGTTACAGCGTAAGAGAAGGTTATGTTTATAATGTAAGTGAAAAGTTTGCAAACCAATGGTGCAATTATTCTCACACATGTCTTCTGATGGTGAATCTGAGGATGGAATAATTGTAAATAATAAATACGAAAAAAAATGTGATTTAATCATTCAACGTTGCGAAGCTATTCAATTGGTAACAATACAATTTCTTTCTTTGTTTTGTTAACTTTTCCTCACAAAAGATCTCGTTTAGTTCACAATCTGAAGTATTAAATAGATAATTAAATTTTGTGTCATAATAGAATAATTGTTCAAATAGATGATGATAGAAACCAAGAAATTTGAAAGTAACTTTGGGCAACGAATATATACAATTGAATTAAGTTTGTGATATTAACTCAATGGAAGTCTATAATATATAGTTAGGTTCCGGATTTTTCCTGATTACTTTAAATGTCGTAAATGTGTAATACCCTTTTATGTGATTAATTCTTTCAGGAGAATGAGAGATTAGTTCATCGGATACATAAAGTACGAAAAATACTTAAAAGGAAACAAAAGGAACGCAAGTACATACACGTTATCATATCTGTCACAGCTATATGGTTTTATTTACCATTACTGAATGCCTTTACTCTTAATTTTGCAGGTTTTTAATGCAGAGACTGGACAAGCATGGAGACCGGTGGAGAAATATTGCAATACCATTTGATCTTCAAGATTCAAATGTGAATAAACAGTTTTCTTCTTCCTCTTCCTCCCCTCTCACCATACCAACAAATGTCAAGTTAAAACCTAATTCAAAGGTATTCATATAAACGAAGTAAACTATTCCAGGCATCTTAAAGTAATATGTTACTAAGTAATTAAATTTTTCCTTGCATCCAACTTGTCTATTTGATGAAGTGACAGTTATGGTATATATATGTTTTTAAATTGTGCTCTTCAGGACTAGATATTTATTTAGTTTTGGTTTCATCGAAAATACTTGTACAGAATTACATAATAACATAGGTTTAATAAAATCCATATTAACACTAGAAAGACTGAAACTTAGTATATACCTCTATTGCCCGAAAGCAGTCAAAATGACTGCATTGTGAAAGAATTACTAATGTGTAAAGAAATTTGTTTCAGATTAGTTGTTATTATTTTTTATATTATTTACAGTCATAAAACAAGTTATTAGTAAGTATTAACGATGAAAAGATTACTTCATCTGAAAAAAAGTAATTTATGCATTAGTTGTATATTTTAAGCAAATGAAAGTGAAATCTTTTTATATGTACATCTCCCGCAAACATACTGTTGACATTTTTCACATATTTTATTCGTTTTGTTGTTGTAGCTAAGCCGTACTTGACAAATTTTTCTATTTATAGAATCTGTTGTATTTGACGTTGCAGTTGATTTTTGTGGGTCTTCATGTTCATGTTGTGATGAATTTTTCTGTCTTGCAGCGCTGTAGTCTGCTAAGAAACTACAATAAGCTGTTCTGCTAATTGAAATATGAACTGCTTTCGTTGTATTTGTATTCCTGTTGCTTTTTTTTTTTAACAGATCCAAGCATTTATACTAGCCAAATCTAAAATATTGAAAATATTTGGAGGGAGCATCTACGAGAACTAGATTTTACAGTATATTTTCTGGCCGTTGGATCTGCCATATCACCTCCAAATTTTGTTTCTTATAAAATTGAATAGATGATTTTTTATGTAGTATTACCACCATGAAAGCTCTCTATAGGTTCATAATGTCATTTATAAGTAGGTTAAATAAGAAAGGACTAAGCCTAGAACCTTGAGGCGACCCTTGTCTTTTTATGCCTGGAGGTTGCGTTCTGTTATCTCACTCGAATAAACCGCTACGTCAAGAATAATTTTACTGTGCTCAGTAGCAGCCCACACATTCCAAGCCTTTCAGTATGCTTATGAGTTTCTTTCTCCAAACCCGATAAAAGACCGTTTTGAAATACGGCTAAGGTGCTTTGATTTCTGTATAGAATCCGTCAACACAATCTTCTTATATAGTCTAGAGAGAGTTGGTAGTATGGGTTTAAAGTTTCCTGAGGTATCGGCATTTTTATGTTTCTTCAGAATGGGTATAGCTTTCCGCCATTTATATAAAAAATGCTTCCTCCAGACCAGGTTTTGGAACTTTAGGATTACTTCGCTTCCATTCCTAAGTTCACGATTATCTTAGAAGAAGTCGGTCTAGTCCAGCCACTTTGCCAGATTTTGTCCGAGTTAATGTTTTTATCAACTCCGCCTAGGTGCTTTCACTATTGACCAAGTTGCTTTCTTTTTCACTCATATATGTACAGTGGTCCGACGTTTTTTCTAATCTTGACCTGGGCTTAAAATTGCTCCTTTGTGCATAGTGCAGGCAGAAGATCTTGTATGTCTCTTTTACTGTATTATATGGCAAGTTATTTATACTGGAGAGAAATCTTAACACCATGTTTCCTAAAATCAAGTTTCTTCAAGGATTTATGGTTGTTTTTCGTTTTGACTGTATAATTTCTCTTTTAAATAGTGCTGCTGTCCTTTTTAGGTTTACAAAATTTTCATGTTGTTGGTTCCCTCTAAATGGTTTCATGCTTCATTCCTTTCAATCTTGAAGTTCTGGAGTTTCCGCCCAGAAAGGCTATATTTCTCGACTTATCCTGTAGGAATAACTTGTTGCACACCTTTAGTAATATTACATTAGTGTAGTATAGTAGTTATCTACATCATCAGAGATAAGAGCCTCCACGATTGAGACGTGCTTTGATTTCCTGTATGTTTCCTAATTCGCTTTTTGTAACTTCTAGTTAGCTCTTTAATGGTTATAAGGCTGAGCAGCTGAGTCACCACTCTTAACTCGTAACCGAAACCTCCAGTTGGTTCTTCAACTGTATGACGGATTGAAGTAACAGTGAGTTGCAATAGAAGAATATCTGGATGACTTTTATGCCCCGCATATGAAAGGAAAACAGGACTACCTCTTACATTTTCAATATATCTGACAGGATTAAAATTTATGATCTCTCAAGAATTGTGCTTGCCTCTGATGTATGTGAATATTCCAGTTCTTGGATGGAGCCCTCATAATTTTTGCTCCAAAATGACTCCGGACACATAAGTTCAGGTTTATTTCTTGGAGGGTTGTAAACTACAAATATGAGACAATGTCCCTTGTACGTACTTCCACGTCTTATCACTTCTAAAGCATTATTAGCAGTAGATGGATAACAGATTTGAAATTAACACATAAAGATGGCCTAGTTCCTATAATACGTAATGCCAGAGGCAACTTGGGGGGCGACCAGTTTAAAGAGTACATCTGGTGTCACGGCATTTGGAAGGATGCCATGTTGACCAAAGCTGCTCATGCTTCAACTATTCCTAAAACCTCTATGTCACGAGATAAAATAAATTTTTCAGTTCTCTGAATTTATCATGAGTTCAACTACCATCCGAAATCGATCCAGGTGTGAGCTTTGTCATGGCTTTGATAAAAGCCATTTTGGGGTCGCTGGGACCTGTTCACTGATGTTCGCCGATTCGTTTCTCTGGGCTGACTTTGGCAAAACTTTAGACTGTTTAGTCACATTTATTTCGACATATCTTCGTCCAGGGGGGCACGACGAGAACGCCATCTACATCACCCCCAGAGTCATGTGGTTGTCAGTGGGCTAGTCTATTTGATTTTGGGAACACTGATGACTGAAGTGTTCCAAAGGGTCGGAAAGAACGTGGTCGGTAATACCACATTAAAATGTTTTTTTTAGTAGTATTATACATTTTCGGGGAGATTTTAAGAATTTTGTTATTTCCAGGAGTGTTGTGATTCAGTAAAGAAAGAATTTAATTGGCATCTGAAGGATGAAAATCTTTTGATGGAAGAGGCAGCTGTATTGGAGCAGTTAAATTTGTTTGAGTATGTTTAATATGGAGATGGGATCATCTAAAAATAGGGGATAAGCAAAAAAAAAATCATCCAATCCGTAATTGTGTGGTATTTACTCATTCTGAGGTAAAATGGATAAACCAACAAAAGTCTCCACACAAATGAAGTTTAATTCAACGCGTTTCGAACACTTTGTGTTCATCATCAGGAAGACACTATAATACAAATTATATCTAATTAGTTACAAAAATTAGAGTGAAATAATAAAATTCAATTAAGAGAATTCAAGACATACCCAAGGATACTTTTTCGCAGTGGATCTGTTTCCTACTAGTTGTTTTCACTGGATCAACCCGTCAGTACCACATCCTTGGCTATGTCTTGAATTCTCTTAATTGAATTTTATTATTTCACTCTAATTTTTGTAACTAATTAGATATAATTTGTATTATAGTGTCTTCCTGATGATGAACACAAAGTGTTCGAAACGCGTTGAATTAAACTTCATTTGTGTGGAGACTTTTGTTGGTTTATCCATTTTACCTCAGAATGAGCAAAAAAAAAAGTGTCGGTACTTTTTTTTGTCCTGGCTCTTAAAAAAGGTGTTTTGTGAAGTAGGAATCTTATGTGACTCGCTAGAGTAAATCATCTTCGGTTGATAACGGTAAACTAAATTCTTCAAGGTTTTAATTTGGAGTTGGGTAGATTTTTTATCACTAGATAAGACGGTCTGTTACCACCTTATTCTGGCTTTTCATCTCTCTGTTACAAGTCTCCAGGGAAGGAGGCATGTATCATTGAACGAGGAGGGATTCTGATGCGTTACAAAAAATGTTAAACTTGTTTAACCATTGTAAAATTAAAGATAGTAATAAATTTTGTGGTTCATATTAAATTAGATTTTTTTATATAAAGATTAACTCTTTTCATAACGGTAAGTTACTATAAAGTTTGGTTAGTAAAACACAATTCAAAATATATTTTTTATTGAATAGTGTTTAGTATTATAGGGAACTTATTTGTCATTTTTGATACAATGTATTTCTCTTTTGTGCAGAATATTGCAGACAAGGTTAAAAAATCAAATGGGAAGACTAATAAAGAGCCAAAAAAGAAGTCAGTTCCTAAAGTGGATAAAAATGCTCCAAAAAGGCCTGGAAATCCTTACTTCCAGTTCTGTCAGGATCAACGAAACACTGTTCTTGAAGAAATGGCAGGCTTTGGAAAAACAGATCCCACCAAGGTAGAAGTAACCAAGCATTTAGCAAACAAGTGGAATACCTTACCAACAGATGATAAGAAGGTGCTAACTTAATTTTGGTTTTATTGTTTTATGTTTCTTCTTTAGCATAATAGGTTTATATTAGGTTCAGATTTTTAGATAAGCATAATAGTTAGCTTTACTGCTATATTAATCAAAAATGCTTTGTCTGATAACTAAAGGTATTAAATGGATCATAAGGAATACGTTATTTCCTATCTCATTTTAAAATACATCTTTCATAAAAATGTAACAATTAAAATTTAAATGAATATAGTATATTTGAATAAATTTATTTCAAATTGTAAAGTATTTTGATATAAAAGTAGAAATGTTTCAATGAAATTTAATTCACTACCATTCTTTCGAAAACCTTCTTTTGTATTTTGAAACAATTCCGGAGACCTCAAAATCTTCCCCATTATTGTAGTGATTATTTTATACATACACGAGAATCAATAGGGCGGAGAGGTCATTGGCCACAGTTCACGAGTGCAATCTTTTCATCATTTTCGAAAATATGAAATAAACGCTTTGATTCCTCATTGGTAGGCATATATTATTTAGAGCAAGGAGTACCTGTACCGATGATTTATAGCCTCTTCGAAAGATGGCTTGCTAAGTATTTGTTATCCACCTTCCACATGAAAAGATTTATTATTAGAACGTGTTCCGAAATTGGTACAGGCCGACTGTTAGACCATTCAGCATACTTTCAGACTCTGAGAATGCCGGCTTCCGTAGCAATCTCCCTAAAAGTTGTCTGGTTATTTGTATACTTAGCATAACAGAGCCTGTAAGAATCTCTTGTATGTATATATGTATGTGTCTTTGGTGTCACTTTGTAAAATGAAATAGTAATAAATACAATTTTTACTACTAATATGAGTGTGCATAAACATATCATTGCCTTATTGGTTTACTGGAAAATAATTTCAGGTATGGTCCTAATGTTAGTCATAATGAATTTTCCGTTATAATAGAAATTAATATAATCTTTTATTGATATAAGGTCATTGACTTGGTAAATTGGGGCAGCAATGGACCCTTTTTTTACCTGCCCCTGGTTGAACTAAATTGTGAATTAAGAACTTGTCCTGCTCGAGTTTATTGGGGTAGGGATACAAGCTCAGTAAAGAGAGATCCCCCTCCTTGAGGCCTGATATGCCGATTTTCTATCTCGAACGCGAAATAACATGAAACCATTGCTAGATCTAAAGTCTGACATTTAGGTATTATCAGTAAGCACGGCAATTACTCCATGACACCTGCCTCGCATCATGGTCTATTACTTTTATTTGCTTTGGATATTTTATCATGGCTTTCATATTAACGCTATTGTTGTTTTAATTTCAAACTTTTGAATGACTCTTGACGACCATACATAATGAATGAAAGAAATTGTTTATTCCAATTAGGAATCATTATATCTAGTGACATACCTTTTCTACAGAAAGCCGGAATGATTAGTTATAGTATAGTGATATTAGTTTGTTATAAAACAAAATATTATTTTTCAACTATCTACAATTGAAAATCGATTATATAATTTTGTTGTTTGTTTTGTAAGAATATTTATAGTAAGTGTTATAGTTTATAATTATTTGAAATAGTTTCATTGTTTCTATGAATCATGAAATACACGTCACACCAGGTTTGCATCTCCCTCTTGCATAATTCCATCAATTTCCTGAAACTTTTCCTTGTTTTCGTAATTAAAATAGAAAAATTCGAAAATAGGAAAGAGATCCAAGCTAAATATGCCGTATTAATTAAAAGAACTTCTAACAGCTTTTACCTATTTGTGTAAAATATTTTATAGCGTCTGGTGTAATATAAGAACTGACTTCATAATTATTGATATTCAACTATAACATTATCAAAATGTCCAGTAAACCATTTTTGTTCCATAGTGTTTCTTTGCTTAATATTCACTACTTATTTTCACATGTTTTTTTTTTTGTATATTTGAATACCTAGAGCCGATAAACCAATTGGATTCCTATTTGAGGCATGCATTTAATTAATCATTATTCTCAAGTGCTGGATTAAATAATGGAGAGTACCTTCAATACGTATCTCGGGTGTATTACATATGTAACCATATTTTCTATTTTTATGCTGATTCGATGTAATACGTTATCTAATTAATGAAATACTTAGAAATAAGCAATATTAGTAATATGTGTTTAATTAAATACACAATGAATGAAATATAACTTGAACAGTATATATAATCCACTTTTAATGTGTCGCTATTCAATTTGAAGTGCTCTGTCATAGAAGCCATCTACTTTCCGTTTTGCCTTGCGATACTCTTTCAATAAGTTCAATGCATTCATATCTCCTATGTCTTTCTCCTTGAGTTGTGAAGAGTTGAGGTTTCACAACACATTTATTTTAAACAGCATCCAGATATATTGAAATGCGAAAACGAAATGGAAGTCGTTCTATGATTTTCTTCTCTAGCAGGAATTCTAAGAGGGTTTGGGGTTAAAGAGCCTGTATATAGCGCCGGCCTTACTCTTCTGTATAAGTATTGTACATTTAAATGTTTAACTGTTTTCATTTCTTATGTGATATTCAATTTCAGATTTACACAGATATGTACGAAAAATTAAAAGAAAAATGGAACGCAGACATGGAACAGTACACGTTAAACAGAGGAAGAGGGGAACCAAGTCAAATGTAAAGAAAACGTATCGCTTGCTGCAGCGATGGTTCACTTGCTTTATCAAGCATTCATTTTGTCAATTCGAAGAAGTTCCTTTCAGTCAACGTGTTTTATTTTAAATAAAATCGAATTATGGGTTCAAATATACATGGATAATACAAAAACTCTTAAGCAAATCCTTTCAAAAATGTTGTACAAGATGTCTCAAACTTCCTTTGCAAAAATCATATGTGGTATTAAAAGTACTACTCGAATTTATCTTTAATAGATACCAAATCATATGCTCAAACCACAGAGCCCTTTTTCCTTCCCCTTTTAATGACAACTGAAGTCTGTGTACCATTTTTTTAATACGAGAATCTCTTCTTTTATTAATATTGAAAAAAGAACTGAAATATGAAATGGGGAAAAAAGACTAAGATCTTTCAACCGTAGCAAGCGGTCTTCGTCAGAGTCAAAAACCCGTTGAAAGATCTTAGTCTTTTTTCCTCATTTCATATTGTAGTTTCATCATTGATTGTTATTTCACGTGTTTATGTGAAATCTTGTTTTATATATATATATACATGAAAGGAGTGTATATATTTTTGTAGAATACTTGATTTTGTATATAAATGTTTATGTACTTGTACAAATAAAAATACTTATTAGTCGAATATATTATATTTTCCCATTCACGGTTTTAGTTGTTCCATTACAATTGCATTTCATCAATTACTTATTACATTTTTCGAAGTTGCATGTAAGTATAATTATATACCTATTTCAACGAAATACAAGTAACTTCAGATTTATGCCGACCTGACTTACAATGCTATTGTCATCTGTAGATTGTATAAGCTTTAAGGCTTAAGCAAAATCATAGCAAGTTGTATAAGAGAAAAAGTTGTTACCATTATTCAATATGAAATGAAAAATATTGTTGTGATGATAGGGAATCATTTAGGTATCAACACTGTTCTCCAGACCTAATATTTTGGATTTCATACATATATCTATATTGACTTAAGATCAGTTGGGCTAAGTAGGAAGTATTGTGTTTTGGTTTTGTAAATTTAAATGATGTGTTTCTAAGTTCACTCCGTGGCCACGTGTTTGAATTATTTAAGCATATCACGTCTATTATGGTAAAGTACAGATGATGGTAGGGTTGTCTGCCCCCCCTCAACGACGGGTCTGAACCCTCCACTCCGACTCCAATAATGGCAAGGTATCAAAAATAATAAAACTCATGCATCTAGTAGTAATAGGAAATATTTCTATACATGTGCATCTTTTCATGGTCCACCATTCCCTGGGTGTAAAGTAGACGTTCTGTGGTGATGTATCTGGTTACTCATTTCGTAACACGTAGACTAAGTCCAGGTAAGTCGCCAAGCTGTCCTCCAATTGAAGCAGTATTAAAAAGCAAGTAGTATTTTTAAGGTGTATACAAGGCAGAGTGTACGCAACGCTGACAACATGACATCAACTTTGTTACAACATGAATTACATCTCTCATCAAGTGAGAATTTGTCAAACGAAACAATTTACAGCGAACTATCATAGTGTCCAGTACGTCACCTCATGAATCGGAGGAAATAAAAAGTTCATTATTCCGGTGATGCAATCGTATTTATTCCTCCTTTCAGCTGTTAGTGAGAATGTTCAGTGGGAGTTTCTTGGGATATTATATGGCTGTTACAATGGCATTCCTGCTGTGATCTCAAGGATTTTTGTTCGTGTTCTTTATTGGCATTAGTTTGCTTCTTGTTTTTTATTATTATTAAAAAACATTCTTTGACAGTTTTTTTATTTGTAACAGTTTATTATATGAGCACCAAAAACATATATATATTTATGTTGTTGCAAGCAGCAAATTGTCCCTTGTTTTGGAAGCGATTCACATCTTTCTGCCTGAGGACGAGGCAGTCAAAATATACTAGTGAGTTTTTCTCATCTCTTTTTATGGATTCTTTCTGTGAATGTAGTTCATGCATATATATATATATTAAGAATTTGTATTTTTAATGTCCAGTTGATAACACTTTAACTCCACTTTATTATAATTAAACTAAATTTAAAATTTGACTAACTTTCACAAACTCTAATTCCTCAAGTGAAAGATGGTAACTACTTGGATTCTTCACACCTATATAAGACCGAACGAGTGACAACTTGCATTTCACCTTTGGTAGTAAAATGTAGTTAGAAGCAGGGCTGTGGAGTCGGAAAAAATCAGCCGACTCTGTACCTATTTATTACTTGTGTACATGAAAACGATATAAAATGATAAACATGATTAATTAGTCCAAGTAGAATTTTTCCCTCCGGAGATGGACATTGAAATTTGATGGTAGAACACAAAATGTCTAGTTTAATACAAAATATCTGGCCTTGCTTGTTCAGTGTTTCCTTTGTTATAAATAAATATAATATCAAACTTCTTGGTTATTTAATGTCCTATTTAGACCTAATATAAATGCCTAATTGCATTGAAAAATAGCAGTTGTTTAGTAGTCTTTCATTCCTACAGATTCAGTCAAGGACCTTGTCTATAAGGAGGCTGTTCGTTCGGCTATGACTTTATGAATGCTTCGTCCAGTTTAGAGCTCTACTAACGAACAAGGCTTGAATCCAGATCATTTAGAATAAGTGTGCTCGCAGCCAGGGATCCTTAGTACATGCGAAATGTGGATATTCACTATGATATGAAAATGGAATCCATAGATAGTTACATCACATGACTTACTACCAATGAAGACAATAAACTACCTACTCATCCAAACCTTTTTATACAAGCTCTCAATCCTGACACCAGCCTTCCTCAATCTCACTGAATAATTACATTCATCCACTGACTATTTTTTCAATTCGGGACTAAAAACAGTTTGTACTACAGAAACCTATAACCAACAGGATCACATGACAGTGAATATGACATCATTAATATATAAACGAACTACACGACGACTAAACGAATTACTGACAGTCCAAGTTATAGTAGCACAGTAATCAAGCAGTAGATGACCTCTGGTCTGGAACTGCAAGTTACTATGCCCACTATAGTGCGCGGATATAATCGTTGGTCGTAGGATTCCTGGAAGTAGTACAGATAGTGATTGAACCAGTTATCAATATAAAAACTTATTTTGGTATATCACACAACTGAAACATATAGTATCCGTGGTATTGCCACTACAGTAATAACACTTCTGTAAAGACAAAGGAAAGAAACGTGTTAGGAAACAATCTTTTACATGAGAACATGGCTTTTATTTACATAGCTAGTGGATCTCATTCATGATCGTCTGAAACATTACATGGCCAGTGGATCTGTTACAGTTAATGCTGTTTATCTGACCGCCTTATACATGGAAGAATTCAACCAAAGTTTTCGTTGGAGACTTCAAAATATTCCTATTTTGTTTGATAAATGTCCGAAAAATATCACAAAGAAATTAGCTTAATTAATTAATATCCGTTTTGTAATATAGAACAACAGAGTCCATTCCTTGTATTACAATATTACCTATAGATAATACCATTCGTAAACACAAGAAAATATACATCCGATATTAAGTTCAAGTGTACAACATATAGATTGATTAGAGTATTTTGTTAGACAAATCCATCATACCATGGAAAGCATATAAATTATAAGTTTGATTGTCGTAATTTTTTTAAATTAAAATTTTATTCTTTTTACATCTCACATTAGGTCATTAAATCATTTCAAATTATTTCATTTAACCTTTAAATATCAATATTATTTCAGTCTATTTTAAGTCAATGTAAACAAATCCGACAAGTACCTCGTGATCCATTAGTCCCAGGCTGAATATTACTTTACTATAAGTAAAGTATATTGATCGTGAAAAAATTCGATCTCCAGATTTTGACGGAATTACATGTTTTGAAGTCCCAAAAGTCGTTTTATGAAGTTTTTTCGATGATGTCTGTGTGTGGGTGGGTGCGTATGTTAGCATTGCTTGTTACCACGCTACGGTCCAGAATCTTTGATGGATCAAGTTGATATTTTACACAAAAATAGGCCCCATAATGTAGATGATCCCTATTGTTTGTGAAGAATAATGCATGACGGGAGTCACTTTTTTTGCCAAAAACCGCTTTTTTTAAAAATATTTTTTTCTCCTTAACTGAGAACTCTAGAGTTTTGAAGTTTGGGCATTATCTTTGAGGTTACAAATGGAACAAACGAAAAATATATTCAGATTTTTGAAACAATGGAAAATATTTTTTTTCAATAAAATGTAAAAATTTTTACTTATAATTTTATCTCAAAGCTTGTGAGAGCGATACAAGCCATACCGTCTCATAGATCAAAATGAAACTATACCTTAAAATAGACCATTATGTGGAAAATGATATGAGATATTTTGTTTCAATATTACATTCACCAAAGAGGCGTTAAAGTACGATTTCTGTTTTCAGAAAATATTTTTTGATGCTAAACGGCTCATTAAAAAATCATGAAACTTTGACCAAAAATGAAACAAAAAATTGGCAATTTAAAAAAAAATTCATGAAATTTCAATCACGGCAAAGAGAAATAAAGCTATAAAAACTGTTTGTTTACCCTAGATTAAGGGATCACCTGCTATACTTGTCGAATTTTTACTTTACTATAAGTAAAGTATAGTGATCGTGAAAAAATTCTATCTCGAGATTTTGACGGAATTACATGTTTTGAGGTCCCAGAAGTCGTTTTATGAAGTTTTTACGATGATGTCTGTGTGTGTGTGGGTGCGTGTGTTAGCATTGCTTGTTACCACGCTACGGTCCAGAATCTTTAATGGATCAAGTTGATATTTTACACAAAAATGGGTCCCATAAAGACGAAGATCCCTATTGTTTGGGAAGAATTATGCATGATGGGAAAGTCACTTTTTTTGTCAAAAACCGTTTTTTTTTAAACATTTATTTCTCCTATACTGATAACCCTAGAGTTTTGAAATTTTGACATTATCTTTGAGGTTACAAATGGAACAAACGAAAAATATATTCAGAATTTTAAATCAACAGGAAATATTTTTTTTTTAATAAACAGTAAAAATTTTGACTTATAATTCAATCTCAAACCTTGTGAAAGCGATACAAGCCATACTGTTTGACGCATCAAAATGAAACTATGACTCAAAATAGAACATTATGTGGAGAATGAATTGAAATTTTTTTTTTCAAAATTACATTCGCTAAAGGGGCGTTACAGTACGATTTCTGTTTTCAGAAAATGTTTTTTTTGACGCTAAACGGCTCATTAAAGAATGATGAAAATTTGACCAAAAATGGAACGAAAAATTAGCAATTCACAAAAAAAATCATGAAGTTTCAATTACGGGAAAGAGCAATAAAGCTATAAAAACTGTTTGTTTATCCTAGACTAAGAGATCACCTACTATACTTGTCGAATTTTTTATATTTTTTTTTACATTGTTTACATTGACTTAGAAATTTTTTGAGCGAATCCACTGAGATGAGATTGATATTTATAAAGGAACAATTTAAATTGTTTATTGACTTATATGAGATGTAAGAGGAATAATATTGTGCAGGAAAATGATAACACTCACTCAGAAAAAAATCGTGTATATGTTATTTGACAAAGGAGAAGGAAAATGATCTTATTAAATACTAAGAAGCCATAAAATTCCCAGTATAATAATTCTGTAAAAAACCAAAAATGTAAAAGATAATTCAAAATTGAAATCTTTTGTTTAGAGATTAATAAATGTAATTATCGTACATCTTTAATTATAAATCACCTTGAAACAACATTTTCTTCGCTGTTTATGATGTTTTTCAGAGAAAATAAGGGTATTTTCCTGTTTTAAATTTGAAAATTTTACTTTAATATTCAATGTAGAAGGATGTCAAGTAAACGATGTAAGAAATCCACTAGCTATTTGAACAAAAGCCATGTTCTCTTGTAGGAGAATATTTTGTATAAAGAAATGTTCACTTGGGTTTTTCAAAAATGTTATTACTGCTGTAGTTATACTAATGAAATTATTTGCATCAGCTGTGTGATGTACAAAAATAAACTTATATATTGATATGTCCTTCAATCACTATCTCTACTTCCTCAGGAATGAAAGACTAATAATCATATCCTCATATCGCATTTAGATGTTTACATTATGCCTAAAAGAGACGTTATATATTACATACTCATGAAATTTGATATTAAGTTACTTATAGTAAAGTTGAGTGTAGGCCACTCCAGATTTTTTTTCCTATTTTTTTACAATGTTTACATTGACTTAGAAATTTTTTGAGCAAATCCACTGAGATAAAATTAGACTATTCTAGTATAATAATTCATATTTATTATTTTCAAAAATTAGAAGCTCCCAACCATAAATAATTTAAGTTATATTGAATAGCTGGCTTCGACTTTTGAGTTGAGTATGTAAACTGGCTAATTACTAATATATTTTTTCTCAATATACATTCATAGCAAGCTTATAACAGAGTACAAGACGCAGGAAAAAAGGTAATACTCACTCAGAGAAAATTGGTATTTATGATTTTCGATAAAGGAGAAGGAAAATGATTTTAATAAATGCTAAGAAGCCATAAAATTTCCAGTATAATAATTCTATAAAAGACCAAAAATGTAAAACATAATTAAAAACGGAAATCTTTCGTTTGAAGATTAATAAATGTAATTATTTTATATCCTTAATTATAAATTATCTTAAAATGACATTTTTTCTTTGATGTTTATGATGTTTTTCAGAGAAAATAAGAGTATTTTCCTGATTTAAATTTGAAAATTTGACTTAAATATTCAATCTATAAGGAGGTCATAAAAATACACTACCTATTTGAACAAACGCCATGTTCTCTTGTAGGAGATTATTTCGTATCAAGAAATTTTCAGTTTGGCTTTTCAAACATGTTATTACTGCTGCAGTTATACTAATAAGATTATTTGCATCAGCTGTGTGATATACAAAAATAAGCTTATATATTGATAAGTCAATCAATCACTATCTGTACTACCTCCGAAATGAAAGTCTAATAAACATCTCCCATTTAAATGTTTACATTATGCTTAAATGAGACATTATATATTATATACCCAAGAACATTGTGATTAAGTTTACTTATAGTAAAGTTGAGTGCAGACCATTTCAGATTTTTTTTTGTATAAATTGCTAATTATTATTATAGTTATTATTACAAAGTACTAATTCTTATTATTAGTCACCTGTTTTTTAACAATAAAAAGATTGTCGCCCTAATAGATCTGACTGCACAGCCTTGGTTAGAAGTATCAAAAATGAGAGAATTTCTGATATAAAAATAGAGACATATTATATATACCAAGATAAACTATAAAGTTTCAGCGTCTGCCTTCTTGTAATCAAACTTCTAGGTTTTTTGAGATACGATGTAACCAAATATAATCTAAAATTCAGCTTCTACTTTGAATCTATGTTTCATTTATATATTAAACGTGTGCGTTGCTTAGTGACGTCATATACATCATTTCTTAAACAATGTGCACTATTGATGCGGCACTTAAACATGTCGAACTCTCCGTTTTGTACTATTGTCGAGAGCAAATTTTGTACTATTGAGCTGTAAATATTAAAGGAGGTATAATTAATCACGCATTGACAATTTCTATGAAACATTTGAGATGTGTGAAAGTCTAAATCTGTAAATGCCATAAGTCACAAAAGATATAAAACAATAGGAAAATATATTAAAAAAGAATGGATATAAAGAAACACATAATCGATTGTAAATTCTGCCCTGTACAAGTTTAGTTGGTTTTTTCTCTGACGTCATTTAAGGTCACGAGATTCGTAAAGCGGCAAAATTAGCACTATCATTTACACTCACTTTATTATTCACCTGTGAGAAATGTAATTGTTTTAAATTCCATACTTTTAAGTTTTATATTAATTTTTTTTCACTTGAAGGTCAGAATATTCCATCATTTGCACTTTATTCCCTTGAAATATTAATAATTCAAAGATAATTAATAGTAATTGTTACTAACGCCTACACTCAAAGGTTTTCAAGAAAACGTTCTAGAGAAAGGAAACTTCAACTCATTTGAAATTTGGCACCCATCTTAATTAAGGGCTATCCACATTACTGGTTTAACCTTATATCCAGTTTTGGATTTAAATCCAGTCACTGTTAAAAAAAAAATTCTAAATTCATGCGTATAACAATAAATTCACAGATTATATTTGTTTATTTGGCACTTAAATGATAACAAATACTGACTCAACTGAAATTCAGTTTAGATTCTGTACAATACAGAAATAGCAAAACATTTATACAAGTATTTTAAACAAAAAGAATCTTGTTAAAGAGCGATTATTATTGCTCTCTGTTCAGCCACTCTCTGATTCAGTGAATCCGGAGGATTATTAGGAATAGCAAAATAAACTACGATATCATGTCATGAAAAGATGCCGTGGGATGCTTCAAGATGATGTCTGTCATCATCATGTGGCTTACTTCTGACTTCGAGGTTAACCTAATAACTCTCCAAGAGTATTTAGCATATTTAAAATATAAAAGTAACTATAATTTTGTTACATTTTATTAAAACTGTACCAATTTCATATTAATGATACCCACTAAAAACATTATCAAATAAATGAAAAAAAAATATAGAAGCCTGATATGAAAAGTTGAAAAATAAAAGTAACAATGCGTTTTTAAAAAATAATCGCTTGAAAATATCACAGTTTCAATAGAAGCAGATGTATTTAAAGAATATTCATTTAAAATTATTTTTTTGTTCTCTTATGAGTTTCATGGTTGATATTGGATCAGTAGTTCCACATTTTCCCTGCACAGCGCTATGGTCCACTCTCATGAAAGGATTGTACAGTTTTTCTTCTCCTTAAAATTAACAAGACATACTTGTTAGAACCAAACAGATTGATAACCAATATTTATTATAAAAATATACTATCGTATCTAAAACTATCTTCATACTCTGAAAAATACTTCGACTAGTTCATAGAGCTTCTAACACATCATTGTTAAGAGCAAACTGAGTTATTCTGTGTCCAACTGATGTAGGAAGGCAGTATAATCGACCTTCCTTTGAGTCGATTGTTGACTTTCTATTCGACTTAACCCAAGACTAAACAAGAAAAGTTCTTGTTAAGTTCGACTTAACAAGAAAACTATTTTAATCGATTAGATTACGGTCGAAGAGGAAGTTAACAATTGAACCAAAGAAAGGTCGAATATTGTCCTGCCACAATAAAAAAGTATTGAATATCTTCCAGTATACTCATGACAATTGATGAGTTCCAATAGAAATAAATCGTACTATCTAAAGACGTTACATTTTAGTATTGAAAATACTAAAACAAAATAAACAATATCGAAACAAAAACTTTGTGCAGTATTCGATCTGTTTGAGCAGTATCTGTTAAAGAATGAATAAAAATAAGTAAAGATATTCATTCAAAGTACGTTCATTTCAAAATAAACACGATTTACAGTCTAGCCTCCTGAAACGCATGCATTCATGAGTCGACAATAAAGTTATTATCTGTACATTCCCTCAACTCCTCCTCCTAACAGCTTAGTCTAAACAACTAAAAAATCAGAGTTTTTTCAACCCTAGTTTAATGTAAGTACCCAACATAAGAAATATGGAACAATAGTTTCAATAATTAATTTACTTTAAAATGCAACTAAAGCTAAACTTCATGATTTGCTTCATAATAATGAAGATTATGTAACTGAAATGTTTGTTTAAACAATTTGTGAAAGCGGTGAAGGTAGGATTGAATTTACATCTTAAATTTATCAAGGTGCAAGAGTGAAAGATACATATATTCTTCCATTCTCTGATCCAAAAGCTCTAATGGTCTTTTAATATTCATAATGTATAATTAATACCTGTGACCTTCCATATCTGAGAGGGGTATGATAAAAACCTAAATTCCGAACTAAGTGAAAGGTGAGTCGTATGATAAAATACCTCAAGTGAAAGATACGTATGTTCTGTATTTGTGAGTAGTATGATAAAATACCCAAAGGCATACCCACTTAAGTAAAAGATACGCATGTTCTGTATTTGTGAGTAGTATGATAAAATACCCAAAGGCCTACCCACTTAAGTAAAAGATACGTATGTTCTGTATTTGTGAGTAGTATGATAAAATACCCAAAGGCATACCCACTTAAGTAAAAGATACGTATGTTCTGTATTTGTGAGTAGTATGATAAAATACCCAAAGGCATACCCACTTAAGTAAAAGATACGTATGTTCTGTATTTGTGAGTAGTATGATAAAATACCCAAAGGCCTACCCACTTAAGTAAAAGATACGTATGTTCTGTATTTGTGAGTAGTATGATAAAATACCCAAAGGCCTACCCACTTAAGTAAAAGATACGTATGTTCTGTATTTGTGAGTAGTATGATAAAATACCCAAAGGCATACCCACTTAAGTAAAAGATACGTATGTTCTGTATTTGTGAGTAGTATGATAAAATACCCAAAGGCATACCCACTTAAGTAAAAGATACGTATGTTCTGTATTTGTGAGTAGTATGATAAAATACCCAAAGGCCTACCCACTTAAGTAAAAGATACGTATGTTCTGTATCTGTGAGTAGTATGATAAAACACCCTAAGGCCTACCCACCTAAGTAACAGATATTAATGTTTTGTATCTGAGACTGGTATGACAAAGAACCTACCCAAGTGAAGGGTATGAGTTCTTTCTACATTGCTACAACACAACTAAAACCCTACATGTTTTCTGTTATCAATCTATCTATCATTATATTGATATAGCTTCTCGACCACTGATTTTTCAAATTCACCGAAGTGGTTCTTGAGGATTTTGGTCATTGACCAAATACTTATAACCAAAATCCTCAAGAACCCCTTCAGTGAATCTATCATTATAGTTAAAAATATATATAATGTTATTAACCATGGTCAGTAATTTGCAATATAAGCACAGACAAGTTTTGAGGAATACTAACCAATAGTCGACGGAACAGTAGGCAAGGATTTGCTTCTGGTATCGACAGCCCAGGCCAACTTTCGCTTAACGTCTTCATTGGACGGCTCGACCGACTCGGCAAACTGCAGATTTTTTGTTGTGTACTCATGCCCACAGTAAACATTCTAAAACACAACACGTTTATAAAATCCCAATGAAATACCAAACATTTTAACAACAAAAATATTGTATGATATAACCGTATTGTCTGGAAGTTTCCCCAATTTACTGACAAGAGCAGTGTACATCTGGTCAGGTGTGCCCTCGAAAAAGCGGCCGCATCCAGCAACAAACAAAGTATCACCTGCAATGGAGAGCACACTTTTAGTAACAAGAAAGTCTAATCAAATGATTCTTTTGTCAATTCGTTCATAACGGTAAGTATATGTAATCTAAGTATATATATATATATATATATATATATATATATATAAATGATCAAACCACAATATGAAATGGGAAAACAAAACTAACATCTTCCAACCGTAACAAACGGTCTTCGTCAGAGTCAAAAACCCCAATGACCTGTTGGGTCTTTTATTTATTTATTTTTCTATTTGCATTTAGGTTTGCCATTTACTCTTTACTCGAGAGTATGACATATGAATTGTACTTCGTAATGCTTTTGTGTATAACCCCCAAAAACAATATGAACCATTTCTTCGTTAAGTTTATTTTGCTAAACACGATAGTTTCAAAATAAATTGTGGCATTAGTTGTTAAGCATTATTTAAAAAATAAACCACTTTTAATCAACAGAGAAACATAATTGTTATTTGATTTTTTAATTGATATTTTAAATGATAAAAGTGAAAATCTACGGAGTACACAGAAGAGGTCTGAACAACACATTCTATAAAATTCCTTTGTAATGAACTTTTTAGATCATATGTAGTCTAAGAGATAGCGGGCTCTGCCCTTAGAACTAAAAAAAGATTGGGCTATAAAATTTATCATAGTATAAATCACAGAAAATTTTTTTCTTCTTAATGAAAAAAAAACTACACTGCATATACTGGACTGTTAATAACCTGTAAAAACTGCAGGTGAAAAAGATGGATCATTCGGTTTGGAAACGTAATAGCATATATGTCCAGAAGTGTGACAAGGAGTGGCCAGACATTCGACGTTTAATTCCCCAATTGAAAACTTTGTTCCATCCTCAACCTTGTTTGTTAAAGCATCAATACGAGAATCTCCTCCGTAGACAGACAATCCACTCACCATACCGACAAGATTTTTGTTCCCATTCGCATGGTCCCTAAAAAAGAAATTACAACAGTATTGTAAATAAATCGGTTAAAAATGTCTTAATTTTGGAAATAATTAAATGCTGTTTTATCATCTTCTATTAAAATGAATATATTTTAACATCCGTACCAATGGTGATGAGTAGTTAGAACTTTCGTAAGGTTGACATTTTCTTCCTTCACGGCATCAAGAACTTTATCAGGTTCCACAGGGTCAACAACGGCAGCTTCTTTAGTCTTATCATCAATAACCTGAAAACAAGTTTTTATAAGTAATAGTTGAGATGAAAAACAAATATCAAATAGAATATACAATTTAATATTACCAAGTACATATAATTGTCCGACAAAGCGGGTAAAATTTTTACTTTTAATCCTGGCATTGAAATATCTGATATCAGACTATGAGCGCCCTTCTGTCGTAAAGCCCTAAACAAAAAACAAAGTACTGTAAATAAAATAAACGAAGCCAGAAAACACACTAGGATGAATACCTAAGAGTAAAATATGCTGCTGTTAGTCCTTGGAAAATTTTATTTTGTATTGCACTGAACATATTTCAAAATTATATTCCAAAAGTTGTCTTATTTTTTTTACAAAATGTTACAGGTTTAACTTGATCACTATAAAAGTAAAAGTAACAAAATGTTAAACTTTAAACTGCATTAAATAATCATTCACTAACTCTGCCAAATGAAGACTAAATCCTGAATATATAAGACAATAATGAAGCAAATACACAAAACCAAACAAAATTCCGTCGGCTTCGCTCCTTATCAAGCTAGATTTGAAGGTCGCATCACAACAGCTGTTAGGAATTAAGAACATGATTATAAAAATGATAAACGAAATAAGTTGTTTAACGAATTTTTTTTAAATTATTTATGACAATTCTATTTTTTATAAGTAGGAATGAAAATAAAGAGACGATCACTAAACGACAAGAGTTTACGAGATCTAGGATAAAGAATCTCTCGTACTCAGTAATTGTTACTTAGTACTATTGAAACTAACTTAAGGATACTGTACGATAACATATGAAGTGTTTGAAATTAGTATAATAATTTCCCGAATATATGTTTGAATAGTTCTTTACCTGCCTTCAAAATGTTAAATTATTTCACAAACGTAATTTACAATGTAATCACGTTCAATATTTCCCCCGAAATTTACTACTTTCATCATATTCAGTTAGTGATCTTTGAAAAAGATGAATTGTGCATTGAATCTGAAATGATTTCAAAGCATGTTTTGCTAATTAAGTCATGCATTATTTTCAATTATGAGATTTTTTCATAATTCCTGACAATCTACTGCATGATTAAAACTATTAAGACTCCTTTTAAAACTCTTTAGATTATTTTATGATACCTAATTGTCTTATTAAAAGAAAGAGTACGATATATAAAGAGATATAAACTGCTATTAATTCTATTAGGTCGTTTTTTGTTTCGGAAAAACTGCAGAACCAATATTCGTATCAACAGGCTGAACAGAATTTATCTACTTCGTTTGATAAATTTGTTTAGTAAAGTAATTTACAGACAGTTTAAGGTATGTTAATTTAAGATAACTGAGGTTGCCTTCTCTGTGCTAATGTAATGAGTATTCTGAGATCAGGTCTCAGATATGTTGGTCAGACGAATTTGACCTGGAGAATCAGAACTATATCCCTCGAAGGTAGTTGTGATCCTCAATATGTTTAGGCAGATAAGGGAGAAGTCTAGTCATCATACTGTTTCTATATTTAAACGAAATATTGTACAAAGAGAACATTAAAATAAATATGTTGAATTATTTATAAAGCATTGTTCCTTGAAACAGTCTCCCTAAAAAAATTGGTTTGTACAAGAAAGGAGTGAAGCTTAAAAGAGACGGGGATTTTGTAGTTCAGCTGTGAAATAGTGGCCTAGAGTTAAATACCCATGACAACGCTTTTTTTCGACACTACGAAATTTGGATATCTCCAAGTAACATATGTAGAAAAAAGAAGTTCAATCTTACTGAAGTTTTTGTAATATGGAAAGACACAATAAATTATGACAAGTCCCACGAAAAGGAGGGTGCAGTCTCTGAATTTAAAACCTCGAGAGAGGGGCAAGCATGATTGCCTCAAAAGTATTTCCATGGCTCTAGATTACCTAGAACTGAAGAAAAAGCCTTTACGGACTTACCACCCAGTTATAATAATATCATGCAGGTTCAGGACCCCTAAAGGATTTTTTTTATTTTTATTTAAATATATAAAATGAAAGTACGGCATTCTGGTCAAAATTTCTATATCAAGTTATCAAAGGATAGATAGATATATTTTGAGTTCCTTGTGTCCAATAAACAGCTTTGGAAATTAGTCTTGTTCTAACTAAATTTAATTTTTACTTCCTGCTAAACCTGAGAAGGAATAGCAAGTTTAGCAACAATATTAAACTTTTTTAGAGAGTGCTTTACATAAAAAAAATTTTCTTGTTAGTTGGTAAAAATATTGCCATACCAGCGATAGTGTAAGGAATCAAGGAAGCTAGAGAGTTGTATAATTTTAGTCCAAAATCTTTTGAGAGGATATTGATTTAGTCAAAGTGTAAAGAACTGTTATCCTCTAACAATGTTATATAGTTACGTGTGAGCCTGAATGGAACATAATCCTCCTTTGAACTTAAACAATTAATGTTTATTTTTGTGGATTGCAGAATAAACTGAAATCATGAATAAGTTCATCTAATTGAGATAATCTTGTACTGAAGTATTTACTTACAATCTCAAAATTGACAACCACATTTCATATATAGTTCATAGAACTTAAAAGCCAAATTTAAAGTCTTGGTCGAAAGACAAGGATAAGACAAGTAAGGGACACAATATACTGATAAATAGGCTCAATGGAATTGATAACCTATGCCTTGTTATAGATTTATTGTAAACATGAACGCAGACATGTTAGGACATATACTTCAACCAAATAACATGTTTACTACTGTATGACATTGGTAAAATTAATGTCACCATAAGAAAAGTTAATCTGCATTGTGTGAAAAGAGTATTCTAAGGGCCAGTGAGAATTCTACCATGATATGATAATATAATGAATTAAAGTTTAAAGACGGGTTTCTTGAGGATTTTTGGTCGAATCTTTTTATTTTTAGACCAAAAATCCTCAAGAAATTCATCTTTAAACTTTAATAATCTGTGGTCGAGGAGCTATATTATAGGTGCACCTCCTAATTGATGACAACATACACCACTCCCTTCCAATCCCATTCTCAAATGTTCATATATATCAATGAATTATTTTTTTTCTTGTATAAGGATGATACATTATTATTCTCACTTTTTGATAATACATCTCCTGATTTAAACTTTTAAAATAGTCGCCCTATTTCAAATGTTCGGTATAGAAAACTTGGATAATAATTAATAGAAGTAGAGTTGTTGCCATCTTTGGTGATTGATTTTCATTCAATGACCAAGATACATTTTGCGTTTTTCTTTTTTTTGGCTTAAAATCATTTGAATGGATTCTAATTTAACAAAATCTTTTTCATCAATAAGTGCAGCTAAATTCAGTAGGATTAACATCTTTGACAACAACTAAAGCATAAAAGAACAGTTCATAACATATCCTATCAAAAGCCTTTGTAAAAACTTCATAAATCAGAAAAGAACCTTATAGACACCCTGAATTTTTATTAATTTTTACTTATTCAAGCAATTACACACAATTTAAAGACGACTGGCGTTTATACTACTTAAACAATATTTTTTAAACAAAATAACAGTGAAACAAAAGACAGCTAAAATCACAAGTGGCGATTTTTTTTTCATATTTCACATTACACAAGTGAACTTCATATTTCATATTTTTAATTTTAAAATATGCTGACTCTAGAGGAAATAAATTATCACATCATGTGAGAATTCAAAGACATTAAACACTGAATTTAAAATTTCTTAGACTAGGGAACAATTATTTATGATTTAGTGGGAATTAAGTAATATAAAGGAAAGAGTGAGTGGTTGCTCAGCAGCTAAACAGATCTTCCAAGCAGACTTTGTCTAAACCTAGAGTTTTATTATAATCTTTTACATTCTAAAAACTGTAGCGTATTGAAAACAACGTACTCTATGCCTGAGTGAAAACAACTTCACATTGTTGTAGCACAATACATGAAATAAACTTTTTCTTTGAGTATTCTAAGCTCCGATCGCCAAGGCTGGAATCTTATTTATATAATGTAAAATTGAACCACGGTAATAATCGCTTCACTTCACAATTTGTACATGATTTAAGTTGCAGGTTGTAGTTGAGGGGTGAGATGTTGCGTCAGCACTGATTGGAGGTGTTTGAAATTGTCATGGGGAGATGAAAATGTGCAATCAATCTTGTGTCACGGAGGAGTAATAAATCCTGTACGATGTCATGAGTTCTATCCAATGATCCGAACTAAAAAAACTCGAGTAAGGTGAAATATAGGACTCTTAATCGGGAACAAGGTCTGACATGAAAATGAGTGATAAGAAAAAAACGTTCCCGCCCCAGCACCAGCAGAGAAGGGGAAAGAACCATGGTGGGTGTGTTTGGAAACAAACAAGCAAATTGAACAGGTAATTACTACGCGTCCCATAATCATTATGGATGATATAAAACTATTTTATTCAAAACAAATATTTTTTTGGAACAGGTACAAAGGTAAACATTTAAACAAAACATTATACATTCAATTGTGTTGGCAGTTAAATTTAATTTTAAATAAAATTCATTTTAAAGAGGAAAAAAATTACTTTTCACTGCTAGTGATTGCCTGACATGGTACTTTCACCATGTTATTTTAAATTAATTGTTTAACAAATTATAAACAAATATATACATTTTTATATATTGTCCTAGATTTCCATGAACTAAACAATTATAATAAAAAAAATCTAGATATTTTATAACAAAACATAAGTAAAAATAAATGTAATTGCTCAGAGTAAACCAGGACAAAATTTTTACCCCAAAAATTCTTTAGTTCAATTACAGACAGTATAGACATCAATTTCAATCAACCGCATTTATTATTTTAAAACATTCTTTATAAATATCCAAAAAATACAATTAAAGAGCATTTCTGACTTACCATCAATGCAATAAGAAGACAAATGAAAGAATTCTATTATGATTCATCAAGACATTTCACGTTTTTTTAAAGTTTCAAAATAAAAAAAATTGGACATATATATAAATGAAAATTAAAAATTCTTCTGAGTATTCTTTTAATTCATAATAATAAACAGGGCTAGTTAATATTTCCGATTAAAACAATTATGTTGAATATAAAGTTATCAATCTGTTTAAATACGCTTAGTTGCTTAAACGGATTTAATTTAGTTCTAATTAGAAAAAAAAATTAAACAAGTATCTAAAGTTGGAACTTCAAAAACAAAAAGTTTTAAGTTAAAATGATTAAATATTGCTTTCAGTCGTATAAAACCTGTTGATTTGTAAAGGCTGGAAATGCTTTTGAAATATTATTTGTTGTATATAGATGTAAGATGTTTGGTATAAGATGATAGGACTTAAGTTGTATGATGCCCAACTCAAATAACGTGACCAATTTTCGATTAGACTCACGACAGCATACAATTACTCTTTTCAGCAGGATTTCCATTGGATTTTTCAATTTCCAAAAGCATTGTATGAAAAATATCTGCTACTGCCTGAAAAAATAAATAATACAATGGATAATGAGCTTAACTTTTACCAGCCTTATTCAAATAATAAAGTTCCATTCAAAAGACAACAATTTCTATTCACTGCAATAATGCATTACTAAGTCAACTATTATAAAAGAAGCACTGATGATTTATGAAATACTTATTAAATTAACACAATTATGCAATCAATGAATTCTAAACAAAGAAAGTTTCAGAAGAATTATTCCATACGCACTTCATTTTGCTTGGCAGAGGCTTCCAGAAAAACTGCCTTCCATGCAGTTGCTAATTTCCTCCCATCTTCAATGCTAACCGTTCTCTCCATGTACAGGTCTTTCTTGTTCCCAACTAATACAATAGGGACTCTAAAAACAACTTTGATTATTGTAAACGCTTGGGCATGACCACTATTTCACCATAAAAGTCAGAGATGTATACATTGATAGATTAGAAGGTAACTAGTCGTTTGGGTACCTAATACGAACCTATACATTTAAATCAAATAATGAAGGTATTCTTGAAGGAACGTATTTAAGCTAACAGCTGAAGATACTAAAGAATACAAAAACAAACAATCAACTTTGATGCAATGCCATTATAAATCTAAGTAAAATGAAAATAGAAATCGTCACAGCCATGATTTCTGTTTCACAAAAAAAAAAACCATATAAGACTATGCACTTTAGACTAAATAATGCAAATATTAGAAGATTTATTACAATTTCATAATGTTAAGTTAAGCGCAATAAACTTACGGGACTTTTCCATTAAAATCCAACAATTTTTCATATATTACTTGAACTACTTCGAAAGATTTAACTGAAGTAATAGAATAAACTAGTACATATCCATGTATATCCATTGAATACTGCAAAGGAAATATAGAATACTCATCCTGCCCCGCAGTATCTACTAATTTTAATTCATAATCTTGATTTTTCACTCGAGTTGTCTTCGTAAAAACTAGAAAAGAAAAAAATATATAGTATAGCTTTGAAATTGTGTTATTATTTGAAAAGTCCATTGGTCTTGTAAAACTATACAAACTATTTTCAATTGTTGGGTCATAAGAATCTACAAATTGGCCATCAACATATTGAATACTAAGTGAAGACTTTCCTGAAATAAATAAAAGCTCAAAGGGGGTAGATTTCATAATAATACAAATAAGTCAATCATATTTAGACTTACCAACGGAGCGATAACCCATAATAGCAATCTTCCGTTGTTTGGAAGGCATCTTATTCGAAACTTACCAAAACCATTAAAACATGAACTATCAACGTTCAACTATATCTCTGCAAGACATGACAGATACATCCATTTTCAAAAGAAAAACTGATAACATTCCTTGTAATCAGTGTTGCTTTAAGCATATGTCTTGTCCTGGTAAAAAAAAAAACAAAACGTTTTTATTTAATTCAGATCTCAGAAACCAAGTCTATGTATAAATATACATATATTTTTATACTATGAAATTAAATGCATCTACTTCAAAAAAATAATTAAATCAAAAGTGATTTATTTGCTTGGATAAATTAAGGTTCCTAATAGAATATAGGGACTATTAGCATTTATGTCAACTTCTAACTCAAGTTGATACTATCAAAGATTAATGTGTCTATTTTGACTCTTCTCTTTCATTTAAAGTTTATATTAAACATATACTGCTCAAACTTTAAAAACTTAAGGATTAGATATTCGTAATTCTAATTATTTTAAACAAATAGCTATCAACACTCTTTATACACCATTAATTAGAGCAGGTTGTTTATTAGAAATACTTTTTCTTCCTCCATCAATTATGATGGTATACTAATGTTTGTAAATTTGGTAACTCTTGAACTCCGTCACAAGAATGTGGATCTAATGTTTTTATAGAAATAATTAAATTCTAAAATAAATTGTTTTGAGTTGTAGAGCAATATTAAATTTAATTTTCTCTCCTGTAATTTGAACCAGTTACAATTCAAGTAAATATAATGAAAATTACCATTCAGCTCCAACAGAATATTTGCAACGGCAAACAAGGTAAATATTGAGTTTGTTAACGTTAATATGAAGAAGTTACTAAATTTATCTTTTAACTATGTTCATTTATTATTTATATTTTCTTTTTTAGTTTTTAATTTTATCAATCTTAATTTTAATAATTTTATTAGTTTTAAAATGAATGAAAAGTAACTTTATTTAATTATACTAAATTACGTATTACTACAATTTTTAGTGGTTTTTTTATTTGCTTATGAATAAAGTACAGTCATAATGAAAAAAGAATTAATTAGTGTAAGTATAAGCTGAAATTGTGATTACTAAAGGCTGTCCTTAGGGAGATGTGCTATTAATCGTATAGTGTTAATTAGTTGTGGATGACCTACTGGATACTTTAAATAATCAGTGCCATCATATTCAAGGGTGTGCTGATGACCTTGTAATTAGGAGAAAACTTATGTTTTATGACTGCATTTCAGCTTATGAATCATGTTCTCAGAATTGTTGATAAATGGGTAAGGGAGAAAGGTCTGGTTATACATCCTGTTGAACGGTCCTTACTATTTTCTCAAGAAGAAAGAATGGTGGTCAGAAGACCTCTTAACTAAAACTATTTAATTGGAATTCTTAGAGGTATGTAGTAACATATATCATGTTTAGATAAAAGACTAAACTGTATACCCGGTATTGGATACTTTTGCTAAAGCAACAAAAGTAATATTCTGCCGTGTAATATTCTTTAGTAGAATATGATCTACAAAGCTGAAATCTACAATTCAGCTCCAAAAAAGACCAGCTCAATGGAACAATTACCGGTGTGGTGCGCAGGAGTTCAATGAGACTGTGGTCTTATGTTTATTAGTAACAATAAAAATTAATATACATAAGGTTCTTCTACTTGAATTAATTCACGTTTTGCTACAACTGAATAAATGGATATAGTATAGCCAAATTAAAGTAAATGAACTCATTAAATTGGTTATCTATGCAATAGGAAACACTTTACCGTACAGTTTCATATTACACGATTTCCATATTAAAATAAAACCAAAATTCAGTTAATTATAAAGGAGTTTGATATTATGTTCACTTGTAGAAAAGTTTACTGTAGGCCTCCAGATTTTTTTAAATTGAAGTTTTTTTGAACTTTAAGTAGTAGTTTTTTGATTGTTTTATAAAAAAAAACTCAAATATCCACTAGACTCACTGAAAACCACAGTACAAGAGTATTGTGGTGCTAACTCAAATTATGTACCTGCTTTATAATTTGTAATTAATAATTTCTTGTAATTTCTTTTCCATGCTCAGCACATTTTCGGCAAGTTCATTCTACTGAGGATATAAAGGAATGATTTTTCCAAGCTCTTGACAAATTAATAATTACTAGAGACGAGAAATCAATATCACCTTCTGTAAATTTTTATGGGATATTGGATGTCAAAATGTTGTTTTAAGAGAACTAGGACTTCATGTATTTTTCTTTTTAATTCCATCATTCATTTAAATAGACCAATATTCTGTAATGACAAAGTAGTTTCGGCGCCCGAGTCGACTTTTCCATACTGCAAGTTAAATATTTCATGAAGCATCAATAATTCCATTGTTTTTACTTTCTTTACTACAAGAAATATACAGAAATGAAAGCATTGAATTCGGATCTAAATTTCAAAACCGAGTTTTGAAGGCCTCCTGAGTCAAAAAAATAAATTTCGCTAACTGATTAATCAATATTTGTGAAGGAAAGATATTCGTCAAATTTCAAATTTAAGTTATCCTTTATTAAGCTATCCTTGAGACGAACAGCAATCTCGGCATTTAAACTGCATGTTTTTTAAAAATTTTGATATTGATAATAACAGCTGTGCTTCTAGATTTTTTGTTGACATTTAATTTGTTTAGGATGCGGTAGCAAAAATTGTCCTTCGGGAGGAAAAGGTAAAAAAAAAACTATTTTCGAGTGATAATAAACGAAACGTTAAGGGACTCTTGAGACAATATTAAACAAATTTAATTAAATTAGTCAAATATACTATTAAATTAGATCTAAATTGATTAAATTGACTCGGGAGAGAGACAGAGATAAGAACATGCGTTTTGAAAATAATAAGCAACAACCATACCATCAGCCCTACCATGATTTAATCAGTGACAACTCTAACAAATCTGCTACCGTTTAAAATTAGGTTATATATAATTGTAATTAGGTACTCATACAGGATTTTGATTTCTATATTTTGACATGTTCGACATTGCAGGATATAATTGAGTAAATGTTAAGCTAATGGAATATTCGCTCTAGTTTGAAACTGCACAATACCTGCGTCTCGTTGATGTAATTTCAAGGTCATTGCTTTCCTCCCCCTGCTGGTACGGTCGATTTTAAAAAAGACAGCCTTTCCTGGTGACACATGGACATCATCTTTGGATTTATAATGCAATTTTACATGTTCAGGCTCCTTTGACTTGGTTAGTCACTCATACTTAAAGCATACACACCATCGTCATCATAACGAAAACGATAAATATGGGATTTAGGGACCTTAAAACGTTACATCAATAAAAACTTTGTAATATATCTTTCTCATTAACTCTATAACCAAGTAAAAAATAATTGTACATAGTATTTATTTATATTATACATAATAAAGAAAGAAAATCGCCGTAAAAAGAATTGAATTAATTTTAAACAGTGCTTTCTTTTTGTGCTTTACTGTGTTTTTTTTGTCGTGGCAGGGTTCGTCGTCGAGGCTTCAGGCTGAAAAGCATGATTAATTTTCGAATATCACGCATCATGCTCTTCCCTGACTTGCGGTACTGAACGAAGAAAATGTCCATAATTATGATGATCGTGGCACAAATGAGCAAGATATGAATGACTAAGCACATTATGCCTCCATCTTCATGAATGTAGTTGAATAAGCCAATAGAAACTGGGAGCGAAATTAGAACGACGGCAAATCCTTCCCAAACAAACACCTGATCATATACAGAACTTATAAATCACTGCTATCTGGAAACTGTAATAAACATTATTGAACATTTAATTCTAGAAGAAAAACACCATACTGAAATATTTGTCTTAGTCCCAAAACCACATCTTTAAAGGTGGCATGTACAGAAAAAGTGAAATGAATATTGTGTCCAAAAAGTACGGAGGCTCAAGCAGGTATAACTGAAAAACCGCGAGGTAAACTCGATAAATAGGTTTTATTATAATTATATTTAAGACTATTGGATATTTAAGATTATATTGGATATTTTGTATGAAGTTAAAAGTTGACAACTTGGGTGGATTTATCGTATAAGTACATAATACAAACATTTTGTTAAGGAATTAGTTTTTTTTTTTATATAATCAGAGATAATCTGGGGAATACAGTGTAGCCGGAAACTATGAACTTTACAAGTAGCGTTAGGGAGGAAGCATAAATAAACTAATACAGTAGCATTATAAAGAAGTAGTACATTAATACGAAAAATAAATACACAAGGAGAATATAAATTCTGTTTAAGAAAGTGCATCAACAAAATGTGACATGTGCACTACAGTAAAGGAGCTTCCTCAGTAAAAACAGGTTCAAACATTAAAACCTGTTTTTATATGGTTTAAAATTATGTTGTTGCCGCTGAGGGCACCGACTATGCAGTGACAAAAATTCAAGTTCAATCTAGAGCAGGCATGGACAACCTGCGGCCCAACACGTGTTCTTGTGCGACCCTCAGAGATTAACTCGTTCTCCACCTTAATATTAAAAATTCCTTTGCTTTTTCACAAAAGCTCATCGAGACGTTCATTGGAGAGAGAGAGCTCATCAGCAACAAATGCTTTAGCCTTTTTTTATACTTGGCACTACGAATCTTTTGATAACACTTATTGTTTTAAGAATAATAAAGAGCTGAATAACGATTGACATGTTAGTATAGACACAGCATGTATTTATATATAAATATATATATAAAAGTACAAACCGCGAAATAGAAACAAAATTAACTTTTTATCAGGACTCGCTAAGTTCTTCAGGTTTAAATTTGTACCTCAAGAACTGACCGAGTCCTGATACTTAAGTTTTTCTGTTTACAAATTTTACACTTCTGTAAGTTCTCTCACTTTTCAAAATTCATAGTGTATTTTCTTATTTGTGAAAACTTATTTGTAACTTTCTGCCCTTTTATGTATGTTTGATTTTAAATGATTGTATTATTTCTTATATCCCATCTGTTTTATAGGCCTATGAAAAAAGTTTTAAATAAAACCCGAAACATCGGCAATGACAGTTTAATTTGAATCTGAAGAACTGACTGAGTCCTGATAAACTTATATATATATATATATATATATATTAAATTACTAAACAGTCCAAACCAGACAGATAAATAACTGAAAAAAAAGCAACACGTAAATAACGAGAACATTTACTCGATCAATATTTCGAACCGAAGTTCGTCATCAGGAAGAGAGTAGAAGGGAAGAGGAAGAGGTGAGTACACCTTCCACCCACAGTCTTGAACACACGTACCTCTTCTTCTTCCCTTCTACTCTCTTCCTGATGACGAACTTTAGTTCCAAATATTGATCCAGTAAGTGTTCTCGTTATTTATGTGTTGTTGTTTTTTCAGTTGTTTCATATATATAATAAGCTTTATATCCAAATACCACAGAAATTATCATGTGGCCCGCAGATACTTGGAAATTATATAATGCAGCCCCCAGATCACGAAAGGTTGCCCATGCCTAATCTAGAGATAAGGAGAAGACGAAAAAACTGTTTCGGATGATGTAAGAAAGCTGGTGGTCAGCGTGACATAGGGTCTTGAACTTGTCCTATATGTGCCACTGTTATACACTCTATCTTCCTTAAAATACAATATTATTCATCTCACATCAGTAGTATTGCAAAAAATGTATGCTACCAATTTTACTTGTCAATCTATTAGAACGTAATTTAAATTTACATCATTTCTTGAAAATGTCGCTGTTGTAATACAGTTCTTGTGAAACTCTTTTTATATATCACTAGTGTAAACCACTTCTTGCTGTCGTAGGGAAATATATTGCACATTGCACTACTCCAAAGCATACAAGTGCCAAAGCATATGCATGTAGTTTTGCTTGACCGTAGTTGCAGTGCTTGACAGTAGTTATTATTTTGACCATAACACCCTGGTCAAGTACACAAAAACTACTTCAAATAGCTGGTCTGATAGTCTCATCCAACTTTTTTTGCAGTTTGTATAGTTTAATTACCTGTGGCCAGCATATGCAACTATGATATATCGAAACAGGCTCGGGCTCGAAACTATGACATCGTACAGGCTCGGGACCGACAGTTTAACGTCCTTCTCTCCGAGGGACGACGTGCTCAGATTTATTCACCTCCCGCGTGAATAAATCGAGGGCCAGGTGGGGATCGAACCCCGGTCCTATCAGTTCAGAGACGAGCACGTAACCACTGAGCTAGCCTGACCCCTAGGTATAAGATGACTAAGAGATAATGGTGTAGCAAAAGTTAATTTTTTTTGCATAAGCTGAGAGTTGGAGGTATGCAACGCAGGGTATTGGCAGAGTCAAAGGAGCACGCTTAGAATGTTCGAGATGATTGCCTTAGTACGGTCTACTACTAGCTTTAATGCTTAAACTTTAATTTCTTACTGATAAATTCATATATTATTTTACCGCAGATACTAGAGGATCACATTCTATAAATTTAGCAATAAGTATCATCCAGAGAGCGTAGAGTGTCGGCAATACAGAAACAGTAAAGGTAAGTTGTTGGATCTTTCCGTGGAGGCAATCTTCCTTGCCTCCTTCGACGTTGTACCATAAACTGCTGCTAACTATGAGAATCAACTAAAACCACAAAAGTAATCAAATTGCATTAAATATCATAAGTCATGTAATAACTCAAGGCTACTACCACAAGTTTTGTACAACAGTCATTTACAGTAGGATTTCTAAGTCATGAATTACTTTGTCAGGGTTGACTGTAGGCAGAATCATGCGATTGTAATTCAGTAAGCTTCTAATCTAATCTATTAAATAGTAAGAGCCTTTTTAGTTCTGTTACTTTTTAATTTTTTTGGGGAAAAAAGTGAATTAAAAAGCAAATATGCTTTAGTTTTATCATCTGTCGTCTTTTTAAAGAAGTTGAAACTCCTGCTGACATTTGTCGGAAGATGTCGCTGCTCCTGAATGGCATACCACCATTAGTAATAATTCAGATTTGTTTTTCTCAATAAGGGCGCTGATTGAGGGACATCATAAATTGAGGGACATCATAAATTGAGGGACTTTAACGTATTCCTTTGACGATGAGCCTAAAATGTCTATCGTCATGTGACCGATCTAGATTTGTTTTTCTCAATAAGGGCGCTGATTGAGGGACATCATAAATTGAGGGACTTTAACGTATTCCTTTGACGATGAGCCTAAAATGTCTATCGTCATGTGACCGATCTAGATTTGTTTTTCTCAAAAAGGGCGCTGGTTCTGAGACATCCATGCCTCGTTTTACTGCTTTCACTTCTAAAGAGTAATTTAATCAAACTCAACCAACACTTTTATAAGATATCAAAAACTTAAAATAAACTTAAGACACTGCTTATTGCAACTAATAATGTCAATAACTCGTAATTAATTAAACTGACAGAAATTAATAATATAACAGTTTAATTAAGGATACAACATTTACGTTTAGGAAAATAATTAATCCAAGTAGGTCATCAACAAATGATTATTTACTAAACTAATTAGTAGGAAAACAAAATTTATTAATAAATAAGCAAGTTTTTAAGTAAAATAAATATGAAATTAATTACCTGAGCAAGAAATTGAAAGTAACTATTTTTAAATATTATGACATAACACAAATGCTTAATTAATGATAAAATATTTAAGTAACAAGTCTTGAAAAAATTAGTCATATTGAATTATTTCTTGTTTTACACTTTAGAAGAAGGAGTTACTATGGAAACTTGAAGTTACCTGCTTAATACTACTGGCTGTTAAGTCAGTTGTGTTAAAAACCTGTGTCTGTTTAGGGCCAGAAACGACTCGGTATGCTATATTACCTAGACGTACAATTCAACCCATTCAATATCATTAGAATAGAATATTAATTAATATCGTAAATGATGATATTTTAAATTTGAAATCAATTATGTTTTATACAAGATAATGAAAGTTGTTAAAATTCGTGGTGGATGCTAAGTAACAAGACTGATTCTACCATAAATCAACTGATCATCAGCATAGGTAAAAAAGGAAAATAGTGTTTTATATATATATATATATATATATATATATATATATATATTTAATGATATATATCGTTAATAATAATCTGGACTACAGTCAGAATATATATATATATATATATATATATATATATATATATATATATATATTATATATTAGGAGGAGATCTTCTCCTCCTAAATAAATAAAGCATATTTCATTGAAAGTGATCGTAGTTTCTGCATTCAGACCTTTTTGTTCGCACATTCTAGCCAAATCTGTTAACGGCCAATCCTTTAATTTTTGTACATTAAACTACGCATATATTCTGGTTGAAGCCATATTTTTACAAGAATAAACTCTTTTGCTTTGTAGGATGAATAAGTATTTTATAGCACAATAGGATTTTAAAATGTATATTAAATTTTGATAAACTGTTATTGAAGTTTACCTATTTTGGATGTTCAGTACCACACTATGCCCCTAATGGTGAATCCTGAAAAATTTGATACACTTACAAGTATAGCAGTTTTGATTCGTTTTTCTGTCTGTTTTAAAGTATATCTGATTAACTTGGCTCAAATCTCAACATTAGTCATTTTTTATTACTTTTAACTATTTTTTTTTTGAACTATTACTTATTTATAAGTAAATATAATTATAAAGGTTAGCAGCACCTTTATTGCGACCTCTACAAAGGGATTCTCCAGAGTGGCTTCCCCTCAAATCATGAACTAACCGTATTACCGAGAGTGCCGACGGAACGTCATGTCACCTATCTAACTTTTAACCAAACCAACCCAATGTTACTTAACTAGTGGTAATCGGTAATATTCAATACGGCTATGGCTTTTGGCAGAAATATTATGGACTTATGCAAATAAAAACGTCTGATATGATAATCACTGTTTCCAAAAATAAAGTTATCAACAATATAAAGAAATATTACATTTGTTTATATGAGCAGAAAACTTTATTAGAACAAAATTTTTATAAAGTAAACACGTTAGATGTATAATTCAATGGATTATTGCAAGATTAACAATGTTTATCTGCATTTTATAAAACGTTAAATCTATAATAAATCGCTTTATTTAATGTGTACAGCTTTTCATAAGAGTTCATGAAATAAAATTATACTAAAAAACAAAGGAAAAAATTACAAAAATTATTGGTTTTAAATATTCAATCAAGTTCTAATCTTATCTCTTTGTTTCATATTCGTTGATTATTTCTACTTTTTATACTAAAGAATTTCTTTCAGAAATCTTTGAGAATTCTTAGTGAACACGAATACCAATATGGTTCATACCAGATTTCATAACTATTTTCTGATAATGACATTCATTTCTCTATGTCACATTCTTTGTGGATTTATTTTGTATCTTTGAGAATTCTTAGTGAACACGAATACCAATATGGTTCATACCAGATTTCATAACTATTTTCTGATAATGACATTCATTTCTCTATGTCACATTCTTTGTGGATTTATTTTGTTCTCTGAGTACTCCGTATAATAACTTTGAACACTCCCACTAGAATCATCCTTTTTCCAAGTTTCATCCGATTTCATTTTCTTTCTATTGAAGTTTGAACTTTGGGCAAAGTAAATTTTTCGTTCAGAGTCTTGATGTTGTCCTAACTGAACGACTGAAAAGTCGTGGGATGTTTTAAAGTTTGTCAGTATACTACTGGTGGCGCTTTTCACTTTTCTTCTTTTCTCGAATTCCATTTGTCTTTCTTTCTTTTCTTTTGCTGCCGCTTTATAGCCGTACACAAGTGGAATGAGTGACGTCAACTGCAATCAAAGGCTCTGAGAACTACATTGTTAACTAAAATACATATGCATGAGAAACATCACAGATAGGAGGAATATAGTTCCCACGGTTACTATTGTCATTCATCAAATGACTTTTAGTAAATTGATTAAATGCATTATATTTCTATGCAGCGTTTATTAATTAAGAGAAATAGCGTATTATTGCATAAGAAACGCACGATAGAAGTTAACATTAAGGGAGCGAAGTCAAGATTAAATCAAAACATCTTTTTTTTTTTTATTGAATTGAGTCAATCAATGGTTTTTATTAAAAACATTACCCAATCTATATAAATAAAAGAATTATTTTATCTTTACATTGCTTAGAAGTGACTCATTTCAAGTTTCCTTTACGTTTCATTCATTTGAGAAACCGAATCCACCCTTAGAAAAATTTCTGTCGGTTTGTCCGCAAACTTTTGTCACAAGTAAACTCAGGCCACCATAAGACTTATCAAGCTTGACAGTAGATTTGTGTATGTCTAACTTAAAATATAATTTCTGAATTGATTGGAAATTCAACGTAGAAGTGAAGTTATGGACGTTTAAAGCAAAAACGTTTTTCACAAGTAAATTCAGCCACCGTGAGACATAGCGAGCAGAAACTTTGACTTTAAGCTGTATTTTGCTAACTTCACAGACCTGTTTATTTTGAAAATACACAGGTGTAGGAGGTAGGTATTGTAGTTGATTTTAATTTCATTTGAGCATATGAATATATGTATTGCGTACTAGCAAACGTACCCGTCTTTGACGGAGTCACAAATTCAATTATACATGGTACTCCAAAAAAATATCATGGTACTTACCAAAATGATGAAAGACACCATGCCAAATCCAGTCACATAACTGCTATGTTTATTTAAACTGAAGTAGTATTTCTCAAAGCAACCTCCTTCATTCCACTTGATACATTCAGATTTTTCATCCTAAAAGATTAGGTCAGAATTATATATGCCCTCTTGTAACTTTTATGTAGTATATTACCCTCTTGTAATTATCTTGTAGCTTTTAACTCCACAAGATAATTAATTACTTGACTTGAAGGCTTGGTTATTGGTGTTTTTTTGAACTATTATACAATATCAGCTTAAGATATTGTTCAAGTTGTTTATTGACCAAATGGTTAAGATCCCTTGCTTTATATTTCTTTCGTGGATCGCTCTTTTATCCCAGTTGTACATTACCCTTAAAAGTCCTAACTTTCCTCAATCTCGTCTCGTCTTCTACGGTCCTTCTTCTTAACTTCTGTCTTTGATTCGTTGCCTTCAATTTTAGTAATTTCTTTCTGGCTGACTCCTCCTTTTACTACCTTTTTCTTTTTGTTTATTCTTTTTAATTTTTTTTTTAACATATAATAACATTAAATTTTTTATCCAAAGATAAAACAAGGATCAAATATAATTTTTGCATACCTACTATCTTTTGACACTGTAGTCATGTAATATACATAAAACAAGATTTCACAATAAACACGTAAAACAAAAAACAACGTCCAAATCACAGGAAGAAATCAGATTTTCCGATTTTTTTATTGTGGTTTGGACATTTATACATATATACACTAAGATATATATATATATATGTATATTATATATGGATATGTTTATACAAATAGAAACGTAAGATTTAGTCTCTTTTTTGTGTTTTCTAGTTGTAACTTTAGTTAGTTATATATATATATATATATATATATATATATATATATATATATAAAGATTTCACTTGAACACGTGAAATAACAATCAATGATCAAACCACAATATTAAATGGGAAAACAAGAACAAGAAAGTTGGGTTTTCGTCAGCTGTGTTTTTGACTCTGACGAAGACCGCTTGTTACGGTTGAAAGATCTTAGCCTTTTTTCTCACTTATTATTGTAGTTTGAACATATATATATATATTATGCATTTAACAACTTTATGTCTGATTCCACTTGATTTAACTTCGTCGAATATTTTTCCAAATTTCAAAATCTTTTCTTCATTTTTGGGTTCAACTTAAAAATTAAATCACCATATTTGTTTGAATTCTTATTGGACATGTTTCGGTGTTACATCCACCATATTCAGCAAAAAAAGAAATTAAAACTACACTTTTAATTTTTAAGTTGAACCCAAAAATGAAGAAAAGATGTCGAAATTTGGTAAAATTTTGACTAAGTTAAATCAAGTGGAATCAGACATAAAGTTTTTAAATGCATGTATTCAAGGGAAGGACTGCTCCCAACTTTTACTAATATATATATAAAATTCAATGTTTTCTCATCTCGACCACATTAAAGGTGTTGTACACTGTTTGACGCTAAACCAAACATGTTATATATATATATATATAACACTATTACTCTTTATTGATGTTTGGTTTAGCGTCATACAGTGTACAACACCTTTAATGTGGTCGAGATGAGAAAACATTAAATTATATATATATATATATTTCAATGTACATAAAGAAACGTAGAGAAATTAAAAACACACACTTACAGTCTCTAATTTTCGGTTGAACCGTCTTCAGGAGAGATAAGAAAGGGAAACCAAGCGCACTGGTACAGAGACGGTTGGAGACCAACAATGTTGCCACATACGCGCCCGGTCACAGAGAATAAGGTAGACAAGAATCAATTTAAGATTAAATAGGAATATGAAAAATAATAATAAACACAAAAACAATAAAAACTGAGGGATGAACAGAAGAAATGATACATAAATAAAAATTAAAATTTATGGACTAAGCTTTAATAAAAAATAGAGAATAAGGCTTAAAATAAAAGCATAAAAACTAGATGCACTGACAAGAAACTAATAAAATGAAGCATTATCTCTTAAGATTAAGGCCAGGTGCACTACGCGCATTGAGCAACCAAATATGGGCTTCTTCGGAGGCTCGGAGAGTGAGATTTTTGCAGTCAGAAAGGAATTGTCGTAGAATCTGTAACCTGTAGCACTCATTAAATGGAAGTCCGTCATGGCGATGGGAAGATGGTCATACATTCCATATAATGGCCATATAACGGACTCGGTGAGGTCATTAAACCGTCACTTCCTTGCCCGTACTTAACGAAGTTAGGTACTCGTTATAGATCACTAATCTAATAAACTTGATTGGAACCAAATTTATGGCTCTAAATGTGGCTCTCTCATAACTAAAATGGATGTAAAATAATATATGAACCACACTGTTTACACCTATAATAGCACTACAAGGTAATACCTGTAAGTGAGGACATTGGAAATCAAAACATGTTCCGTTTGCTCCGTTGTTCTACTTAATCATACTCCCTCATCTACTTCCCTGCAGTACTTTGTTACTTTTGTCTCATCTCAAACAGATCTCACTCAATATATATTTTTTTCTTATTGTACCTCTTAACCTGGTCTGCTTTGTTGTTGCCATGGTAAGTTTACGAGAGTACCGAGACGTCACTGATAAATACTGAAAGTTACTAGTCTCAATGCTGAGCAAGTCTTCACAGTCACAGAGGAATGCATATTTAGTACCAACGGTAAACATCTATTTTTTTTCAATAGTCAAGGTTTCAATACCAGCAAATTTAATCAATGTTTAATTTAGTTCAAGTTCATTAAAGCAATCTTTAAAAAAAGTTTTGAAGATATAGCACTTGGAAGTAGTTTATAGTGATCATTTAAAATATCTAGTGATATGAACAAACGTTAATCATATGTATAGGTATGAGTACACGTTACTAACTACCAGCTCAATCCAACTCTGTTTAACTAGTATGTCTGTTTCAGATCATTTTAAAAACATCGAGAAACAATAAATAAATCTGGTCTAGCTATAAGTATTTGGTGTATTCAATTGGTTTTGGCGCTCTTCCAACTTCAAAGAACACTAGAGTATTCACATCTCAAAATGGGTCAAAACTTAAAAGGTAAAACGGATTTATGTATTGTAATTTTAAAAATAGTTTAATACATCATATGAATATACATATGTATTACGTTAAATAATACCTTTTTAGAGCAACAAGTTAATGGCACTTTTAGTCCTTGTTTAGTCCAATCTGAAATAGAGTCCACTCCACAGCACTCGAACTGAACCAACAAATTCCGTTACATGTTTTCATAAAGACATAAACAGATGTTACTCATTGAATCATACTTCTCTCTGTACACTGTCCCAGAGGATGGGATCTGTTTTAAAGGTGCGTAAAACGTTTGTTTTTGTTTCAAGTTTGTCTGATTGTAACAACATGAAGCCCAAAATTACTTCTGATGCCAAAAGCAAACATGCCAAAATGATAAAAGATATCCCCTGAAATAAATATCTTCTATTATATTAACAACATCAACTTAATAAGACCCAAAATATAAACTAGTTGTCTGCAAATATTGTAACTCAAAAAAAAATATTAAGTATACGATAATACAATTAATTTGATTTGATAAAGCTCTTGAAGAAAAGTTTTTGTCTTAGTGATTTCTATTGTAATCTAGTTCCTTTCGAACGTCATTATTAAAAAAATGTATTTCATTAAAATAACAAATGTTGAAGAGCGAAAATTATTAGATTAACATATATGTATAACTGATGAAATTGAGTGGATTGAAAAACTGAATTATTTAAATTTGCATAAAAATGTTGGTCCTTAAATCAACTGTCCTTGGAATTCCTTATACAGCTGTGACATTGACGTTGACCCTCCTCGGATCTTATGCAATAACTGTTCAAGACTGCTGTGAATTATATCTGATGCAAGAATGTATGTGCGCATTAAAAACAATTACAATGTATTATATAATACACTGTAACATATAAATATATTATATATATAATACAAGTAACAATGTTACTTTGCTTCAAAAGAAGGAAAAACGTTGAATTAATATAGAGCCTGTTCCATGATCGACATTTATGTTCCAATGAAGATCGTTTTTTATTTCTACCAAAGAAAACTAGTTAGAAAACTAGAAAACACCAGCAAAAAGGTCGTGAAAGCGGAGCTGCCGTCTACTTTAATAAAATATATATATATATATATATATATATATATATAATAATATATATATATATATATATATATCACTCAAAATTCGAAAAAACCGATCCAAACTGGACCCAAATCAGCTCAAAAACAAAGAAAAGCAACACACAGACAAAGAGACACACTTATAAACTCAAATTTTCGGATGATCCGTCTTCAGGAGAAAATGGAATGGGCGACCAAGCACAACGGCAGGAAACCGTCCCGGCAACCCACTCCCGGCTCTCCTGAAGACGGATCATCCGAAAATTTGAGTTTGTAAGTGTGTCTCTTTCTCTGTGTGTTGCTTTTCTTCGTTTTTGAGCTGATATATATATATATATATATATATATATATATAACAATTAAAATAAGCTGTGACACATAAACAGAAACACAACAAAGACTCACTTTTCAATATTTCGACCGTAATGGCGGTCGTCCTCAGGAGAAGAAGTGAATTGACGGAGGGACGACAGTCTGTTTATGTGTCACAGCTTATTTTAATTGTTATTTGTCCTGCCGGACCGTTTTTCGTTTATCATGGTATATATATATATATATATATATATATATATATATATATATATAGTTCAATATAGACAAAGAAACATAAAGAAATCAAAAGAACACACTTACAGTCTCTAATTTTCGGTTTGAACTGTCTTCAGGAGAGATAAGAGAGGGAAACCAAGCGCACTGGTTCAGAGACGGTTGGGTCTCCAACCAATAAACATGTGAAATAACAATCATTGTTCAAACCACAATAAGAAATGGGAAAAAAAGACCAAGATATTTCAACCGAAATAAGCGGTCTTCGTTACAAGCGGGGTTTTGACTCTGACAAACACCGCTTGTTACTCTTGAAAGAACTTAGTATTTTTTTTTTTCATTTGATATTGTGGATTGATCATTGATTATTATTTCACGAGTTTATGTGAAATCGTGTATATATTCCACTTAAAAATCAGAAAGACGACCCAAACTGGTTAATACGAGTTCAAAATCGAAGAAGAGTAACACACAGAGTAAAGAAACACACTTACAACCTCAAATTTTTGGACAAGCCGTCTTCAAGGGAAAAGAGAAAGGGAAATCAAGCCTTTATATCAATATATATAATTATTGATAAAAGTATCGACCGTGAAATAGAAACAAAATTAGGGTTGTCAATGGTGCTACTCCATTTCGGTTCAATTATCCTTTTATTTGTATGTATATAATAATTCTCTTAGTTCTTCTAAAAAGAACAATATGCAATTTAAAGTGCTATATATAATTCATATGAAAAAGGTTTTGATTAAAATATTGTATTAAGTATGACGTTATTCACTATTGATAATTTTGCATGACATTGAAATTTATATAAACTTTTAATGTCTGTAGATTGAAGTTAGACTCTTGTATGACTGAAATGTAAAAAGAATTGTAACAGTTTGTCGAGAAGTTTTATTAGATTAATCTCAGTCAGAGATAATCTAGGGAAAGAATAGAATTGACAAGTACCGTTAAGGAGGAAGCATAAGCAGTCCTAGAAAGGACGTGATGGGACAGGGAAGCGGAGACAGCAGCTGGCAGCATGACGAAGGCTGCGGTGAGGTAGAGGTAGACACAGAAGGTGAAGTTGGAGGTGACCAGGTCAAGGCAGAGGACGACCAAGCCGTGCACCAGCATGCTAACTCCTGCAATCTGCAACCATCACCTTCTTACTTCATCCCGTCCTTACTTTATCACTTCTTATCAGTCAGTTATTGCTTATCTTTGCTTTGAATCAGGTTATCTGCATGCAATCAAATCAACAAATTAACCTTTCAACAGACAATTATTTAAACCTTTCATTAGAGGGGTCAGGCTAGCTCAGTGGTTACGTGCTCGCCTCTGAACTGATAGGACCGGGGTTCGATCCCCACCTGGCCCTCGATTTATTCACGGGGGAGGTGAATAAATCTGAGCACGTCGTCCCTCGGAGAAGGATGTTAAACTGTCGGTCCCGAGCCTGTATGATGTCAGGTACTCGTTAAAGATCCCTATTCTATATACACTTGAGTTAGGCAAAATTTAGGACTCCCACTGTAGAATCAATCTTCATTGTGTGGTATCACAAAGGGCCAATGCTTGGCCTAAGTGTGTTACCTTGTGGGACTGCCACTGCAACCTAACCTAAACCTTTCATTAAATGAAAAGATGACTGGTAAATGATAAAAAGGTGAAATATGTAACAAAATTGAAAGAGCATACATTTAAGCACCAGTTAACAGTAATTCATCACTTACAGTAAGTGCTCGTTTGTTTCGACGTGGCTGCTATCTGTAATGTGGTACACATAACATCTGAAATGGATTTCATCATGCTTCGGTCACCAAGATGGTGGGCTTATATGTAGCGTCGGCGTAATTCGTGGTCATGTCAGTAAGATCAACAGGTAATGTAATATAAGAAACTTATTAATGATGATTTGTAAGAACAAATTTTATCTTAAACGTATTAAACTCATAAACAGTTAATTCAATGCTTAATTTTATTTTAATGTGATTAAATAAACTTTATCGGTTAAAACAACAATTTCAGTATAATGAAGATTAATATATGGCCTCTCCGTACAGATGACACCTACATTTCAAATATACATTATATTTCTAAAATCAAAATTATACCAATCAATTGATTTTATACCGTAATTTTAGTCACTACTTAATTAATGTTTGTTATGTTTACTTTCTTAGTCCTGCAAGAGTATTATTTATCATTATTTTGGTATAACTTTATTGTTGTATACATGTGTATCAATGTGATAGTGTCAACATAAATAAATTCTCTCATAACTGGGTTACTTCTGAGAGGAAACACACACACGCACACACACACACACACACACACACACACACACACACACACACACACTAACTTTTGATTGTGAGACCTCCCAATTGAAACTCATCTCACTTAGCCTATCATAAGGTAGCACGAGGAGAGGTTTCATAGAAACAAAGTTAAAACGACGATTGTATGAAGGAATGCGGAGCGTCAGTGTCGGCCTCTCTTGACGACCTCTCGGGAACCCCCCCCCCCCCCCCCCCCCCCCCCCGAGATTAGCTATCGCAATGATTGCCTCATCCTCTTCCGGTCTCTCTGTACCTTCAAGTTTCCATTATTAACAGTTCATGGTTTCTGGTTATTTTTCAGGTGTTTTCACCCTTCGTTTCAAATCTAAACAGTCAGTGATCGATTGACAGTTCAGTTAGTTCGCTGTCGCGATTAGATAAGAGACGGTTATTACACTGCATGGTACCGACATTACAAGATAGAGAACAGCCTCCTTTTATTCGCCATTTTTTAATGACGTCATTTATTTCCAAATTCCATTCTTTTTTTTTAATCAAGATAATTCTATAAATTATTACATAAACAGAACTATATATAAATATAATCACAAAAATAGAGGCCAGGGCTTATTTGATCGCCTCTAGACTAGTAGATCCGGGGTTCGATAGCCACTCTGACCACAATTTATTCACGCACTAGGTAAAAAAAATCTGACTTGGTCGTCCCTCGGATTTTTCCGAGACTAGGAGAGACTAGGATTTTTCAACCCCTACAAGCAATCGAAATCACTAAAACTCATTCTATACCATATTTCGATGGTCTCGTCATCAGATATATATATATATATACACATACATACATATATATATATACTATATATATATATATATATATATAGTAGCAGTTACAGTATACAGTAGCAGTATACAGTAGTAGTATACAGTAGCAGTTTGCTTCTCAACGCGAGTACTTCGCACTTCTTCCCGATGACGACGGATGTCGAAATATCGAAGTGAGTTCTGTAGTGTCTTTCTGTGTTCTTTTCTATGTGTTAAAGTGTATATATATATATATATGTGTGTGTGTGTGTGTGTGTGTGTGTTATAACTTTGAAAAATGATACCATATCGCAAAATAAAATTTTAGAAATAAACTTGAGAAAGAAAAAATAGAAAGAAGCACTCTTAGAATATCTAATTCTTGGGTTGAACCATTGTCTGTATTGGCAGAAAAAAATGAGAGAAACAAAATTTTACTACAACCAAAAATTAGAGAGTGTAAGTATGTATCATTATTCAATTCTTCCTTTTTCGAGTTTATTTCTGAACACACACATATATATATATATATATATAAATATAGTTTATCGGCACTCGGTCAGTTCTTCAGGTTCAAATTAAACTCTCATTGCCAACGTTTCGGTTTTTATTTAAAACCTTTTTCATAGGCAGAAGTATAAATTTTGAAACAGAAAAACTAAGTATTTCATTACAAATTATTTTACAAAGAAAAATATTATGTGGATTTTTAACAACTGTAGTCTGAATGACTGAACAACTATAATAATAATAATGTAGTCTGACAATGTAGTCTGAACAACTGTAGTAATTCAGACTACAGTTGTTGTTAAAATTTTCCATATAAAATAAGCTTCCACATACTATTTTTCTTTGTAAAATAATTTGTAATGAAATACTTAGTTTTTCTGTTTCAAAATTAATACTTCTGCCTATGAAAAAGGTTTTAAATAAAAACCGAAACGTTGGCAATGAGAGTTTAGTTTGAACCTGAAGAACTAACCGAGTCCCGATAAACTATAGTTTTGTTTCTATTACACGGTCGATACTTTTATCAATATTAATATATATATATATATATATATTCTTCTTCTCCAACTCGAAGATCATCGACCGACAATATTCAGTCGTGTACAACCAACCATATATATATATATATATATATATATATATATATATATAACAGATTCAATAATATATCGACCGTTTGATAGAATAGGTGTGTTCTCTAATCGGGGTTCGGTCAATTTTCCAGGATAAAAAATCAAACTCTCGTTGCCAACGTTTCGGTTTTATTTAAAACCTTTTTCATAGGCAGAAGTAAGAATTTTTTAACTAAGAAAATGAAATTTACATTATTTAAAGGAACAACAATGTTAGTCAAAGTCAACAGTCTAGTCGAAGGTTTTGTCCGGCTAACATTGTTGTTCCTATAATAATGTAAATTTCATTTTCTTAGTTAAAAAATTCTTACTTCTGCCTATGAAAAAGGTTTTAAATAAAACCGAAACGTTGGCAACGAGAGTTTGATTTTTTATCCTGGAAAATTGACCGAACCCCGATTAGAGAACACACCTATATATATATATATATATATATATATATATATATATATATATATATATTTTCTCATATATATTTTCTCATATTTCCTCTCAGCCTTCCAATCCTGTTCTTGGAATGAAACAATGTGGACGCCGTGGCTGTCAAACTTGCCTGATTGTAAATCCTAATCCTTCCTTCGATTCCCCTCTCCACCATCGTTCCTACCCGGTTCAAGTCAATTCCTCCTGTACCTCGTGCAACTGTGTTTACCGACTGGATTGCACTCAGTGTGACTCTTTTTACGTTGGCTTAACTTCTAATAAGTTGAGCCTTCGTATGAATGGTCATAGGGCTTCAGTCGGTCAACGCAGTAACTATCCTGTAGCCATCCATGCGAACTCGCATGGGCTCAGTTTCAATGACTGTTTCAGGGTTCAGATCCTGAAACAGATCCCCGAATCCAACAATAAAGTTACCCTAAGAGCTTCAGAGGAGGCATACATATGCTTACTTGATGCTCGATCTTCCCCTGGACTCAACCTCAACCGATAATTTATTTATTTATTTTTAATTTATTTTTTTCTTTATTAATTTTAATTTGATTTATCTACTTTTTTATAATTTTTTATAGTTATAATTTTTACTCGTTCCTTTTACGTCTTAATTTGGCTCTTCATTTCCTTCCCTCCCTTCCCCCGCTTGGTGGTAAGTGGTGGGGTACTGGCTGCGGTCTCCGAGTTCAGTACCGCCCTGTCTTCCTGCGGAACTCTTCGCTCTTCGCACCTCCTGATGACGACGATGGTCGAAATATCGATGTGAGTTATGTCTGTGTCTTTCTGTGTGTTTCCTTCGTTTTGAATTTATTTTATTTTAAAAAAGTCCGCTGGACCGTTTCTTTTAATTGTATATATATATATATATATATATATATATATATATAATTATATTAAATATATACTAAACCAGTATTTTATAAACATAAAATAAATCAATAGTTTAGAGTAGGAAATATATTTATACCCATAGGACTGTAGCGGAGTAAAAGATGTGCACTGCGAGTGTGTGATGAGGGTCGAGGTCATAGACGTTCTGGGCACTCAGCAAGACCAAGCTTCTTTTCTCTTTGGGAAGGACGACTGAGACAACGGAGGACCTTGTACTGTCTGAGTCATCCGAGTCAACATCCTGAGAAAGTTAAAGAAAAATACGTATAGAAAATAACCGTCTGGTATTCTATAGACATCAATTATACTAATTCATAATATTATATATATAAAACTAGAAACCAGTCTCATCTTTATAAAAATAAAGAAGAGAAACTTTTATTCTGGAATCGTAAGTTTCAGAATCTCTGAGTTTGTCACTGGAATTATGTAATTCCTCTAAATGCACTTTAGAAAGAAATAGCATAGATTTTCCGTTTAGTCTCCGCTTATAGGCAGGAAAAAACGTTAATCTATTTTCAATGTTTCAAAAAATTAAATAATGTCAATAAGATTTCCAATCCATTATGAATTTTCAGGATTTCTTTATAGTAATCCGTTTAAATCTTTTATCACTTAAAACTTATACAAATTTCGATGGAGACCCGCTCTGAAAACTACTCCATATCAGGCTCCTATAATGTTACTGAGCAGATCTGTTCAGCTTAATCATAACATAGACACAGCGAGCACAGCTTTTAAAATCTTTGAAAACAGTACCAAATATGGAACTTTTTATATATAAATACTTTTTAAATTATACATTTAGGTCTTTTTTTAACATTTTATTACCACAATACAAAAAACAGACAAAAATTAGAAGACATCTCCCCTTGAATAAGTCACACTTAGACATATGATTTTTTATATTTTTCATTATACGAGTATAATGGATATTTTAAAAACTTTTCAAAGTCGACTTTCTGGTTCTATTTAAAATATTTTTCATATAGAGAAGTATGGAATTTTTAAATTGAAAAGCAATGAACTATTGCAACTGAGATTTGAAATGAAAAAGTATAGAAATGAAGATTTTAACAAAACTGTGTTTATATATAGCTTTCAAGTATGTTTAATTATTTATTAGAAAGTATGTTAAGATTTTTTTAGAAATAATTAAATGTATTTAATTATTTATTTTATTCATTAACATGAACACCTGACTTTTGTAATGGTAAATTCTTTAAAAGTAACTGAACATAATGACACATATCCTTTAACACTCTTAACAAATTTGAAGTTATTTAAAATAATGCCGTATTTAATTTGAGAAAGCATATCATCCCTTTAAAATGGGAAAAAATACGAGTATATTTAATAACCATGAGTACAAAATGATGGCTGGAAATGTATAAGCTGGTATGTGCCCAAAAAAAATATAATCACGATGTAAGCAGTACGATTTGATAAGTCATAATAAAATTAAACAGATATATAGGGAAACTCATTACTATATTTCGATTTCCTCGTCATCAGGAAGGTACCTCCGCTGACGGTTGATGACGTTTCATTTAATTTGTCATAAATTCATAGTGCTATGTGGAATGGGCTGCATTATTTCATTAAATGGGCCTATAATTCATCACGGAGAAAGTACTTTATCATATTTCATAACATCAAAAAGTGAGTTATGAAAAGTAATTTCTCCTACTTTCTAGTAATATTATGGACTTGATAATTTGCATATATTATCGACTTTGTGAATATTATATGATAAATATATATTATATATGATAAAAATGCAATAATATATAAATGACTGAAAATGGCAATATCGGACTAAAATGGGTTACTGTTTTCCACGTTCGATTAGTTTTTCTTAATTTTTTTTTTGAATATCTGAGATAAAAATTTTTTTGTTGTACAAATTTGTTTTATTATAATAATAATAATTATGAATGAAGTAATTCATATTTAAAAATGAAATTAGAAGAAATTACATGATTTAAACTAATACGATTATTTATAAATTTATAATATGAACCGCTGACTAGGATTGTTTCAAAGATTTCTTGATAAATGTTTATTCTTAGGACGATAACTTTGTTTTTATTACTACTAAACAAAACTCCAGCTTTCCTATTTTATTTCATCTAACTCGCTAAATAGACAATTTGAAGATGGCACTACGAGTGAATCACGTTAGACGATTCAACAGCTATTTACTAGGTGATAAGGATTTACACAATAATATGAATTTCCCTAGCATCTGTGATACTAGCAATATGCATGTACTTAAGATGCAACGCAGTCTATGTGTGGGAGTTCGGGAATATCATTCACTTCTAAATTACGAAAAAGCCACGAATGAACGTTAGATATGAATAAAGATGTCTGCGTAAATTGAATAGTCTTCTGTAAATTCAAGAAGTATCGCTTATATAACTTTGCAATAGTGATGTAATCTTTTTGGCGATTCCTAATAAATCAGAACTAGATATGCTAGAAACTAAGAAAAATATATATATTTTTTTTTTTGCTGAGGGTCAATAAAACTGAGTATGATACACATGACAGTAGTACGTGCTAATTACCTAGTTAAGACTGCACGACACAACACTTAAGTACACGAACTATCAGTTAAAACTGTATTTAATTTAGAAGTAAAATATGAACAATAACATACAACATTGTTAAAAAATATAGCCAAAGAAAAGCAATGTAGTCATGATTTAATAAAACAAAGGTTTTAAATCTGATGTTGAACAATGAGTTCTAGGATACCAATGTATCCAAATGGACGGACTATAGGAAGACAAAACCATAATTGTAACATTAACATTAATATCTAAATCTGTTAGTTAAGTTATTTGAAGATATAAAAAGTCATACAGCACGGAAAGAAGATGTACTTTGCACAAGTGAGAAGCACTTTCTCACTATTTAATAAGGTACCTCAGTTTTACCCACGTCCTGTGATCGAACAGCAGTACACATATGGGATCATAGGCTATGTAAATAAAACCTAAACTAATTTTTTAACTTCATTAATAAACTGGTGGAATAAGTATGGATCAAAAATTTTCTTTATGTGAGAAGAAAGAGGGAAGCCATGTAAACAGGGTACAAGAAAGATGGAAACCCATGCCAGCCGTGCGGCACGTGCCAGGGGCGGCATTTTGAGGGTGTAAAAATAAAAAAAAAATTAAAATCATAAAAAACTAACAAAAGATTTGAAATTTTATATCAAAATTTCAGATCCGATCAGAAATTTTATGATCATAATTGCTTTTATGTTTTATGCATGTAATACTGTTTTTAACGGATTTTTCAACTGTAATATTTGCACTTTAAAAAAAATGTATTTTAACTTTTTAAAAACTATTTTTTTAAGTGGTTGAAAGTTTATTATATTTTTTTTGCATATCCAGTTAATTTAATTTAACTTTTTTTTATGATTTGGATTATACGTTTTTGTTTTTAAAAATGTTTGATTTTCTTTGATAATGCTGTATGACTAGATACGAGTATTTTTTTAAGATGGAAGTCTGGAACTAATAGCAGCAGTCTAAAATTAGATCCTTGATTGTAATTTCATTAAAATAAATATTTAATAAATAATTTATATATATCAAATATTTATTTAAAAATATTTTAAGGGCTTTTGGAATTTTGAAGGTTGACGGAAGTGTGCGGGGAGGGGGGGGGGGGGGCAAATCTTACGCCCGCCCCGTCCCCGGCATAATGGCTGCTGCGACATTGAATTTGGCTGTTAGTCTTAAAGTGACAAAGTCGTTCAGTTGGTTTTTTTCATCTCTTCACTGTACCAGTTCCTTTACTAATGATGACCAATAATAGGGTTAAAATATTAAAACTGAGCTCTCAATGTTAGTTTCGGACAATATTTCTTTTTATTTTTAAAATATTTATTACTTTGGAGGTATATCCCCAAAAAAAAACAGATAGGCAACGAGGTTTTTTAGGACATATTTCAAACTTAGAACGGTATAAAATGTATTGTAAATCTGGAAACAGTAATAAACAGTTGTATAAGATTATGAAAACAAATAAATTAATTTCAAATTATTGATTACCTTGGATGCAAACCGTTTTCTTTTCTGTTTAAAAGTATCCATCTACACAAAACAAAGTTAATGTTAATTGGATCATAATTTTTCTATTACAGGTTGTAATTATTTTTTATACATAAACATAACTGTATATAATATTTTATTATTATTGATCCGAGAGCCGGAGTCCTTACGGACTTGTAGCACTGCAGCCAAACTGTCTTATTGTGCTACTCTTGGCCATTAAAATAACTTTATATTTTTAGGTCTTTAATGAACTTAATAATTGTCTTTGAGGAAGTATCTCCCACTTCTGTTGGCTTTAATTAGGATTTAACAAAAAACGTTAACATTTTTAAAAAAAGCCTCTGATATTTCCTCACACAAACACAAAACGCGTTAGTGCGAGACAATGTATGTGTTTCAGAGTTTGATATTAAATTCAGCTTAATAAGTTACATTTGAGTGGACAATGTCCACTAGGACCACAGCTCCCAAATAGTATGTGTAATACCTTGTACATGTGAATCATTATTATTATATTAATAATAATTAATTAATTAAAAATATTATTATATTAATAATAATAAATTAATTAATAATATTATTATATTAATTAAGCACATTAATATATATTTATTAATTAATATGCTATTAGTGATAAATGTCAATAATACAACATTTATTAAACATTAAATATGCACAAGTATCGTTTATATTCATTGTATTTACCAAGATCGACAAAATCATTCAACAGACTTACCAAACAATTATTCAATAACTTTAGGAATAACAGTGGCTTAGCAAGAGGGTAGGGGAGGCATTTTGAGGGTATAGAAATAGGAAAAAAAAATTAAAGTCATAAAAAAACTAACAACATTTTTATAACAAAATGAGTTTTTTAATGTCGTAATGGCTTTTATGTTTTATACGTGTAATACTGTTTTTAAACGGATTTTTCAACTGTAATATTTGCACATTAAAAATAAATGGTTTTTAAATTTTTCAAAACTATCTTTTTAAAGTGGTTGAAAGTTTATTATATTTGTTTGTGTAACCAGTTAATTTAATTTATCAATTTTTTTATGATTTGAATTATACATTCTTGTTTTTAAAGATCTTTGGTTTTCTCGTATACGACTATTCTGGTAATATGAAAGTCCTGCACTAATAACACCTATCTAAAATTATATCCTTGATTTTAATTCCATGAAAATAAATATTTTGAGGGCTTCCTAGAATTTTGAAGGTTAAATGATTATCGGCAACTGCCGGGGGGGGGGGGGGGGGGATAAAAATGGTTGCTATGTTATCGAGGTATAAGGATAGTTACGTGACATACATATATAGTATCATTTTATTATTCACGTGAAATAAAAATCAACGTTTATAGAACAGGAATAGGATTAAGATCTTTCGACCAAAGTAACTGGTCCTCCTCAGGGGCTGACTATGAATTCATACATAGTATTGTATCAGTTACTTTGATCGAAAGATTTCGCTCCATTTCTGAATCTGAAAGGCTATCATGAAAATATTTGTATACACTATCATTTTGTAAAGTAAAGAAGGGCACACAGAAGAACACGGCAAATGATATACTTTTATTATATAATCCATATTCCTCATTATATCATAAATTCATAAAAAATAAACATAATCATAGATCACATATTTCTTAAGCCTAGCCATTCCATAGTATTTCTTAAAATTATTTCTTTATATTGATTTTAGTATTTTTTTACATTTATTTCTTTTATTCAAACAAATAACAGATTTTTAAACAAATTTAATTATTTTAGTCAAATTTTAAAAAATTTACATAAGCTTAAGTCAACAAAAATATTGTCTACTACTTTAATTCTTCATTTGTTAGTTGTATTTACAGATTTTACTTCGTATCATATTTTTACTTATAGTCAGTCATTAATTTTACATTTATTTTTAAAAAGTCAATTCTTTTTAATTAGCCAAATATAACTGGTACAACTTCAGGGATACATTTACTAATAAATGTAAGAATTGAGAAAAGAATAACATACTACCTCAGAAGATTTTAAAGATTTACAGATTTTAAAACGGTCTTCGTCTGTTTCTTACTCAAAACTTGTCCACTTTTGGACATAGATCAGGGGTTCAATATCCACTTTGGTCCTCGATTTATTCACGACGAAGGTGGAAGAAAAGAATCTCAGCATGTCCTCCCTCGAAGAGGACATTAAGCCGTTGGTACAGAGCCTGTACAATACCACGTACTAGTTCAAAGATCGTTACTCTAAAAACACTTGAGTCAGGAAAAATTTAGGTCTCCTAATGCAGAATAATCATTATGCGGCATTACAACAGGCCAATATTTGACCTGCGGAACAGCGATAACAACTTAACCTAAGTACTTTTGTGGTCTAATAAAAAGTTTACATCATTAATTTGGTCTATAAAGAATAAATGACGAACACCTCTTATCCATTCTTATAGTTCGTTACTCAAAACAATTTGTTTTTGTAGAAATAATGATGCAGTTAGGATTTGATTGTCCAAGGTGATAGCAAGGATGGTGACTAAAGTAAACCTAAGCAACACGGGGAGTATAAGAGGCCCGCTGAAAGTCAATGTAGTTTTACCCATGGAAATGCTATAAACTTTTCTATACATGATGAAGCAATAAGTAAACTTTATACTTAAATGAAGTGGGAGGTAGGTCATGACTTCCTACTCATCTTCCTTGTTATATCACTTACAAAAAAAAAATATTTTCTCCCAAATTCAAAATATAGGGTAATTACTTCATTAAATTATCATAACAAGTTTCAAGGTATCAACAGATATCGCACTACCCGATGTATGATAACAAACCAAGTACCATACTGAAAACTTCAATACGCACTCTGGCATTATTTCTTTAAAAGCCATCTGTAAATCATTTAGGGATTTTAGCTTTAATTTTTTTCTTAATTAAAATGAAGTGGAATTTCACAATTTATTTTTTATAATTAAAAATGCGTTTCTAGTTTAAAAAATGACAAAATGTGAAAACAAGTAAAGAAATAAAATATTTTGGATATTCCAATTAGTCTGTAAAAAGGTTTTAGGTGTAATTCAATCCACAATTTGAAAACTTACCAATTACTATATTCAACTGATAGATGTTCTGCAAATGGATATTATACAACTCTTATTTAAAAGATAACCAGTCAATAATATAAACAAGTATGACACATGACACTAGTAATTACATTTAAACATATGATTATTACCTCAGCTGACTTAACAAAACGAATGCTTCCTACAACAGAATTATGAAGAAGTTTACAATAAAGCGATGAGTCTCATACAAACAAATAAAAAATGCATGAAAAACTAACCGATTTCTGATGGTAAAAGTATTTTATATTCTTGAAGAACAGATCAGTATTTAGTATTCACAACTTTTCAATTGATTGTATAACTTATGAAATGCCTAAATTCTATTTCCAACCACTTACCATAGTTGGTTGTGGCTTAATCAATCTTTCGAAGTCATCTTCGGATAAACTATCAATAATAAAAATCAACTTATAACGATTTTACTAAACAACAGAAATAAATTACAACTATGAAGAAGAGAATAAGTAAGTCAGGATTTGTCAGACTTAGCAGATGGGATGCATTAAAATGTATGCCAGGGTGGAACTGAGTACTTTTTGTAACATACATTTCTAATGACTTCATTTCTTATAGTTCCTACAAGCGCTCCTATATTCTAGAAAAAGTAATTTATATACGCATAATTTGTCTGGATATACAGTTACTGACATAACTGTTTATTGTTAATGGCTTTCAGGATCAGAAGCTAATTTGCACTACACTTCTGTGTAGAATAGATGTGAAGTCATTTCGTCAGGATACCTTTCCTAAGTCTTTTTTAGAGTTCCTAAAGAAAGGTGTCGGTCAAATGGGAGTATTTGAGGTCACAGTAATGTATAGAGAAGACAAGACACGCAGCTCCTTCGTTACAGAAACACTGATACTCAACGACTCTATTGAAGTCTTATTCAATTCGTAATTTCTCAGTGTGCCACTACCTTGTGTCCTAGAGTTAAGGATGGTGGTGTGACTGCTTACCTTTATTGATAAGGAGGAAGTTTTCTTTTTGTACACTTTGGAAGTAAGGACGATAGTTATTTCTTCCTTTTATAAATTAAGATGAGAGGATTTTTAGTTACCTTTTTATGGATGAAGGAGGCATGTTAGATATATTTAGTGAGTTTTAGTATAGTACAATTTTAGGGTAAGTATTGTTATTGATACAGTTTGTGGAAGACGCCTCCGTGAGGTCCACCTTGGACACATAGTGGGATTGTTTCATTTCCTCTAGAAGAGATGGTAAATCTTGCAATGTGACAAAAGAACTCCACGTCAAAAACAATGTCCTATAGTTTGCTTTGTTCGGTTATTACTATCAGGGTTAGGTTAAAGGTCTTCTTGTTTCTGTAGTAGAAATAAATTTTGAGATGGTCTTGTTTGTACCTTGTAATGAATTGGAGAACTACTACTTTTCCCAGTCACTGTTCATTCTGGCGATGGGTAAACATACCGGTACTTGACATTCTTAGAGGTTTGAACTTACAAGGCAACAAATCTTCTAGCTTGTAACTTTAAATTCATTTTTGACAAATGTGTATCTCCTTTTATTTCAAGATACCATTTGCCATGAAAAATTACCTTTATCACAATTTCTAAATAAACCTCTAAAAAATTACAAGTCATGCAAAATTGTAGTTAGTGCTAACATTGATAAACACTATATTCGTTCGTCTTCACCCAGCTTCATAAAAAAAATAAAGCGGATTAATCGATGTATGTTGCAATAATTATTGAAACTATCAAAGAAATAATAACAACATATAGTAATCAGCATTAACTAAATTTTGTATATTCTTCACAGAACTTCATAGAGTTATATAGCGGTTGTTCACTTTTGGCTTAAATTCTTGCCTTTAAAAACTTTTCTTTCCCTAATGACGGTCATTATTATTTAATGTTGTAAAGAATCTAGCCTTCCTCCCATTGCCCGAACCAAATCAACTAAAATTCTCTGCTATGAATCTTTCACTTTGGGAGATGATGCCATTCTTGGTCACATAGACGTCTTTCAGCTAACTTATCAGACAGACAAATGCACGAAATGTATTGACATTCATGCAAGCGTCATCCCAAAACAAATTGGGATAATATATTTATATAAATAACTATAACATTGGAAAGATGATCCAAACTGTACATACACAAGTTCAAAATCGAAGAAGAGTAACACAGAGAGTACAGAAATACAATAACTGAAATTTCAGGAAAATCCGTCTTCAGGAGGAAAGAGAGAGGGAGAGGAGAGAGAGAGAGAGAGAGAGAGAGAGAGAGAGAGAGAGAGAGAGAAAGAGAGACTAAGCACGCCGGAGACACAACGGTAGGTAACTCTGTTTTTCCCTAAAGACCAATTTTTGTAAGTGTGTTTCTTTACTCTCTGTCTTATTCTTCTTCGACTTGTAACATGTGTAAATACACGGGTAATGTTACGATGTAACAAGGATTTTTCTAAAATAAACTTGATTATAAAATACGCTTGGTGGTATAAGCGTAATGCTTGTACGCTTAAACAACCAAGGAATACCCATCAAAAGGCTAATTGCAGATTAATTTCTAACATATTCAGTAAATTAGATTATTAAAGAGGCTATAAAGCCTCTATTTTAGTACTCTTGTAAACTATAAAAGTTGTTAATATAAATATATAAACGAGTATCTTTATTCCCACATAATACTAATCATTATGAAAATATTTTAATGTTAAATTAAAATTCTTATAAAATATGCATAAAAATGTAGTGACTCAATCGACGAGTCAGTTAAAGGGAGAATCATATTAACAAATACAACATAATCACACAAAAATATCCATGTATTCAGTATAAAAGTCATATAAATATGTTATAATTAATCTGTATTAAATTATATGTGCTTTGTACACAAGGTATGTTCAATAATAAGCGAAACAAAAACTGAATGATATAGGTCATTCATATATATTTAAATTGTGCTTTAAACTCTATAGCACCAACATATTACAAAAAAAAAAAAAAAAAAAAAAGAGAAGTAATATGAAACTGAATTAAGTTCCTCACTTGGGTTCTTCTGGAATATACAGTGATAATCTTTAAATAGTAGCAAACAACGTAATTTTACACAAAACAAAAATGTTATTCTAGAGTCTTTAAATAGTAAATCCTCATAAATAGTCTTTTCCAACTCTCAGAATCTAACTCATAGTTAGGTCAGACATACATTAAAAATTGAATTCATTTCTGTCATTGTATTAAAGAATTACTCTTTAAAACAAAACGATGCTTCTCAACCTTGATTACTCGGCACTGTACAACGCTTCAGTTATTTCATTTCATATTTGCAACTTTATAATAAATGTATACACAAAATATTTTCGAAAATCTCTTCCCCGATTCAACATCCAAGTGCGGGTATGGTTATTTAAAGTATAGTATATGGTTATTACTTATTATAGTTATAATTAAGTTAGTTATAGCTATTTAAGTAAGCATACTCTTCGAAAACCTTGGTTTTACTACAAACTGCCAATTATATCTAGGGGTTGAGAACAGTGGTATTTTAAAAGGATGAAAGTGCAGGAAAGGACAAATGTCTAGAAAGGGATGTTTGGGGAAACAAAGGAGTACGGTAAGAAAGAGAAAAAAACTATCCGCTAGCAGTCAACCCTCTTAGAAGAGACTATTGCCCTCGTTAACACTGAATCAAGCCGGTACTAATTTATAATATTTGATCTATTAAATTTAATCCACGAGGACTCAATAATATTCTTAACAACATCAATATTACTGTACGCCTTTGTTTCCCCAAACGTCCCTCACTGAACATTTGTCCTTTCCTGCACTTTCACCCTTTTAAAATACCACTCTTCTCAACCCCTCACCAGATGTTTCTGCATCTAGTGTTTCAGTTTATTCTTGATAATTTCCTTCAATATACGTTCATCTGTTTTGATGCCCTTGAAAATTAATTTTGATAAAATACGGTTATGTCTTCCCCCTTCCTTCTTGTTTGGCTTTGTCTTCACTCCTTTCAACTAAGGCAACATCTAGGAAATTTATCCTAGTCCAACACCTCATGTGTAAATCCCCACGATAGACTGAAAATCAGCATATAGCACAAGAACTTAAGCACAACTAATTTAATCTTAAAGAATAACCTATGTGTGATACCACAATTACAGCGTACCAATGTAATGTATAGATATCGCTGCAAAATAGAGACTGCGAACTCCTAAAATCTGCATACATTGGGGTAACAACCACAACCTTATCTAGACGGCTCCCCATGCACCTAGCGGCAGGAGGACCTTAGGACCACACAGAAAGTGAAGCTGACCAGGGACATGCTTACCAACAACATAGAAATATTATATCAAGAAAGAGACCATGGCAGATTAAGTATTATTGAGACCCTCAATATATTGGAAATGAGGCCCAATATAAACAATCAAACATTAAGTTTGCAAACCTATTGAATCTGCACATTGGACAGTTCCAACCACAACAAATAGGGAATTTAACCGGGACAGAAGAATTTGAAGACTCACCTACTGACATGTAACAGAAATCCCAACCGGCCAGTTTAGCTGTTTACTTTGTAATTAGTATTTTGTTTAAGTAATTTGAGTGCTACATATTAAAAAATGTTCAATAGTTTTCAAAGATATTGTAGATATGTGTTGAAAAAATCACCCTGATGATGGTCAAAGAAGACTGAAACGTCGGAAAGAAAAGAATAAATATATGGACAACAAATCATATGGTGAGTTAATATACCTGGTTTCTGGTGAATTTAAAGGACTAATAAGAAATTTGGAAAAGGTATCCAAGAAATTGATTTAAAAAAAAGTAGGCAGAAAATATAATCTCACTCATATATATATATATACACTTTAACACATAGAAAAGAACACAGAAAGACACTACAGAACTCACTTCGATATTTCGACATCCGTCGTCATCGGGAAGAAGTGCGAAGTACTCGCGATGAGAAGCAAACTACTACTCATATATATATATATATATATATATATATATATATATATATATATATATATATATTACTCATATATATATATATATATATATATTGGTAAATTTTGGTAGCAGTCCTTCCTGTAAACACACATTGCTAAAAATATGACCATATTTTGCTGAAACTTGCTTCTTAATAAGTTTCTCAAGTGTTCTGAATAGAGTTCTTGTATAGAATATCAACAGTATATGACTATCGGAAGCATATTATATTCTGTTGATATAGTAACAAGAACTCTATTCAGAAAACTTGAGAAACTTATTAAGAAGCAAGTTTTAGCAAAATGTGGTCATATTTTTAACAATATATTATATATATATATATATATTATATATATATATATATATATATATGTGAACATATAAGATTAATCATCGAATAAATATAACTCGGAGTATATCATTTTTTGGTTCTTAAAAAAACATAAAAAAATGATAATATTGTGAGAAAAAAGAAATATATCTAGCATAATTGACAAGCAAATCATAATATTCGGATATTGCAGTAATAAATAATAGTCAATAAAGTAAGAATTTTTAAAAATATGAGAAAGAAAATTTTAGTATTAAGGCAACAAAGGTTAGTATACTGCATTATTACCAAAGTCTAAAACACAGTAAGCAATTTAAAAGTAGGGATAAGATCTTTCAACCAAAAAAACTGGTATTGTCAGAGTCAAACTTAAACTGAAACAAGTGAAAAGGAAAAAGAATGCTGAAACAACCGAAAAAAGGATATTTGGTACGGTATTGAGAAGGTGGAAGGCAAAGCAAGTACTATAAAGAGAAGAAAAGGTTGAGAAAGCCAGTGTAAACAATGGAATTCACCTTTTAAAAAAAAAAATATATCATCCCTTGTCTTAGATTTTCCTTCATAGCTCCACTGATTTTTTAGCTCATCTAAAAGTTATTCTCAACCATTCTGTCAAGAGAATAATACTGAATTTCATGTACGAGGGTCGTCCAGAAAATAAGTTCCGTTTTGGTCTGTAGGGCGGTAGGAGTGGTTTTTGCCAAATCCGGCAACACCGCTCGAAAGAGGAGAGGTGGGGGAATAGAATGAGAGGTGGGGGACCTCAGTCGGTCAATTACCAACGTCAGGGCAGGTAGTTGAAATGGAGCCCTCCATGTCACGTCCCGCCACCTCGATCCCCGTTCCCTCTCGAGTTGTTTTGCGCGGAGTGATTCAATTTCTTTATGCACAGGGTTTCAAATCAGTTCAAATTCACGAACAGCTCATTTCTGTTTATGGAGAAGGTGTAATGAGTGAATCAATGGTGAGGAGATGGGTACGTGAATTTAAGGCGGGAAGACATTCACTTGAGGATGAAAGTGGGAGAGGCAGACCCTCAGTTGTGACGGACGAAATTGTCGCAGAAATCGACAATGCAATTTGCAAAGATCGTCGTTCAACCCTGGATGAACTCCACCTCAGTTTCCCAGACATCTCACGATCCCTCATCCATGAGATCGTCTCGGAAAAACTTGACTTTCGGAAAGTTTCCGCCCGATGGGTCCCTAGAGAGCTGAATGTCTTCCCGCCTTAAATTCACGTACCCATCTCCTCACCATTGATTCACTCATTACACCTTCTCCATAAACAGAAATGAGCTGTTCGTGAATTTGAACTGATTTGAAACCCTGTGCATAAAGAAATTGAATCACTCCGCGCAAAACAACTCGAGAGGGAACGGGGATCGAGGTGGCGGGACGTGACATGAAGGGCTCCATTTCAACTACCTGCCCTGACGTTGGTAATTGACCGACTGAGGTCCCCCACCTCTCATTCTATTCCCCCACCTCTCCTCTTTCGAGCGGTGTTGCCAGATTTGGCAAAAACCACTCCTACCGCCCTACAGACCAAAACGGAACTTATTTTCTGGACGACCCTCGTAGTTAATGGACGAGTTCCAAAACCGGTGAATGCATGAAGAAATCGTGCGAGATACGACGGTATACTTTTAGAATAATACAAATAAATTCATTTTAACATAATACATTCCGCAATTATTTAGGCAGAAAGTATGACTTCTTTTTAAATTGATTATCAAAGAAATATTTACATGGTATGTAAATATGGGCTAAAGCTTGAAGGAATACAACTTAGAAATATTATGTAGAATTACATGGTGCAAAGATGCATGATATGAAGTTTTAGCGTTGACGGAGCTGAGACGGCTGATATAAAGGCACAAGTCAACATGTTCCCTTAATACTGTGTCATGACTTCTTATAAGCTACTATACCATAACATCTTGAGCTGATGACTGGATCAAAAAGTTGAACAATAAAGCTCTCAGTGATACCCTAAAAACACACATACAAAATAATTATAAATTTTCTTTAAAAATTAAGAACTTGTTATATACTAACAAGCATAAGAAATATTTATACTAACAACTCCCACCACGGCTGAGAAATAGTAATTCAATTCATAGTCTTTTTTGTTTAAAATACTGAAATGTTTTGATATTTCTGTACAGTTGAGTATCTAAGCTAAGGGAATCTTTGAATTTAGCATTGGATTTGCTAGAATTGACCTATCCACCATAGACAAATATTTTTTTTTGACTCATACCCAATTGAGTAAAATTTGTCATTTTTTTCTAGCAGCCGGAAAAACTGTTGATTATTTCGACCAAAAGGTGTAAATTTTCACCCTCATCCAGAGAAGGGCAGTCAATAAGTGGTCCGAAGTCATACAAAAAGAAAGGTCATTCAAAAAAGTCATACAAAAAGTCATTCATATTAACAGGTAAAAGGTTATTTGTGAATTTATGGTTATACGCAGATAGAGAAGTATAATTTATAACAATTATAGTTAATCCTGTAAAGTGGCTCGTCCATAACTAAAGTGAGTGCCAAGTAATAAATGAGCCAAATTTGCCTTACAACAGCACTACAAATGAAAGCCTACAACTACGGGTGATGGAAACTATAACTATCACTTACATCACAGTTCATAATTTCACAAATGGAATAAAGTGCAATCGAATTATCAAACCTTAAACTGAAAGAAATATGAAAATAAAACTAGCTCAGAAAAAACATCTGCATATCCTGACAAATCTATCAATGCCAAGTGCAATTAGTAAAAACTTACAGGTTTTTTGAGAACTTTGATCATGCAATTAAAAAATATTTCGAATATGAGTAAATCGTGACTATTCTTTTCAATTATTCCGTAAAATCATTTATTTTAAATAATTAACTGTTTTACAATTTTTCGTAAATAATTAAACCACTTTAGTAGTTCATAAGTAGCGTAGCGTACACAAAAGGATACGGGCAAACAGAGAATTTATTTTTACATTTGTAGATGAACAAATTCATTTAAGAATGATTAGTGATCCAGTTATTCTTAGCAAATGCCCTTTCACCACTGTGCAGTTTATAAATGTTGGAGGAATGTTTACATACTCCAACAAATCTTCTTCACGTTGAATAATCTCATATATTCATTTCTGTAATGAGAAATGTACTTAAATCATTGGGATTAGGTAAGTTATTGGAGGGAAGAAGCAGCTAACTGATTTGTAAAGATATTCTATTTCCGAGGTAATTTTCATAAAAAACACAATTACTCTTTGTGATGATATCACAAAATGTTTTTTTTACATAAATAATGCAACTACAGTTATGTGATTAGTTATTATACTTTTAAACATCCAAAAAAGAATCAGTAATTTCATTTAATGAACTTTCATAACTGAATTTAATACAATTCTAACTGATAGCACGTGGGTTTGACACCCAAATAAGGAAGTAATACTCAAACTACAAAGCCCGCAGAACATAACGAAACATAAAAAAAAATCTGAAGATGAGGAAAATTTCTTAAGGCACTAAAGAATCTGAAGAAAAAGTATTATATATTGGCAAATTTATTCATTCGCTTCATATCGGAAACAGTAATTATTTATTAATAAATCATTTCTCATAATTTATTCTTCACGCCCCTCCCTGTCCAGTATGAACTTCTTCTTGCTGTAGTCAGAACGCCTATACCATCGTAATGTAACAACTATGAACATTTTTCATATTGCAACATTAAACCAGAGTGGATTTCACTTAAGGATCGAAAGAATTGAGGATTTGATAAGCTTTTTTCATTTAAACAAATACCTCTTCCTTCAAGAATAATAGACGATCTAAGAGGATAATGCTTTCCATAATAGAAGAGAAAGAACCCAACAGCATGAAATAAGCATGCAACTGCTTCTTATAGATTTCATATATGCTGTAGTATATCTCAATTTCTACATCATCTATCTGCAAAAAAAGTCATTAAATAATTATAAAAAATAATAATTATACTTTAAAAGATACATATTTGGAATATTAACGTCTTTTAAAGGAATATATTCACTTTGTTACTACCATGGAGTTTAGTATATGCTAATTATGAATTGCTGATGCCGTTTTTCCTGTACGTTAGTGCTATTGGATCAGTTTCGGAAGCTATTCGTATTTAAAAGCAACTCAGTGAGATGTCCATCCTTCAAAAACAGGCCCTAGACACCAAAAGGGGTACACGAGGGACGGCAGTATCAGACATTTTTAACATATCATATATTATAGGGCTTCAACCTTAAATGGCTTATTCATTTACTAGTTTACTTTCACTATGATTCGAATATATTAAGATACCATTGACGTTCAGTACAGTTAAAATACATTAGATATCTTTTTCTAAGAATTGAACAATATATCATATTAACAAAAAAAACATAAACAGATATTAATAAACAAGATTTGAGGAGTTTTCGAGCCACCAAGTTAAGTGTTCTAGGTTTTCAACGGCAGACAGATTACATCAAGTTAAATTAAACTTTAACTCTTCACAATGGTGGGACTTTAAAATTTTATTGAAAATCCTAAAAACCCTGAGAAGAGTACAAACACATAAACAAAAACAAAAATTCATCGAGGAAGAGTCAACAATTATTTACACTTTTGTCATAACTTTGTTGATATTGTACACACTGATTTCTATAGGAAATTATAGACAGAGTCCTCTCCACATGACCAAAGTTTATTAGAAAACAATAAGTTTCGAACACGTAGCCTTCTTCAAAGTACTCAGAATATTTACTCATACATGATTCCCATGTATGAGGAGTATATACCATACAGAATCTGACTGCTTAATTAGGGAATAAAATGCCTCTATACTCGCTTATTTTATTGTCATATTGCTCTAATGCTATGAAAATGATCTTAATTCCTTCATTTTGATAAATCATGGCCACTGCATTGGAGTTAACACCAAAGGAGAAGAACATGCAGTCATCCACGTCCTTTGGGAGGGTGTCAAATGTGCATTTTTCCTAGATATCATGGCAATATGGACACATAAAATCACGCTTTTGATAAGAGAGAAGTTTAAAAGTGGCTGAAGAAAGAGTGAAGAGGTAGCAGATCAGTCATCAACATATGCGGCAGATACAACATTCAGCAAGCTTTCAAGATGTTCTGACAATGGACAGCATTACCAGCTGATGACGCACCATCGGCTTGAACACCACCGCACTGACCGTTCAATAATCCATCCGAAACAGGCTTTGAAGACACGTCCTTCCACTCTGGTGCCAACTTCTAAGGGAGGAGACATGGTCTATCAACAACACAGGGACGAAATATGGAACACTTAAGATCAAACTTTCATAGCCTTATCATTACAGTATGGAAGGACAAAACTCTGTAAACACGACATCAGAAGAGTTATGGGGAAAATGGAGACAATATTTCACCCTCATAAATTAAATTATACTTATTTACCTTCCCTCCAAAAACAACTTGACTAATAAATAATATTAATTCAAATATTTTTTCAAAAAAAAATATCAAATAAACTTTTACAATTGCTAAATAAACGACGGACATTACGATTTATCAAATTTATTAGGTATGTGTATTCACTTAAAACCTTATTGGAGTTAGCATTATTTATCGGAAAATTTTATTAAAAAATAAAAAAAAGGTTATACATAAATATCAAAGTTTGCTGCTTTTATTCCCATCTTAACGTATTCTTCAAATGAACTACATTTAGATCCAATACGTCCAACTCGGGCATTATTTGTTTTAACTGCTCCAACATTGCTTTTAAAAATCCTTTGCAGTATTACTCTATACAAAACAGAATCATTAGGAATCTACAAAATAAAAATAGAAACCAAATTTGAACTAATATGAGAGTGACAAGTAGGAAACAATTTTCTATGGTTTTGTATTACTCTTTGTACTAATGATAGTACAATCATTATGAAATCATTAAAACAATAGAAACATTTAAAGAACAGTTTATATTAAAACTACTCACCCACTTACGTAATCCATCCCTCTGTTTTGCTTTCAGAGACATCCATCTGGCATTTCTTCCCAGAGTAATATTCTTATTCCGTAAGTAAGAACTCCCTGGGAATCCCATTTCAAATTCATCGGGCGATTGTACTTTCTCATTTAATTTGTGGTAGCAGCAACCAACATTTATAATAAACTTAAGATGGTAATTAGCTAGAAACTGACGAAGAGATACCAATGAAAGATTGCCGCAGGTACGAAGACCAATCAAACCAATACTGAACTCTGAATTGAGATCAAATTGTTTCCCCAGCAGTTCTAATATGTTTGTCTTATCAGTTACAAAAGATGTCAGCTGCTTGTATTCAGATTTATACAGTTTATTTGAAGCAGTGCCCTTTTCATGTTTTCTGTCACTTTTCCAAACTTTCTGAAACAGTTGATGATTTACTATTAAAATTTACACATGCATGATCCTAAACTAAGCTTGAGTAAGCTCATTCACAAATTACAAAAAAAATAGCCGAATAATCTAACCTCTAGTTCCTTTGCATGTCTGCGAGCTCCTTCAGTTTTACTTTCAGATGAGTCAATACTGAGAACATTTAAATTATATTCTAGAGCTAAAATGTTGCTTAAATATCCTTTACCACCTCCAATATCAATAAGATGAGAACATTTTAAAAAATTAGACATCTGAGCAACCAAGAAGCTCATCTTTTCAAGTTCATGACACTTCCAATCAGGAATGTGTTCATTAAAATGTGAATTCTTACGTCCAGTAAAACCTAAGCTATAAAACTTGTTCACGAATTCACAACAGATTTCACCATCAAAATTTAAATTAAGGTTAGATATCGAATCTAAGAACATTTTTAATTCCGACGAAGTATCATTGAACAATTTACCCGAGTCATGTTTCCAAAAAAAGGACATGACTTCTTCGTACGTTAAATCATTAATTTCTAAACGTAAAGTTTCAGGAAAATACTTATCAAATAATGAGTCCGTTATGAAATTGATTAAACGTGAATTAACAAAAGATAAATAGGGTTGAATAAACTGTAGCAATTTATCCAATTGCATTTTGACCTTATCATCCATTCTCAAAAGGATAAATTTTTTGGAACAGGAACCGAAACGGTAATTTTAAGGTTCGAACATATCTTCTTAAAATGATTTCTTAACTCGTCTTTTAAAGATAAAGTATCAACATCTTCATTGTGGTAAGGAAAAGAATGTAAAGCACATTTAAACTTACTAATGCTAACTTTAACTTTCTCTGAATATTTTACACAATCTGTCTTCTCAATATAATCCAAAAACCCACGATAAAATCCTATTTCAAATCCTACGTCACAGCCACGGTGGTAACCAAAGTGGAATCCTTCCTTCTGTCCTAGTTCTTTACCCTGTTTCATGCCTTCTTCAAACCCCTTTTTACTGATGGTTTCTTCAGAAAGTAAAATGTCATTAAATACGTCATTTATATCTTGTTCAATTTTCCCTTGATCAGTATTACTACAAAAGTTGTCCATTAAGTTCAAATTTTGCCACATAAACATTATCAATGTCAGTGTTACCTAAAACTTTGCTTGTTTATTAAATGTACCTAAGCATTAAGGAAAAAAACATGTTAACTTACTGTTAAATTAAATTGTTTTTATTTACAGAATAACGAACAATTTACGTTTTGATTACTTCTGGAACACATTTCTAAATTGTTAATAACTTTTGCAGGAAGTTGAAGTAAAGTAAGGACAAATTTATATGGCTACGAAGGATTTATAGATTCAATATACTTTCAATTTATAAATAAATTCAATGAATATTATTTAGATGTTAGCATTTTTCAGATTTTAAATGGTGTGCTACTCTAAAAAGTAAAATAGTAATTTAATGAATAATTTGAGACTTCTTGTTATTAATGAAAAACATAAAAAAATACTACTTCCAATTTTTAAAAAGTTGAGTGGTAGACTTAATATCGAGGTGTCTTTGAAGTCTATGATAATTAACGGATATATTCAAATCAGGGATAGAGTGTTAAATAAAATATATCTTTTTCAAAAAATGAGACCAAAAACAGTACTCCATCCAAACCACCTTAACAAGCAAAAATTGACATTACAGTAAGGTAAGATTACAAAGGTTACTAGCAAATGTATATTTGTAGCAAAACCTTTCTACAAGAAGTATACGTTAAGTTAAGAAGCATAAATTAGTCACCGTTATATAAACAACAGAGGCTCAATTCTCTCCTTTTAAAAAGAAGGGAATACAAAGGTTTATTTCCCATAAATATTTATATATTTACTTTGTTTAAAGTAGATTATTTTTTAACTATGGAAATAAGATAAAGCTAATTCCTGAGGCTAGTAATACTATATTATATGAAAAAACAAAACAGAAAACCGTATACAAATTAAAAAAGCCTATATAAAATGGGATAAGGTTTTACATATATTTGTAAAAAACAACGTAAACTTTATTTCCAGGCTTTTAGCCGTTGACAGGTAAATAGGTAGACATTTTTTTGATTTTCTACCGTTACCAATTAAGTTGGATCATTTTAAAACATGGGCATTAATGTTTTAATTTTTACAGGCACCTTCTACAAAGCCATTTAGCATTAAAGTTAAAGGATTCTTGTAAATCAATTCTTTCATAATGCTATTTTCAAATAAAATTTGTATCATTGCCAGCTATCATCATAGCATTATTAAGGTAAAAGTGATCATTTTTTTTACGTAAAGATAACTATTTGACAATATTAACTGCATATAATAATCACCCAAGTTAATATGCTACAGGACATTTATGAATTAGCTATGAATAACTATGCACACTACATGTTATTTATTATTTGCCATCTTACAACTGTGCTCAATATTAATCATTACAAGTTAAAATTTTGTTATCGGAGTGCTATGTAGATAAGGCTACAAGGGTCAGCTGTTTCGAATTCAAAATAACGGCCACTAGGAGCGTGGGTCCAAGAATCTCAAACATTAGTTTGCTCAGTCGTTACTAACCGTTCGACGTGTAATTACCGAAGCTTCTATGTTAGCTTAATTAGGTTCAGTCAGCTCTTTATTTTTTGTTACTACTCCTATTTCATGATTAAAAACTTTTTAGAATAGTTCGGTTATATTAAATTTTTATTATTTTGTCAACGTTTATATTTGAAAAAAATAAGTTTTAGTAATGTCTTTTCCGAAAGCTAAGCTACATCGTTACTACGATGATGTCTGTGAGTATGATCATTATTTTACATTTTTAGTATATCATAATGTCTTATTAAAATTTTTACCTAATTCTAATGTACCTTAATTTTAAGTTTAATCCTTTATTTATTTCTATCTACTACCTATATTTATATATACTAACCTATATTTGTAAAAATATTTTGATGCGAATGTATATAGATATTTGCTTCAGTTCAATTGCATTCCTATGTTCGTCAAAACTTGAAACTAAATACGCGTTAATTGGGTCAAAGTTCTTATATTCCTTGGGTAATCATTTGTAAAAGCAGTTGACCTTTATTCCAGTACATTGTATACCATGACGATTAATGCAAGTAGCTTCTAGTTGAACATTTTACTTTAATCATTTGCTATTATTACTTTTATGTATATATATATGAATTGACTGTCGTTGCTCTGTCAATTCACTAAGGAACCACTTCTCCTGAAGACGACCGCCATATCGGTTTAAATTTGAAAAGTGAGTCCTTTGTTACGTTTCTTCCTATGTATCATAGTTTATTTTAAGTGTTATATATATGCAAAATCCCATATATATGCATATACACAATTATAAAGTCCAATGTTTTCTTATTCCAACTACATACATTCAACATTTATCGAGGTTTGGTCCAGTGTCAGACACTTCTCAATAAAAGACCTTTAAGCCAACGTTTCGTCTACATTTATAGATATCTTGAGGGCTACATCAATACTTATTTTTTACATCAAGAGTATTTTGAACTTATTTTTTTCATTTATTGTTGTTAATTAATTTTGATATACAAACCTTAATATAGAAAAGTAGTGTGTATATATACATTTATATTTATCTTTGACTCCAGTCGAGTTTTTGAGTTGATGAAGATCGTTAGTTAAGATTGAAACATCTGAGCTTTTTTTCTCTTTCTTATTGTGGTTGGACATCGATTATATATATATATATATATATATATATATGTGGTAACTTAGTTGACCGGTAATATTATATTAACCACTTAAAAGGTACATTCACTGAGAAATTCACTATTCTCTTAATTTAATCAGCAGTTGTGCCTTACCTACTGAATCCCATTTCCGTTCTAAGCACAAGATGGATCACAAGTATTCCACATTTAAAACTACTTTTTCCCCCGTGGTTCATAGGTTGGGCTTTGTTACTGAGATTTTTTCCTATTCTTTCCTTTTTCCTGCCTTTCATCGATTTCCTGCCTACAACCTCCTAACCATAGATTTTTATTTATTATGTATGTTTCCCCTTATTTTTTCAAAGTTTCCTTTATAGATTGATGGTGCTTACCATCAATCAGTTTAAAATAACTGATTTTTAGTCAAAATGAAAAAAATAACTTTAAATTACTTTTAAAATTAAATCATCACTAGTTTAGATTATATTTCCCGTCTCATGAGAAGTTGATTAACTAACACTAGTGATTTAATTTTCATAGAAACTCAATTATGCCTTTAAACAAGAAGTTATGTCCTGATAGCCATACCAATAAATACTTATCGGTTAGCGGGAGGCTAAACAAACAAAATAGCGAAACATAAATATGTATAAATAAAGAATAAATTTGTAGTATAAATAAAATAAAACAACAGAAAGGTAATGTGGTGGTTGTTATTTATGGATTTTAGGAGTGTCATTTTGTATAATAAAGTGATTTTATTCTTGTTTTGATTTAATAAGAGCCTTTAAATGAGTGGTCTCGCGTTAATCGGTAAGTACTCAATAAAATTTTAGGGTAAAAATTCATTTAGTGCTTTATTAATGATGGCATTATCAGTTTATTAAAATGTGAAGAGCAATAAGTAGATCCCTCTTCTAAAGGAAAAATTATCTAAATAAAGAAATCATAATTTTGATAAAGAAGTAATATTTAAGAAGTTTTATCAACAAAGCCAAGAGTTTCGAATAGGTAGTGTTTTTCTTCAGGTTTATCTGCTTGTAGTGGAAATGCAGGAAATGTAAGTTGCTATATCCCAGCTAAATATCCCTTTCAAATGCATGCTTGAAAGATATTGTTTTTTAAAATGAATCTTTGCCTAATTTTCAAGTATGAATAAATCACAGGCACAAACTGACCGCAATTTTTTTCGGTAGTAGGGAAGACAATAGAGAATCAATGGAAGTAGAGTTTTTAAAATATTATTAACGAGTGGTGTACGATTTTTTTCCTCGGTTCAATTGCAGGTATGTTGCCCTTTTTTGCAGTCATTCATATACCCGTACTTCACAGTTGACATACATATACCGTACTTGATCGGATAATGACGAATTTTCATTGGTAGTTTGTATTTTTGCTCTAAAACTTTATTTTCTTTTAAAAAAAGAGTCTTCATCATACGCCAACAGACGCTTCTGACTGGTGTTGAGATATAAAAGTCCACTGTCAGGAGGAGGCGTTGTGATTTCAGAACAACTGAAACGACAATGAATACTATCTATAACTGTTCTGGAATCCCTGTCACAAATTACTATTTTTAATTTCACAACTTTTCTACTGAGTCTACAAACGACCAACGAATATTACCATGCACAACAGTGCATGTCGTAAATAGCAGTTCCGGACCAGAGGCCCACTACTGCTAGTTTCTCATCCTGCTGTTTTTTGTTGGATCAGTAAACAATGTCAAGAATGGGGGAGTCAGTCAGTAAGGGAATATGTCGTCTTCGTGGTCGCTTGGTCTTCAGGCTTTGCATTCTCTGAGGTACTGTATAATTTTGGAGTCATGTGGTCATCATTTTTAGTTTAAGTAGGAAACTTTGAGGATCGTGGGATTAGGAAGAGTTGAGAGTAGGATTTAGTTCCCGAACAAGGAGATTTGGATGGGTGGAAATTTTTTTGTCTTCATTACTGGTAAGTCGAGCAATGTATTAATAGATAGATTCCAAACTCAAGTCATGTTGAATATCAACATTTCTGGCGTACCATGGAGCCCTAATAATAAGGCGGGCACATTTATTCTGTACTATTTGGATGCAGTTCTTGGTGGGCGCCGCTCCAAAACCAGACTGAGCATCCGTATGTCATAGTAGAACGAATGACCGCCTTATAGACAAGGTCCTTCACTGCCTGTGGAGTATTTCTTGATTTGAGTATGGAATAAAGATTGCTACTGAGTCTCTCAATTTCTCTAGTACACTTTCTCCTTGTTTGAGGCACAAGATATATTAGCTGACCAAAATTTTATTTACATAGTCCGACATGTTTCGGTCCTCACTGACCATTACCAATGACTATGTAAATAAAATTTATGGTCAACTAATCTATCTTGTACCACAAACATGGAGAAAGTGTATTAGAGAAATTGAGAGACTCAGTTGAAAAGTTGTGAAATAAAAAATAGGCATAAAATTTAACAAGCCATGCATAAACGAAGGTCTGCTTCCGAAATATATGAATATATATATATATATATATATACGAGTTCGAGATTAACAAAGAGCAACACACAAAGTAGGGAAACACACTTACAGACTCAAATTTTCGGGTAATCCGTCTTCCAGGAGAAGAAGGAATGAATGGGGAGACCAAGCAAGTTTAGGCGCAACGGCAAGTAACCAACCCGCAACCGCCAATGCTGTCAACCGTACGGTATAAAGTATAAAATTAGGAAAAAATAATAAAATTTTATAATATATATAATAATATAAAAAAATTAAATTACACAAAGCACGACACAGAAAAAGAGAAATACAAAGAAAAATTACAGAATTCAATATTTCGAACTGTTGTTCGTCATCAGGAGAGTAGACTAGTAGAGAGGACGAAGTGAGAGAGATCTCCCCACGTCGAAGAACGGAGCGCGAAATATATATTGATGCAGTTCTTGGTGGGCGCCGCTCCAAAACCAGACTGAGCATCCGTATGTCATAGTAGAACGAATGAACCTATATAGACAAGGTCCTTCACTGCCTGTGGAGTATTTCTTGATTTGAGTATGGAATAAAGATTGCTACTGAGTCTCTCAATTTCTCTAGTACAATTTCTCCTTGTTTGAGGCACAAGATATATTAGCTGACCAAAATTTATTTACATAGTCGACATGTTTCGGTCCTCACTGACCATTACCAATGACTATGTATAATAAAAAATAAATATAATATAATATGATATAAAACAATTAAAATGCACAGCATGGTGACACATTGAGACAGAAAAAACTTAACATGGGAAGACTCACTATTTGGGCAATTTTGAACCGTAATGGCGGTCGATCCTCAGGAGAAGAAGTGAATTGACGGAGGGACGACAGGTCAACTGAATTGAACTCACAGGGTGAGGGCTAAAGCAGTGCTGCCGCAAAGGAGACAAATAAAAAAGGAACTAGGAAGTCGAGAGCAAAAATTAAAAAAAATTAAAAAAAAAATGTTTTTGAAACGTAGAAAAAGGTTAAGAAAAGAAAAAATAAAGAAAATATACAGAACAATTAAAAATAAAAAAATATTAAAAAAAAAATAAAATAAATAAATAAAAAAAAATTAAAAAATAAATAAATAAAAAACTAACGATTTAAATTCAAGCCAGGTTTCGAGCGTGCCCCCAGGAGCCAAATGTGGGCTTCCTCAGAAGCTTTTAAAGTAACTTGTCTGTTATCACTGGGGACTTGTTTAAGAACTTGGACTGTGAAACAATCATTGAAACTGAGATGGTGGGAATTAGCGTGAGTGGCGACAGGGAGACTGCTGCGTTTACCAACCGAAAGCCTGTGATTATTCATCCGAAGGTTCAGCATCGTAGATGCTAAACCAACGTAAAAAGCATCACATTGGGTGCATTTCAAGAGGTAAACGCAGTCAGTGGAGATACAGGAGGAAGGACTGTGAATAGGGTAAGAATTAAGATTAGTTAGAGACTCAAATGAAGACCCAGAATCAACAATGGGACAGGTAAGACATCTCCGACGTCCACAACGTTGTAGGCCACCACTGCTTTGGGGATTCTGAATAAGTTTGCCGGCCCGGTGGGAAAAAATATTTGAGAGATTGGGGGCTCTTCTAAAGGAAATGCGGGGCAACTGGTTAAAAACTGAAACGGTAGAGGGGGAAGAGGAAAGGATAGGGTAAAGTTCTTTAATAAATTTTCTTAATTTATGGACACCAGGGAAATAATTTGTAAGAAGCGAAGCAGTAGTAGTGGGTTCTCTTCTGTTATTAGTGGAAAAGTTGACATTGGCAGGGATGATTCGGCTATTGATTAAATTGGGGGGATAACCACGCTGAGTGAATTTGCATTTAAGTTTTTGAAGATTAGTTTCCCGATCTTGGATATTATTACAGAGGCGATGAAGACGGATTGAAAGAGACCGCGGGATAGATTTTTTAATATGAGGAGGATGACAACTTTTGTAATGGAGGTAGTTTTGGGCGTTGGTGGGCTTAACGTGAACAGACGTCGTGAAGGTCCCACTGTTAAGAGTGATGTCAACATCTAAGAAAGTTATGTTGTAGGGGGAGGAATGGTGTGTGAAAGAGATAGAGGTGGAGAAAGCTTCGAAGGAAGTGATGAAAGAATCCAAAAGATGTTGGCCGTGCTGCCAAACAAGGAAGATGTCATCAATAAATCTAACATAGAATAGTGGAGAAAGAGGGCAAGAAGCAAGGAACATTTGTTCCAGCTTCGCCATAAATGAATTGGCAAAAGAAGGAGCCATCCTCGTCCCCATGGCGGTACCTCTGGTCTGAAGATAAAACTTACCTTCGAATTGAAAGTAATTATGCCCCAAAACAAAGTCAGCCAGTTTGACAAGGAAATCGGTAGAGGGAGAATGAGGTAGGGGTCTGTGATTAAGAAAATAGCGTAAAGCCTCCAAACCCTCATCATGGTCAATGACAGTGTATAACGACTTCACATCCATCGTGACCATGACAAGGGGGAAGTCAAGCGTCTCAGGAATGGACAGGTTTTTCAGTAAATCAAGGAAATGAAAGGAGTCTCTGCAGTAAGAAGGCTGCATTCTTACAATAGGCTGCAAGAAGGCATCAACGAACGCAGAAACCCTTTCCGTGAGAGAACCATAGCTAGAAACTATTGGCCTCCCGGGGGGCGGAGTAAAAGGCATTCAAAAGATTTGTGAATTTTAGGGAGTAAGTAAAATTTAGGACAACGTGGATTAGAAGGGACAAGAACGGCTACATCTTCTTTGGAGAGCCCCTCACGGAAAGAAGAGCTCTCCAGAAGTTGGGTTAAGGAGTGTTTATAAGAAGGAGTGGGGTCAGATGATAAAGGAAGGTAATAAAGCTGGTCATTAAGTTGTCTCACAGCCTCACGACAATAGTCGTCGTAATTCATGAGAACAACAGAAGAACCTTTATCGGCAGGCATAATCATGAGATTGTTGTCGCTTCTCAGCTCATGAATAGCCCTTCGCTCAGGAGGAGACAGGTTGTCTTTAGGATTTAAGGAGTTCAAAAAAGTAGGGTTTGAAATTTTTTGAAGTAATGAAGTAATGAAGAGTTCGAGTGGGTGGGAAGCAGGGAGGGAAGGGGGTTCATAAGAAGAGAGAGGTTTAAACTGTTTCAGAGAAGAATGGAGTTTAGAGATGACACCTTCATTGCTACTGGCAGAGGACTTCCAAAAATATTGCCATCGGAGCGATCGGCAAAACATTTGAACATCCTCGAGAAGCTTGACGTGGTTAACTTTAGGTACAGGAGAAAAAGTGAGTCCCTTAGAGAGTACACTTTCCTCATGGACCGTCAACCTACGTGAGGATAGGTTACAAATAGTGCTGGCTGTTTCGGGATTTTGTGGAAGAGGAGTAGAAGAGGATTGATTAAGGACAGTGGAAGGAATTAGTGGTGGAGGAGTAGAATAGGATTCGGAAGGATAAGAGTCAGGCACAACTTCAGGTAGATTACCTGGGAGGAAGGAAAAAAGTGGTTCACGCTGTTTAGATTGAAAATGAATATTAGGTAACAATATTGGAGGAATATTAAAAGGTAATTCAATTCCAATCCGAAGGTAACTTAAATAAAGGTTTGACAGTTTATTAAGTGACTGTAAGCGAGATCGGTGGAGATGTTTCTCAGCTTTACCCAGAGACTCATTTATTTTATTATGCGACAAAGTTAACAATATTTTAATTACAGAATTGAGTTTCAAAAAGTGATTATTACGTAAATGAACATAATTGTAAAGTGTAAGTTGAGTCAGTTGAAGGGAGTAAAAGAAACCATTCAAGGCTATCTGATTACGAAACTGGAGAGGCATCGCAGATAAGGGCATTTTAACTGTCAAACCATTAGGAGGAATATTCAAACTAATACAATTAGACAAGTACTCTATATGGATAGTGCAGTTAACGATTTTATAAGATAAAGAATGAAGCTGTTTAAAGCAGTGGGAAATAACGGGATTCATAATTAAAAATTAATTTAAACAAAAAAGTGTGAAACTTGGCTTAAAACAAAAGTATTAACTATAGACCAACAAAAAATGAAATCCAAATAATGTAAAAAGGAATTAATAAAAATAGAATTAATACCAAACAAAGAGGTAAAAACTAAAAAGGAACAAATAAGTAATTTAGAACAAATAACAACTGATAACAGAATTAAATCAAAGTATAAAAAAATAATAAAGAATAAATTATAATGAAAAACCACGAAGAAATAAAATTTAAAAAAGATACAAAATTAATTAATGAAATATTATACGAAAAGGTAGATTGAAGAAGATAAAAGAAGTAAATAGAACAAATAAGAACTGATAACAAAAGTTGAAGGGCGGCGCTAGTCACGCTTTAAACCATGATAAACGAAAAACGGTCCGGCAGGACAAAGTATATATATATATATAAATATATATATAAATATATATATATAAATATAAATATATATATATATATATATATATAAACTTTAACAAATAGGAAAGAACACAGAAAGTCACTACAGAACTCACTTCGATATTTCGACATCCTTCGTCATCGGGAAGAAGTGCGAAGTACTCGCGTTGAGAAGCAAACTGCTACTCCATATATTCATACATCGATTTATTAAATAAATAAATTTATTTATTTATTTATTAGTGAAGGTTAGTAGCAATCCTTCTTGCAAACATGTTTCTATAAATTTTATGCCAATTTCATGCTTAGTTACCTTTTTAGAGAGTTTCTCTAAATGCCTGTAGGACATTAGAGACATATGCAGAAAAATTACTATAATGAATACCTGATGCAATCAATGAAGTTTAAACCACAATGGAAAAAGGAAAACAATAGAAATAAATGCTCTGAGGCCTTTCAATGTATGTCATCAGAGAGCAAACAAAGTAAAAACTGAGAAGCTAACATAAAAGTCATTACTCTTATGTTATGTTCTCAGTTTTTACTTTGTTTGCTCTCTGATGACATACATTGAAGGGCCTCAGAGCATTTATTTCTATTGTTTTCCTTTTTCCATTGTGGTTTAACTTTATATATATATATATATATATATTATATATATATATATATATAAAAATAAAATAAATTCAAAACTAAGGAAACACACAGAAAGACACAGACATAACTCACATCGATATTTCGACCATCGTCGTCATCAGGAGGTGTGAAGAGCGAAGAGTCCCGCAGGAAGACAGGGCGGTCCTTGAGTAACTAACTACATATAACTATCGATGTGAGTTATGTCTGTGTCTTTCTGTGTGTTTCCTTCGTTTTGAATTTATTTTATTTTTAAAAAAGTCCGCCGGACCGTTTCTTTTAATTGTATATATATATATAAAGATTTCACATAAACACGTGAAATAACAATCAATGATCAAACCACAATAAGAACTGGGAAAACAAGACTAAGATATTTCAACCGTAACAAGCGGTCTTCGTCAGAGTCAAAAACCCAACTGATGACTCAATTGGGTTTTTGACTCTGACGAAGACCGCTTGTTACGGTTGAAAGACCTTAGTCTTGTTTTCCCAGTTCTTATTGTGGTTTGATCATTGATTTATATATATAAAGTTAGTTTCAGCTACTCAAAGGGACTATTTCTTCCCGATGATGACGAATGTCGAAATATCGTTGTGAGTCTTTTTCGTGTGTGTGTTTTTATTTGTTTTTCTCTTTCCTGTGTGAACTATATATATATATCAGCTCTAAAACGAAGAAAAGCAACACACAGAGAAAGAGACACCCTTACAAACTCAAATTTTCGAATGATTTGTCTTCAAGAGAAAAGAGAATGGGCGAACAAGCACGCTGGAATTGGTCCCAGTCTTTAATATCGAATTGTGGTATATATATATGTATGATTGACCAGTGCTACTCAGGCCGATCACTTCTCTACTTATATACGTATGTTTGTGAGTGCGCTATAAGTGTACCTAAAGAGTGCCGTTACTTGGCCCAGAGTTAGAGATCTTAGTTCTATTTTTGAATTTTTATTTCACGCGTTCATTATAAAATGTATATATATTTTGTTGTATATATATGGAAATATAAATGGTGACGCCTGTGAAGCTAAAGCTATACAGAAAGAAAGCTCTAACTACTGTCGATATTTCAATCAAGAGTTGGTCATCAGAGGGTCAAGCAAGACAAGTGTGTTCTGTCTGATGTAACTCTGTTCTGTCAAACCAAACGCGTCTTTCCCGCTTCATCTCTTATTCTCCTCATGACTAATTCTTGTTCGTCATGTTCATTGTGATAAGTTTTGTTTCTCCTATGATATTTTGGTTCATATATATGAGGCCAAGGTTGTCACAATACTCAGTCATGCCTCAACATTATAGAAATCATAGGGAAACATAGGGAGCAGATTTATTTAGTGTTAATATTTTGAATGGGTTGTTGAGCTAGCTGTTAGCATAAATGCCCCTTCTCCTTCATTACTTGGTACAGTCATTTCTACTGAAGTTCCAAACGAACAGTTAAGTTTCCACTTTGATTTGGTTTTGGTTAGGCAATGAAAGATCAGTGGGAGGACAAAAGTGATGCAACCAGCTGGTCTGGGAGTTACCTTGCAGTAGATTCAACAGATGGAGGGAGGCATTACGAGGAGGGGTGAGAGATAACCATCCCGGAGGAATAACAATTTGTATTGTTATACATTAGCACAATCCTTCCAACTTTTACAACGAAACATCTGTTACTACATCATGTCAGGCACTGCTAGACTTTAAAGAATATATTTCACTCAAACAATTCAACATTTAACATAAAAAAGATAAATATTGCTTTAAAATAAAGCTCTGAAAAGACTGCTCCAATACTGCGGAAAAATACAATTTGAATCCTCTATCTGTTCTCAACCTTTGGGTTGTGGAGATGTCTGATGAATAGTTGTAGCTTATATTGTTTTTAAATAAATGATAACATTCACCTGATAGGAATTAATGAAACTATTTAAATCAACTGATATGTAAATTTGATTTTTGAAAAGGAAGTTGGTCGCAGAACACTTTGATTCCCTGAAGTTGAACATACCATGAACAAGGTTTTAAACACTGCAATTATCTAATTGTAGAAAATCGATACATTTTAATATATATATATATATATTCTTTAACCTTGAAAATGGTCAACGATGACCGAAACATGTCGGTGTATAGTAATAAAAATTTTGGTGAACTTATGTTTTTAGTTCCAGAACCATGGAAGTCAAGTATGAGAACACTTGAAAAACGGATAAGAAAAAGTGTAAAAGTTAAATTGGGCATTACTTTTAATAAAACATATATATATATATATATATATATATATATATATATATATATAGTTAACACATGAAAGAGAAAAAACAAATAAAGACACACACAAAAGACTCACAACGATATTTCGACAGTCGTCGTCATCGGGTAGAAGTAGTCCCTTTGAGTAGCTGAAGCTAACTCTATTATATATATATATATAATTTCCAGCATTTTATCTTCTTTTTTGGTCAAAAAATTTTTATTATCGACAAAATAAAAAATAAATGTAACTTTTCTTTTAGATAAGTTATGCTAAAGTTGTTGCATTAAAGTTAAGTTATTGTTCTTATGAAAAAGTGTGTTGATAAATCTTTGTTTGAAAAAAAAATCTCGTTTCTCCATATATAAATGAGGTGCTTTGTAACTGATTTGGTATATACCAAAAAAGAATACATATATTTTTAAACTTAACAGCAGACTCCATTATGGGTGTATCTCCGGAACTGCTTTTAATTCAATAATCTCCTGGTTTCACAACTCCAATTTGTTTTCTATTGTTTTTGGCCTGGGTGTTAACCTTACTTGACATTCTTACTGTATCAGGTGATGTTTTCTTTTGGTTCAATAAATGACTGTTGGAATTTGATTTAAATTAGACGTAAGTACACTTGTATACCCGTATGCCTTCTTGTAAAACTTGGTCCAAGATTGTGGAAAAGGAGGAGTTAATTTTTATCTCTCTAATTTCCCTATATTTGAGTTAAAGTGTGTAAATATCTTAATTATCGGAGTTGATTCGTAACAATAAAAGAGTAATGTCGTTAAAAGTTAATGATATAATAAAAGAGTGATTACAATTCAATGGATCTCCTTCCTGATGCGATTGCTGGTGCAGAGTAGTTGATGGGAAGAACAGCTTTTCTTTGCTAACGATGTAATTTTCATAAAGGTATTGTTGCCGTAAAGGCTAGTGACGACACAGTTGGGAGCGAGGAGGAATCGCCGAAATAATATTCTTGGAGGGGTCGAGACGGCGGTTATTTTCTTTGTGCTGGGAGGGTGGCACACAAAGGGTCGGCTGCCCTCCTTATCGTCCATCTCCCTCCCTCCATCTGTTGAATCTACTGCAAGGTAACTTCCAGACCAGCTGGTTGCATCACTTTAGTCCTCCCACTAATCTTTCATTGCCTAACCAAAAACCAAATCAAAGTGGAAACTTAACAGCTGTTTGGCTCTTCAGTAGCAATTACTGTGCCAAGTAATGAAAAAGAAAGGGGCATTTATGTTAACACCTATCTCAACAACCCATTCAAAATATCAGCAGTTAATGAAGTGGAGTGCTTAATGCCATTTCCCATGTGGATAATCCAAGCAAATGAATGTCCTGTGAAAAATTTACATGGCTATTATAATACATACGCAGTCAAATGACACTAGGCAACTGATCAAAGAAAAGACTGAGCTGAAGTCATTCATTGTTTTAAATAGATATGCAGTGGTCATAGTTCATCAGAATATCCGAAATTTCACCGGCCTATCTTTTTAGAAATAGCAGTAAGTTTCGGTTTAAATGGTTCTCGAGTACTTTTACATATTACTACAACTTAGAAGTATAGAAGAGACAATGAAGACCATATGATGAAAGGGCAGTCTTAAACCCGTTGACCTTAGTTCAGGTCTAGGCAACGTATGATCCGCGGATATCATTGGGTCTCCAAAGGTTTCCTTCCGGCCAACAAAGAAGTGCCGGTTATACCATCGTGTTATTTTGAAACAAATGCTTAAACTTTATTATAAAAGTTATCATTCAAGTCAAATGAAAAGCGTGTTTTGTTACCCTTAATTTATAAACTCGCAGCTTCGTTAAACGAAGGGTCTGACTTCGACTTTTTTATCTTCAAATGTATCTGGATATGTTATAAATGCATTTTATAATTACTATATTAGGTTTAAGTATCATACGTTAATCGCCTCAACAAAGTGGTACAACACCCATACCATTAAGGTATAAATGATCAAACCACAATAAGTCAAAAAACCAACTCTGACGAAGACCGCTTGTTACGGTTGAAAGATCTTAGTCTTGTTTTCCCATTTCTTATTGTGGTTTGTTCATTGATTGTTGTTTCACTTGTTTATGTGAAATCTTTTTATTAAGGTATAAATGACAAATGCAAAAAATATTTATCCGCCAAGTCTCAGAGGCTTATATTAATACGTCTCTAAACAATAGACAAGTCTGTTTAAATATCATAGAACATTTTGACTGTTTAGAATAATTTACTACAATTGTCTATATGATATAATGTTGTGGGCATTCTATCCGTCCTCCGAGAAAGGACGTAGCGTCAGACCCTTAGTGTGTTCGTTAAAAAGCCCTATTCTAATAAATTTTATTCAAAGATTTCGATGTAGTAGTCACCCAGTATATTACTCGCCCATAATTAGAATGGATATAATTTTAGAAATAACTTCACAAACGGTCATAACCATGGGCACACGGATCACATTAGTTAGCGAAGTTAAGCAACATCGGGAATGGTTTACGCTTGACTGGGTGAGATACCGAGCCGGCTTGAAGAAAAAAGTAATGAGGCGCATCGCATATTCATCCTCTTGTCTCCTCTTCTTCAACATAGAAGAAGAAGGCAAACAACACTTGGTTGAAAACAATAGATTTTAAATATAAACGTTCTTCAAGAACCTGTCTTTTCCTTTGAATATACTATGTTAGCAATAATAAAATATACTTGGCATTCCACAAACCTTCTTTCAAATTGGTTTTAAATTGACTTCCAATTAACTAATTTTTAAGTAAAAACGAGAACTGATGCTTTTAAGTATTTTTTTTATAACAAATAATAAAGGTAGAAATTATTCCAACGCTTAATAAACTAGGTTGGATATGGAAATTTCATTTACTTTATGCATGCGTTATGGGGATTCGGTAAACTCAGTGTGAAGAGTATGTTTGAGGAATAGTAGTGATAAAGCTATTGGCTTTAAACACGAGCGTATGGCTGTTTGATTTGTTGTTGTTTTGCTATACAATGCATATTCGGCATTGTTTCAGTAACCAGTTTCGAAATGGGAAACTGAAAAGGCGTTTACACTTGTCTTCGGCTAACAATGGTTACAAGCGCGTTACACGTTTACTCTATAATAGCACAACATGCTAATATGACTGATCTACAGTTCAAATTCGCTTATGCATTACCAATTCTCTCATGTTCTAATGTTTATTGTAACTGAAATACAATCATCTCTCAGTTAACCCTTTTGCTGCCAACACTGACATTTTTTTTGGACTTACGAAATGTCATTTATAAAATTCATAACTCAATCCTTTCATTTAAAAATTTTTATCTGAATGTTTGATGTTTTTGTTTCCGCTAACCAGGTAGATGTGCTTCCTGGGTTTATATTATTTTTCTGTCGAATGGGACGATTGGAAATATCGGGGGAAATTTAATTTTTTTGCACGGCTTGGAGTAAATGTGATTTTGGCTTGAAACACCAAACTCTTTTCAGCATTTATGCGAAATTCACAGTGAAAGGGTTAATCTCGTTGCATCCTCGCTCTTCCAAGATAGGTGGACATTGTGGTAGCAGAATAATGTATTTTTAATATTTGAAGCTTTACAATTATTACCTACGCATTCCGGTGATACACCCAACTCTCCCACATTCCGTAAGAAGGACTGTACTAAATTTTTGCATAATCGACGATTAAAGCCAACTAATTACAAAATTAGTCAATTAAAGCCAATAAATTACAAATATAACATAATTCTTCTATTAAAATATAATAGAACAAAAAATATAATACAACCAGATTTTATGTATGTTACTAAAAGCTTTTCGAATAACCTAGAATAGATTTTTATATTCTACCTTTACCTCTAATTGTATATTTATTTTTTCCAGCCTGTGCGCCTCCACCAGGCAAGTATGACCCAAAGTATGATGAGAAGATTAAAGGAGCAGTGATTGAAAAGGGAAAGAGATTCTCAGATGCTAAAATGAAGTCCTCTTCATCTATTGAAAGTCTGAATTCCTGCTGTTCTTCAAATGTGCCTATTTTTAGGACGGTAAGTTTATATTTCCATTTTATTATTATTATTATTATTTTTTTTTTTTTAGAACAGTTTATTTTATAAGTGGGTTTAATTTTAGCCTCAACCTGCCAAGAAGACGCCAATGTCTGGAAGGAAAATGGTTGATAATAAAATGAAATACTCCAGCGCTGTGAAACTGAAAACTAGATTATTTCCTGGGTAAGGGTAAAACTGCCAACATTTACATTACTGCAAAGGATTTTAGTAATAATAAAGCAAAAATTGAAGTTTATCTCGTGAGAAGACTTTTTTCGTTTCACTTTGTCTTATTGAAGATTCATATCAACTATTTAGTTATAAACTTTACCCTGTACGATTGTTATAATTATATTTTACCTAATAACAATTTTCTGTTATGAACTGTAGTTCATAGTATCTATGTTAAATTAATTTCTATACTTTTTTCCATTACAAATGTTAAGAAAATGCACTTTCACATATTTTTAAGGGGGGAAAAGAGATTTCTTATCAAAATATCCGATGGAAGTAAAAATTTAAAAGTTATGATTTTTGTGGTTCAGTAACCTCAATGCTCGAAAATTATTAAGCAGTTCACTGAATTTGCCCTTGGTTTCTAGGATAGATGACACTGAAGTGTGATTGTGAATGGTAAAAACTTCGTATTTGAAAAAATATTTTTTAAAATCTTTTCGAACAAAACGAATGATGATTTCGCATTTTTGATATGTGGTGGGATCTTTATTGACTTGCCTAATCTGTTGTATATATAGCTTAAACGTTATATTTCTTAGACGAGCAACCCAAGGGTTGAGGTTTTATTGTGTTCTTCTTGAGCAGAAGTTCTCAAATGTTTTTTTATTCGGTCATGTCCACCTAATGCCCTTTAAAATCCTCATGTCCCTCAAAGTGCTGACTTTCAATTCTTATCATTTGAAAAGTAAACTCTACTTGAAAAACATAAGATGACTATAACTTAGCTATAACATCATAAACATCATTGACAAATTGAAAAAAAATCAAAGGACTGACAATGTTTTGAGCGAGCAGTACAAAAATAAAACATTGAGAGCAGCAGCGTTCATGTAAGCTGCGCGTATGCGCAGTCGCGCACATGCTCTGCACACAATAAAACTAATCCAGCGCACAAAAAAAGTTAACATATAATCGCCAAAACAAAATTTCTAACCTTTGAAAAAAATTAAGTAGCATTTTGAAAAGTAAAATACACCATTTTTCTTATGTTATCAACCTAATACAATCGTGAAATGCGCTTTTTTTTCTAGTTTATTATTTCTTTAAATTCTATAGGGTACAAAATAAAAGCAAGAAAAAAAATGCAAATAGCATATTTTTAAAAACTTCCTATAGTCATTTTGTTTTTTAGACAAGACATTTTTTAATTTCATTGATCATATTTCAAGATCTTAGAAATTACAATTTTTCTGTGAGTAATATATATATATATATATATATATATTTGTGTATTTTGGGAGCAGACCTTCAATCAAACATGTTTTATTACAAATTATGCCAATTTTAACTTTTGTTCTTTTCCGAGTTAATTTTTCAAGTTTTCTCACTATGGATTTCCACCTTTCTGGTAAAATATAAAGTAATTCACCAAAAGATTTATTCTTGACTTCCATTTATTCACTAAACAATTTTTGTTATTATGGTTTGTTTGTTATGGTTAAAACTTGTTTAGTGAATAAAATGGAAGTCAAGAATAAATCTTTTGGTGAATTACTTTATATTTTACCAGAAAGGTGGAAATCCATAGTGAGAAAACTTGAAAAATTAACTCGGAAAAGAACAAAAGTTAAAATTGGCATAATTTTTAATAATATATATATATATATATATATATATATATATATATAAAACTTTATACTGTGGTCTCTAGTCTCCTCAGAGAGCTTGTGTGTGCAAGCAGATGCATGAAAATTTAGAGGGAACATTGATTAAGAGGGATTAATAGTGTTCATCACTTGTCTAGAGTGAGGAGGTTTAATTTTTTACTATTTTTGGGGATTTTGTCAAGTTTTTGGAAATTTTGTTACAGAATATTATTTACTATAGTAGAATATTATATTCAAAAGTAGATTTTTATTTAATAGTAGTATTTAAATGTGACTTTAATGAATGCATCAGGATTATATATGTCTAATGACTTGTGGTTTTTCAGACAAGACGACAACCAGAAGTTGGCTGATCAGATCAATGAGCTGACTCAAGTTCACACCAGTCAACTTCTGGAGAAGAATGAAGAAATCAATTCACTTCTTTATCAAATCAATGTCCTCAACGAAAAGATATCAAACATCCAATTTGAAAGTGACTCTGAAAAGAAAGATCTTCGTTCCAATTACGAAAGTGAAATAAATCGATTGAGGAAAGAGTTAATAGATTTGCAAGCTATGTTAGAAAGTGATAATGAAAAACATGGCGAAATGTTAGAAGAGTTGAGGTATCAGATAACTTTGTTAGAACAAAATGTTTTTAACCAGACAGCTATAAACAAAGATTTGGAAGAAACCATTCTCAAAAATGAAGAAATATTTCATGGTATCAGCTCAAAGGTGTCTGAAATGGCTACTGAATTCGACAGGCAAATCGAAAGATTTGTGTTTTCAATAAAACTAGTTGAAGATGTTAATAATCAAATAATGGAAGATTATCGCAATGTTATTGAAAATTTTGACCAAGAGAAATTTCTTAATCTTGGAAATCAAATAACAATTAGTGAGCTTGAAGAAAAGTTGAATGATTGTCAGGATCAAATTAGTAGGGCTTTAAAGAAGTGTAAAATGTATGAAGTGGTGCAGACAGAAACATCCAACACGATCAACGTCCTAAGTCACCGACTTATGGAAAGTGAAGTCGAAGTGGTACATTTAAATGAAATCCATCGGGATTTGTCTGCGAAAAAAGAAAGCTTAGAGGAAGATGTTATTAAACTGGGAGAGGAAAACAACAAAATAAAGCAAAGTATTGATGCCATGCAGAAATCTATTTTAGCTGAAGTTGAAGGCGTTCAGTGTGAACTGTTGGCCAAATTGGAATCATACAAGCAGCTTGCTACAGAGGAATCAGATAAACAGAAAGCTTGTCTCGAGGAAAAACAGATGGCCATTGAGATGTTACTCTCAGAAATAGAATTTTATAAATCTCAAAAAATTAAATTAGAAGATGAAGTTACCTTTTGCAGAACTAATATTTTAAATTATTCCGATGAAATAGCTAATTTAAAAGAAAAATTAAATGAAACTGAAAGCGATTTTGATGATAAAATATCTGCTCAAAAGACTCTATTTCATAATTTAACATACAAGTATGAAAATTTAAGTTCTCAATTTGCAAATGACAAACTTCTCCTAGAGACAAGAGTTGCTCAGTTAAGTTTTGATAATACAGTTTTGGAAAATGAATGCCTGAGCAAAAGAAATGAAATAGAACAACTTAAGCAGGATATTGATGCTGCTTTTATGAATGTAGTGACTTTAGGAAATGATAAAAGTAAATTAGGTGAGACATTGGAAGAAGTTAAAAGTGAATTGGAAGAATTACTCATTAAACATGTTGCGATAGAAAAAGAATTGGAATGCTCTAGACAAGAAGTGACTAATAAGACTGAAGAAAACAAGGACCTTTTAGAAAGTGTAAATGAAAGTAAAGCATATATACAAACAGTTACCGAGCACATGGTCTCACTAATGAACGAAATCTCAGATAAAAACGGTCATATTGAATCAATGAATAATGACATTGAAATAAAAAATGCTACATTGATTCAAGTTTCTGAAGAATATGAAAAACTTAAGGTTTTATTGGACAAAGAAGTTTCACTGTGCGCTGAATTGCAAAAACACAATTCTGATATGCAAGGTGACCATGAGAAATATCTCGATGAGGTAATATCTGAATTGGTTTTAGAAAAGGAAAGAGTTTCTGAACTTTCATCAATGTTAGAAGAGCAAAAAAGAGACAGGGAAATTTTACAAGAAGAAAAAAATATTTTATATGATGAATTATCTAATCTTGCCAAATCAAAAAAGTCGGAATCATTGGACACATTGAAATATAAAGAAGAGAATGAAGAACTTAATATTGTCTTGAATGAAATGTACAGAATCAGAGTTGATCTTGAGAAAGATATTTGTGATAAGCAAGAGACAATTCAGATTCTTGAATATGAACGCCTTGGACAAGAATTTCTTATTGATACTTTTAACGAAGAAAGAAGTAATTTGTATTGTCTTTTGGGAAAGCAGAATGAAGAAATTGGTGCCCTTTCAGAAACCGCAGACAAACATTTCGCTGCCTGTCAGGAATTGTTAAAAGATAATAATACTTGCAACGAAGAAATTGTTAGTTTAAAAGAAAAAGTTGAAAGTTATGAAAAGGAGAACGCAACTTTAAGTGAAGAAGTAGAAAATTTGAAATCTAAATTGGAAACTGTAGATTTTGGAAGAAATGATTTGAGTCGGGATACTACTGAAAACTATGTTTATGAAGAACAGATTGAGGATTTGAAAGCTACTTGTGCTGAGTTTGCTAGCCAGTTAAAAGCTGTCGAACAAAGAAAGAATGACTACAAAATATATGCTGTTGAGTTAGAAGACGAAATAAAAGAATTGAAACAATCTAAACTGAGTCTTATTGAAGAACAAGAAGAGCTCAAGCAGGTTTCTTCGGAGTAAGTTATAATTTCTGTCTAGTCTAAAAAAAAAGGAAATATTAATTAAAAAATTAATGATTCATATAGATGAACAATATCGTAATAATTTTATTGATTAAGTTAATTAAGGTGGCAGCTACCATAACTGGAACACAGGTAGGGTCAGTCGGGGAGGGTCCTTTGTGATATCACACAAAACTGTGTTATCATGTTAATTTAGGAATTTTTGAGTTATATTTTTTTTCTTCAACCTCCTCGCTTACGGGGAGCTTAAAGCCTTTAGATGCCCAAGGACCGAAAGTGTGTCTCATTTCCTATTCCGCACCCATTTAAACAATGGACGACAAGCTACATATCGGGAGCCCCAATGAAACATGGTGGCGCCCACACAAGTACTAAGTAGGCCAAACATTCTTTGACTTAAATGATTTAGTAGAAATTGTTGTATTTAAGATGGTTATGGCGATTGGTAGTTTGGTAATAAATGTTTCCTTGCTCAATTTTATTCGAGCTAGGTTCATCAAGAGGAACGTGTCATGATAGAGCCTTGGGCATACCGGCTCACCCGGTAAGAACTGAAAATTCCCATATTCCCCTCAATAAAATTGAATTCGAATGAGTCAGCTAATATTGCAAGATACTGGTGATTACCATCGAGTGGCAAAACGTTTAACCACTAAACTACCTGAACGAAATTTTAAATTTATATAGACTTTGTAATGGTTAAAATGTCAACATCCCAAAATTTTTCGGGTTATTTGTAATGGAGTTTTAACGCATTATAATATTCTATACCAATTTCATATATTACATATATTATTTCATATAATACGTAAAAAATTTTAACTTCAAAATTCCTTTGCAGTATATTTTGTTTTTAGTCTCTACAATCAACAAGATTGAATGAAATCATTCGAAAATCGGAGTTTTATTATTCATTGGAAAAGTTTTATTTACAACACGAGTTTCGAAAACGTAGTTTTATTATATTTTCAAGTTAGAAAGGAGATAAGGGAATCCCATCATGTTCAATTCGTGTTGTTCTCAGATGTGATCTTAGAAGAATCAACATCTTTTTGAGAAAATTTTTATGTTTAATATGGTGCTCTAATTCCACTTTTAAGATGTTAATAACAGTTTTATTGCTTTCCACTTTTTATAACGACTGTAGTCACATGAGAATTGATGATTTTATTTTAAATGTAATGATTCTTAATGACTGAGTTGTATATTTTGTAGATATAGTATGAGAATATCATCTTTGGAGGCTCAAGTGGCAGACATGGAAACTAGAAACAAGGAACTCTTGGATATCATTGGTCCTTTTAAGGAGCAGCTGATGCAGTTTGAGGCAGAAAGGAATCAGTTACTATCGAAAAATGAGATGACGGAAAAGGAACTGAGAGCTCTTGAATTGGAGCACGCTAAATCACTTGGACACCAGAATCACAAGCAGAAGATTAAGCATATAGTTACCCTGACGGAAACCATTGCTGATCTGAAAAAGGTTAATTTGCCGCTTTCATTGTGTTTTTTTCTGAAATATACATACATAATATTATATATATAAGTTATACAGTTGGGTTTTTGACTCTGACGAAGACCGCTTGTTGTGGTTTGAAAGATCTGTCTTTTTTTCCCATTTGATATTGTGATTTGATTATATATATATAAAACAGTTCAAAATTGAAGATAGGTAGCACACAAAGTAAAGAAACACACAAACTGAAATTTTCGGTCAATCCGTCTTCGGAAGAAAAGAGAAAGGGAGACCAAACACGTTGTAGACGCAACGTCTAGTAACCTTTTCGGGCAAAAAACTATCACTAGGGCTGCACACTAGCTGATTTGAACACAAACCGTTATGTAGTTGTTTCTTCATAATAGAAAAATACCAAGGTAATTATGTATAATAATTAAATAATGTAATATAATTATTTTTCATGTTATTGTAATTAAATTCTGTATTGATGTAGCCCTGAAGTTGTCTACAAATATAGGCGAAACGTCGGCTAAACGTTTTATGTTTTTTTCCTTTCATTTCTCATTTTTACTTTTCTCCTCCCTTTTACTTAAATATCACTTTTATAATTTTACTTATTCACAGCCTAAACTGGTCCACGTTGGTAAGGTGGATGCACTGCATGTCATTGTATCGCGCCAGTTTAAATCGGCCAGTGGACGCATTTACGTCTCCGTTCCTTCATTCTTTCTCCTTTTATTTTCTTTCTTTCTACTCTCCTGAAGACGGCAAGACGCCGAAATTATCGAGATTCGTGAGTGTTCGTCCTTTTTCTTGTGTTCTCTAGCTGTAACTTTAATTATATGTATATATCAATGATCAAACCACAATAAGAAAATGGGAAAAACAAGACCAAGATCTTTCAACCGTAACAAGCGGTCTTCGTCAGAGTCAAAAACCCAACTCAGTTGGGTATTAATAAAAGTAACTCAGTTGGGTTTTTGACTCTGACGAAGTCAAAACGGTTTTATCATTAATTTGAACAACCTTGAATTGAAGAAAAGATTTCGAAGTTTGAAGAAACATTCAACAAAGTTAACTAAGGTGAAATCAGATATAAGATTTTTAAATATATATATACATATAAAGTTACTTGAATATATGTAAAATACTTATAATTAAAAAGACTTAATCTTGACGGAATGATTGTCTAATTAACAACAGAAACAAGAGCATGTACTAGCGAGGAAACGAAAAACTTACAAAGAAAATGAGTGCGTACAGTTTTAAGTTTTTACTTTAACAAAAAGTATGCTTAAAATGACTCTATCAGATTTACATAATGTGTCCACTTAAGATATTTGAATAATGGACAGATATTAAAGAAGCACACCTCTCAATATATTGGCTCTCTTAGTGATCGAGACATTGAAAGTGCGATTTAGTTTCGTTTTTGTGAACACTTGTGGTAGGTGTATATTTTTTATTATTTCGGGGAGCCAGCCAAAACCGTAACTAACCTTTTGTTACGGTTGAAAGATGTTAGTCTTGTTTTTCCCATTTTCTTATTGTGGTTTGATCATTGATTGTTATTTCACGTGTTTATGTGAAATTTATATATATATATATATATATATTTCACTCAAAATTCTTAAAAACGATCCAAACTGGACGCAAATCAGCTCAAAAACGAAGAAAAGCAACACACAGAGTAAGTGTGTCTCTTTCTCTGTGTGTCGCTTTTCTTCGTTTTTAAGCTGATATATATATATTTATATACACGGTACTGTTTTCTTGACCACAAAATATTCACAAACACTTTTTCTTTTCCTCGGAGTTTGGTCAGGGTAAATATATGGAATCACCTTTTTTTCTCGGAGTTTGGTCAGGGTAAATATATGGAATCACCTCTTTTTCTCGGAGTTTGGTCAGGGTAAATGTAACAGAACCAAGCCTTCAGTAAGTTCTTTTTTCAATTTGTTTATGATGTTTTTAAAGTAGAAATGAAAAAATGTCCATTGTTTATTGTTTTTTTGTTAGTTTATAGCCCTGAGGATGTCTTGAAATAAAGACGAAACGTTGGCAAAAAGGTGATTCCATATATTTACCCTGACCAAACTCCGAGAAAAAGGAAAAGTATTTATATATATATATACGGTACTGTTTTCTTGACCACAAAATATTAACAAACACTTTTTCTTTTTCTCGGAGTTTGGTCAGGGTAAATATATGGAATCACCTATATAGGTGATTCCATATATTTACCCTGACCAAACTCCGAGAAAAAGAAAATGTGTGTTATATATATATATATATGTTTTAAGATCTTTCAACCGTAACAAGCGGTCTTCGTCAGGACCGCTTGTTACGGTTGAAAGATCTCAGTCTTGTTTTCCCATTTCTTATTGTGGTTTGATCATTGATTGTTGTTTCACGTGTTTATGTGAAATCTTTTTATATATATGTTTTGTTGAACAATGGCTATAGTAACAGGAAATTTGATCATATTCTACAGTTGTACATCAATCGAGTGAACAATGAACAACAAGAAAATTCAAAAGCAACCAAAAATGGTATAACTCATAACATCTATTACAAAAACCAATATTCAAAGGCTTACAAAATAGATGAAAGAATATTGAAGAACATAATCAAGGACAACACAGAATGCATCAAGGCAGAAGACCAGCTCAAAATCAACATATATTACAAGAGTATTTGTACATCCAATATGATAATAAAAAACAACCTGCACTTAAAACCACAACTTCAGAAAACCAATGTAATTTATCAATATAATTGTTTAATAGGAAACTGCGAGATCCTAAAATCAAAATACATTGGTTCAACAACAACAACAATTTCAAGAAGACTCACAATGCATCTGTTAGCAGGAGCCCCAAAAGAACATACCATAAATGAACATAAAATCAAATTGACTCGAGAAATGCTAGTGAAAAACACAGAAGTTTTATACCATGAAAATGATCATAATAGACTACAAATTGCTGAAGCACTTAAGATAATAGAACTGAAACCAAATATGAACAACCAAACCACAGGTTTCAACAGGACGTTAAAACTATATTCTAGAACGACGCAAGAACACGAATCAAGATTGAAGGCCCAACAGATGGAACCTAGAGGCATTTTATGAAGTTAAGAGGTACACCTGATTATGACAGGTGGCAAAAACTGCTTTAAGCAAATGTTTATTTTGGTGATAGAATTATTTCTTGATGTTTTTGAAAATTATTGTGTTAATTTAGGAAATGTATAGTATAGTGTATATAGTTGTGATTAGTAGGAATAAGTTTTTGTAAATATGTTTAACTCTGAAGATGGTCTAGGAGACCGAAACATGTCAGTATTGAAAAATAAATCTTTTGGAGAACTGGTGTATTTAATACCAGAAAGATTTAAATCAAAGGTGAGAAAACTTGAAAGATCGACTATGAAATTGATTCATGCCACAGTACAAAGGTCGTTCAACAAAACATGCATAAAAGAAGGATTGCTCCCTAAATTTACAAATATATATATATATATATATTGTTAAAATTTGCAGCAGCTTCTGCACCCACTAACTTTAAGCTGGTGGCCTCGATCCTTCGGGCGATTTTTCTTTCTTCTGGCTGCAGTTGCCATAGCATCTGTCCTAGAGACATCTTCAATATTATACGAGCTTTCGACCATAGGAACATTGGTCATCTTCAGGTAGAGCATGCCTTGTAGTAAACAGCATAAAGGCATGCTCTACCTGAAGATGACCAATGTTCCTATGGTCGAAAGCTCGTATAATATTGAAGATGTCTCTAGGACAGATGCTATGGCAACTGCAGCCAGAAGAAAGAAAAATCGCCCGAAGGATCGAGGCCACCAGCTTAAAGTTAGTGGGTGCAGAAGCTGCTGCAAATTTTAACAACATATGTTTGAGAGAAGACCTGCTGCCAACGTATTCTAATATATATATATATATGTACAATAAGATTTCCCTTTCCTTATTGTGGTTTGACCTTTCATATATATATTGAAATAGCTTATTGACCACTGATTGTTTAAATACAAAATAGATTTTTGTGGATTCGATCCAAAATGAATCACTCGCCGACGTTTCACCCAAAATGGTTCGACATTCTTAAGGCTGAAAACAATTAAATGATAATATTAATAATAACTTAATATTAAAATATGATGATTGATGCAACAAAGTTACATGACAATTAAATATATTTTCGTTAATAGACGAAAAAAAAGAAGAGTTGTGCTAATTGTCGTAAATAGTTCTATTCAAAAATGTAATAACTTTGTAGATTTTTGTTTTCTCCTGTGTTTGTTTTATAGTTTGCTTATTTGTATTGTTGTTTATTGTGTTTTTTGTTTTTTATTTTCTTGAATATTCAGTGGAGATATCCTCACAAAGTTATTTTGCAGTATTACTAATCGTTTAAAATTGTTTTTAGCCCTAGTAATTAATAAAAGTAATTATGTTGGTAACACATCTGTTCTATAAAAAATAATATCACTCTCCGTTTTAGTTTTCTTGTTACTTTGTTTGTGTTTGTTACTTGTGTTTTTGTTTTCTCTTGGTTAATATTCTGTGGAGATATTTGTTTTCAGAGATTTCTTTATAGTAGTAGTATAGTAGTATTTTTTCAATAAATTGTTTTTAGTCTTGAGAATGCCGAACAATTTTCGGCAAAACGTCAGCGAGTAATCTGGAGTAAATTTTTGGACCAAATCCTTAAGAACCTATTTTATATGTGTATATAAACTTGAAAGTATCATCAGTCTGACAGAATAATACTAACATGAAGTCAACACCCAGTCAGTTTGCTAGGCCAAGTGAACTCTCAAATGTCGACGATTCGTCTCATACTTTGTCGGGACCTACTCTCTGATGAACGACTTGTTCGGATTTATTCACCTCCATCATGAATAAATCGAGGGCCTGAGTAGGTATTGAACCCCGGAGCAAGTCGCCACTTGGCTAACCTGGCTCCCCGAAATAAAAAATATACACCTACCACAAGTGTTCACAAAAACGAAACTAAATCGCACTTTCAATGTCTCGATCACTAAGAGAGCCAATATATTGAGAGGTGTGCTTCTTTAATATCTGTCCATTATTCAAATATCTTAAGTGGGTACATTATGTAAATCTGATAGAGTCCTTTTAAGCATACTTTTTGTTAAAGTAAAAACATAAAACTGTACGCACTCATTTTCTTTGTAAGTTTTTCGTTTCCTCGCTAGTACATGCTCTTGTTTCTGTTGTTAATTAGAAAATCATTCCGTCAAGATTAAGTCTTTTTAATTATAAGTATTTTACATATATTCAAGTAACTTTATATGTATATATATATTTAAAAATCTTATATCTGATTTCACCTTAGTTAACTTTGTTGAATGTTTCTCCAAACTTCGAAATCTTTTCTTCAATTCAAGGTTGTTCAAATTAAAGATTAGATCTTACTTTATTGAATTTGTGTTCGACATGTTTCGATGGTTCTTACACAAAGTTCAATTACATTAATTAAGTGGACATGAGCAGGTTACACAGCCAGATATGTTTACTTAATTAGTGCAATTTAACTTGTTTTTTGATTAATTGTTGTTCTGTATTGTAAAAGTGATAATTCTGAAGATGACTTAAGAACGATCGAAACATGTCAAATACAAATTCAAAAAAGTATGGTGATCTGATCTTTAATTTGAACAACCTTGAATTGAAGAAACTGTTTCGTAGTTTGGAGAAACATTCAACGAAGTTAACTAAGGTGAAATCAGACATGACGTTTTTAAATATATGTATTCAAGAAGGACTGATTATAAAGTTGTTAGTTTATTCACATTAGAGTAACTTGGTTAGTTAGATTTAATTTAACATTTTAGTTCCAAAAAGTTGCATGTGTAAGTTTCTCTAGTTCTTCTTGAAGAAAACTTAAAAGGTTAGGTACAGGTACATTAGTAAAAGGGGGGGACTCTAATTATATAAAAAGGTCCAGAAATTTTCAGAAAGATGTGTTTTGCTCTTGCTAAAACAGCCAGAGTGTTAAGTATAAGAGTGACAGTCAGTACATGTTCTCATGGTACAGTTAGGCTAATATCTCTGCCAAGACCTCCTGCATTCCTTTGAACTCCCTCCCACCCTTATAAACACTCCCTGAAACCCTCAATCCTTGCTTGGTCTCACCTCCATAAACACCCCCCCCCCCCTCCCAGCAGAGCAGGTAATTAAGAATCTCTTTTATATATAAATTAGACATGCCTCAGTATGTAGTTTTAAGGTAAGGATCAATTTAAGCCATTTCAATATTATTCCCGTTATCACTTAATAGTGTCAGATGTATTCATTTTAATTAATTCGCCCCTATGTTCCCAAAGCTCTTAAATGCATATATATATTTTTTTAGATGTAACCTGAAGAAGAACATCAAGTGTTCGAAACCCGTTGTTTAGTTCCTTGTAATAAATTTTTTTGTGTGGAGACTTAATACTTTTCCTAACATGAGTAAATACCACACTATATCAGATGCACAGTTAAAGAATTAATTGAACCTATTTTATGTTTAACATGACAGCCTGAAATGAACTATAAATGTAGTTAAATTCAAATTGTTAAAGGATTTTCTAATACAGAAAATTTTCAAAATATAGACATTGATAATTTCTATATTTTAAAAGAAATGGTTATTAAGTGTTCCATTCACCTAACTACTACAACTAAGATATAAGTATTAAATAAGGATGATCTTTGTTTTATCCAATTGAGTGCTTTTATACAAGACTCAATTGATTGATTAAAGCTGAATTGTGATTTTAAATTTAAAACAATTTTATAAATACCAATTTAACCTAGCGATCGATAATTGCTTAATTCACTCCTGAGCATTTAAAAATGTGTTAATTATTGTTAACAGGAAATAGAGAAGGCGCGTGGAGAAAATCTGAAACTGAGACACGAATTGGGATTGAAGCGCAATGGGAAGAAGAAGAACAAAGAAAACGCCATTGAACCATCGTCACCCACTCTGAAAGCAATGCAGGATCACTGCGTGAGCCCGACTGTGCTTAAGGAAAGAAACTGATTCATCTCGCATCATTCTACGAAACCAGTTATATATTTGTAAACTAAAACTGAAACTAAAAAAACGAAACTTAAAAATCTTTTATCAGAAATCAACTCTATATTTTAACTTAATATATATATATATATTCGTATTGGATATTTTTATAATTTAAATGTATATATTTTTAAAATATAGTCTTAAGTTAGTTTAAGGTTTTGAACTTTGTGTTAATTTAGGTTTTCCCAAGATGTAATGATAGATTAAATTATTATTTAAAAAAAAAAAGAAAAGTGATTGTAACCCTCTGTTCTTTATTGGCACCTCAGTCTGATCAATTGCTTATAAAAGGGTCAATAACATTCATTTGTGACTCATTTAGCTACTGTATTAAAGCTTATTTTATTCTGTTTTAAAATTTCTTTTCATTCCTTTCTGTTATTATGTATAATTCCCTTCATTAAGGATCAGGAAAGTAGCAGTGTTATATCTGTGTTAATCAAGACTTCAACTAAGCTAATTAATTCGGAATAATTATAAAATTATCAATTTTTCGACTTTTTTTTTTGGAAAGACAACGGTCAAGTATTTATGAGAGGAAGTTACTCATTAATAAAAATTGCATGAATTTGTTGAACCTATTGAGATTAGCATTATGATTATAGATGCATAACTAGAGAAGCTAGAAAAAAAGTGGGAAGACTTGTGGTCCTAGTTTCACAATTGAAAAAAAAACCTTATCATAATGATATATATAAATATTTGGAGCGATGGTCTCCAAGCGTCGCTTCGCAAGTGCACCGACCTTATGTCCTTCTATGAGACTGTAACTCTGATTTTCTTTTTACTGTGTATCTATAGTTTCCTTTGAAATGTATATATTATTATTTATAATAATATATTACTTTTAATGGTCTATTAAAGAAAGTATATAACATTCTTTTATAAATAGCTGTTTAGCATTAAAAAACATTTTCTGAAATCATTAAATACACCATAATACTCCTTTTTTGTTGATTTAATTGTGAGAAAAAAGCATTGATCACATCTCACATAAGGTTTATTTTTAGCTATAAATTTATTTGTTTCATTGAATCTGTAAAACGGCTTGGTTTGTATTCTGCCCATAAGCTTTCAGAATCAATCACAGGTCAGCAATTTTACGTTTTATTGAAAAAAGTACATCTTCAGTTGTATTAAAAAATCTGAGGTTTTTTTTCAATTGCTGCTTTTAATCCCATAATAATTTCAAAAATTAATAGTTGGGGGGGGGGGGGGGGGGGAATTATGCCTAAAAACATATTTAGGTCAAAAAAGTGAATTTACTCAAAAAAAAGAAAAAAATCACAACATTATAGTAGTCATTTTTGTGTATTATACGAATTTGATGAATCACACGGCGTGGCCTGTAGCGTACCCACAAAGTATTAGCTTAAAAAACGAGCTTTGGCTACTTCAAAACATGTAACCCTGGCAAATCTCGAAATCAAATTTTTTCATGATTATTGTACTTAACATGTAGTAAAAATTCTGTGATTCATAATTGTCTTTATTAAAGAATTTAAAATCTAAAGTTGAATTTAGAAACAAGTGAAAGAAGCACAATAGGAAAGGTATAGTAGCCGTGTACACCAGCCCATTGAGACCCAGTATCTCATTTAATAATAATGCCAGATTATTCTAAACCAATGAGTTCAAGTCTTTATTACTAATCCAATGGGGTTGAAGCTAATGAAATAATAAAACTGATCAAGTATGGTTTTGATAAAATATACAATAGCGTTTGATATTACAATATCGAACTACACTATAGTAAAGTAAAACAAAAATCAACTGCTGTCAAAGAATGCCATATTATACTTCTATGTTGTAAATATGAGTGTAAGCCACTGCAGATTTTTTACTTTACTATAAGTAAATATAGTAATCATGGAAAAATCTATCTCAGGATTTTGAGGGACATACATGTTTTGTGGCCCCGATGTCATTTTTTGATGTTTTTTCGATTATATATATCGGTGGGTATGTATCAAAAAGTTTGTTGGCACGCTACAGCAGCCACTGCACCGTTTGATCAGTCCAACTCACAATTTACATAAAAATATTACTTTTCATGCTTTGACTACTCTCAGACAAATACTATAAAAATGGAAAAATTTATCACATTAAGCTAACTTACCATATTAGTCATAAATGTTTGACTATTTTCATGCAACTTCTATGAATATGAAAAAAAATATATAATTTTGAAAATTTACTGCATTACTCTTCACACTTCGTCTATTCTCACACAAATATTTTGAAAATGAAAAATTTTACCAAATTTAGCAAACTTACGATTTTTGTATTGTCGTTTTGACTATTCTAACACGACTACTATGAAAATACAAAAACTTACAAATTGAGTAAAGCTGCAGAATTACTGTTCACGCTTTGGCTACTCTCAGAACAATTCCATCAAAATTAAAAAATTGATCAAATTCAGCAAACTTACCATATTAGTGTCATTACTTTTTAACTATTTTCATGCAAGTTCTATTGAAAGAAAAAAAATATAACATTTTGAAAATTTACTGCATTACTCTTCACTCTTCGACTATTCTCACAGGAATACTTGAAAATGAAATCAAATTTAGTAAACATACCGTATTTGTATTGTCGTTTTAACTATTCTAGCACAACTACTTTGAAAATATAAAAAAAATCCAAATTCAGCAAACCTACAGTATTATTGTTCACGATTAGACTAGTCTCAGACCAATTCCATGAAAATGAAAAAATTATCAAATTAAGCAAATTTACCATATTAGTCATTAGTTTTTGACTACTTTCATGCAACTTCAATGAAAATAAAAAAATATAACGTTTTGACAATTTACTGTATTACTCTTCCATCACTCCCACACGAATCTTATGATAGTGAATAACTTTATCAAATTCAGCAAGCTTATCATATTTTCCTTATCATTTTGACTATTCTAACAAGACTATGCTGAAAAATAAAAGAAAAATATTTTCAAACGTACATTATTACTCATACGCTTTGACTACTCTCAGACAATTATTATGAAAATCGAAAAATTTATCACATTAAGCAAACTTACCATATTAGCCATAACTTTTTGACTATTTTCATGCAACTTCAATGAATATAAAAAGAAATAGGTAATTTTCAAAATTTAATGTACACATTATTACGTTCAAACATACATTATTACTGTTCACGCTTTGACTATTCTCCGACAAATACTATGAATATGGAAAAATTGATCAAATTAAGCAAACTTACCATAATAGTGATAACTTTTGACTATTTTCATGCAACTTCTCTGAAAAGAAAAAAAAAAATAATTTTGAAAATTTACTGCATGATTCCTCATTCTTCCACTAGTCTCACGCAAATACTATGAAAATGAAAATGTTTATCACATTTAGCAAACTTATCGTATTTGTCTTGTCGTTTTGACTATTCTAAGACGAAAATTATTAAAGTATTATAAAATTACAAATTCAGCAAACCTATAGTATTACTGGTCACACTGTGACTACTCTCAGACCAATTTTAAAAAAAATTATCAAAATCAGCAAACTTACCATATTAGTCATAGCATTTTGACTATTTTAATGCAACTTTTATAAAAATAAAAAAAATAATGATTTACGTCATTACTCTTCACTCTTCGACTACTCTCACGAAAATACTCTGAAATGAATAATTTAATCAAATTTAGCACATACATCTTATTTGTCTTGTTGCTTTCACTATTCTATCACCATTAGTATGAAAATTAATCAATTAACATTAACAAATTAATCAATTCATCAAACCTATACTATTACTGTCACTCTTTGATTACTCTCACACAAATACTATGAAAATGGAAAAAATTATCACATTAAACTAATTTACCATATTAGTCATACATGTTTGACTATTTTCATGCAACTTCTATGAATATATAAAAAAAAATAAAATTATGAAAATTTACTGCATGCACAGCACCCTAAATATAAAACATAAATTAAGGGGACTTCAAAACTTGTAAACGCCACAAAATATAATTTACAGCTAAGTAAAAAAATGATGTAACAGTTCCTCTGGATACTGGTAATACTTATAAATTGTGATTCATTTTAAACTTTTATATATATAAAGGAAGTAATTACGATATTGAAAAGGGATACTATTATTCTTGTCTTATTCCAAGAGAATATATAATGAGTATATGAATATACTCATAAAATAATACACACGCAAACATATAGATAAAACGAAAATAACCTCTATTCAATTTTAAGGTTTACCAAAATTGTTTTTAAAATGTCTTTTCATGTATTTATTTGAATAACTCAATTGATATTCGAAACAATCTGTATTACGAATAAAAACTTATTTGTTTCAAATGCACATTGCAATGTTATATAAGTCTTTTACATTGAACTTTACAATATATAATATTCAAACAGTAGTTTGACATTACATCACAGACATTTGATTAAAATTACAATTGTTTAACTTTTTTTTTTAAAGACATCATCTTAATTAATCAATAATGTCTTACAAGAACAGAAAAAAAATTAAAAATCATTTCTTAGTTAAAATCTTTCGAATAATTTTAAAAAGTAATATTTTTTTAGTTAAATACAGATATACTTAGAAAAAAGATGAGCTGTACAAGAAGAACCTGCAAGTTTTTTGTTTAATGTAAACATTGTACTGCTATCTTAATTGAGTAACAAATTGAGACAAACTTGATACATTTAACGCAGAGTAATTCTATTAATTGACAAACGAGTTGATATATTTTCTAATATTGTCTGGTATCAATATTTAAATAATTGTCTTTAAAATCATAATTAGAAAATAAAAAAAAATTGTTATTCTAATTTTTGTTTTATTATACAATTTTGATTTTTTTTACTTGGCAGATTTTTTTTATATGACTAAATATTATTTACAATAATCTGATATTAACTAATTGGCCATTGAAATTAGTATTACATTTTGAGTTTCGTAATTGAAATAAAATGTTTTCACTAGTGTTGTTATTTAGCAGTAACTTCATAAAACATGATAGGAAAGTTTGCAATATATTTTAGTGTATAAGAATTAACATAATATAAGTCAATCAACTCATTAATAACTTTAAAATATCAACCATTATTAGGTAAAATTTCTTTTTGACATTTTGACACATCCTTATGGATCCACAAGATATTTTCAAATAAATATTGTTACTGAATTAAATATATTCTATAGACGTCCACTGAATGAAGTTATGAATAGGTTTAAATAACGTAGTAGTAAATTAATTATTTAATATTACTTAAACAAGATTTTTTTATATATTTTTACTTGTACAAGTGATAATTATATGTAATCAAAATTATATAGGAGTTCAGTTTTTGAAGGAATTCCAATTTTACCGTATTTTTGAAATAGATATTTTTACAATGGAATGTGAATGAACAGGTAAAAAAATATTTGTCGAAATTTGATAATACAAATTCGTATTAATACATAGCATTAATAATGAATATTTCTCTTCTTATTGAATATTACTACATTTAAATGTATTTTGGTAAGCTAACATATTTAAATGTCATTTATCACAAAAATTAATTAGTGACTTATATGATTAATTATACAGTACATTTTGATTGTGTACCAAGGTAGTTTGATTTTTATGGTTAAGTATACAGTACATTTTGATTGTGCCATTAGTATTCGATAAGAACGACAAATGTGCGATACTTTGATTATTCTTTTACAATCCATTGATTATATTGAATCAGTCTTAACAGCTCAATAAATGTAACTCTTTGGATCTACAATATGAATGATTGTACTAATGAACGGTAACTAACTACTCTAATTCCCATTGATACTTCTACATGTGATTATTGAATTATTTTCTTTATAATTATAAAAATTGAATGCTTTTCTCACTATCATAAATTTGGTGTATACTTGAATTTTTCTTATTAAAAGCCTGTATTAGTGTCAAGTTAATTAATTTTCTTATGGTATTTTATTAAACTTTATATAAGTTCATTTAATTTATAAATAACATTTGTTTATACAAATAATTAAAAACAACTGTCTTATTATGCCGTTTCATGTGGATCGAATTTCAAAATAATATTTGACACACTATTCTGAAAAGATCTATGCATTCTATTTCTGTGTGCATTATGCAAACAGATCTTGATTATGCATATATGTTCACGCTTTAATATTCTAGTATTCTCACGGTCATTAGCAATCAAAATCTACAATTACAGATTCAAAAGAAACTATTTGAACACCAGTGATTCGAATTCTTTTTGGTAAAAAAAAAAACAATTCACCATTAAAATCTTCCCAATTTAAGGACAAAAAAGTGTCATTTTTTGTTATTCGATATTTACACAGTTTTACCAGATTCAGTAAATCAACTCCTTTTTTAATATTTGTTGACCTTCTTACTGACCGTCAGTAGAAGAAATGAGACGTCGAAGAGATGAAAGTCAACTGAAAAACTCTCAAGTTTGCTATTTGTTACAGGTTTACTAAAATACGAACAACTATACGAAAAGGGAAGAAAAAGTTAGAAAGGTCCAATTAAATCAAATGGGAAAAAAGAAATACATAATGTAATTACTTAAAAAAATCATTAAAATATAACTACTTTAATAACATTTTCTTTTTATTAGTTTTTTTTATTTAAATTAATGATGTGCCTTATAGTAAATGAGCTTTTCGTTTTATTTTCCTCAAAAATATTATAAATCATTATTATTATTTCTAGTCTTACATTTTTTCATTTTTGTTTTGAATTAATTTGAATGTACTAATTTTGTGTTTCCTATCTACCCTCTTTTAACCAGTCATACATATAGCTGCACTTCTCTTTTCGTTTCCGCCTCTTTCTTCCCCTAGTGATAGTTGAAACCCAAAATGAGACTTTGAGTGTTATTTTTTCCTTTTTCTTGTGTGTATTTCTGCTACTGTTATTAGATAATTAAATACAATATACGATTTGTAAAAGTAAGAAACAAAATTAATTTTTCGCTTTTCACCAGTTCACTTTCAAAAATAATAGTATTAGTGTCATTAGTATTGTAGTATTAGTTGTTTATTTTTAGTATGAACTCGCCTTTTTATACCACTTTGAATTATATATCTTTTGACTTGGATTACGTCCTCTTCAGTTGGTTGTTATTAGTACAATTCAGGTAAGAACTTTCAAATCCCCCTCCCCCATAATTAAATAAAATCTATTTGCCTCCTTAATATTTTAAATTTATTCAATTGAAAAATATAGCAACTCCTAGTAAGTTATTTGTGTAGATACAATGGGTCACGGGTCACTCAAGGGTATAGTAGTGATGGGGAGAGGAGGGGACCAGGGACATAAGGGGGGGGGAGGGGTAAATATAGAAACTTGAAAATAAAAGCTAACAAAAAGTTGATATTTATATCAACGTTGATATTACAGAATTATTATTGAAAGTAATTCAATATTCCGGGTTGGACATATTTTAAAATCGAAATTAGTTAAACTCAAAATTTAGTTAACTGATAGAGGTTTGGAGGATGGGTAAAAATATTTGACCACTCCCATGAGGAGGGGGGGGGGAGCAATGAGTTCTACGACACTACTCAATGAGAAGAATACTTGAAATTAGTTTAAAAGAACACAATGTAATCAAAGTAAACTGATAAAAGGTATCAAAGGAAATAAATAGAGAAATGATAATGTTAGTCAAATAGTTAACATGTAGAAACTATCTAGACCCAAAAGTGGATTGACCCGTGCTGGCAAACCTACAAAAAGAGTCGAATAGCTGTTTCCTAATCAGCTGTTCATATAATTGATACTGATATAGACAATATAACTGATAGGAGCTCTGTCATACATAATTATTAATGTATAAGTCAGGGGTATCAAAATCAATTTGGCCTGAGGGCCGAATACAGCTTAATATGGTTCTAAGCGGGCTGGACTAGTAAGTCATTCCAAAATTACATAAAACAGTAAGTTACATTCACTAATGTAAACCATAGTGTTGCTTTCATGTTACCTGAGTGTGCTAATATTTGGGCCCCTAGCGGACAATATAGAACTACAGGTTTAAAGAATATTAGGGTAAACTCATTCTTTTTTTTTTTATAATAATGCAAATTTATCCACCAGGCCGTACCAAACCCCCGGTTGGGTCTGTTCCAGCCCGCCGTATGTTTGACACCCCAGGAATAACCGAATCTGCTGTGGCAACCTCAAACAGGCATGAGTTATAACAGTACCGGAGCAGTTAAAGTACAATATATTCACTCCATTGAACTTTCCAGTACTGCAACTTAAAGCAATTTTTGTTACATGCCAAACTGTTACAATTCATATAAGTTATTTAAATGTTACACATTCTTATATAAAACAAATTTGGCCATTGAAAATAAGTTTGATGGATTTTAAATGAAATGAAGCTAGTGATGAAGTGTTTTTTACATTTGCATACTTTGCTCCTGCCCGAGAGGACTTTGTATCTTGCGTAGTTGATTTGGATTGGGATTAAGGTATTTCCCAGACAGTTGAGGTGTTGATAGCCTTTGGCTTGGCCTCGTCGTGGTGATCCTCCGACGACGACTGCTTACTCAGCCGCCTTATCAGTGAAGTCCTTCGGATCATATCGCTGAATCTGCCCGTGGCCGTGCTCATCCGACTCATGTTGTTGCTTTCCCTGATGGCTGCAAGCAGCTGGTCGTACTCATCATGCTCCTTCACCTTGTTCACTCCGTGCTCATACTTCGCCTCTTTCGCCAGTAGTCTTTCTCGCTGGATTTGAGTTTTTATCTCAGTTGGTGTCTCTGGAATTGTGTAAGCCATCACACCAGTCAAAGCAAACACTATATGCTGCAACAAACAGAAACCTTTTCACCTTTTTGAATTTTTAATCCATATTAATCTATTTATAGAAAACTATATACATATACTAGTTCAAAATTGAAGAAGTAACACACTTACAAACGTAAGAAAAGAGAAAAGGATACCAAGCAAGTTGTAGACGCAACGACAAGTAACCCGTATATTATATATATAACAAGATTTCACTATAAATGCGTGAAACAAAAATCAAAGTCTAAAGCACTGTAAGAAAGTGGCAAATAATTATGATTGTATAAGCCAGGGCATCAAACTCAGCTTACTAGTCACAAATTACAGCTTAATCTGGTCTCAAGCGGACAGGACCAGTAAGTCATACCAAAATTACATAGAACTAACAATATGTCACTTTTACTAATACAAGCCACATCAAGTCATTCAGTTCCTTTTGTCACAGGGAGAAAGACTATATTAATGATTAAGATGTTTTAACTAAAACAAGAGGTCTTCATCAGAGTCCGACAGATACATTTGGAGTTGGAGTATCAGCTGGACTCTGACGAAGAACACTTGGTTTGGTTGAAAGATCGTAGTCATTTGTCTGATTTCTTGCTGTGGTTTAGACGTAGATATATATATATATATATAATATATATATATATATATATATACACTTTTTTGATGAAAATATGATCCGAAATGGACAAATACAGTTCAATGTACGTAAAGTACGTATATAAAAAAAAATCCATAGTCGAAATAACTGATTTATCAATAAATTCCTCTTTGTTACTGTACATATTAAAATGTAATAAATTACCAAATAGTAGTAATAGCAGTGCTAATTGTAAAACAATCATGTTGTAGCCCTGAAGATGACATAAATATATGTCGAAACGTCGGCAAAAGGACTAGTTTAAAATCATTGGACCTCAACCCTCAAAAAAATATATCATAAATATATTGGTGTATACTGGCAGCAAGTCTTCTTTTAAATAAGTATTATAAAAAGCACAGTAGCTTCAGCATTAATTATCTTCTTAGAAAGATGTTCTTTTTACCTAATAATTTTCTTGTAATCCACTGGTAGCTCTTATATTAATCTACCTAATGTCATAACGAGAATAGGAAAACAACCTTGAAGAAAACTATTGAAACAACCATATTAGACACGATACAAACACAAGCTTTCGACCACATTGGCCATCATCAGGTAAACGGGAACAATAAAACGAAACAATTAAAACATAAACAAAAAATAAACAACAATATAAATTAGCACAGTTCAAATATTGGCAGCATTCAACTGTCAAAGTAGTGCTACATGCGCGCACCCATGCGTTAGACAGTTGAATCACCCCAGCACTGTACGCCTCCGACAAGTCACAACAGAGGAGCGTTCCGAACAAATTTTATTCTAGATTCGAAGGTCCTAGAACTCGGGATGACGAACATGTCACTGATTTTAGAGTTCAGCGCGGGGCACAAGTCTTTGATGAATAATGCCTCTAGTATTTGTAGTCTATCTCGATCACTGTTTTCTACCAAAACTGAGGAGCTCTCTACTAGCATATTTCTCGTAAGGGCACCTCCGAGTTCTTTCTTAACATGATCCTTAGGGGCTCCTGTGGAGAGATGGAGGGTTAGACGCCTCGACAGCTTTGTTGTTGTTATACCGATGTAGGTAGAAGGAAGGGCTGCACAGTTCCCTTGGGTACATGAAAACTTGTACAGCAGGTGACTACGCTGAAAGGTCGGGCGTTACTTCTCTATTGGAATTTTTAATGAGTAGATTGCTAGTTTTCCTGGTCTTATAGAAGATGGTGATAATCGATAATTTTTCTCAGGGATTTCTCATCTTGCTTATATATATATATATATATATATATTCACTGATAAAACGAAATACGATCCAAACTGGACACAATACGAGTTCGAGATTAACAAAGAGCAACACACAAAGTAGGGAAACACACTTACAGACTCAAATTTTCGGGTAATCCGTCTTCAGGAGAAAAGAGAATGGGAGACCAAGCACGTTGTAGGCGCAACGGCAAGTAACCCGGGTTGGTCCCTTGGTCTCCCATTCTCTTTTCTCCTGAAGACGGATTACCCGAAAATTTGAGTCTGTAAGTGTGTTTCCCTACTTTGTGTGTTGCTCTTTGTTAATCTCGAACTCGTATATATATATATATATATATATATATATATATATATATATATATATATCTCAATGATCAAACCACAATATGAAATAGGGAAAAAAAGACAGATGACGAAGAACGCTTGTTACGGTGAAAGATCTTAGTCTTTTCTCCATTTCAAACCTCCCAGAAAACAAATAGTAACCATCATGAAACAGTGTTAAATAAGAATGCTGCAACATAAACAGATTTCCAAGCCCTGAAGATGACATAAATATATGTCGAAACGTCGGCAAAAGGACTAGTTTAAATCATTGGACCTCAAACCTCAAAAAAAAAAAGTTACATCTTATAAATATTGGGTCAAGAAAAGAATTCAGGATGAATATATAAATATTGATAAAAGTATCGACCGTGGAATAGAAACAAAACCAAAGTTTATCGGGACTTTCTCAGTTCTTCAGGTTCAAATTAAACTCTCATTGCCAACGTTTCGGTCTTTATTTAAAACCTTTTTCATAGGCAGAAGTATAAATTTTGAAACAGAAAATTTTTAAGTATTACAATACAACATATTTTTCTTTGTAAAATAATTTGTAATGTAATACTTAGGTTTGAAACCTCCCAGAAAACAAATAGTAACCATCATGAAACAGTGTTAAATAAGAATGCTGCAACATAAACAGATTTCCAAGCCCTGAAGATGACATAAATATATGTCGAAACGTCGGCAAAAGGACTAGTTTAAATCATTGGACCTCAAACCTCAAAAAAAAAAAGTTACATCTTAAATATTTATATATATATATATATATATATATATATATCAGTTGACTGTCGTCCCTCCGTCAATTCACTTCTTCTCCTGAGGACGACCGCCATTACGGTCGAAATATTGAAAAGTGAGTCTTTGTTGTGTTTCTGTTCATGTGTCACTGCTTATTTTAATATATATATACAATTAGAGAAACGATTCTTCGAACTGAATAAACTAGAATTTAAAAAAGAAGACATAGAAAGGAAACCACTGAACTCACTACTATATTTCGATGTCCTCGTCTTCAGGAAAAGAAGTGAATCGCTCCAAAGGCTGATAACGGCTGATATATGAGTCGTTATCAGCCTTTGGAGCGATTCACTTCTTTTCCTGAAGACGAGGACATCGAAATAAAGTAGTGAGTTCAGTGGTTTCCTTTTTATGTGTTCTTTTTTAAATTCTAGTTTATATATATATATATATATATATATATATATATATATATATATATATATACAATTAGAGAAACGATTCTTCGAACTGAATAAACTAGAATTTAAAAAAGAAGACATAGAAAGGAAACCACTGAACTCACTACTATATTTCGATGTCCTCGTCTTCAGGAAAAGAAGTGAATCGCTCCAAAGGCTGATAACGGCTGATATATGAGTCGTTATCAGCCTTTGGAGCGATTCACTTCTTTTCCTGAAGACGAGGACATCGAAATAAAGTAGTGAGTTCAGTGGTTTCCTTTTTATGTGTTCTTTTTTAAATTCTAGTTTTATATATATATATATATATATATATATATATATATATATATATATATAGTCCTAATATATATTATATAAATATATATATAGTCCTAATATATAATATATATAAAAAGATTTCACATAAACACGTGAAATAACAATCAATGATCAAACCACAATAAGAAATGGGAAAACAAGACTAAGATCTTTCAACCGTAACAAGCGGTCTTCGTCAGAGTCAAAAACCCAACTGACAACAAAAGTTGGGTTTCTGACTATGACGAAGACCGCTTGTTACGGTTGAAAGATCTTAGTCTTGTTTTCCCATTTCTTATTGTGGTTTGATCATTGATAATATATGTATATGTATATATAGTCCTAACATATAATAATGTACCATATATATATAGTATATTTACATTACAAATGTGCATTTATAATATATTATAGTCGTGAATTTATTTATGAGGGAAATTACCTCAAAGACCACAACAAATGCAAGTCTTGCTGCAAACACATGCCAGTACTGCGGTGAAAGACCGTATGGGTCTTCAGGATCATCAGGAGGGTTTCTGTAGCCACGGTATTGGCAGATGCCAGGATCGTCGTACGAATTCGATTTATCTACTCCCATGTTGTCTTCGTAGTGAGAAGTATTGAAAGCTGAAGCAAATAAAATACATTGCTGACATTGACTAAAGCGTTTCTACAGAAAAATACATATTATAGGATATTCACTTGTTTTAGTGAGATTTCAGTATTACTACATGGTGAAAACATTTTGAATAGTTAGAGAAATTCATACATAATATAGGTTTTAATATTTAGTAAACATCTAAATTGTACTTTTTGTTCAATTGTTTTGTAATCGTTATTAGGGTTAATAATTATTCTGGGATATTGAGATTTAACGATAACTTTGTTCCTTTTTTCGTTATGTTGCGTTTTACAACGATAAACTTATTTTACATGGTCATTAAATTTGAACTTACTATAGACTGACTATCCTTGGTCTACTATGCTACTTAACAAAGTCAGTTTATATGTATGGATGATATATATATTGTATGTTTTGTTATTGAGGGCTAGGTCATATAAAAGCAAATAAACTCCTTCCTAGGCCAACGTTTCGATGTATTTGTACATCATCTTGAGGGCTAAAATTAGAGTAAGAACTATAATACATTCACCAAAACAATCTACAACCCACATAGAGAACGAACACAAATTATTGAGACCAATAGATACATAAAAAATGTATAATCAGAGTTGTTAAGTACACATCCATTGAAGATGATGTACAAATACATCGAAACGTTGGCCTAGGAAGGAGTTTATTTTCTTTTATATGACCTAGCCCTCAATAACAAAACATACAATAGAATAGAAGAGGTCAAGAACAATTTATTGATGATATAATATATATATATATATATATATATATATATATATATATATATAATTCGCGCTCCGTTCTTCGACGTGGGGAGATCTCTCTCACTTCGTCCTCTCTTCTAGTCTACTCTCCTGATGACGAACAACAGTTCGAAATATTGAATTCTGTAAGTGTTCTTTTTAGTCTCTTTTCTGTCTCGTGCTTTGTGTAATTTAAAGTTATATACATATATATATACACCAAAAAATGTTAGCTTAGAACCTATAATGTAAAGCTTCTCAAATTAAACAGTGAGAGCTTTAATTAAACACATTACTCATTAATTAAAGCCAAATTAGAGGCACTTAATTGTTAATGAAAAAATTGGTAGTATACCTAATTAAAAGATAATGAAGATCTAAGGGAAGCTGCTAACTATCCTTTAAAGAGGTTTAACGTTTATCTCTTATTTAAGTAGTTTAAATAATAAACATTTCATTTTCATTAAAAAATTAGAGGCAGCTCCCTTAAATCTTTAAAAGGAAATCCTATTTTAGCCTCTGCAGGGCCACGCTCTAAACTTAGGCTATTTAAATAAATTAAAAATAAAATAATAATTAAAAAAAAAGGTGAATATAAAATTTTTTAACATTATTTAAGTAAAAGAAATTGTCTAAAGATTCTAATTACCTTTAAAATTAAAAATAAAGATTTTGAAAATCCAACTTCACCTCAAATTTTTTCCAATTTTCAATTTCAACTTTTTTAAAGATTAATATTATAAGAAAGCAATAGAGAAGGATTACTCAAAAATAAGTTCTAAACTTTGGCCTGAATCATGTAGTTCTTAAAAAAATAATTAATTTACAATTAACTTAAGTATAAGGAAGAGAAAAATTATAAAAAAAAAGGAAGCACTAGCAAAATAAAACTCCTAATAAAATCAAAATAATAGAAGTAATATTTAAAAATAAGTTACAGGAAACAAATTTAAATTATTAAAAATCAACCATCCAATAAAACTACCTAACACAGAAAAAAAGCTAATAAACTTATAGAAATATTTATATAAAAATCTTTATAATGTGTCTGACAAACATAAAAAAATGAAAGACAAATTAATCTATAATAAATTAAATGAAAAATGTTAGAAATGGTTAATCCAAACGATAAATATAAAATTAATCAACAATAAATAATTGCCAGAAAAAGTTGTGCTTTCCAAATTAAATCATTTGAATAAAAACGAGAAAGAAATGGAAATCCACATAAAGACAAATTACTAATCAAAAAACATCTTATTGTAAAAAAAAATTGTATAAAAAGAGAATTTTCTATATGTCGAATAGGCTGAGAATCATTCATAAAATGAATAATTAAGTAAGCCAGCAATAAAAAAAGCAAGCGTTAAAAAGATGAAAAATAGAAAACAGGATATTAATCCTAGCTGTCTTAAAGTGGAAAGAGCAAAAATGTTTTTTTAAATCATATTAAACATTAGCTCTTAAACTAGACATAAATATCGTCATCATTGAAATTATTACAAAAAAATGTAAAATCGAATATTAAAAGATCATTAAAACGAATTAAAAGATAAACCCTAGCCGTTACTAGAGTTGAAGAATGAACTAGCCCAAAAACAGTTGTAGGGGCTGCAATTGCGGCCGGGCGGGCAATCAAGAAGAAAAGGGAATTTGAGCTCTTTGAGTAAAGCCTGTTAAAATTATAAGAAACAATAAAAATAGAGACCTGTTTTGATATTAGAACGTGTACCCAGCTTTTCAGCCATATCACGTATAATAGCACCACAGATTGATGCCTTTTAGCGTGAAAAAAAAATAGAGACCAATTATAATTTAAAAAGTTATAGTAAACAAAATGTCAATTTTTAAAATTTAATATTCATGAAATAGAAATTAAAATAGCCACGTCTCCAATTCGATTATTTAAAACAGTTAATATTCCCACATTATGATTATATTGAAAATAAATAACTAGGCAATAAGAAACTAAACCCAAACCATCTCAACCTAATAAAATTCTAATTATATCAGGTCCTACAATTAATACAACTATAGAAAAAATAAATATTAAAACTAAATATAAAAAGCGAACAATATTAAAATCAGATATTATAATACGAGTATTGTTTATTATAATATTGAATGACTATATAAAACAACCATAGATGAAATTTTAAAAAATTACAACCTCTTAGCAATCAAAAATAAAAGTGACAGAAACTGAAGAACTTACAATCGAAAAAAATTCTCAGTCTAATATATAAACTAAACTAATATTAATTAAAATAAATCCAATTACAAAAAAAGATCAAATTATATAATAAGAAAAATATATTATGGCTTAAAATGAAATAATACCTGGAATACTACAAATTTCAATTCTACATCAAACTATTTTAACTAAATTAATAAAGTAAAAAGACCAGGTTTCAAAAAAATAAAATTAAGAGGCAACCAATGTAAAATTAATAAATAAAATTCTCCATAATTAATAAAATTAAATATTTTTTATTCCTGAGTATAAATAAATTCTATAAAAGCAACTTAAAAAAAGAACCCAATATTAAAAAAAAAGTCTAAAAGAACGCCAAGACATCATTTTAATAATTAATATAATTTCACCTAACAAATTTAAAGGAGGACAAGCTAGATTATTTGAGCAAAAAAAAAAAAAAAAAAAAAAGACAAAGAAGGGATAATTGTAATTATATCTTTATTAATATAAAATCTACGACTATTAGAGGGCTCGTAAATGATGTTAGTTAAACAAAAATGATCTGACGAACATAAACCATGCCCCACCATTAAAACCAAGGAACCACAAATACCTCAATAATTAATTGTAAAAATTCCACAAATAACTAAAGCTGTATGCCTAACTGAAGAATAAGCAATAATCATAAAATAATCATTAGTTGTGCAATCCGTAATTGTGTGGTATTTACTCATTAGTGGTTCTGGCCTTCTGTATTTCAGTTAACGGTTTTCAAGCATACCCGACACCTTTGTCACCTTATCTCCTAAATGCCTAACCCCACTCTTTCGCAGCGGATCTATTTCCTACTAGTTGTCACTGGACCAACCCGTCAGTACCACTTCCTTGGTGTATTCCTGATGATGAACACAAAGTGTTCGAAACGCGTTGAATTAAACTTCATTTGTGTGGAGACTTTTGTTGGTTTATCCATTTTACCTCAGAATAAAATAATCATTAAAATATAAATAAAACCCCTTTATTAAAAATATAATACGAATCAACCATCGCAACCTAATTTAAATAAAATACCAGCCAAAATTATTGAACCAGAGACATTAGCCCCAACATGAGCGTTAGATAATCAGAAATGGAAAAAATATATCGGCATTATATTAAAAATGCAAAAATTAATCAAAGATATATATAACAATTAAAGTCTAATTTTATACATACAAAAAAAACATCTATTAGCATTACTATGAAATAAAAAATACTCAACAATAAAGGCAATGAACCAAACAGAGAGTAAAAAAGCAAATAAAACCCGGAAGAAAGACGTTCAGGTTGATAGTCTCAAATAACAATTAAAGTTGGAATAAGACTAGCCTAGAAAAACCATAAAATAAAAAATATTAAAAAATACTTAAGTTATTTAAAAATGATTTAATTTTTTGCGTTAGCGAGAGTGAGTGGCAGTTTTCTAGCTAGAAGTGGTCAATACCACTTGTCGCCTCTTTAGGAGATGACAAGTGTTCTCCTTAGTACTAAAGATCCTCTGCTCATGCTGTCCTAGTTCTAGTGTCCAATACACAGTAGCCACACAGACCTTTGCCACCAAAGGAGAAGGGCTCTATTATTTCTGCCTATCACAGTAGTGACAGATAAAAGCAGGCATTTACAGCGTTTCTTCTGGCTTCAGCGTTAGAGGAGGGGCTGTGTACAAGAGCACGGTAGAGTCACTCATCGTCTAATATTTCGTCTATGACAACCGTCAACTGAAGAGTTTCACAGTATTATATCGGTGCAGGCTGGTCACAATGATAAAGAAAAAAATACTACGAATAGATAAAGAAAAAGAAAATAAACTAAATAAATGTACAATAATATTATACAGTACAAAAGTTAAAATACGTTAATATTATTAGCAAGTAAAATTGAAATATAAAAGAAATACATCATGGTTAAGAATTGAAAGAACATAAATTAATATATAAGAAGCCCAAAAAATTTGGGCTTTTTTAGAAGCTCTTAATGTGAAACATAGATTATTATTGCTATATAATATAGATATTATTCCAATTATGGATTTTTTTCACGAAATAGATAGATCGTATTACATGCACTATATTTCATACTTGTTCATGGTCGCAATCTGAATAAACATGAGAACTGGGAATGTACATATTTCATTGCAGAATCCTTTTGGGAATACATATATATATATAAAATAGTGCGCAATAGACAGTTGGATCACACTTCTGCCGACTACAACAACACTGAAGGTTAGCACTCGATAAAAAAAATATCCCAAGAATTTATAAAACTTACATGAAAGTGACGAATCAATGTAGCCAGTGAGATCGTGCGTCTTGGAATAAACAATCTGATAAACCATTCTGGGAATGTAGTCACTCGTGTACGCTATGACAAATGCCTGAAATAAACAGGTTACTTATGATCTGCACTCATAGCATATTACAATGGAATATTTAGACATTCTAACAATTAATTGAGTTTAATCAATTACATTTATTTGAGTTCGAGTTTTTAATTACAATCAGTTTGCACAATATTTCCACAACCCTTTCCTGAAAAGAGGAAATTATACCAAGTACAACCATATATTTCACCTTTGCTATTATATTTCAAGCATTTTTACTAAAATCTCTAGCTATTATCAACTCTTAACACTGTTGGAAACAAATTCTTACATATTGAAAAATATTTGGATTGTAAAAACACCTTTCTAAACAATTCTGATATTAATTTAACAACAGAAATGTTTCGATCGGATCTTAATATTTTGACAATAGTTTTGATTAAAATGAAATAATCAATAATGATAAAAGAATTGTTAAATGCCCCTCGCGCATTCAAATAGCTCTTGAAACTTTCCATTCCCTGAAGAATCTTTGAATTGTCTTACTTAGTCTTACTCATTCCAAAATGCCAATTCCAAAATCTTACTTAACTGAAATTCAGCCTGTGCAACACTATTAGCAGAAGCACCCAGGAGCCTCATAACTTTGCAAATTTTTCTACATCCTTCACAGCTTGAAGAATGTTTGTAGCAGAAAAGAGAAAACATTGTTCAAAATACCTACATTCTCAGGAAGCCGCTGTTTGAGCTGCATAAACAATTCGTAGAAATTTTCGACAACGCTTTCGCAAATTATCTTCTTTTTCTTTGGTTAACAGGGATTTTTTTTTACATTTACAATAAATACAATGTGCTTTCGAGTAATTTCCAGGAACAGCCATTAATCAATCTTTCAATAAATCATTGGAAGACCATTCTTTGCGAAATTTGTATGAATATCACTTTTGAGCTGTACTCATCTTATTTGGTTAATTCACATTTATATCATTCATACAAACACAATAACACTGAGCAAAGAGGCACTTTTAATTAAATATATTTAACTCTCAACTAATGAATAGGAAGGACCTTTGACACACTAAAAAAAAGCCAAGTGCAAACTCAGAACTGTCAAATGCTAACTTTTCAGAAATAAAAATTCAATTTTGAGGAGCTAGCACTTCCCACCTTACGGTTTACAAAAAAAATATTTATTAAAATTATATTTAATAAAATTATATTAAATTATATTTATTAAAAATATTAAAACAAAATATCTTAATTTGAAATAATGTAAATATGTTACAAAATTATGAAATTAGTCATCTATTATCTATAGGATAAAATTATCATCTAAATATTCGAAAAATAATCTAAATTTAGATGAAAATAATCTAAAACGGCAACACTGCTCAATATACCGTTAGTTTCACAAAACAGCCCTGCAGCACAAGGAGACAGCACCCTCATTTCGTTCACTGACACCGCTTTGGAAAACCTAATTAATAATCATCAACTTTTTTCACTTTTTGTTTGTTGTTGGTCTTTTTATATTATTTGATTGTTAACCATAACTAATTTAATTGCCCTTAAAAATGTCCTTGTTACTTTTATTGCAGGATAACAGCGTTATACAGACTAGTATGGATACAAAAGAGTTTAATAAATTCTTTAGGCATGGAAGACATATAAACTTTCAGTAGATCTGCACTTTTAACTGTTTTGTAAAGGAAAGCTAAACCAGCTTGTCATTAACGTTTGCTGTTAACCAGAAACCTGTTCTGTTAGTCATTAACCTGTGCAACCAGGGCTTAACGCAATCCAGGGCGTTAGAGACCTTACATTATAATTAATTTTATAATATTAATCTATCTCAGCTATTGGCAAGTAGTTTAATTTTCAGTAAATATTACTGCGCTAAATTACAGCATTTAGTGAACTAAACAATGATTCAGGAAAACAAGACTAGTGTATTTAAAAGTAACGTCTATGCTAAAAGTGAAAAATATAGCAGCAGTTCATATTTTAATTTAAAGCAAAAGAAAGAAAAGGATAATCCCGATATAAAATGTTTATGAGGTTTAAGGGTTATTGCTGGGCATTTGTTTGTTTGTAAAGTTCGGATCACGTGAGATCTAACATGTTTGGCTTTAATCTTAGCCTTTAGTTTTTCAGATCTTAACTTTTATTTTAAAGGAGCCTTAGAGGGTAGCTCCTGAGGGCCTCGAAGGGTTGTAGGATCGTGGCAGGTCGCCTGCACGAGGACAATCTCACAGGTGTCTGGAGGGTTTTGGGGCGCAGGGAAGGTGTTGTCACGTCATAAGACGTGAGACTATTACGAGTTACTGTAACGGTGTGGCAGAAGGGTTCACACGGCATCATTAGATCAGATAAACTTCTAGCAAGCTCTAAGTAAACAAGTCCTGACAGGCACTGCTGGCTGTCTGTACCGACAACTGCAGGCTTCACCATCATCTTCAGAGTATAGATATTTTGTGCCTCAGGTAATTTGTTTTGAGACTGTACTATGTCTGACATACGTTATTATCCCTGTTCTAATAAAACGAAGTGAAGTAAAATATGGACACTCAATTTATAATGAACCCGGTAGTGTGGGCCAACTCTAACTAAAATAGGTGCTAAATAACAAGCAATACTCTCCATCCGCTAAAGCAGAACTGACAGAACGGCTGCCGGAAACAAACATAACTCTGAATCATTTTGAAGGAGTTTTTTGTGAGTGATTCTTACATTGGATACGACGGCTGTATACGTGATCCCTTGCAGGATGCCGTGCCAGGCTCCAATGTCTTCAACCCTCTCTGCCAGTGGTCTTCTCGCCTGAGCTAACATCTTGAAGGCGTCAATCCGGATTTCCAGCACATTATTCAGTAAGGCAAAGAGGGGAGCCAGGGGGAACGCAGCGACGAACAGAGTCACAAACCCGTACTGCAGCACTGCGACAAACATGCCTTGTATTTCATAAAAGAAAGCTTTAAATTCTTTGCACTATCCTCTTAATATAAGCTAGACTTGACTCAATCAAGAATTCTTTCAGTTAAAATATTGTTTTCTATCCTACTTGACTGTTATTTGAAATTTGTTACTACATATTGATTATGATGGCCGATAGTGTATAAACAATGTGAAACTGCAGAATCCTCTACTTTCAATATACATTGTCGAATGAATTAAACAAACATTTTTTTTCTTAAACTTGCGAATTTCAGAACCCTCGACTTAATATGAAAAGACTTCTCTAGTTTATGAAGAAAAATAAAAACATCCTTGCTAACAACTGTACACATTACAATTCCAAAATCCTGTTTGAATGTTGCGCACATGTCTGAGATAACAAGTTACACGCTAGGGAGAGACGACATTGTTCCTCACGCTGTTTTAGTATAAGTTATGTTATCGTATATTAAAACAAGTCCCTAAAACGGCATCCAAACTACTTTTAACTAAAAATCTAAACGGCTTTTAATTTTACTTGTTTGACTTCACAGAAATAAATGTTTGTACGTAATGATTATGAGGTACCTTTTCCCTTGAAAAAACTAATGAAAATTTTAAAAACTCTCTATTTAAATAAAGAAAACTGAAAGTTGTATAATTTCAAAGACAAAAATTGAGAATATATAATATTTTTTTAAATGTTGGTCATAGAAACATTACCCATTTCCAAATACTCGTCGAAGAGAGCCAGTCTGCCTGGATCTTGCAGCTGATAGTCCTCTTCCCAACGAGTATACTTCCTTCCAGGGTCTTTAGTCTGTTTTTTGAGGACGCGTTTCCGCCACCAATTAATGATTGCCCTAAAAGAAGTCACTTTGAAGTGTTATTAACTCATAAATATATTGTATATGTTGTGAAACCAAAATGAAAAGTGTTATATAATGTTTCGTTAACTGCAATTCAACTTGGAGATGACGAAATTTTTATTGTAGATAGTATTGCAGTATTTAGAAAGTCGTATTAAGTTAAGCTTTTCGTTAAAATAATTAAAAAATGACGTATAATAACAATTTGAATAAAAAAATCTGAAGTGGACTACACGCAACTTTACTATAAGCAATCACAATATCAAACTCGTTGAAAATTAAGTTTGCTCAGGTCGTAGTGCTGGGCTATATCAACGTCATAATACTAACGAAGTGCAAGCCATTAATCAATTCGATTTGACTGTTAATTGCCACTGATGCAATCTTTGTCTGCCACGCTGTTTGTCTGTTACTGTTTATACCAGTGCCCATTGAGAGGTTTTCCAGACAATGGCGTCCACCATGCCACCTCAATGGTCTTTTTCTTGTTTCTCATTTTCAGCATCATGTTTTAATATTTATTTACTCATTGATTTCAAATTTACTCATAGTTCTAAAATAAAAACTAGTTTTATTTTAGGAATAATTTGTGGTTTATAAATAAGCCTTTAAATAACAATAAGAACCTGCAAAAACAAATTAGTTATAACAAACTATATAAATACATAGTCAAATGATATATGAAGAAGACATAATTCTGAAATTATGATTGATTCCCGTCACTACACGCAATTAGCACTTCAATGTTCTAATAAAAGTTGTTTATTGACATTTGTTCATCGTTTTTCGTTTAGTTTTCATTGCTTTGATCGTCCTTTATTGACTGGCAGCCGATTGCTACTGCGACCATACTCGACCAGATTTCGGTTAATCTCGGTGTGGACAGTTAAACCCTTTTATTATTACAGTTGTTTCAATAATACGAATACTCAATACATAGATAGGGCTTAAAATACTAACGGGTAAGCAACTTCGAGAAAATTATTAAACATTTGTTTTCCTATCATGATAATGGCCAGCTGGATGCAGAGCTCTGAGAGACACCCAGCCGGGTCGCACACATCTCCCTTCAGTCTGAGGAACTCTGAACTCCTGGATTCATTGTCTCCTGGGTGACTGAAGAAGCGACCCTGCAACATAATACTTGTGACTTCCAGTTTAGAGGCGACCTTATGAATTTATCAAGTAAGATTATAGTTAAAATAAAGTGTATTCAATTCGAATAGTAATATTTATTTTTTGTATAAAAATAATTAAACTGCTTGGAAAATATAAAAATATATCCAAGTAAATAGAGTTTTTTCGAGAAAACAGCTTGTTTCGAACTCGCAGTGCCCTTTTTCAGGTTACAGTAATGTAATAGGTTATAGGATGACTTCTATCTATAGTCTATTATCTCCTTACAAATTCAATGAAAGAATATTGAAGAATCGGTGTTTAAAACTTCTTATTTTCTGGACAAACTTTGTTTTTATAGAAATTTTTCCCACAATTCCGAATTATAAGTAAATACAATATAGTAAAGAACTGCACGACTAGAGAATAATGACCAGTCATATATATTTCATTTAAAATACAGTGACTAATTAAAGGTTCCATATATCCAAGCAAACGGTAATAATAATCAAATAAAACCCTCAAAATTTAAACATCAACTTACTGAACGAGCGAGAAGTTGTCTCAATGCAGAGATACAAAGGAAGTCTTTGAGTGCGGGATAGAAAAGAGTTTTTATTCACTTGTTCACCACTGATTTGTTTATTATGTGCAGGATAGTTGTTAAACAGTCATCCCTCAGTTATCGCGATTAATAAGAACCGGCTGCGATACGTGAAAAACCGCTCCTCGGCGAGTAGTGTCAGCCCCTCATTTTTAACATACGTACATTTTATGTGTATGTATAATATCGAAAAGTATATATGAAACCACATAAGTACATATGCTATCATTAGAACATTAAAGGATAGTTATAAATATGTAAATGAAGTATTAATAGTATAACTAACATACAAAATGTATAAGTAATATAAATATGATACGTGTGTTTGGAACATATGTAGATGTAATTAATTCTAACGTAATGCAATCAGTTATTATGAGGTATTTACTCACTGTAGGGTAAAAAGCTAATGAATAAGTGGAGCTAGTATATGTGGAGACCATTTCATTAGATTATTACCCTACATGATGTAACTAAAGTGTACATACTGTAAATATGTTTTTAGAACTCTTTTAGACTTATAACAACTTTTCTTTTATCACAGTGTACGTAGCTCGTCACCTCTGACAATAGCCTCTTTTCGCTTGATCTTTATAAATGTCGTTAAAACAAGTGGAAATGCCAATAAGAGCATCGATTTTGAATTTTTTGGGCACTCACTGCCTTCTGCTGGTGTGCGGGTATCTTTTGCTCCATAATGCATCAATTTTGAATTGTTGTACCACCCAGAATTCAAGAAGAAGACGAGATAAATGAACCGCAAAGTAGTGAGGGGTGACTGCTCCTCGTGAATCGTTTCTGCATCTTCTGTAGGACTTCAAAGAAAATTACTGCATGCAAAACCAATCGGACGACTAAGATTCGCGAGGTACGCAGGATTTTATAATAATACTAGACCACCCGTGATCCTTTGTGTCACTCAGAAATTATAGCAATAGTTATTGAAATAAATATACTGAACATAATTGACAGGGATAAATTGAATTGTTGTTTCTTGTTATTAAGGCACGAAACAGATTTATATGGCAGTTGCATTCATGTTTGTTTTTAAAATTATTCATTTTTAACTTCTAATGCAATAGTTTATTATATATTTTTACAATTATTTATAATACATTTGCACTACTGACATTGGTGAGCACGCAAGCCTCTAGTCTACTCTGGTTCCATGCCTTTACTTTATTACCAGTGTTTATATGTCGCAAATTTTAAATTAAAAAATTTGTTTTTGTTACATTTATATATAATACATTTTCACTACTACGAAAATGTATTATATATATTACTATATAAAACGATTTCACATAAACACGTGAAATAACAATCAATGATCAAACCACAATAAGAAAATGGGAAAACAAGACTAAGATCAGAATTAGTAATAATACATTCCGTCATACCTCGTAAAGTCTCTGTAAAGCTCGACCGGTTTCGGGTCCGCCTGGATCCCATCTTCAAGAGCACCTAACTGACTGTGAGTGTTGTTTTCCTATAACCTACCTATATATAGTATTTACATTGTGTAATCAGTGTTGTGTGTGTAGGTATTTTTTTTTTTTTTTTTTTATTTCTTTAATTGCTATATTTTTTTCTTTTATTGCTTATTTCATTATCTATTTCTAGTTCCTTGTGTCGTCTTTTAAATGTTATTAGTGGTTTTGTTAAAATGTCGGTTTGGTGGTTTGTTTGTTCATTGATTATATTGTCTGTCATTTTATGTTTATATATTTCTATTTGTTCCTGTATGTTCATTCGTTGTCCTTTTTGTCCCGTCTGTAGTAAGTCCATTGTGTTTTCCATACTGTCTGGGTTATGTCCAAATTTGTTTAAGTGGTGTGCATAGTTTGATCTGTTTGTGTTGTTGGTGTAGTCTTTAATGTGTTCTTTGAATCTGTCTTTTAGTGTCCTTCCCGTTTGCCCGATGTAGTTTTTACCGCAATCTTTGCATTTAATCCTGTATATTCCGCTTTTTTCGAATTTGTTATCTTTGTTCTCTGTTGTGCTGTTTGTGATTTGGTTTATAGTGTTATTCGTTTTATAACCTATTTTTAATGAATATTTTCTTAGAAGAGTCGCAATTTTTTCGCTAGGTTTACCTATGTAAGTTAAAGATGCGTATCTGTTCGTTACTCCCGGTGTTGTACTGTTAGTATTGTGTTTATTTCTTCTTTCGTTTATTATTCTTTGTATGATTTTTTCCTTATACCCGTTATTTTTTGCTATTGTTTTTATGGTATTTAATTCCTTATTATAGTTAATTGCATTCATGGGTATGTTTAGTAATCTATCAATCATATATCTATACGCGGATGTTTTTTGTTGTGGTGGGTGGAGTGATGATTTATGTATAGTTGTGTCGGTGGTAGTTGGTTTGCGGTATATTTGAAAGCTGATTTTGTCTTTAGTTTTTGCTATTGTTAAGTCTATGAAGTTTAATTTGTCATTTGTTTCTATTTCGTGGGTGAACTTGATTTTGTTGTTTAGTGAGTTGAGATAATGTCTGAGCTTTGTCGTATAGTCTTTTGTCCAGCGTATGTAAAGTCTTTTGTTTTTATGATCGCATATTTAGGTACAATATTATGAAATAAGCAAGTTTTGTTAAACCAAATGTTAGCATTAGTTGTTAGTATTTTTGTTCGTAGTCGTTCGAACTGTGTCATTATCTTAGCCAGACTGGCTGAGTTAAATATAGTTAATGGGTTAGTTCCACTGAGGTTAGTAATATTAGAATTAGTAATAATACATTCCGTCATACCTCGTAAAGTCTCTGTAAAGCTCGACCGGTTTCGTAAAGTCTCTGTAAAGCTCGACCGGTTTCGGGTCCGCCTGGATCCCATCTTCAAGAGCACCTAACTGACTGTGAGTGTTGTTTTCCTATAACCTACCTATATATAGTATTTACATTGTGTAATCAGTGTTGTGTGTGTAGGTTTTTTTTTTTTTTTTTTTTTTATTTCTTTAATTGCTATATTTTTTTCTTTTATTGCTTATTTCATTATCTATTTCTAGTTCCTTGTGTCGTCTTTTAAATGTTATTAGTGGTTTTGTTAAAATGTCGGTTTGGTGGTTTGTTTGTTCATTGATTATATTGTCTGTCATTTTATGTTTATATATTTCTATTTGTTCCTGTATGTTCATTCGTTGTCCTTTTTGTCCCGTCTGTAGTAAGTCCATTGTGTTTTCCATACTGTCTGGGTTATGTCCACTGAGGTTAGTTCCACTAAATTAGTTGTTAGTATTTTTGTTCGTAGTCGTTCGAACTGTGTCATTATCTTAGCCAGACTGGCTGAGTTAAATATAGTTAATGGGTTAGTTCCACTGAGGTTAGTAATATTAGAATTAGTAATAATACATTCCGTCATACCTCGTAAAGTCTCTGTAAAGCTCGACCGGTTTCGGGTCCGCCTGGATCCCATCTTCAAGAGCACCTAACTGACTGTGAGTGTTGTTTTCCTATAACCTACCTATATATAGTATTTACATTGTGTAATCAGTGTTGTGTGTGTAGGTATTTTTTTTTTTTTTTTTATTTCTTTAATTGCTATATTTTTTTCTTTTATTGCTTATTTCATTATCTATTTCTAGTTCCTTGTGTCGTCTTTTAAATGTTATGAGTGGTTTTGTTAAAATGTCGGTTTGGTGGTTTGTTTGTTCATTGATTATATTGTCTGTCATTTTATGTTTATATATTTCTATTTGTTCCTGTATGTTTTATTTGTTTCTATTTCGTGGGTGAACTTGATTTTGTTGTTTAGTGAGTTGAGATAATGTCTGAGCTTGTCGTATAGTCTTTTGTCCAGCGTATGTAAAGTCTTTTGTTTTTATGATCGCATATTTAGGTACAATATTATGAAATAAGCAAGTTTTGTTAAACCAAATGTTAGCATTAGTTGTTAGTATTTTTGTTCGTAGTCGTTCGAACTGTGTCATTATCTTAGCCAGACTGGCTGAGTTAAATATAGTTAATGGGTTAGTTCCACTGAGGTTAGTAATATTAGAATTAGTAATAATACATTCCGTCATACCTCGTAAAGTCTCTGTAAAGCTCGACCGGTTTCGGGTCCGCCTGGATCCCATCTTCAAGAGCACCTAACTGACTGTGAGTGTTGTTTTCCTATAACCTACCTACATATAGTATTTACATTGTGTAATCAGTGTTGTGTGTGTAGGTATTTTTTTTTTTTTTTTTTTATTTCTTTAATTGCTATATTTTTTTCTTTTATTGCTTATTTCATTATCTATTTCTAGTTCCTTGTGTCGTCTTTTAAATGTTATTAGTGGTTTTGTTAAAATGTCGGTTTTTAAGGATAAAAAACGAGATTAGATCACTTTACTGTAAGAAAAACAAACTTAACAAACAACTCATGACAGAACACCTAAGACTATCCAACACATTACAAACTGAAACATTTTTAACAGCTACAGAAAGCATTAATATCAAAATTCAGAGACATCTAGACGACAAATACAAACGACTCCACAACAAAATTGATAACCTTCTCAACAAATATCACAAAAACACCGACAAAGAAAACACTTTCTTCCCTAGACTAATTAACAAAACCGATATAACATTTACGACAACGGAAACTGACTTACTACATAAAGGACTGAAACATAACATTGGGCGGAAACTCAACACTAAGGATATAGAAACTCTCATAACAGACACTGAAATAGCCATAAGACAAATTCCAAATGATGAACAAACCCACGTTAGACACTTAGCCTCGGAAATAATTAATAAAGTAATCAACAAAAACGAATCTCTTAAAGACAACAACCGCGATAATGTATGCATTAAAAAAATTAAAAACAAAATACAAAAAGCCAACGCAATTGCAACCAAAGCTGATAAAGGCAACACAATTGTTATAATAAATAAATCCGACTATATCAAAAAAACAAAAGAATTTATCGAGAATAATAATTACGAGAAACTTCAAACCGATCCGACAAAAAAATTCCAAAATGAAATAAGAACCATCATTAATAACTCCCCCACACTGATAAAACCAAATGAAACATATAAGTTTATAAATATGAACCCAAAGGCCCCACAACTAAAAGCCCAAATTAAATTACACAAGGAAAATAGCCCAATTAGACCCGTAATAAACTATAGGAATGCACCGGCTTATAAAATATCCAAACAAGTCGCAAAAATATTAAAAGATAAGGTTATGCTACCGAACACCAACAACATCAAAAACACGGTTGACCTAATAAACAAAGTGAAAGACATAACAATAAACGCACAAACCAAACTTGTTTCATTCGACATTGAAAACTTATACACTTCTGTTCCCGTCACAGAAACACTTAACATCATACGCGAAATAACTGATGTACATGAACATGACAATAGTACAGAAGAACTAATAAAACTAACTAAAACAACACTCAAACAGAACTACTTCAGATTTAACAATGATTTCTACAAAGCAAATGATGGATTAGGAATGGGACATCCAACATCTGCGATACTTTCAGAAATTTTTTTCCAAGAACTTGAAAAGGTCTATGTAAATGTTCTAAAGTCAAAATTTAACGTTGTTTACTATTGCAGATATGTTGATGACTCCTTCCTAATAGTCAACAACCCTAGTAACCAAAATATAATAGACATAAAGAATTATCTCAACTCACTAAACAACAAAATCAAGTTCACCCACGAAATAGAAACAAATGACAAATTAAACTTCATAGACTTAACAATAGCAAAAACTAAAGACAAAATCAGCTTTCAAATATACCGCAAACCAACTACCACCGACACAACTATACATAAATCATCACTCCACCCACCACAACAAAAAACATCCGCGTATAGATATATGATTGATAGATTACTAAACATACCCATGAATGCAATCAACTATAATAAGGAATTAAATACCATAAAAACAATAGCAAAAAATAACGGGTATAAGGAAAAAATCATACAAAGAATAATAAACGAAAGAAGAAATAAACACAATACTAACAGTACAACACCGGGAGTAACGAACAGATACGCATCTTTAACTTACATAGGTAAACCTAGCGAAAAAATTGCGACTCTTCTAAGAAAATATTCATTAAAAATAGGTTATAAAACGAATAACACTATAAACCAAATCACAAACAGCACAACAGAGAACAAAGATAACAAATTCGAAAAAAGCGGAATATACAGGATTAAATGCAAAGATTGCGGTAAAAACTACATCGGGCAAACGGGAAGGACACTAAAAGACAGATTCAAAGAACACATTAAAGACTACACCAACAACACAAACAGATCAAACTATGCACACCACTTAAACAAATTTGGACATAACCCAGACAGTATGGAAAACACAATGGACTTACTACAGACGGGACAAAAAGGACAACGAATGAACATACAGGAACAAATAGAAATATATAAACATAAAATGACAGACAATATAATCAATGAACAAACAAACCACCAAACCGACATTTTAACAAAACCACTAATAACATTTAAAAGACGACACAAGGAACTAGAAATAGATAATGAAATAAGCAATAAAAGAAAAAAATATAGCAATTAAAGAAATAAAAAAAAAAAAAAAAAATACCTACACACACAACACTGATTACACAATGTAAATACTATATATAGGTAGGTTATAGGAAAACAACACTCACAGTCAGTTAGGTGCTCTTGAAGATGGGATCCAGGCGGACCCGAAACCGGTCGAGCTTTACAGAGATTTTACGAGGTATGACGGAATGTATTATTACTAATTCTAATATTACTAACCTCAGTGGAACTAACCCATTAACTATATTTAAGACTAAGATCTTTCAACCGTAACAAGCGGTCCTCGCCAGAGTCAAAAACCTAACTGAAGTCAGTTCTAAGTCTTGTTTTCCCATTTTCTTATTGTGGTTTGATCATTTATATTACTATATATATATAATCAGGCGAGCACGCCAGACACTTGCACCCGTGCTCCAATTTTGAGAATATAATGATAATTTTCTTTTATTTAACATTATTCAAGTAATAAATAATATATATTATAATTTTAGGTCTCTATCTCCACGGAAAATGGAGAAAATGGTAGAGAAATTCAGGTGAACAAACAAACAAACTCACGAACTTTATACATAGAGATGATGTTTACCTAACCCCTGTGGTACTAACAATACGCATATATATATAGATATATAGTTTCTTTTCTTTCATCACTTTCTTCTTCATCATAAAAATATAATATAAAAGATAATAAAATGGTCTCCACATATAAAAATTTCATCGTATAAACAACGCGTTTCGAACACGTAGTGTTCTTCCTCAGGCATTAACTAAAAAATACAATTATACATTTTTATATGTTGAGACCATTTTATTAGTATTTTACCCTACACTGAGTAAATACCACATAATAACTGATTGCACTACGTTTGAATTAATATGAAAGAAAAATAAACTACATGAAGAGAAATAGTAATTATATTAGATATTTGTACTCATGAGGACAAAATATTTTCTTATAAAGAAATACAATCAATACGATGTGATTTACTAAGAAGTTGTGATTCAAAAGATAAAACTCAAAGATAAAGATTTTTACTACTCTAAGAAGGTACATCTATTTAAATTTCCTTTATACTGTTTTAACTACTTTGTCTTTTTCTTTGAATTGCCCAACCGTAAAAACTAAACCATGTTACTAATATGTAATTTATTTTTAAGCAGAGACTTCAAAAATTTTAAGAAAAGTGAGTATATGATTATTGTTAGTATTATAGATTAGCATTACTATTAGCAACAAATAAAAAAATACAGAACTTCTCTCGTTTGTAGAAATAGCTATGGTTAATAATTTTTGACTTATAGTTTTGATACATCTTGATCTAACTGAGGAGATAATGACAATGAGAAAGAAATTTATAAAGATGGACCAGAACCCAAAACCAGTCAAATGAGGAAAATATTGATGTAGGAAGATGTTTTATTCTTTCAGAGTTTCAACAGTCACACCCATGTTGAACACTCCTGTTTCCACTTGGATTGCTCAATCAAAGGAATCTGGGTGCGGTTGGCACGACGCGCATGGCACATGGTTCATGTGTGCCATGAATGTGTGCCGAGTCATGAATGAGTCAAACTTTCGCTACCTGAATAGCACAAATGGTATAAGGCCTGTAACTTACAGCGGCGGTTAAATATGAGCTGAGAAGACATTAATAACTTAAATATACAAAAATAGTAGGTCTGTTTGTTTCTTTTCCAAAGCCAACACTTATAAGGCTTTCACCTTTTTAGTGCTGCTTTAGGGGTGGAAATTGTGGCTCATTTATTGTTTAGCACCTATTTTAAGAATGGGCGAGTCACATTACCTGTTGAGTTTACATTGGAAGTCCTAAATTTCGCCTAACTCAAGTGTATTTACAAGTAGAGATCTTTAACGAATACCTGACACGTATAGGCTCGGGACCGACGGTTTAACATCTTCTCTTTCTAGCCTTCTGTTTCCTTCGGGAACAGTTATCTCTGCTCAGTGTGGTTAAAGGGGTCTACGTAAAAAACATCGGCCTGGTCTGCTTTATTGCGTGGTGTGGTCGAAAGACCGAGGAACATGCCAATAAATCAAACAAGGTTTAACATCTTCTCCGAGGGACGATGTGCTCAGATTTATTCACCTCCCGTGTGAATAAATCGATGACCAGGTGAGTAACGAACCCCAAACCGACCAGTTCAGAGGCGAGTGCGTTAACCACTGAACTAACATGGCCCCCAGAAAAATAGTAGTGATTTATATATTTTAGTATGTAAACGTAACCACCACGAGAGTTGAGGAATAGGGTATGGAGCAACTATTTACTTTTATTGTGTCATTAATATCAGAAAGTATAAGTAATCCAACATTTGAATAAATGTTATTATGAATATTGAACATTTATTATTAAATTCCTTTTAGAGGTGGACATTAAAAAGTTCATGTACCTTAAGCATTTTTTAAAAAAAAACTTAATAAAGTATACTTATAATTTAAAATATTTTTAAAACTACTTATTTAATTTGAACTATTAACAAAAGTTCATAGTCTTGAAATAGTGAAAATGAATAAGTTTTGAGTGTGAAGCCTTTGTTTCTTACCTTAAAGAATGCTATGTATATTAATGAGGAGTAGTAGTTCATGAACTCGAAGAAAAATATCTTGAACGTGAAGGAGTCCTCGTATTCTATTTGTGTTCGAGGGTTTTCATGATTGGTCAGCCAAACAGCCAACGAGTTGTAAAACTGAAAAAGTAAATCTCCATTTAGACAATTTTTATTGTTATATTTAAATATATTGTTACTAATAATGCTATTATTATTACTATTGTTAAACCTGTTATAAGTATTATTCCTATTTGCTTAATATTATTATCATTGTTTTTAGTTTTTACAGATATGCTATCGTTGTTATTATAATGTTTTTATTATTGAATATATATTAAACACCAATATAATTTACAAAATGATATAAAACATTGTACAAAGGGAGAGAAAGCGTGGACCTAGTCCACCGTAAGGTGTCTACCCTCCTATGTATGCAATGGGAAGCATACATGATCCTTTGTACGCCATAATTGTGTGCTATATTGTATCCTACCCTCCATAAATGATCCATTCATTCATTAAAGAATACTAGCAAAATTTTTAACAACAAATATAGCGTTGGTGAACACACTGGTCCTCACGTGATCTTCAAAGTTAAGAACACTGGGTAACACTGGGCGCGATTACCACTTGGAATGGGTGACACCACATCCCGTAAGAAATAATGTTTTCATAATATTTCGAACTTTTATGTTTTGTAATTCAAAACATCATCATACTAATTATATATTTTACTGTCTTCTGACGAAAGTGCTTTAGTTAATCCATAATTAATTTCAAATAAATACGCAATATTGCTCTTATTTCAGTGAAATCAATTTCAGTTTGAGGACATCACGACATATAACTAATCATCATTTTGTTCTGTTTACTCTAAAAATGAAATAAAATGCAGATGAGTTTACAATAGGGTGGGGGTGTATTTATGGTTGGTAAAATATGAAAAATACAAATAATACAACATGTCGTGCGAATTTCTTAAGAAAGACATTTATTTGCAGAAGTCATTACCCTGGTGAGAATCATGATGATGACCAAGTTGAGAGTGGCTCCTGTGATTGAGGTGAAGATTTTAGCGTGTCTCTTCACAAAGGAGTTACCTCCGTCGTATATGTAGGTAACCACAGACAGTCTGTATATTATTGTTCCCAAAACAGCACACAATACCACCATGATCTGAACGAAAAAAAAAATATATATATATATATATATAAACAAAGAAAAACAGATGTCGGAATTGTTATAAAATGTGAAATACGGAAAAAGTACAAAAAAGAAGTTTTATGTACGATAGAATTTCAAACATGTTTCCTTCATTAGGTTAACTGTTAAAACAAATTATTTCAATCGAACAAAATTTACAATAAAATTAATAAAGGGGCATTAAAAGTGAAAGAAGATATATATTAATTAATTAATAATGTTATATTATATTATAATATAATTAATTAATTATTACTGGGTGTCTTTTGGTGTTATATACCTCTTTGCTAGAACTAATATATGTATATGTATTTAAAAGATTAACTTTGAAATACAAACCGTATTTCAACTGAACTACATTAAAAAATAACTTTAAATAAGCGACATTAAAAGTGAAAGTAGATACCCTCCCACTTAACAGAAAATCAAAATCGACTGGTCAAAGCAGGAATAGGATGAATAGGGGATCAGAAATGTGCAGAAGGCAGATATATCTAGTAGGTACTATTAAAACATTACTTTTTTATTTTATATCTCAAATTATGCGATAGCCTTCTGTTTGTTGTTATTTTTATTTTTAATTATTTTGAGAAATCTTATAGACATTTATTTTAATTAATTAATCTAATAAATGATTAATAGATTAGTTATTTATTTTCTCTTCAACGACGTCCACCTCAGATGACAGAATCGTGCAGGTTTATTAGTAAGCAAGTAAACATAGGTCAGACACACCATAAAGCATGTTACTTGACAGAATAAAACAAAGTAAAGCATATTTAATTTGTTAACATTTGTTTTAGATATTACAATATTCACCAGTTTGAAGTATATTACATTCTTTATATATCTGATTATTTATTTTTGATGAGAGTTATAGAGAAGACAGTGCTGCACTGACCATAAACAAGACAGACGAGGCGGTGATGGCGTAACGCATTGCCTTGGTCTTAGTCGACATGTAGGGTTCCTTCCTCCGGGTCACCGGGTTTGTCCGGAAAGTCTTCACCGTCGTCTCGAACTCCGGCCTCGGCTCCTCTTCCTCTTCTATGTGCTGCAAATCCCATTCCCATTTGATCACGGCCTGCCGGCGTTTCCACAACTCAAGGAACGTCGTCCCTAAAACACACCGTATTATCATTGTCAGCTTTAAAACAAATGTTATTAAACCAATAATTTCGTTAAAAAAATAACTCATTCCGAGAAAAATATTATACATTTTTATCGAACACATTAGTACTTTGGGTTGTGTTGTACATAAACTGTGATATACATCCAAAGCAATATTGACTACTTTCACATCCTCGACGCTCCCACGCAATCTTGCCTTCTCAGAGTATTAACCATTGATCTCTGGTTACCCCAGAGATTAACCAAGAAGAATGTAGGGTCGTTTTCAGATTTAGATAATGAGAAAATTGCTTTCCACTTACTCACATCCTGCGTTAGATTTAGCAGTTGACCCCTTTTGTTTCACATCTTAGCACTGCGAAGGATCCATTCGGGAAACAGAAGTCACATTCTTCTCAAGAAGACTTTTTTTCTCCTATCAAGTCTTCAAACCAAGTGTAAATGATTAATAAAAGGAGAAAAATATTCCTCATAACGTACACCATGGCCTTTTATGTTTCAGATCTCTCGTATAGCCACCAATTCACTTGTATCAAAATCATTTTGCTAGATGGGAACGGAACAAATGACGATTAGAGCTTAAGGTACTGTAGTGCACAAGGATCATATTTAATTGCAAAACCACATTAAGAAACTCTCATTGAATAAATCTTATAGATCTGATATTACACTTGAAACATTACAACATCGATAAAAAAATTATAATTTGATACGATTTATAATGCACATATGTTAAACTTTAAACTATAACAAAAAAGAAAGAAGTGACATTCACCTTTCTTTATAATTTTGGCACCGGATGTCCTTAGGATACAATTGAAAGAGTAAATAAGTAAGGCGTCTTTCTTTGTACTCTGACGACGGTGGATTGTCAGAGTATAATGAATCGTGAGGTATTGTTTCTTTTTTTTCCCCTATGTTTAAAGTATTATTTATTGTCCACAAATTTATTTATTTGCCTCATTTTAATTAATTAATTTTTATTAAAATAATTAATAACCTTATAATTTAATAATTACATAATTTTAATACATATAATAATGATAGCCTCTATCAATATAAAAGTGATAAGTAAACTAAAAAAAAATATTATAGGAAGAATGAACATATTGGTACTTAAGTAAGCATCGCTGTAGTACTTTACTTAAAGGATTATCATTTATTCATCCATTCAATATATTTTGTTTATAATTATTACCTGTAATACTTCCATAACATACTTGTAATATACATAGTGACTTATAATAGATAAGATTACTAATCATTCAGTGAACGCACCCCAAAACGACATGAAGATAGCGAAGAACACGGTTGCAGGGTTGTCAAATAGATATGTGACTTTAGCAAAGACACAGGAGTCGGCCAGTTTCTGGTAGCGGCACACTTTGTCGCACAGGGGACACAGAGTGATATTGCCTGCTGAGTTGATGTCACATATCTCTTTACTGTAATCAATATTACTTGCATTAATTATCAAAGTAACGCTAAATTCATATTGCACGCTTCAATTATAAATAGTTTATTTATTAAAATATAAAGTATACAAGAAATTATTGGTTTACTTATCTGGTTAAATATAGATCAGTGATATATTTAAATACTATCAAACGTACCCGTCTTTGACGGAATCAAAAGTTCTATTATACTTGGTATTTCAAACTGTCATTAGAAATTATAGAATGGTAGAAAATTTCATTATTAGTACAGTGTTAAGCAAATGCCTCGTATACACCACATAGGCTGTCTGTCCTTCAGGTTCATGAAAGAACAAAGAGTTGGAACCTCTGACTCCTGGGCAAGCAAACTAAGGGCAAAGTTGACCAAGTGAGAAAAACTTGGTCTCACTCACTTCAATTCCTGCGGGAGATAGAGTTTCACCTTGGGACTTAGTTACCATCATTTCAAAACAGACGCTGACAGGATATTGCAATCGTTGGAATGGAAACGGATAGGGGTTCGGAATCAATGGTATGCACAGTATACACAAAGACTCCCCAGTACCATACTCAGTCATGATATCCACCTCTATGGCGTATCTATGCAGTGTACGAACTCAGAGTCTTGTCCTGTTGACAAGAGTCAAAGTAAAACTACTGTTCACAGTTTTAAATGACTGAAGATGAGAGTTATAAGGGGTCTGCTGTTGACAGTTCTAAAAGGACTGCAGATGAGAGTTATAAGGGGACTGCTGTTGACAGTTCTAAAAGGACTGTTGCTCTTGGGAGTCATTGTTCTTTCAAAGTAATAGTCCTGTAGTGTAATGGAAGAGGAAAGTTGGCATGCAGAGTCTTACTAATTGAATCATTACAAATTACTTTTCACTTTTACAAAAAAAAAACCTCTAAACCGTCAGTAGGCATCTATATCATGTCAGGTAGTCATTGAAGATTCCTACGCTGTTAACTTGCAAAATACTGTGCAGGACTCGTAATGTATAAGAAACGTCCTTAATATACAAAGATAATGTATATTATTTTTGTGATAATATGCTTGCCAAATAATTAAAAGTTTAAACCTGGGTGCTAAAAATAAATTAAAAGTTTAAACCTGGGTGCTAAAAATAAAAGTTTAGAATGTGACTTCTTTTTAGTGATGTATAAGATATTAAAATATACCGTTTTATAACTCTAAGCAAATTTAAAATTTTATAGTTGAACAGAAAAACGCAATATGCATATATTGAACTAACCTTAATGAAATAATGATTACAGTGACCAGTGTTACTACTGTTCACGTGTAAAAAGTCGACACGTTTAAGGCTTACCTAGGTATATTGTCTTTGGAATCCATAGACATTAAACCGTAAAGAAAACACAAAAGTCCGACAATTGCAGGAGGTATAAGCATTTCAGTATAAAACCCTAACCAGGCGAAGTAGAGAGCGATTTTGTCTCCAAAGTACTTCCTGACCAACCAAAGAGGCTGTTTTTTGTACCATCTTGCTGGTCTCGCCCATTCTAAATACAGCAACTAAAACAGCAATTATACATCATTAGTTTAAGAAATATATGTTAAACATTTTAACATAATGATTTAAACATTTAATTAGTTTTTATCAATATATATGATTAACTTATTAGTAAGTCCTTTTACTTCTTAATCAATATTAGTGTTAATAACTACAGCTCTTCACAACATCACACTTAGACTATTTTATTAGGATATAAGAATAGGCATGAGCAAAGAAGTTCAAAACAAAGGAGAGTTTACATTGCAAATATAACGTTCAGATTTACGAGCTATGCAATCATTTATTGTTTACTACTTACTTATGATTGAAATAAAGGGGAAGAAATACCAAGTCTCTACACAAATTATTTTATCTAAAGTCGACACCTTTCAAACATTTAGTATTCATCGTTAGGTTACAACTACAATATAAATTATCAATAAAAATTTGAAAAATCCAAAATATAAACTAACAAATAAAGTTTCGTGAAAAGAGTTTCATAGTTGCTTTAGTAAAGTGATAATGACTCCATGGTCACTCAACATCACCTTAGTGAGGCAGGTTTGTAACTCTTCTTAGTTTATATTGTTGTTCTTTTTCTGTATTCAATTTTATTCATATTTTATATTATAGATGTCACCTAAAGATGATCACTAAATGTTGGACACGCGTTGACTTTAAATGAAATCTTTTTTGTCGAGACTTTGTAGTTTTTGCCCCTTATTCCAATCATGATCGTTCAGATATTTCATATAGAACAGTTGTAAATATTATCTTTAACAGTTTCAGGATCAAACTTTGATCTGTTTGGTGAATATATCAATAAAAGTCTTCACACACAAACGCTTACTAAGTACTACGAGTTTCGAACACGTAGTAACTTTTCAAGGATGACCTTTTCAATTATTTATGTAACCTGAGAGGAACACGGTGTGTTGAAAACAAGCTGTTATTAAAGATTTCGATGTAGATATCTTGCTTAAGATTTTTCTTAAATGTATCAATACCACATTAAAACTGACGGCACAATCTGAATGCTGAATTAATCAAATCGAGTGAAGGTTGAATGTTGAGTCTGACATCTGAAGAAATATGTTTAATTCTGCATATCGTAAACTTTGCAGGTCATCTTCAAAACTTCACAGTTTGAAGTCCATATTGGAAATCAATTAAGACAATTAATAATTAAAATAGTCGATTAGAGGGAAAATTTAAGTTTTATTAAGAATGATTTAAAATGAAATACAATTTTTGAAATTAATAGTTTACAAAGTAGGTAGTTATTTCATGAACAAAATAACTCAGGTAAGTAAGAAAAGAGTTTCAATGATGTACACTTTGTTGTGGATTACAGGCCAATTACCGATCCACTGCTTGTTGATCGGCAGCAACAATGAAGATGTGATCTGCGAGAAATGGTTTGTTACATTGACTCTCATCATAATCAAAGAATGATCGCAAACATAGATTAATCCAAGTATCATCAACAATATCATTTGAAGGGTATTTCATTATTTGTCAATTTGTACGAAATTCATAATATCTGAGTTGAAAGATATAATAGTGAATGACGCACTATTTTAAAAACATTTGGTCTAACGTTGAAAATGAATATTGATTAAAAACTACTACTTTAGAAATCTGTGATATTGGCTTCTTAGACTTATCGTTATTTCTTTGTGGGAGGCAACCAAGCTTTCCAGGAGATACAATCTCTTGAAGCTAACATCTTGAAATGTCCCATTTTACTACAGCATCAAACAATTTAATCAGACGTTAACGTAACAATAGTTTAGCAGATGGCTACATTTTGTTATAAGCCTTTTCATAATCTTTTTTCTGATAATTTTAATTCTCTGGTAAATTATTTTTTTTTTCAAATAGGGAACTTATTCCTGGAAATATGCAAAGATACCTCAAGAAAATGTTTCTAACAGACTTATTGGAGTAATTATTTTATTTTTATAGTTTTTTTAAAAAGTTTTTAATTTTCCAAAATTTATCACGACTTATAGAATAAAGCCATAAATTTAAAAAAAAAAGTATTACCAAAATTATGATAACAGGGGAAAGATTTCTCATCTATACTAAGACTACTAATTTCGTCACCTTAGACATTCCTAAGCCATTCTATTACCTTATTCATTGACATATTCTATTTCCATATTTACTAAAAAGCTAAATTATGATCTTACTCTCCTGTCAAACTTGAAGCCATTTTTCGTATCTTTATCATGGCTTCCTTCATGGAGAGGAAAGCATGTATTGTAGGTCGCATTGTTCAGCAATCTCCTAATTCCAACCTAAGAACATACATTATGATTCATCAATATTTCTTTGAACACAATTAAATAAACAGAAGAATAGAGTCACTGAATAAAATTGAAAAAGCTGACATTTTTTTTTATCACATAGTTCAAAATCGCACTAAGATTTATAGTAAATGTTAAAATTGATAAATATTTACTATGGTAAATGGGGACTAGGTTAGTACTCGCTTCTGAACTGGTAGGTCCGGGGTTCAATACCCACTCTGACCCTAGAATTTTTTGGAAAATGTAACAATTACAAGAAATTGTTTGTTTGCTTTATTCCATTTAATAATGGTAAAGCAAAGCAATTTTTATAAATGTCCTACTCGCGTACAATAAATCTCTTATCATGGTAAAACAAGGAAATGCGCAAATCTCCCAAATATAATAGATTCCCAATGATATATGAGCTAAAAAAAAAGTAAAAATTGTATTCTTATATTTTTTGAATTCATGATTTAAATAAGTTTCTGCAAGCTACTAAAACTAGATAAAAAAAATATTTTAAGAAAATCATTACTGGCACCAATTTATCCCAAAATATAATCTAATACAATAAAAAATATAATAAAATGCAGTTTAATGATATACTGTATCAATATCTCCAACATTATACTTAAGTTTTATTGCTTTGTTTTTAGCCTTAGGTTTTATTTAAGTTTTAGTGTTGTTGTCGTTATAATAACTTTTACTATATGTATAGGAATGTATTTTACGTAAGGACCATATTATGTGTAACATAATCAAAATATTGATAAATTACCTTTTTTTCTTCGTCAAATTTTGTTCTAAGCAATATTTGCCAGGCTACAAGAGACCTTTGAGCGGATGTGAAGAAATTTTCTCTTTCCTTAACAACAAACCTGTAATACAATAAAATAAATAAAAAAAAATATAAAAGTAAATAAATATTAGTTATTGAAAAGAATGTACTGTTCTTCTCTATCTCTAATAGTAGTGGCAGTGTAAAATGAAGGCTCTTCACCCAATAGCTTGGTGTCGATTTCGAACCATTTGAGAAAAGGAATAGGTTTCGGCGGCTCTGGAACAGGGTGCTTTCCTTGACCTTCCTTGAATAAATCACAAAAGCAGACAATAAAACAATCATTTTTTAACAAATTAAGTAAATTATTTTTCGTTTTACTCACCCAAGCTTTCACTGAAATAGTTAGTAGCCTCTGAAACAAGAATAACAATATTAAAACACCGATGTATGGTTTGTTTAGCAAAATAGCTACTAAGTAATACGGATGGTTATTCACATCATAGTGTTAGTTGTTCATATGACAGAAATATGAATACGATACACTTCCAGTCAAATTTTCTTTTTCAATCATAAAAAAATAAAAGTAATAAAACATCATATATACTTTATGTAAACGAATAATCCTACACCAGCTGCATCATGTTTGTTTGGTATGACAATAGATGGCAGCACTAACATAGTTATCCATGCAACATTCCCCAGATGATAAAAACGTTGTCATTTAAATTAACTGTTCATCTCATTTATTCAACATAAACTATAAGAAAGTTAAATAATTATTTAAAAAAAAATGTTTCATGCAACCAACATTAATAAAAAAAAGTTAATTTGATATTTAGCATCTAAAAAAACGTTTATACAACCATAATTAAAAAAATGTTTTTTGTTATTTAAATCTGAAGAAATGCTTCATAAGTGGCTGAAATTACGCTTATTCTGAAGCTGTATTATACGAACACATAACATGAAGTTGTATAGCAGGCTTACTCCTGTTTCGGTAACAAACATTTTCAAAACTTTGCATTGGAACTGTTATAGCAAAGCTGATGACATTTTTAACTCTAACTGTTTGACTGTAGAGTGAACTATTTCTGCTGTTTTTTTAACCTTCTCAAGTTTATACTAGTAAAATACAATTCCACTAGAAACAAAGGCTATATCATTATTACTAAACTCAAATATAAATACAGAAAATATAGGTCTCACATTAGTTTCAGTGTTATTACTTTTACAATTATAACAATAATTTTTCTTTAATATATAAAAAATATTTTTCATTTAAACAAACTGAATTCTGAGGTTAACATATTCCAGAGTAATATAATTTGAGGAGCATTCATCATAGTTAGGAGCGTTCATGATGTGCATCTTGCTAACAAAGAGGAAGGTGCACATTAATTTACTGTGAAGCCTCAACGTATGAGGAACTATTTCACAATTCGTATCAAAATTTACGAGTTACTAATATTTTATACCTTAATTAGTAATGTGTTTGCACATAAAGAGACCACCAAAGGGAGGTCATTTCTGACCTCCACCACCATCCTCTTCATTTTTGAAGAGGTTTGACACTAGAATTTCAAAATGTTTCTGAGAATGGATAATGTATCAGTATTCAACAGAATATTATATACACAGTAGGCGGTGAAAACTTTTGTCAGAGTTTAAAACATATTTTTTAAACCAATAGGTTTCGGTAAATTCAGTCAGCCATGTCCAACAAGGTTTGAACATAAGTGAAATGAAAGGCTAGCACCCGTATTCAAACTCAGTGCAATATCGACGGTCTGATGTCTTATCACCGGAAGTCAGATCATATAGACAAACCAATTTATAATCAACGTATCAATCTGTAAATGACATAAAAACGAAAATATCCCATAAGAACGTAGTAACCCTTTGGCACTAGCCTCAAAAAAGAAAACACAACAGGATAGAATCACTGAAATCTTTACCTCCAGACACAGTTATGTACCATCATTGAAAACTACATCTTTAGAAATAGTTTGTTTCAAAATCAATATATTTCGTTCTCATTTGTGATGGAAAAGAGTTTATATCGTCAAAGACTATTTATTAATAAAAAAATATAATATTATTAACTAAATAATTATTAAGTTTATTATTTAAAGTAGTTTTATAATTAAATATTAATATGATAAGATTGTTTGAAATTATCTAATCTTAATGAAGTTCTGAGTTCGTAATAACGAACATCTTTCAACAGTTTATGGATAAAATAACTTATTGGTTTATCAGACTGTCTTCATAACAGAAAAAAGAGATAGTTAGAAACGAAAGTTCATAGAACTAATTCACGTATTCAAACAAAAGGCTAAATATGTTTTATTTGAGATTATATATTCTTAATATTCTTATTTCAGAATCTTAGTTTACATGAATTAAACCAAAATATTGAGCATTAAGAAGGAAATGTATGCTCCAATATTTTAAGAACATTTGAAAAACAATGCACAGCTGAGCAGATGTTTTCTAAGAAGTTACACAGGGATGTGTGTATGTTTGTCTCCAATGCACTCTCTAATAAGCTTTCATTTATTGCTGCTCCATAGGCGAGGGTGGTTCATTTTTTATTTAGCATTCATTTTAGCATGGATGAGCCACATTATAAAGTTTATTTTAAATATGTACTGTTACATTTCACCTTCCTCAAGTTTATTAAAGAAGGAATCTTTAAGCAACAGCTGACAGTACAGGTTGATACAGATAGCTTTACGGTCTCTGATGAATGGTACGCACATATACTGGGTGGTACATAACCTTTTGCTAGAGGAAAAAGGGACGTACCTATGAATTGTATACGTTTTTCTAATTTATAACATTTTTCTTTATTTTCTTCCAGGTATATTTTGCTGCCTTTTGCCTTTATATTTGTGTATATTTTGGAATTTTTTTGTGCTAATTAAGGAAGAGCGACTGACTTCTTGCAAAAAAATGTTGTAAGCAAACGTGATCTCGTTTTGGATCCTGCCGAAGTGTATTTTCTCCACGACAGTGCTCCATGCTTTCTAGTAAATGAGACGCAAAACCAGATGAAAAGCTCTGAGGTTGATTTCTTTGATCGAACTGAGTGACCTGGAAATCCACCAGACTTATCCCTGCTCAAATAAGAATGGAAGCTCAAATGATCTAAGAAGTCGATGCTGATCACAATGCAAAAGGCAAGTTTTTGAGACATCTGCAAGACGCGTTCGATCACCTTCACTTCGATACTAATCTCTTTAAATCGCTACTTCGATCATTTCCTTCACGATTTCAAGATGTTCCAGACGCACGTGGTTTCCACACGAAATATTAACGGTATTATAATTTCTTAATTGATTTACCAATGTGTCATTGGAATAAACTTTTCTGTAAAATCAAATGCCTTTGTATCCCTCTAGCAAAAGGTTACGGTACCACCCTGTAATTTTTACCTCCCATATGACGAATTTAAGGTTGGGTTCGAGGTTCACTAGTCCGATCTTTAGGACTAAAAACGAGCATGTTGTTTCTTAGCCACTCATGATTATGCATAGATAAATGTCATTAATCTCCAATAACTACAATTTTAGTTATTTAAGGAATGACTCCTTTCACAAAGAAGTTTTTATTTAAACTAAGGCAGGTCACTTCTCCTTTTCAGAATAACCTAAATCATTAAGTTTATCCTTTTCCGTAACTATTCATAATAATCCTTCTCAGGGTCCGAAGTACAAAGTCATACGTAAGGTCGTCCTGATACTGTCAGAATATTCTACTTCTAAAAGATGAGCTGCCTAATGTTATAAATATATAACACTTGCGTATCTTCGAAATGTTTTGGAATAAGTTATGTTTATGTTAAACCAAACTTCAGTTAATAGATGACTAATTGTTTCCATCAAATACTCTTTCAGCAAGTTACCACAGATAATTAAGAGAATTATAGTACTATAATTTATTAATAGTAATTTTAATAATTAAAATTCATTCATAATTTGCATTTCATTCATTCATAATATATTTTTTTTTGTTCTTATAATATAATGTAACAAAGATCTCACAATTATCTTTGATTTAAGCAATCGATTGATTTTTATGCTAAATAATTAAAAAAAGTTAACTTACTTTTATTGGGAACTTTAGGTTCATAATTTCTGCATATTTCATCAATACCTTCCAAGGCACATGGATTTTGATAAAGAATGTCTTATGATCGAATGACGACTGAAACAAATATATAAAAAGGTCACAACGGGAAAAAATTCAAGATTCCCTCCCTCTCCCTCTATATATATATAACAGTTCAAAATTGAAGATAGGTAGCACAGAAAGTAAAAGAAACACACTTACAGACTCAAATTTTCGGGTAATCCGTCTTTAGGAGAAAAGAGAAAGGGAGACCAAGCACATTGTAGACGCTTCTAGTAACCGACACGACAACCGCCAGTGCTGCGTGCCCGGTATTGAAATAATAGAATTAAGAGAAAGTATAAACAGAAATACAGTTAAGCAATACAAGTTCGGAAAATATAAATGAATCAGAAGGAATTGTAGGAAAAAAAATATCTGCAATAATCCATAAAAGGTAAAGTTAGATAAAAAGCTGTAAAAGGGAAACTAGTTAAGAATGAGTGTCTTAAAAAATAAAATGAATTATAATATATAATGTATAGATCAAACTGTAAATAAGGAATAAAAATGAAATAAATAAATAATTACGGAATAAATACAGAAAAAATTACAGAATAAATATATAATTCTACAATATTCCGTTGCGTCTACAATGTGCTTAGTCTACCTTTCTCTTTTCTCCTGAAGACGGATTACCCGAAAATTTGAGTCTGTAAGTGTGTTTCTTTTACTTTCTGTGCTATTACTTTCTGGTCAAATTTTCGGTTTTATTTTAAAACTTATTCATAGGCAGAAGTAAGAATTTTTTGACTAAGAAAATGAAATTTACATTATTTAAAGGAACAGCAATCTTAACCGGACAAAACCTTCGACTAGACTTTTCGCAGTCTAGTAAAAAAATTCTTACTTCTGCCTACGAAAAAGATTTTAAAATAAAACCGAAAATTTGACCGAATCCCGATTAGACAACACACCTATTCTATCAAACGGTCGATATATTATTGAATCTGTTATATATATATAAATAAATAAAGATTTCACATAAACACGTGAAATAACAATCAATGATCAAACCACAATAAGAAATGGGAAAACAAGACTAAGATCTTTCAACCGTAACAAGCGGTCCTCGTCAGAGTCAAAAACCCAACTGTTGGGTTTTTGACTCTGACGAGGACCGCTTGTTACGGTTGAAAGATCTTAGTCTTGTTTTCCCATTTCTTATTGTGGTTTGATCATATATATATATATATATATATATATATATATATATATATATATATATGAAGTTCAAACCACAATGGAAAAAGGAAAACAATAGAAATAAATCCTCTGAGGCCTTTCAATGTATGTCATCAGAGACCAAACAAAGTAGAAACTGAGAAGCTAACATAAAAGTAATGGAGAAGGAAGGTAACAAAAAAATGTTTGTCAGTTTTTCTGACTATCATCATTATAAAACCATAAAATATAAATATAAGTCATCATTGAACATCCTCAGGGTGTAATAATAGATGAAATCACTGCACAAAAATAAAAGTTATATCTTAAATACTTTATAAGAGCTTGAAATTAATAATAGATAAATTGTTAATTGAATCCTTGAAAAAGGAATGTTATCCTTTTCAGATAAAACAATTTTCAATCTGGAGCAATCCAGACAACTCTAGTGAGTCAAGAAATTCTTGAGTTAAATGTGTGGGTTCTGTTCCTGCAAAAACCGAGTTGTATGACACATATTGTATAAATTCTCCTGGAAATTATTCAATGAACCTATGATGAATTTCACTGTGTGTCTCGTTAGATGCAACTTTTATAGAATTTTCTCTTAACAATATTTGTGGGTTGGCGTATGAAGAGTAAATGTATTCAATACACTAATCAACATTATGTGCACGGATAGACATGTCTTCGGTAAGTAATAATCTTTATTTTTCATCTTTTCAACTCTGTCTTCACCAATATTTGTCAGAAATTTAGTAAACTTGCGCCAGAAGTAAGACTGATTCAAGCATTATAGATATCAGCATCAATTCCTGTCTTGAAAACTGGAAGATGTTGAAGAAATAAAAGCACAGTAACATATTAACAATAAATAACACTATCCATAAAAATAATAATAAATTAAAATAATTCAGTTGAATCAATGAAAAGTCTGATTTTTAACTTTCTATCTGCTGATCAATTGTGGTATTGTATTATTTTGATAAATGATTTTATAAAAAAAAAAGTAAATATAAAACTTTTAAACCATATTTTTCGAATTTGCATAAATATCTATAGTAGAATTTGAAATAAATAACAGAAAATAAGTTTAAAAACTAAGTTGGTGGTTATTTATAAATATACTTATTTAATGGAATATTTGTCGTTATGATTGCTAGCCTAGGGTAAAACAATGTCAATCGATTTCTGGATGTGACAAACATTCTTCGTAGAAGTAGGTTATTATTTATATGAATTATGAGTTTTCGAACTTGTATTATTTAGTAATTTTAGTGATTTATTATTTACAATACTTGCTAATCTAAAGCGAGGATTACTAGTTAAAACAAGAGCCCTAAGAGTGGTCAATCAGTCCCAACTGATAAATATAATAATTATTAGGGCTAAAGGATATGGATAAAACTTTATAGTATAAAAATTAATTGAGTGAATAGGATAAAATTTGATTTTAAATGATTTAAGTCTAGTTTTAGTAGTGTTTCTTGAATTTGAATGTTTCGGTGTAAAGTCATACAAGATGATATTACGACTGTTTCCCATCATGCTTTTGTTTCCAATGTCTTCTCTTAGAAGCTTCACCTTTAGTGTTGTTCTAAGGGTAGAAAGTGTGGCTCTAGCGCCTCAGTCATTATCACTCCCATGTTGGCTCTTAATAACGAGCACTAAATGTGCCTTATTCAAGCTTAGTTTACTAGTCTTTAATAAATACCAGACATATTTGTTGCTCAGGATTGACAGCTTCAGTTACGTTACAAGGAATATGATTTTCATCCCTCGGAAAGCCATTCCTTGAGTCACAACCAAAATATGAACCATTTAAAGTGGAATATTTATATTAAATATATTAAAAATAAATGTATCATACTAATAAATATGATAACAGAGTTAGTAAATAAAAGAGTTCAACAAAATTTAATAAAAATATCTTGGATTTAAGTAGAAACAATAAGGTGGCCAACCAAATACTGAGATCATCTCTGCGTAATGCTTCCAAATACAAATTTTTACAAAATAATGATGAATAAATAGAAATTTAGTCATTTTTATGTCAAATGAAATTTTACTTTGGCATGCGTATAAATAGAATTAACAAATGAGCAAGACTTTGGGTTCCTAGAAGAGCTCGCTAAATGTGTCAAAAGTCTGAAATGTGCTTTCTTTGAAATGAATAGCTACTTGCCTGCTTCCCTTCTGTCTCTAGCTCTAACCCTTTCTTCTGGAGGTTCTTCTCGAATATTATTCTAGTATCGTGTTTAATTGTTTCCAGTTCTGTCATAACTCCTGCGTCTCCCTGTTCAAACTTAATTCATATAAAAATTATCAAAAACTGAAAAACATTTCTATTCTTAGTGGTTTTTAATGAATCTTTTAAATACGGAACCACCTTGTATATTAAAAATTCATAGTTAACACATGAAATAATAATAATAATAAACTACACTAATGGCCTAAGCTGGAGATGCAAAAGAAAACAGGTAAAATAAAACTACTCTAATCAAAAATAACTGATAAATTTACTATTAGGAAAAGTTAGAATGAAGGTTTTGAACACTTTAAGATTTTACTATTAAAAATCCTTTGAAACCCATTGTGCTTTAAGTTAAATTTTGAGATATTTTTTGTAGTTTTATGTATAATAATCAATTTTTTATGTTAATCAAGCGGATGAATGAAAATTATGATGTATTTGAATTATGTTAATTTGTATTTCATGATATTATATTTCAGGTACCATTTAATTATGAAATTTGAAATATATTAGTTGTACTCCAATTTTAACATACATTGTAAACATACATTGTAAAAATTCATAAATAATTTTTAAACTCACTAACTACTGCATACCTCTGTATCTTCGTAAACAAGAATTAAATCTATCTTTCTTTTGCCGTCACGGAAAAATAGTTCATTACGGTCCTGTAACATATGAATGTAAAATTACTTTAGATGATCAATATATAAATAAAGGTGTTTGAAAGCTAACACTGACAGTGGAATCTTCGAGGCCTTGCGGGATCCCTCCCGATGAGTCTTCCTTGACATCGTTATCTGCAGTTGTCTTTTTTGACAAGGATGATGAGTTACTATCCGATATCGGGGTTCCGGGAATGGTCCCGTGAGATTCTGCTCGAGTACCTGATGAAATAAAATACTTATTAGTTTCGACTTGTACATTTCGATGTATCGTGTCTAATATAATTCTAAGTTAAGAAAGAAGGTTCATTTGTGAGAGGCTGTTATGGAACAACTTTCATTCACCTTATAATAAATAAGCACTTTTTCAAAAATTAAATTAAATTACGTAGATATAGAAAAAGAAAATAATTAATCCTTGGCTATAATGTTAACCAGAAATTATTCATTCGAGCAATAACTAAAAATAATAATCATATTATAATAATATATAATACATAGTGAATTGCTGTTATAGACGCCCGCTCGGTTTCGTACGTTGTGAATCGTCAACGGAACTTCAGAACGTTCAAAACTAGCCGAGCGTCTGACTGATTTACGATGCCTGAAGGATATGATGGCTACTAACAAAATACAGCTACTTAATAAATAGTAATAATAATCACTCTAAAAAACAAAATTTTGTTAGAATAGCTATTCACCACGTTTTGTAACAAAGCTTTCACTAGTAATCATAGTGGAAAGCAGCTAACACATTACTTAGCTGGTTTGTAATTTATTTTATTCACCCAAGAAGGACCTTTTGATTTCTATCTACCTTTTTAATCTATTCGGATCATATATATGTATGTATATATATATCATGTTCTATTCTTGACCACTCTATTCATATGTTTTGAGATTTTTGGTCTAAATATTAAAACAACTTCATTGCCAACGTTTCGACATATTTATGACACATTTATGTCATCTTTATGGCTAAAACATTAATAGATTCAGCACTGTTATTACAATTAATTGGTCTATTGTTCGTTATTATGTATACTAATGATAAAATACAGATTTACATATTTACGTAAGATAATGTCTTACAATGTTTATAACTACATAGATCTAAATTTCCTTACCTGGGAAGTATGTTTTGTGTTCATGTTTTGTTTTTTCTTCATCTGAATTTTTCGACAATACATACTTAAAAACTATGGGGTTACTTTATATGGAGTTACTTTACACACAGTTAGGAGGTTGCATTTTTGTTTCCTATTCTCCGTTTTGAAGACTCAGTGTTTACATGTTTATGAAGTTTGGCAAAATACGTGTTTGTCCCTATGCGTGTCTGTTAGATTGTGAAAAAATGTTACTGTATATTTGACTAAATTTTTGTAGGTCTGTTCTTGAGTTGCATGTGTTTGTGGTTCTTTCTATATGGATTATTTCTTTTACTAGTCTTTTTCGCATGTGTTTTTCTTTATCTATTATAAAAGGATTTTGAAAATCAAAATTGTGTTTTTGGATTTTAGAGTGTTTTACTAAAGCGCATGTTATTTTTTGTCCTGTGATGTCTGATTTATGTTGTGATATCCTGCTTGATAAATATTGGCTCGTTTGTCCTATGAATTTTGTGTCACAGCCGTTGCAATTAATTTAGTAAACTATATTACTGTTTTGTACTGTTGGAATTGTGGATTTGACTTTAGAGAAAAGTAAAATGTTGAGTGTTTTGTGGCTTTTATGGGCTATTTTGCAGTTTGTATTGTATTTTAAGGCTTTCTTCATACTTTCTGAGAGGCCTTTTACATTGGTAAGGCTTTGGTATTTGATATTGTCAGGGACCGGTTTTGTATCATTATTGCGAGAAATTGTCTGCGTTTGATGTCTGTGTGATTGTTTGAATTTGATTGTCCATGGCCTGCACTTTCGTTGTTAGGATCTCTGTGTCTCTTGGGGCTTCGTGTAATGATTTTGTTTATTATACCTATGGGAAAGCTCTTGTTGATTAATATGTTTTTTACTGAAGTTATATTTTTATGAAATTCGGAATCACTCGGCTAATGGCTCTATATTTTAGTGCGATGGATATGTGTTTATTTTTTGATTGACCGGGTGGTACGATTTGTAATTGAGATACCTGTCACTTTTTTGGGGCTTTCTCCACCAATCTACGCTGGTGATACCATCTTTTTTATGTATAGTTAAGGGAAAGGCATACCTAGGAAAGGGATTTTTCCATTACTTTCTATTTCTAAGGTATATTTTAATCTAGTATGTACACTATTGAAGTGGTCTATTATTATATCCTGGCTACCATCTAGTATGGTGAGATAAATGTCATCTATATATTTATAGTTATAACTATCTGGAAAGGAAGTAGTTGGATGGCCTGGTCTAAAATTGTATTCATTACTAGGTCTGCCAGTATGGGAGTAATGGGACTGCCCATTGCAACTCCGTCTAACATCTTGTACGTTTTCTCTTTATACTGGAAATATCCCTTTTCCATGCAAAGTTCTAGTAACTGTGGGAAATCTTTTTTTGTTAGTTTGGTGTGATTGTTTAGTGTAATCCAGTTTTCTTGCACTATGTTTTTTACTGTTTATAGTGGAATATTGGTGAATAGTGAAGCGAGTATATAGTTGAGTGAGATCTTGTGTCGTTTGATGGATAGATGAAAGTGAAACGAATCTCTGATGTTGTATTTGTCTGATGTTAAATGTGACAGAATGTTAGCTAGAAACTTGGTGGTTTCATATGTCGGTCTGTTGTTGAAGCTTACTACAGGCATTAAGGATTATTGTTTTTGTGTGTTTTTACTACTCCATACAGCCTGGGTGCAATACTGTTATAATTGACTAATTTTTGTTTGGTATGTACGGGTATTTTCTTTTCTTTGTGTAACCTGATCGCGATTTCGTTATTTGTCTTTTGTAGAGACGGTATGAGGTTTCTACTGTTATCTGTTATAAGTCTGTAAACGAATGTGTCAGAAAGTAAATTTTCAATTTTATTATTGAATTCTGTCTGGTCCATGATTACAGTAGACAAAATCGGATTTTAAAATCGGACAAAAACCAACACCACTGTAATCACAGTAATTACAATAAACATTGTAAGACGTACGTAAATTACGTAATCATAAGTAAATATGTAAATCTGTATTTTATCATTAGTGTACATAATAGCAAACAATAGACCAATTAATTGTAATAATAGTGCTGAATGTATCAATGTTTTAGCCCTGAAGAAGACATAAATATATATCGAAACATTGGCAATGAAGTTTTTTTTTAATATTTAGACCAAAAACCCTCAAATCTCTCTTACTCTCTCTCTCTCTCTCTCTCTATATATATATATATAAGTAATGCCGGCCCGCGAGAGACGCCGGCCCGCGAGAGACTAGAGGGTTGAAGTCCGTATCAACATTGCCTCTCCTATAAACAGAAGGAGCTGACTAATAAAACTCGATTCTTGTCTTCAATCACGTGCGAGCTGGTTTATTTAAATTCCTTTTTTTTAAAAAACCTATTCATTACCCGGACACGCGTAACTGGTGCCGAAACCCGGGAGCATTCGCCAACTGTTTAATAGTGTAGTGTTGTGTCCAGTGTAGAAACCAACATGACGAGTAAACAGACAACAGGAGCCGATGTTAGGCTCGCAGTGAAAATAGAACAAGCGAGAGTAGCAAAAGCAGGGTACCTGATGAACCTATTAGATTCGATAAAGAGGTTCGAGGGTGATGCTCGAGAGTTGGACTTGTTCATAGAGAGAATGGACTGCATCAACGAGCAGTTAGTCACAACTCAACTAGACCCAGCTACAGACAAGAACATCAAGACCTACTTCCTCGCCAGGGTCAGCCTTACGGTGATGCTGGAGTTAGGACTTACGTTTTGTGCGGAGTGGAGTGCGGTGCGAGCAGCCCTTAAGGACAGATATGCTGGAGCCGCAAAGCCTGTAGCTAGAAGTGCGCTAAAAATTTTTGAAATGCGGAAGGAGAATGGTGAGACCTGCGCTGAGTTCGGGCGCAGATTGGGGGATGCGACAAGGAAATTAACTATGAAGATAAATGAAAAGTGCACAGACAGTCAAGAAGCGAAATGGAGAACGACGATATATGAAGAGATAGCCAGTGAAATTCTCCTCAAGGCAGCTCCAGAACGAGTGAGAATGGCCCTCCGTATCATGAAGCCCACTAGTCTCGAGGAGACAATTAATGCCATCCGGGAGGAAGAAATGGACCGAGAAGATAACGGTGTTATATACAGAGGGAAGTCAGAAAGAGGATGGGCAGTTGTGACCAGGAGGAGAGTACCTCAGGATAGGCAATTCAGAGCAAGAGCCTATGAGGATCGAGGACAAGGGAGGTATTCACAGGAGAGGAAGCCACGGGGACGTTTTGAAGAGAGAAGATCTCAAGCCAGGAGGAACAGCTATGAGGCAGTGGGAGGCTACACGCGAAGAGAGAAGCCAGTAAGAAGAGGATGTTGGGAGTGTGGTGAACTCGGTCACTTCGCGCGAGAGTGTCCGTATTTATATCGCAAGGAGAGACCACGAACGAAACAGTATAGACCAACACCAAGAGATGAGCCCATGGAAGTTAACACAACCCGGCGGGAGAAGATGTGGGGCAGGAGAAGACAAAAAGGGGAAGGCTCTTCAGAGGACGGGAGCTCATCAGAGTCAACAGGGTCGGAGCAAGAGACATCGATAGAACGACACGAGCGCTGGTACGAGCGAGGGAAGTGGCCTTCACTGGAAGAGACTCGTGGTGGGAGGATCGCTATTCGAGAGAAGAGGAAGAAGGATTGAAGGTTAGGCGAGAGGTATATAGGCGAGCAACAGAGGAATAGCATAAGAGGTAAGCTCCCTATATTTTTTTTTCCCAAATGGAAGACTAAGTGTTTGGTAGATACAGGGTCAGATAGCACAATTATGGACAATGAAGTGGCAAAAAGGATGGACAATTATTCAGGGCTGACACCGTGCAACTGCACCTTGGTCACCATGGCAGGAAGGAAGAGCCTGGTAGGCGAATTACAGGTAGAGATGGGAGAATTAATAGGAGAGACCTTGGAGATGAAAGTGCATGTGACCCACTTAGAGACCCAGAAATATGGAGTTATTCTAGGGTGCGACTTTTTGGAGAGAATCAATGCAAAACCTGAGTGTAAAAGAGGGAAGTGGGACATTAAACTAGGAAAAAGGAAATACTTCGTGGAAGGGAGAGTTAAACCAGGGAAGAGAATAACGGTAAACTGTGGAAAAGTGATACCAGGAGAACATCAGGTTAGTGAATTAATGAAAGAATTTGAAAAAGTATTCTATAGTGAAGGACAGAGGTTATCAGCTACAGGTAGGGTCAAACACCAAATAGAACTCCCTGAAGGTACAGTTGTTTACGTGAAACCTAGAAGGTACCCACACCAATTGAAAAAGATAATGCAGGAGCAAATAAAGGAAATGCTGGACCAGGGCATAATACAGAGGTCTAAGTCGCAATTTTCGAGCCCTATTTGGCTGGTCCCAAAAAAGGTCGAGGAGGGTAAACCCCCTAAATACCGGTTGGTAGTAGATTTTAGAGAGTTAAATAAGTACACTAAGCTTGAAAGATACCCTCTGCCAAGGATAGAAGACATACTCGACCATATGGCAGGAGCAACTGTATTTAGTACCTTCGACCTCAAGGCCGGGTATCACCAGATTAGGATGCACCCGAGAGATGTCGAGAAGACGGCCTTTACGTTCGATAGAGGCCACTTCGAATTTTTGAGGATGCCCTTTGGCCTAAAGAATGCGCCTTCCACGTTCCAACGCCTCATGGATGAACTGCTTGAAGGACTGGGAGAAGACTTTACGCAAATCTACATGGATGACATCATAGTGTTCAGTAAGTCAATAGAAGAGCATAAGGAACATGTTACAAGGGTGCTGAAAAGAATAAGGGACTTTGGCTTAAAGGTAGCGATGGATAAAACCCGCTTATATCAAAAAGAGGTTAGATTTATGGGGCACCTTATCTCAGGTGAAGGAGTAAGACCCGACCCTAAGAAGGTTGAAGCAATAGATCGATTACCCTATCCAAAGGGACCCAAAGACATCAGGGCTTTTCTAGGTATGATAGGTTTCTATAGAAGGTACGTAAAGGACTTTGCAGCAATCACGAACCCCTTGACGGACAGTTTAAAGAAAGGAAAGAAGTTTATACAAACAGAAGATCTAAGAGAAGCAGTGGAGCAGTGTAAGAAGGCGTTGCGGGGCCCGCTGTTGCTCCAATTTCCTGACCTAAACAAACCATTCATTGTAATGACAGATGCCAGTCAAGAAGCTATCGGGGGAGTCTTGATGCAGGAAACTATCCAGGGAGAGCGACCAATAGCCTACGCCAGCAGAAAATTATCACCAGCAGAAAAAAGGTATAGCACAATAGAAAGGGAAATGTTAGGCATAGTGTGGACTGTAGAACATTTCCGACCCTACCTTTTTGCGGCTGAGTTCACTATTAGAACAGATCATAGGCCCCTAATGTGGATCGAGAATTTAAAGGAGACGTCAGCCCGGATAGCAAAGTGGAAAGAAAGGATAGCTGCATACAACTTCAGGGTCCAGCACGTAAAGGGCGTTGATAATCAAGTAGCCGACTGTTTGTCCAGAAACGTCAACGTCATTACGAGAAGTAGTACGAGAGAGCCAAGTACCTCCAGGGACGTGCGAGAGTTCTTCGCCAACTGGACACCAGACGCAGATGAAGACCAAGAACAACGAAATGGACCGGAAGCTGAGATTAGTCAGGATATAATAAACAACAAGAGAAATCAAATAATTATAAAAGACGACACAGAAGAAATAATAAACACCCAATTGCACAAATATGGCCACTTAAAAATAAATATTATTACAGGAGGAACGAAAGCGAACAACGAACAATTAAGTACAGTCATAAACCAACTAACAGTGCCAGGAAAGGTATACCATTTCTTTATAGAATCACAAGAACTTGAAAATAGACTACTCCGACTAATTCAGGAAAGAGAGCTGAGACAAGGAGCTCATTTCATAATCTGTAAGAACCAGGTAGAAACGGTAGAAGACGAAGAGCAGCAGAAAGAGGTCATCCTAAATTATCACAGGGGAAAAACCAACCATCGTGGTGTCACAGAGACCCTTAAACATCTACAGAGGTCGCATTACTGGCTCCAAATGGACAAGAGGATAGCCCAAGTGATAAAGGACTGTGAAATATGCAAAAGGAGGAAGTATGAAAGAGTACCACTTGTACCTCCATTATTACAAAGTCAGACGCCCGAGGGACCCTTTGAGGAGCTAGAAATTGATATATTTACATACGACGGAAACAAATATTTAACAACAATAGATAGACTAACGAAGTTAGCCTCAGCATGGCCACTAACAAGTAAATCAAGTGAAAGTACAGAAGAGGCATTGCTGTCGTATTTGGCCACGTTTGACTGCCCGAGAACGATCTATATGGACAGAGGGCGAGAGTTCAACAACGTTAAAATAAAAACCCTGTTAAAAGAATTCAATATAAACCCCCATTGGTGTACACCGGGTCATCCAAGGTCCCACGGAGCAATAGAGAGACTACATAACACTCTAACGGAACACTTGCAGTTATTGGCTGATGCAAAAAACATAAAGGGTCATGTGGCAATGGCCAGAGCGGTCCTAGCATACAACAGTAGTATTCACTCGACCACAGAGGCAACACCATTTGAATTGCGGAAAAAGGAAGCGGATCCACAAAGGTTACATAATAGAGTCAAAGCAGCAAAAGAAAGATGGACCAAGCAATATAATCAAAGGAAAGCAGAAGAAACAGTAGGGTTGATACAAGAAGGGGACTTCGTATATAAACTGAATAGGCAGAAGCGAAGGAAATCGGACCCGAGATACGTAGGGCCATACGAAGTACTCGCAACGTTACCACGGTACAGAGCACAGATATGGAGGATAGGAACGGACACCCTGAAACAAGAAATAGTTCATTTTCAGGAACTGCGACGGGTGAGAAGGAAAATCCCACCAATGGTGCGAACGATATAGTGTAGTTATGTGTGTTTACCTTTGTTAATTTTGTTATTTTTGTTTTGTACAAATAATCATAGAAGTTCATCTTTTGTTATTTCTGTAATTTCTATAAACAATGTTAATTCAGTTACTTGTGTGGACGTCATTTTATTTTTGAATGTTAAAACATTATATTCATTTCTTATGTTTAGAGTCAAGTTTTGTTTTGTTATTTTATGATATAACTCAGACACTTGTACGGAGAGCATTGTTGATAAGGACTGGGAGGGGGCAGTAATGCCGGCCCGCGAGAGACGCCGGCCCGCGAGAGACTAGAGGGTTGAAGTCCGTATCAACATTGCCTCTCCTATAAACAGAAGGAGCTGACTAATAAAACTCGATTCTTGTCTTCAATCACGTGCGAGCTAGTTTATTTAAATTCCTTTTTTTTAAAAAACGTATTCATTACCCGGACACGCGTAATTATATATGTTGAATGCCAGATTAGATATTGCAAAAGACGAGCCAATCCCTGTTACGTATTACTTTGGGCACTTCTTATTGGTTGTGGGTGTTTTTTCGTTGAACACGTTTCTCCTTAGCACACTCCGTCTGCTCGGCCGCCTCAGCCTTCACTCCGGGAGAGGGCTCGCAGTCCCTACTTAATTTTCCAATAGAGTTGGATGAAGGTCTTGGCGTCCTGGCTTGGAAGTGTACCTCGTCGAACTCGGTGTTTACTATGGGCTTAGTGGATTTCATTAGATACTGGTTGTTGGTGTTTTCTGTAGATTCTATTGTTGTGGGTGTATGTAGACCTTTTTCCCGTCGGTTTCCTCGCACGCTTGGCCGCATCCGCCGTCCTTCCTGGAGAGGGCTCGCAGTCCCTACTTTAATTTCACAGAGGGCAGGAATGGCATAGGCGTCCTCACGCAGAAGAGTTCCTCGTAAGAATCTGGTCCGGGCTATGGGCATTATGTGTTGAAGTTGAAGTTGAGTGTGTGTGCGTTTGTCATTAGACCCCTTTACTGCAGTGTTTTCTTGAAGAATGCGTGGCGCCTTCCTCATGTCGTTGCGACCGGTTTGCACAAATTTTGAACAATATATATATATATATATATAGATATGATTCGCGCTCCGTTCTTCGACGTGGGGAGATCTCTCTCACTTCGTCCTCTCTTCTAGTCTACTCTCCTGATGACGAACAACAGTTCGAAATATTGAATTCTGTAAGTTTTCTTTGTAGTTCATACATCCCTAGAAATATATTCACATGCACACACACACACACACACACACACACACACACACAATTACACACAATTACACACATACACACACACACACACATACGCATTCAATTACATGAGTACACACACACACACATACAATTACACGCGTAAATACACATACGATTTCATGCACACAGATACACACACTATTGTACTAGACTCAAGAAACCTCAATTTGTGGGTTGCGTTCAAAACTCGAAATCGAAATTCCCAATCTAACGTAACACTTCTATTTTTCATATAAAGAATGAATAAAAAGAAAAATTAATGATTGAGGTTATCTCCAGGAACACACTCATGACCAAGAAGGAAAATATGTGCCACTTTTGAAACCCTTTAAGTCTCTATTTGACATTTATTACAACCTAGTGGAAATAGCACCTTCTGAAATAATTTTAGGTAGGGGTCCTCATAAGATGTATATAATGTGTTTCCATGGATAACTTTTACTTATTATCTGAATGCAACAACCTTCCTAAATACGGACATGGTTTTTCATCTTAGGAAGACTTTGTTGCAAATGTCTCTTTAATTTTGTAGGTTTCATACCCTCTCTTGCCAATGACTCATTACAAATAAGTACATTGGGCGGTCGGTATACATTATTTACAGAGGTAGATGTAAATTCGGTTTGTAAATAATTCTGGGTATTTTTCTTTCTTATGGAAGAATGAGTAACATATATTTTTTCATCTTGTGACTTACTTTTTGAGTAAGAACGCAAGAGCGCGAACGGGCCATATTGTGACGAATAAATATTTACACCGGTTCAACTTAACTGACAGTGCTCTAAGTGGAGTCTGCTTGTTAGAAGAGGAAAGTCTAGAACATATTCTTCCCCTGTGATTGCATTTCCTGCTCGAGTGAGAAGTACTAAAGAAGAAACTAGGAGATGAGGCCACTCTGAAAAAAATCCTAACAAACACCGAATTCTGGCAAATAGCTGCCGACCTATACCGGAGACACCGAGCCATCGAAGCGGAGAGCTTTGGAAGCTCGAACTAAGAAGTAAGTTTTTGAGATACTGTTGAATTCACGCCATTTGAATCTCCTAGGACTTACTCTTCGATTTTAACCACTTATTCATTGACCAGCTTAATAAGGATGTAATAATTGCTTTAAAAATCAATATTGTTAAAAAAATTACTTAATCACAAAAATATTTTCAAACTAGCTAATATTTTTACCGTTAAATATGCAAACTAGATAATTTTAAGGAAAGCTGCACACAGGACTGTGGAGCAAGCGAGTTACCTTCCGTCGCACGGTTGGGTAATGTATCTTATCTAACAGTCCCCCCTTTCAAGTACAGCATATCACGGGTTATCTCAAGTCCCTTAATTTTTTTGCCTACTTGAGTCAACTACCTTGAAAACTGTTGCTTACTCTTTACATTATGTACAACTCTCATTTTTATGTGTATCGTGCAATGAACTTATTCTAACATGTATTTGTTACAGGTTTTGATGCATTATACACTGACAAATACATCAAGTCATCTATTATTCATTCCAAGACGAATTTTAGTGTTCAGTGTCAACGCAGACTCGAATATTGCCTACACTATTTGAGAAGTCAGCCACAATGCAGTTTATTTAACTATTGATAATTGAGCACTTTTTTTTACACAAGTAGGTGTTGCTTTTTACCTTACTAAGTGATCATATCATGACTTGCTTAAATTTCTTCAATTGTTCATTTATAACTGAGTAATTAGTTATAAAGTTCGGTATTAAACTAAAATTTCAGTAAGAAATGCACACTTCTTACCTGAAAAAATAACCTGAACACAAATTTTATTCTTCAATGAAGAGTTAAACAGAAAATCACACATTCCAAATTATAAGAACGAACTGAGGTCATTGTAAAAGAACTGAACTAACAAACGGCTACTCCTAGAGACTATTAGACTAGTTTAGGATATTCTATACAGTAATATAGCTGTAGACGGTGACATGTAAATGTACAATTTATTAAATAGTATATATATATACCTGATAGAAGGAGGCTACATTTCATCGATTCATATGAGTCAAGAGGAAGGTAAGACAGATTTTTGTTCTTTAAAAACTTCATAAAAAGCAATATAGATATTCCAGCCATCTGTATAGCTATCTTCAGGCTTTAAACTTCTAACGAAAACTACCTAAGACAACACCTAAATTTATAACCTTTCTCACTAGTATTTACACTAATACTAATTTAATTTCACTCTGACTAATATACAAGATGGCAATCTACTTGATCTTCATTACTTTTATTGAAGATATACTAGGTGCAAAACCAAGCGTACGTTTACAACAAATCAGTTACAAGGTGTGACAAATTTGCAAAATAATATAATGTTAAAACAAATAGGTGAATCTACTAAATATATACAAATATAGACGATTTTGAAATATTAAATAAATAGAAGGCTCTGGCGGATTGATCAATTTTTTTGAAAATTTCAGAATTATGAAAGACGACTGAACGAAGATATGAAGACAAGTAGAGTTGTACCACTGCTACCAGTAAGCGTGAAATGCCGCCAGTTCTAGTCTAAATTACACTTTACAGCGAGGAAGGTTATAAACTTATCTGTTATAAGCTTGTGCTGACAGCTTATAGCCTGATGATGGCCATATAGATAACTGAAATATAAAGCTTGTTATAGTCTTTTTAAAGAACTAAAGTCATGTATTTACTTTTATCGTGTTGTGGATATCCATCATCTAGAGAAGGAAACTAGTCCGATTAGCCTGTAGCATTGCATACGAGTTTAACGCTTGACTATTTCATAATATAAATCGCTGTTTTAGTATTTAAAGGCAATTTCATAAATACATTTAGTGCTCATAAAATATATTACTGAGAAACTTTATACCGAGGGTTACTGGTACAACCATAAGCAAAAGGTTCATTACTAGTAGTTAAAAACTAAAATAATTTGGTCGGTGACATTTAAAAGTTGATAAAAAAAAATGAAGATATAAAAGGTATTACGAAGTTGGAGGACAATAAAACAATAATTAAAAAGAAAAATATAAAAAGTAAACTTTAATATTGAAGATATTAATAAAAAAGTATACAAATAAAAAAATGAAAAGTAAAATAAATAATTAGAAAAATCTGGAGTGGCCTTCACTCAACTTTTCTATAAGTAACTTAATATCAAATTTCTTGAGTATATAATATATAACATCTCAATTAAACATAATGTAAACATCTAAATGGGATATGATTATTAGTCTTTCATTCCTGAGGTAGTACAGATAGTGGTTGAAGAATATATCAATATATAACCTTATTTTGGTACATCACACAGCTGATGCAAATAATTTCATTAGTATAACTACAGCAGTAATAACATTTTTGAAAAACCAAAGTGAACATTTCTTGATACGAAATATTCTCCTACAAGAGAACATGACCTATGTTCAAATAGCCAGTGGATTTCTTACATCGTTTACTTGACATCCTACATTGAATATTAAAGTAAAATTTTCAAATTTTAAACAGGAAAATACCCTTTTTTTCTCTGAAAAACATCATAAAAATCGAAGAAAAAATGTTGCTTTAAGATGAATTATAATTAAAGTAGTACAATAATTACATTTATTAATCTCTAAACTAAAGATTTCAATTTTGAATTATCTTTTACATTTTCGGTCTTTTATAGAATTATTATACTGGGAATTTTATGGCTTCTTAGTATTTAATAAGATCATTTTCCTTCCTCTTTGTCAAATAACATGTATACAAATTTTTTCTGAGTGAGTTTTATCCTTTTCTTGCCTCCTGTACTCTGTTATAAGTATGCTATGAATGTATATTGAGAAAAAATGTATTAGTAATTAGTCAGTTTACATACTCAAATCGGAGCAAAGCCAGCTATTCAATATAATTTAAATCTTTTATAGTTGGGAGCTTCTAATTTTTGAAAATAATAAATATGAACTATTAGACTAGAATTGTAAAAAAAAACTGGATATTTCTCAACAAACATAAGTCCTCTTTCTTGAGGAAAGAGTCCATTCATTACATTTCAATATCATGGAAAGGTACTACATTCACAATTATAATGTAATTGTAACTGATATTAAGTTTTGCTCAAGAGTGCAATATATAGATTTATTAAAGCATTTTATGAGACAAATCCATCATGCCATGGAAGACAAAAGTAGTTTATTTATGTTTATTGGCGGTGATTTTTTTACATACAACAATATTATTCCTCTTACATCTCATATAAGTCAATAAACAATTTAAATTGTTCCTTTATAAATATCAATTTTATCTCAGTGGAATCGCTCAAAAAATTTCTAAGTCAATGTAAACAATGAAAAAAAAATATAAAAAATTTGACAAGTATAGCAGGTGATCTCTTAGTCTAAGATAAACAAACAGTTTTTATAGCGTTATTACTCTTTCACTTCATAATTTTTTTTTCATGAATTGCTAATTTTTTGTTTCATTTTTAGACAAATTTTCATTATTTTTTAATCAGCCGTTTAGCGTCAAAAAAACATTTTCTGAAAACAGAAATCGTACTGTAACGCCCCATTAGGAAATGTAATTTTGAAAAAAAGTATCTCAACTCATTCTACACATAATGTTCTATTTATAGGCATAGTTTCATTCTTGTCCGTCAAACAGTATGGCTTGTATCGCTCTCACGAGGTTTGAGATTGAATCATAAGTCAAAATTTGTACATTTTATTGAAAAAAAAATATTTCCTGTTGTTTTAAAATTCTGAATATATTTTTCGTTTGTTCCATTTGTAACCTCAAAGATAATGTCAAAATTTCAAAACTCTAGGGTTATCAGTTTAGGAGAAATAAATGTTTTCTAAAAAACGGTTTTTGGCAAAAAAAAAACTTTCCCATCATGCATAATTCTTCCCAAACAATAGGGATCTTCGTCTTTATGGGGCCCATTTTTGTGTATCAACTTTTGTAATATCAACTTGATCCATCAAAGATTCTGGACCGTAGCGTGGTAACAAGCAATGCTAACACACTCACCCACCCACGCACACACACACAGACATCATCGTAAAAACCTCATAAAACGACTTCTGGGACCTCAAAACATGTAATTCCGTCAAAATCTCGAGATAGAATTTTTTCACGATCACTATACTTTACTTATAGTAAAGTAAAAATTCTAGACCATACAACATGAAAATTATATATGTCTATCAAAAATTATGAAATTTAATAATTTTCTTTTAATCTATGGCTTTTAAGGGCCATGCTAGGACTATATTTATAGTTGATGGGAAGATTACATACAGATTTGTTCATGTGAAACTTTTCATCAGAATTCACCAAAATGGTTACTTGTTCTTTTATATTTTTTCTTTAATAGGTTGTATTAAAATCTGATATAATAAAATAAAGAAGAAAAGGGAATGAAAAGTTTACAAAGATTCAAAACAAATTAAATTAAATAGAAGTATCTTAAGTGGTTACAATATATATTGCAATCAAGTTGTGTTTTTCCTTATCCGCATGTAAAAAGCGCTATAAAAATAATGCCAACGTATTATGGACATTTTGTGCCCTTATTTCGGGTCGGGCTTGGACTCGGGTCCGTCATACCTAAGCTTCATTGCCTTGTTTCATTTCTGCTCTTCTTCATCTCTTCACATATCCTTTAGTTTGATTTAACGGGCCAGGCTAGCTCAATGGTTACGTGCTCGCCTCTGAACTGATAGGACCGGGGTTCGATCCCCACCTGGCCCTCGATTTATTCATGCGGGAGGTGAAGAAATCTGAGCACATCGTTCCTCTGATAAGGAGGTTAAACTGTCGGTACCGAGCCTGTACGATGTCAGGTACTCGTTAAAGATCCCTACTCTAAATACACTTGAGTTAGGCAAAATTTAAGACTCCCAGTGTAGAATCAATCTTCATTGTGTGGTATCACAAAGGGCCAATGCTCGTCCTAAGTGTGTCCGCTTGTGGAACTGCCCCTTCAACCTAACCTAACCTAGTTTGATTTATTTCTCTCTTTCCTTTCAATCCAGTCACCTTTTCCCTTCATATTTTCTAAAAGCTCTAGTTTGATGTATCTATTTTTTTATTCTTTTGCTCTTTCTTTTGTACTTTTAATCCTTTACCTTTCCTATCTTTAATTATTTTCCTTCCCCTCAGTAATATTCATTCATTATGTTTTCAATTTTTTTTTTTATAAATTTATCTCACAGTGATGTTACTTATTTTTATTTATTTATTGTGAAATGATTACCCTGTTTATTTGATCCTTCATAATCTTCAGACCAATATATTTGATGGATGTGTTTCCCCCATTAGCTTTCGCTCTGACGAAAGGCTACTATATTTGACTGTACTCATAGTAAGGAAGACATGGGTTAGATTACCGAAGGCGTCCTTGATGAGCTGCGACGGGGGCTGGGCCGAGTTGCTGGTGGGCGCTCCTCCAGGCTGGATAGACGCCCGGGACACCTTCCGCCCCACCATGCCATCCCCGCAGTCGACCACTACATCTTCCCGCTCGTCCTTCTCTGAAACCAATCAAATGACAATCTAGAGAAACAAGCTTACTTCTTCAGTAAAACAACCCTTACTTCTTGGAGACTTCAATTTAATCTTTTAAGCTTTTATCAATACAGGGTTGTTTTATTTTGAACTGCTCTGTTAAAATCAAGTAAGTTTACACAAATTCATCAATATTTTCCAAACTTATTGCATACCCACACACACACACACACACACACACACACACCTTATTACCTACATGTTGACTACTTCAATAATAGAGAAGCAAAAATCAAGATGAACACATGTACCATAAACAAGGATGATGTGGCGGTCCTGGATTCTGGATCATCAATATGATTCATGTCTTAATCAAGATATTTACCTAGTGGCTCTCTAAATATCTAAATTGTACTAATTTTAAACTGAAGTTCTACAAATGAAGAAAAATATTTTAAAATTATAAGTATTGTAGGTGTCTTAAGTATACTGGGGTAAAAACTGGGACTGAAGTTCCAGTTCAACAGTTGTCTGTTCTCCAATGCTTTCAATGGAAGTTTACCTGTTGATGAACACGAAATCTTTGAAATGTGTATTTTTAATAAAAAAAAAAACTTCTTTTGCGTGGAAATCTTTCATTATCGTTTTACCCAGTATGAGTAAATACCACAAAATTTCGGATTGCACAAAAAATGTTTTAAGTATCAATTTTTGTTACAAAATGTATGTACATGTAAAAATATGTAAGTAGTTGTAAAAATGTGTTTAATTTAACATTGATGTTGATTTTATGAGATGCATGATGTATTACTATTATTAGTGTTAAAAACGCAATTATTTTTATCCAAGTATAATACATACAATAATTACTGCCAATAACCATACATTAATTGATAAATTTTACCTATTAGTATGAAGTTTATTCGATTTCATTTGATAAGTTGATTCTAACAAATAATCATTTACTTGAAATTTAGCGCAAACAGCCGAAATGTATGGCTTAATCAAAATCAATGTTCAACTTAATTAGTTATACGAGGCAATATGATAAAAATTTGATTTAATGACCAAGATAATTTTATGGTTGATATTATAAGGCTATTATCAAATTGCAATTGTAATTCATTTCGAGAGAAATACATTTAATTTCAGAGTTACGGAATGTAGCGATAGTTAAAACCTGGAAAAAAATTCTAACGTCTCTTTCTGAATTGTTAACTGTCTTCAAATGTAATTATTTAAAATTTATTATAATTATTATGATTTTTTTCGCTATAGGCATATAGATATAATATATATAATAATAATATAAATATATTTTCATGATTTAAAACAAAATCAATAAAATATTTAAAGACTGCATGTTTCTATCAATGAAGAATGTTTTAATTATTCTCCACAGAGCTTCTCCGACTGTGTTAGCTGCCGGACACTACTGGGTCGCTTACCTACCGCTGTGTCTCTGGTCTCTAGTCTCTTTTCTCCTGAAGACAGATTTTTCGAAAATTTGAGTTAATGTTTTTCTTTTACTATGTGTGTTTGTCTTCTTCGATTTTGAGCTAGTGTATATCCAGTTTGGATCGTCTTTCTGATTTTATAGTGAATATACATACCATATATATGTAGAAAAAAGAATAAAAAGCACACTTACTAAATTATCAATACTTAGAACTGTTGTTCGTCATCAGGAGTAGACTAGAAGAGAGGACGAAGTGAGAGAGATCTCCCCTCATCGAAGGACGGATATATATATATATATATATACAACTAAAAAATGATTGATCGGGATGCGGTCAGTTTCTTCCACTTTTTAATTCAAACTCTCATTGCCGACGTTTCGATTTTATTCAAAATCTTTTTCATAGGCCTACAACCAGAGGAAAACAAGAATTTTAATACGTACATTTTTAAAACAAACAAAAGAAGTACACTATGAAAATTAAACACTTCTTTTGTTTGTGTTTTAAAAATGTACGTATTAAAATTCTTGTTTTCCTCTGTTTGTAGGCCTATGAAAAAGATTTTGAATAAAATCGAAACGTCGGCAATGAGAGTTTGAATTAAAAAGTGGAAGAAACTGACCGCATCCCGATCAATCATTTTTTAGTTGTATATCTGTCACACGGTCGAGAAGTTATTAGTGTTTATATATATATATATATATTTCACTGATAAAACGAAATACGATCCAAACTGGACACAATACGAGTTCGAGATTAACAAAGAGCACACACAAAGTAGGGAAACACACTTACAGACTCAAATTTTCGGGTAATCCGTCTTCAGGAGAAAAGAGAATGGGAGACCAAGCACGTTGTAGGCGCAACGGCAAGTAACTTGATACATATCAATTTCTCTGTATCAATTTCCCTTATTTTTTCAATTTTTTCTTTTTTATATATTTATTGTTTTCATATTCCATTAATTTAATGTAATTATAAATGATAAATTAATTATAAATTATAAATTGATTCCTGTCTACCTTATTTTCTGTGAACGGGCGCGCATGCGGCAACACTGTTGGACTCCAACCGTCTTTGATCCAGTGCGCTTGGTTTCCCTCTCTTATCTCTCTTGAAGACGGTTCAAACCGAAAATTAGAGACTGTAAGTGTGTTCTTCTGATTTCTCTATGTTTCTTTGTTTATATTGAACTATATTTGTCCGTTTTGGATCGTATTTCCAACGAAAAAAAGTGTATATATATATATATATATATCTGTCCTTCAACGAGGGGAGATCTCTCTCACTTCGTTTTTGACTCAGACGAAGACCGCTTGTTACGGTTGAAAGATGTTAGTCTTGTTTTCCTATTTCATATTGTTGTTTGATCACATATATATATATATATATATATATATATTATATTATATTTATAACAAATTTTATATAATGTAAATTTCATCATTTTTCTAATTCAAAAATTCTGACTTCTGTAAGTTCATAAAAATGTTTATTGCTTTTCTATTATTCTACTTGTATATATATTTTTGTTTTTTCACAACTGTAATATTCCATTTTGATGTTGGTTATATGTTGATGTTTATATATGATTTCTTGTCATCCTTTGTTTGTAGGCCTATGAAAAGGTTTTAAATAAAACCGAAACGTCGGCATTGAGTTTGATTTTGATCCTGGAAAATTGACCGAATCCCGATTACATTATACACCTATATATTTATATATATATATATATATATATACAATATATATAACAGGTTAAATAAATATGACTCGGTCAGTTTTCAAATCAAGCTACTGCTGACGCTTTTGTTTTATTTAAAACCTTTTTCAGATTATTCAAACTTTATTGAATAGTTAAATATAGGATACACTATAAATGTCCAGAGCCAGAGTTGAAATGTTCAAGATCGATCTAACGGGGACAAGTTACATTGGCCGAATGGTCTTAAACCCAGGTAAAGAATATTTTTGTGGATGCACAAATAATGAAAGACAAACATTTTCTCATTCTGAGGTAAAATGGATAAACCAACAAAAGTCTCCACACAAATGAAGTTTTATTCAACGCGTTTCGAACACTTTGTGTTCATCATCAGGAAGACACCAAGGATGAGTTGTTTTCACTTGACCAACTTGTCAGTACCACATCCTTGGTGTCTTCCTGATGATGAACACAAAGTGTTCGAAACGCGTTGAATAGAACTTCATTTGTGTGGAGACTTTTGTTGGTTTATCCATTTTACCTCAGAATGAGTAAATACCACACAATTACGGATTGCACAACTAATGATTTACAAACATTTTCGTTTTCGGGGGAATATATAATGGGTGACATAACACACAAAAGTTAGAATGTTTTTCAACCGTTTCTGCATAAGTGGTCTTGGTCCCTATTTATGCACTTGATGACAGTTGGTACCAAAAATGTTAGACTGTAAGTGATATTTTTGTCTAATTTATTATGTTTACTCATATTGAAGAACTTTGTCCTTTGCATATCATTTTCTCTTCGTGCAAAGTATATATGTTTACCAAATAAAATAATATAAGCAAATAAAAACGTCCTAAAACTTTTGAGATAACTTATTGCCAAAGAACTGAAAAAAAGTAAGGAAAAAGGTAAAGTTAATGAAAAAAAAAGAAAAGTGGAAAGATAGGAAAGTGGAGCGTCTTCAAAACGAAAAACTACTGCAGCGTTAGACCAGGGAAGCCGCTAAACAGCTGTTGCGCTGTGTTATCAATTACCAATTGATCTAATTCGACCCACCAGAACAGGGGTTAATGAAACATTTGAAATTATGTTTGATTAAAAAACAAGTTTAATGCTGACTTTATATTGTAAATTATTTCCGTAGCATGCCTCCAATCTGTCGAATGATCCAATTAATTAATATCTTGAAATAAAGCACTGCGTGATTGCTTGCTTAGAGTACTGTCCTACAGTTCTTAAGATGGGTTTTAAGTTTAAGACCCTTTCCAGTTTACCCTATATACCTTTAAGCTCTAAAAAGTTATGATGTATCTATATATAAATTCTCTTCGTGGCTCTGTATGTATGTATGTTTGTACCTTATGCATTCAACCTACAATGGACCTTTTTCAAAAATTCTTTTGCAAGGCACTTACTATAGGTCTTGGGGTGGTTTTAGGCTATTAAACTCTGGGGGGGCAGCCTAACCCCGGCCCCCTAAGGCCCAAAAACCTCAAAAATTTGCCAATTTTTAGTTTTTGCATTTTTTCTCAAGAAATATGGCGTCTACGGCCTTAATGCATAAAATATGAAATGTTGGAAATAAAAATCGAAAATCAGAGTTGTGGTTCATGTAATATCCCAAAAATATTATAATAGATAAGGTTTGCTGTATAACCTGTTTGTTTACATTTTGACTTTAATTGGTAATGGCGGCCGCAGGTAGGTTAATCTTTATGATAATATTTCCACACGCTTTGTTCAATTGGAAACAACCAGGTACCAGAAATTTTATTATTGTTTTCAGATTGATATTAAAGACAATTATTGTATTTTTATATGGGTTTCTTATTAACTTTAACAAAGCTTTAGCTATTATCAATAGTTTCTTAAATTTTTTTTAAAAGTTTCAAATTATAAATTCCAAACAATTATTTTTTTGCCACAAGTTTCACATAACAATTTCAACTATTAAACATTTTCTCACAAGTTTCACATTACAATTTTCAAAAATTAATTTTTTTGTCCCAAGTGTCACATTATCTTTCAAACAAATTTCATTCACAAATTGTAGATTTGACCTTCATTTTTTTAACAAGTTTCAGAATCTATATATAAATTCTCTTCGTGGCTCTGTATGTATATATGTATGTATGTTTGTACCTTATGCATTCGGCCTACAATGGACATTTTTCAAATATTCTTTTGCAAGGCACTTTCTATAGGTCTTGGGGTGGTTTTAGGCTATTAAACTCTGGGGGGCAGCCTAACCCAGGCCCCCTAGGGCCCAAAAACCTCAAAAATTTGCCAATTTTTAGTTTTTGCATTTTTTCTCAAGAAATATGGCGTCTACGGCCTTAATGCATAAAATATGAAATGTTGGAAATAAAAATTGAGCTCAAAGTTATATAATGATTTTTTGCTCTAGGATGCTTCTTTCATAGCCTAGGTACCACTAATCTCCTGAAAATGTTAAAAAACGTCCAAGGGACTGTAGATCATGAATGAAGAATCGTAAGACAAAAATGCATAAAATAATATTGAACCCAATTTTCATTTCGATCATTTCAAATTTTATACTTAAAACTTCTAGACCCGGGCAACGCCGGGTATTTCTGCTTGTTGTATATAAGAAGTACATACAGCAATGTATGTACTTGCTTATGTCCAGTTTTATCTATCGCTCTTACTCCGCATAGGAGTATTACTAAGACTTCAATGCATAGAGGGAATTTAAACTACAACCTTCATTACTTCTCATCAAATGATTCATGAAAAATTTTAATCACACTTCTTAAACACAGTAGTAATAAAAATATTTTAATCGAAGTTGAAATCCCAACGATCAATCGACTAAAGGTAGAACAAGTAATTTATTAGGGTTAAACGGCAGTTTCTCCTGTATTTTATTTCTACCTTTGTTTTATTATGTTTTCTAGCAAAATCTTTGGATATTCGAAATGTGTTCCAAATGGGTAGTAGGGAATTTCATTTCAAGAAGAAATCATTACAAACAAGAAAACAAAATCTTTGGATATTCGAAATGTGTTCCAAATGGGTAGTAGGGAATTTCATTTCAAGAAGAAATCATTACAAACAAGAAAACAAAATCTTTGGATATTCGAAATGTGTACCAAATGGGTAGTAGGGAATTTCATTTCAAGAAGAAATAATTACAAACAAGAAAACAAAATCTTTGGATATTCGAAATGTGTACCAAATGGGTAGTAGGGAATTTCATTTCAAGAAGAAATAATTACAAACAAGAAAACAAAATCTTTGGATATTCGAAATGTGTACCAAATGGGTAGTAGGGAATTTCATTTCAAGAAGAAATAATTACAAACAAGAAAACAAAATCTTTGGATATTCGAAATGTGTACCAAATGGGTAGTAGGGAATTTCATTTCAAGAAGAAATAATTACAAACAAGAAAACAAAATCTTTGGATATTCGAAATGTGTACCAAATGGGTAGTAGGGAATTTCATTTCAAGAAGAAATCATTACAAACAAGAAAACCTTCAAATTTTTCCCCTAAAAAGGGATATTTTGATACAAATAGCATGAATAGAAAAATAGTAAATATGTCTTGGTATTCTATAGACGCAACTGAATTCCAAGTCCATGTACCACGACGACTCGTTAAGAAAAAAAAAATTAACGTTCCATCCCTTTCAGTTTCTATAGTGGATCAAATACTTAGGACAAGTTTAATATAATGAACCCAATTATTTAATTTAATGACTGTTTTATAAAGCTAAACAATATTCGAAATCCTGTTTTTTCTGCCAAATTTACTGTACAACATTTACGAAACAACAAAACCAAACAATTTTAACCCAATGGAAGGAAGACATTTGATAAACTTACAATAAAAGCATAGTTTAAACTTTACTTCATAAAGAGAAAAATCATTTCCTATTGTTAATCAAAATTTTATTTGCGCAATTTATTATTAAAAGAAAAAGAGGAACTTGAGGCAGAACATCTTCACAATATTAGCAAGTTTAAAGATGGGTTTCTTGGGGATTTTTGATCTTCAAGAAAGCTATCGTTGAACTTTAAGAATCAGTGTTGAGAAGTTATATCAATAAGATTAGCAAGGATAAATACACAGAGAAGTAGGGCTAAAATCTACGGTATATAATTCAGTTTCCAATGCTTTAACCAAACTTTAAAGGGAATCTTAGTAGTCAGGGACCTCATTTCAAACGTATTACAAATAATGTTATAGAGAGACATTTTTAAGTTTATTAATAAGCTGTATATTGATTTTGATTGAATCTAAAATGGAACCAATCAAGGGAGTTCAAATACGGATGGAACACTTAGAAAATTTGTAACATATTGCTAAGCATGGAGCAAAGAGTAAAATATATTTTAAAAGTTTTTATAAGATCAAAAATCTATGGAAGAGAAGAAAATGTTAACATCAAATGTGGGATTGTTGAACTATTAATTTCTCTCAAGGGTCACTATTCAGAAGTTTTCAGAAGAAATGCCAGTCACTGAGTAGTACTTCCATTTCATTTATGTAACAAGTATTATACAAACTATGAATAATCACACCGTACTGTAAACTTTGAACAGTGAGAAAATGGAGAATACAGACGAGTACAGACACAGAAATAAGGAAAGACTGTCACCTCCTTATCACGAGGACAGCAACGTGTTCGCAGCCATTTGCTCTCTTTCCTTGCACTTTAAACTACCACTCTTGCCTCCCTTCTTCATACCACTCCAGATATTCTCCATCAGTTGTTTCAATTTCAGCGGGACTACGATGAGGACCGCCTACTTTGGTTGAAAAATCTTATTTCTCTCATTCTTACTGCGGTTAAAACGTTGATTTTTAATTCACGTATTTAATGTGAAATCGTGTTATATCTGTTCAGATCCCAAATAAATAAGATTTCGGGCAGTTGATTAAACCCTTTTTTATTTTTGTTCTTTGCTATAATATATATTTGATTTGAACCGTTGTCAGGAGAGATAGCTGAGGGAAACTAAGTGCACTGGTGCAGAAAGATTTCAAACCTTAAATTAGGGATAGTAAGAGTTTATTTTTAATTTATCTATGTTTCTTTGTTCATATTGAACTTTAGTTGTCCGTTTATGATTGGTTTATATATAAATATATATTATAAACCTTAATAAGGGTTATATAATGTATATATGTCACACGCAATATATATATACAAAACTATAGTTTATCGGGACTCGGTCAGTTCTTCAGGTTAAAATTAAACTCTCATTCCCAACGTTTCGGTTTTTATTTAAAACCTTTTTCATAGGCAGAAGTATAAATTTTGAAACAGAAAAACTAAGAATTACATTACAGATTATTTTACAAAGAAAAATAATTTGTAATGTAATTCTTAGTTTTTCTGTTTCAAAATTTATACTTCTGCCTATGAAAAAGGTTTTAAATAAAGACCGAAACGTTGGCAATGAGAGTAAAATTGAACCTGAAGAACTGGCCGAGTCCCGATAAACTATAGTTTTGTTTCTATTCTACGGTCCATACTTTTATCAATATTTATATATACAAACTCACCACAATATAGATCAGTGACATACGTAAAGGGACTGACGGAACAAATTAGAAAAATACTTAAGGAAGCTAACTTTAAAATAACATATAAAGTAAAGAAAAAATTAAATACATGCATTTTTACTAACACCAAATCACCTATCAACAAACTAATTAAATCAATATAATATATTCTATTCTTTGCAATAATTGTAATAATGTATACATAGGTAAAACCAAACAGTATCTAAACGATAGATTAGCATTACACAAATCAAATTTTAAAAATAAAAAAATGTTTTGTGCCTTAGCCTCTCACGCAATTAAAAATCAACACACATTTAAATTTGATAATGCATCAATTTTAGATTATGAAACTTCATACAATAAAACATTGATCAAAGAAATGATACATATCAAAATTACTAATAATACTTGCAATTGAAAAACTGACACCGACAATTTAAGAAGGATTTATAGTTCCATCATAAATAGTTAAAGTTATAATGTTATCTAGTTTATATTGCTATGAATGATTGTATTATAAAAAACAGTGTTTCAATAATATGTCGCTGGGTAGCAGCACATGTAATGACAGATAACGGTTATGTTGGTACGGTAACAGAAGCTAGCCTTGAGTAAGTTTTTTAAATTTGTTATGCTGATTTTAAAGTAGAAATGACAAATGTCCATTGTCTTATGTTTTTTGTTAGTTTATAGCCCTGAGGATGTCTTAGAATAAAGACGAAACCATATATTAACAAAGGTAATATTAATAAAGGTAATCTATATATTAACCCTGACCAAATTCCAAGAAGAAGAAAAAGTGTTTGTTAGTAATTTGTGGTCAAGAAAACAGTACCGTATATATATATATATATATATATATATATATATATATATATATATCAGTTGGGTTTTTGACTCTGACGAAGACCGCTTCTTACGGTTGAAAGATCTATCTTAGTCTTGCTTTCCCATTTTCTTATTGTGGTTTGATCATTGATTGTTATTTCACGTGTTTATGTGAAATCTTTATATTATATATATATATATATATATATATATATATATAAGTGCATAGACCAACAAGTAAAAATAAAATAAAAACAAATATAACAAACTGTAGAAATATTTTCATTTTTTTTTTGACATTTTACTAATTTTTTTGATATATATTCAACAAGTAAAAATAATTGATTATCTTTTGTTGTTGCTGTTTAATCTAATTACATTAAAATTTTCATATTTGGAAAATATATGTACATAAAGTTCAATGTAGGTAAAGTTTTCATCAAAAAAGTATATATTGTATATATATAAGTGCTATGTTATAGCTAAGGTAGCACATAGGTAAATTTGTATTTAAAGTTTTGCTGGACCGTTTCATTTAATTGATAATATATACATAAAATTAATCGAAAAACAAAAAAAGGCTAAAACATAATTCTGTATTTCGATACTTTTGTTTACCAGCGAAATATATTATGCTTACGAGAATGAAATAAACTATTTTAAAAGTAATTTATTTCCTGAAAACAAATAATACAAAAATATAGGAATACATTGTAATTTTAATTTTTTCATTTGATTTATTGTCTTTATAAATTGTTTATTTTGATTTCATTTATATATATATATTTGAACAAATATAAACTGTAGATAGTATTTATTATTTGTTTATGTGCACTTGTCCTAGTTTCTATTGTCTGAAGTCTTGCATTATTGATCGACCACTAATGAGGTAATCGGGTCATTGAGTTGCTTCGGATGGTATACACAATAATATTGATCGCGCCCTTTAATCATTTAACTATATTTAAAAAAAAAAGAAAACAAACTACATTGAAGACAAATTGATTGGAACGACTTGATTACTTTTGTTTACTCTGTAATTTTGTTTAAATCTCTTGGTTTAGTATACACTGAAGGTGTCGTTCGTAATAATTTGCAGTTTAGATCAATCAAGTGACCTTGAGGAAAATCATAGCTTTGTTCCCTGATATAATTTCTGCTAATTCATTGGCATATAATTTTCTCCCATGTTGACTTAAGCACTATACAATGATGCAACGTAATTGATCAAAATTGGAAAAAACTGGTATTCCTTTTTTTTTTTTAATTATAAATTTCTAGATATGCGTAATAGGCCTTTACTTTTCTTAGTAAATGTCTTGAAAACAAACAAGACTAACTACATCGTTATTGTAGAAATGTTTTTTTTTTAATTTTTTATAACACATTTGATTATTATTTTAGTAACTGGAGCAATGATGTTTGGAAAAGCGTTTGGTTTGCGACCATGTTGAACAAGCCACAGTTTGAGGCATCACTCTCTTGAGGACAGCAAGTAATAAAAATAATCTGACCTAAGACACACTCGACTTCTAGCTGTCCATTATAAACTACTCCTCCCCACACCCGGCATTTACATGAGCTAACAAATTCATAGCAGTGATTTATTTTGAAATGTTATTTCTATTTAAAATACTGAAATACTTATTTATTATTTTGTATTGTCAAGCTCCTGTGATAAATTTCAAAGTAATATCAATTTGTTATAATTAAACCATCAAATCGAAATGTATTTACGTATATAAACAAAGAATTAAAAGGAAGGTAACACAGAAATAGAAACAGGCATAACTCACTTCTATATTTTGACGATTCTTGTCATACGGAAGTGAGTTCTGTCTCTTTCTATCTCTGTGTTACCTTTGTTTCAACACATTTTTATTTTAAAGTCCGTTGAACTGTTTCATTAAATTGGTTTATGTATATATATATGTCTTGTTAAATTGTATGCCTACTTTTAATCTCACAACTTTTCTACTGAATCTCTCGATTTCTCTAATACACTTTCTCCATTTTTGTGGTACAAGATAGATTAGTTGACCAAAGTTTTTATTTACATAGCCCGACATGTTTCGGTCCTCACTGACCATTATCAAGGATTATAGTTGTACAGAATCTTAAATAAACTATACATAACTAAACATAACTTAAAAACATTTATAATTAAATTAACACTACATATTACATTCAACGCCTTAATTTTGTGATAACTAAAAATGGTTAGATGACAAGGAGAGGTTATACACAGGCAATGGTTACCAAGTGTAGAGTTCCTTGTGCAAATCACAGAGGGCAGGCAATCTCATCACATTTCTGGCTTTTCATCTTTCCTTCGTATAATTTTAAAATTCGTCTAAACGCTTCACCTTGCTTGTTCAAGGCAGGTTGTTTCTCCATAATGAATAATGCTTCAATTATGCGTAATCTTGTTTGGTCATTTTCCTGTTGCAGGATCCTTGTGTTGTTAATTAGCATTTCTTTAGTTAACTTAATGCCATGGGCAATTAAGGCATGTTCCTTGGGTCCACCTTAAGTGAGGTGCATTGTCAACCTTCTCGATAATGTAGTAGTAGTAGAACCAACATATGTAGATTGTAGGGACTCACAGTTCCCTGTGTTACATTGATACTCGTACACTATGTTGGTTCTTTGGAGTGTTGACTTCTTCTGAAGGTTATTCCTAATTACCATGCTCGCTGTTGTTGAGCCTCTATAAAAAATCTTCAGTTTTAGCTGATCGTCAGGACTGAGGCAGGTTGTATTGGCCGTTATTATCCCCTTTAGTACACGTTCATCTACCTTATGAGCCTCTGAATATTGATTATTATAATATATTGTAAAAGTTGTACCTTTATTTTCGATTACATTTTGAAGATCACTGTTCCGGAGCCTGTTTATGGTACTTCCTAAGATTGAGTCAAACCGTTTGTTGCTGTAACCATTATTAATGAGGACTTGTTTAATAATAATAATAATAATTAATAATTAATAATAATAACCTCTCCTTGTCATCTAACCATTTTTAGTTATCACAAAATTAAGGCGTTGAATGTAATATGTAGTGTTAATTTAATTATAAATGTTTTTAAGTTATGTTTAGTTATGTATAGTTTATTTAAGATTCTGTACAACTATAATCCTTGATAATGGTCAGTGAGGACCGAAACATGTCGGGCTATGTAAATAAAAACTTTGGTCAACTAATCTATCTTGTACCACAAAAATGGAGAAAGTGTATTAGAGAAATCGAGAGATTCAGTAGAAAAGTTGTGAGATTAAAAGTAGGCATACAATTTAACAAGACATGCATAACGAAGGTCTGCTCCCGAAATATACGTATATATATATATATATATATATATATATATAACAGATTCAATAATATATCAACCGTTTGATAGAATAGGTGTGTTCTCTAATCGGGGTTCGGTCAATTTTCCAGGATAAAAAATCAAACTCTCGTTGCCTCGTTGACCGAACCCCGATTAGAGAACATATATATATATATATATATATATAATATATATATATATATATAACTTTAAATTACATAAAAAAACATAGAAAAGTTAAAAGCACACCTTATGGGTCTCTAACCGTCTCTGCACCAGTGCACTTGGTTTCCCTCTCTTATCTCTCCTGATGACGGTTCAACCAAAAATTAAAGACTGTAAGTGTGTGCTTTTAATGTCTCTCTTTTTATTTATGTACATTGAACTATATATATATATATGTGTGTGTGTGTGTGTGTGTTCTCTAATCGGGGTTCGGTCAATTTTCCGGAAAATTGACCGAACCCAGATTAGAGAACACATCTATTCTATGAAACGGTCGATATATTATTGAATCTGTTATATATATAGAGTTCAATGTAAATATATATATATATACCAATTTAGGGACCAGACCTTCATTTACACATATTTCACTAAACCGTTTGCCTCTTTTAATTCTTTGAGACCTTTAATTTTCTGATTAAAGATTTATAATGACAGAGAAGAGTGTAAATAAATTCCCCAAATGTTTTAATTTTGTATTCCATGTTTTTTTTTTCAACCATCACTGTACTACTTATTATGCAGACTAGTTTCTGTCATCATTAACTATTATGAATGTAAAATCAAATTAGTGGTAAAAGCAAATAACTACACTAAATGGCATTTCTAGCTATGTGTAGTATGTACTTTATTTATGAGGGATAAAACTGTCTTCATATCTTTTAAAAAACTCTGGTAGAAAAAGAATTTCCGATTATATTTCTAGCTTATTATTTGTTAAAAAAAAAAGAAAAGCAGAACTCATTTATTTCTGTTCTCATTTATAATTCAGACTAAATTTAGTGTTAATTATCTTTTTTTTGTTTTGATTTATAACTGCATTAAATTAATCAGAGCTCTTCGAAGTTTACTTATCACTATTTCAAATATTTCTTTCAAATTGTAGTCCTTAAGGACAATTCATAAGAGGATTGCAACTGATATATATATATATAAACATAACCAGAAATACAACTTTTTTAATCAAATTATGTAGGATAACTTTAACATTTAAAAAAAACAACAATTCTTTCCGACGATACGTCTAAGGAAGTTGAGTATAGTGTCAAGAACTGGGGGTTACGCATCTTCAATATGAAATTGGGTTATGTAACTCATTTTGTTTTTGTGATCCTGTGCTCATGTACATACACATAGACAGGGATGGACACACACACACACACACACACACACACACACACACACACACACACACACACACACACACACACACACACACATACAGTGCACTTGGACTTTATGAATACCCGGTATATTTGAATATATATTTAATAATTACATAACAATAAAAGGTGAAATGTGACTTTTAGTGAATAAAGCAGTGTTTTTCTAAACCTGGTATGAAACACAGTGTTCATTTATATAGTTTGAAATAACAAAAAAAGAAACGGATAAATTGATATGTTAGAGGGTTTTTCTTATTATTTATACATACACAACTTGTTGCATAGAAGTTTCAGTTCAACCTCTTGGCTTGTGGTAATTAAGCGCCTGGTGTTTTTTTTATAAATATTCTTGACGTCTAAGGTGAACACCTGAGGTTTTAAATCTTGGTACTGATTGTAGGTTTTTTATGTGAGAGATTTACTTGTACTGTCTGGCCTTCAGGGTGGACGCAAAGCCCTTCGGGGCCAGTACAAAGGGTGATACAATGGGATGTACCGCCAACCTGACAATGTGACCCACTCATAGTTAACATGACTGCCTATTGACGAGTGAGCCACACATTTCGTTCCTAGAACAACACTGAAAACTTTGACTGCTAGGTTTGAAAAAAAAACAAACTAATCTTCAAGTCTTAGACATTTTGTTCACATGATTATAAATATATAATACCTTAAATATTTTAGAAAAATAATCAAATAATCTTTGCTTTTGTAATTATTGCAATATATAAAACAATTTTTTATTTTATCTTAAATAGTTGTCTTTAAAGATCTTCTTGTAAACAAATGGAATTAAAATGTGCAGCAGCTTCTGCATTTACGACCTTTTTGCTGATAGCGTTGACTTTCCTTATTATCTTACGATGTTCTGGAGGTAATTTCCATATATAATGGGCCAGAGACATGTCAACGTGATCTGTACATTAGTACACCAAGAAATAGAAAAGTCAACACAGGTACTTATTAACAATGGATACTCCGACATTGAAGTCACCAAAGCAGTAAAGTCATTCTTGGATAAATGGTACACTAGTAAAATACAGTCTCCAGCCTCTGGTGAGTGTCTAACCCTCCACTATCGTGCATATATGCATAGTGAATTTAAACAAGATGAAAGAGCCCTCCACAAATAATAAAAGAACACGTAAAGCCTACAAACGAAATACATAGTTTCAGCTTAGAATCTATTATAAAAGCAAGAAGACTAGTGAACTTGTGCTCTCAAATAAACCGAAAGTCGACACCCAAGACCTTCAACGCAGCCACCTAGTATACCAGTATTCTTGTTCAACAGGGGACTGAGCAATCCTGAACTCTAAGTATATTGGGATGACTACACCGAAGCTCTCAAGACGTCTGACTGTGCATCTCTCGACAGGAGCCCCTAAAAAACATACAGAAGAAGCTCACGGGATTAAACTCACTAGAGAAATGTTAGTTGAAGGAACTTCCACCCTGCAATACAATAATGACAAGGATAGATTAGCTGTCCTGGAAGCCCTCTATATCAAAGACACTAATCCTACCCTCAATATCCAAAATCATGACCTTAATATTATTCCAAGTAGCACCGCTTTCGATAATTGTTTCAAACTTGTTAGAAAGCCAGAATCTAGTAGTGTTTGCAACAATTGAGGGTCTAACCTGAACGTTGTCGCAACCCTGCTAGAACCTGCTTTTGGTTTTGTATTCACTTGTATTGTTTCCTGTTTTATTTCCTGTTTTTATTACGTTAAAATAGTTATGTTCAGTTTTTTCCTTTTTTATTTGAGAATTGTTATATTCACTTAATAGGATTTTGACAAAATATAAGACCCGAAGATGACCTATGATGGTCGAAAGCTTGTCTGTTCTTGAACATGTGAGTATTTATTAAAGTCGTTGTTTAACACATGCTTTCTTAATAGTTTTGCTTGTCACGTTGACTTGTCTCTGGCCCATTATATATGGAAATTACCTCCAGAACATCGTAATATATATATATATATATATATATATATATATATATATATAATTAAAGTTACAGCTAGAGAACACAAGAAAAAGGACGAACACTCACAAATCTCGATAATTTCGGCGTCTTGCCGTCTTCAGGAGAGTAGAAAAAAAGAAAATAAAAGGAGAAAGAATGAAGGAACGGAGACGTAAATGCGTCCACTGGCCGATATATATATATATATATATATATATATATATATATATATATATATATATATATATAACTCAAAACTCGAAAAAAACGATCCAGACTAGACGCAAATCAGCTCAAAAACGAAGAAAAGCAACACACAGAGAAAAAAAGTCTCTTTCTCTGGTGTTGCTTTTCTTCGTTTTTGAGCTGATATATATATATATATATGATTGGTTATACACGACTGAATATTGTCGATCGATGATCTTCTTCTCCAACTTTTCTTCTCCAATATTCAGTCGTGTATAACCAATCATGTATAAAGGAAGGACTGCTACCGAAGTACACTAATATATATATATATATATATATATATATATATATATATATATATATATTATATATATATATATATAGTTCACATAGGAAAGAGAAAACACAAATAAAAACACACACAAAAGACTCAAAACGATATTTCGACAGTCGTCGTCATCGGGTAGAAGTAGTTTATATATATATATATATTGTACAAAAACTTTCTCAATAATAATACAAAATTATTTAGGTAAATATTATCGATAGCTGTAACCAATATTTTAATTAAGTAAATATTTATTATAATAGCAAGTGCATTACATTTTTGTTGTGTTTGCAATAAAAACCGGAATCCAGAGGTTGTTTGCATGAAAATCCCATTTAAAAGCAGCTTCAGAGAACAGTCGAATGCAAGCTAAGTATTAAGTATTTGAAAGCCATCAAAGTGCCTTTGGTTATACATTGCTAGCATTTTTTGAGGCTTGGTAGCGGAACAAATCTTCCTTCAGAGTTAACTCTTAATGCTTTCATACTTTCATATTATTTTGTCATTTAAATTATACCTGTAATGAAAATGACATTGCGGTTGTTTTGAATCCTATAAACTATAAAAAGGTTCATGTAGTTATATCAAAGTATTTATAAAAAGAACGCAAATTAAATATTCGTTAAACATTCATTTTGGTTTATTAAAAGAACAAAATTTATATTTATTTGTGCAAATATTAGACCATGAAAAGGCCTAAAAAATGAAATTAGGCCATTAAAAGAATGTATAAGGTGACAGTCATTCTGTTTGAATCAAAACATTACGCATTCAGGAAGTCCTTGTTTATATTTATGTTTTCTACTCGATAAAAATTAATTTAGTTATTGTCAATATTTCAGCGATATAGAAACAAATTACAATGCATATCATTTGACAGAATATTGTTTTTACATGATTTTGGGTATAATCTACGCGACAAGCATACGTTCCTTATATTAATGGTAATAGTGTGTAGTATTGTGTTATAGGAATACACTAAGACAAACCATTTAACAAGATGTTTTAAGATACTTATTGTATGTTAGGAGGATACTTCTGACGTATTAACTGTTGTTGTTAGAAGTGCTATTAAAGACATATATTTTAATGCTAGTTCATTTGATTTGTGTAAATTTCAAAGAATACCTTTATGAATATACTTTATAGTAGGAAGTATATCTGTGTGATGGCACGTTCAGAATAATCACTACTAATTTTAAAAAAAAAAAACTTGATTCTAAAAGAAAGAATGAATCTAAAGAAAAGTTGATTGGTTAGGGCTGGAGCGGTATCTAAAGAGAATCGACTAAATACTGTTTGAGGGAAGGCAGTGTTGGCAGGGCCGAGGGGCTACACTGCGTGCTCACCTGCCATCGTCCACAGAATGCCTCTTACTTTTATTACTCCGCTATCTCGTCCATTGGCTACTCATTCCATGTTTTATCATAGAAGCCATGATTAACGTACAGGATCAGAATAGGGCTCTTTGTATAAAATGTTCGCATTTTTCATCAGAACAAACATATGTAACGAATAAGGAATATTTTAATATAAATAACAGCCATCCTCCAGTGAATATTTTACTACAATGTTAGAAAAAAAAATAATTGTTAAAAAACTTTAAATTTTTTTTAAAAAAAAATAAATTATTGTGAGGATATAACGTCAGCACTAACGCACAGTATTTTAATGTTGCATTTATGATCAAATATCCACAAGGGTTCTCTAATGTACAAATACATAATATAGTAATTAAATGAAATGGTCCAGCGGACTTTTAAATAAATATGAATTATAATGAAGGTAGCATACAGATAGACGTAGGAATAACTGACTTCTATATTTCGACGACCGTCGTCATCAGGAGGCGAAGAGCCTTGCTGGAAGGCAGGGTGGCGACTCAAGGCAAGGCGAGTCACCGCCCTGCAGGACTCTTTACCTCCTGATGACGATGATCGTCGAAATATAGGATTGAGTTATTCCTGTGTCTATCTGTGTACTACCTTCGTTTCAATTCATTTATATTTACATATATAAATTATATATAATATGAGCTATCCGCTTATTTATATATAGTAAAATATATGAATGAACCGCAGTCTTTAAAATAGGATTTAGCTAAGTGATATGTTACATAATAATAATAGACGTTTATAATACATATACATTATACAGAGTAAAGATATCAAGGAAAGAAAGAAGCCATTCGTGGAAACGTGAAAAGGAAATTAAAGAGACGATTATCTGTAGTTAAACAGAAAAGAGCAAAAAATAGTACATTCTGTTGTGAATATTCTGCAATTTGTGATGATCCCTTCTTGACTTCCTTTTCACTTTTGTGGCTTTACTTTTCATTGTTTCTTTGATCTCTTCACACTGTATACTCTTATATATATATATATATATATATATATATATATAATAAAATAAAAAAACGAAGGAAACACACAGAAAGACACAGACATAACTCACATCGATATTTCGACAATCGTCGTCATCAGGAGGTGCGAAGAGCGAAGAGCGAAGAGTCCCGCAGGAAGACAGGGCGGTACTGAACTCGGAAACCGCAGCCAGTACCCCACCACTTACCACCAAGCGGGGGAAGGGAGGGAAGGAAATGAAGAGCCAAATTAAGACGTAAAAGGAACGAGTAAAAATGATAACATTAAAAAATTATAAAAAAGTAGATAAATCAAATTAAAATTAATAAAAATAATAAATAAAAAGTAAAATAAAAAATAATAAATAAATAAATAAAAAATAATAAATAAAAAATAATAAATAAATAAATAAATCATAAATAATCCCGGACTCAACCTCAACCGATAATTTATTTATGATTTATTTATTTATTTATTTATTATTTTTTATTTATTTATTTATTATTTTTTATTTATTTATTTATTATTTTTTATTTTACTTTTTATTTATTATTTTTATAAATTTTAATTTGATTTATCTACTTTTTTATAATTTTTTATAGTTATAATTTTTACTCTTTCCTTTTACGTCTTAATTTGGCTCTTCATTTCCTTCCCTCCCTTCCCCCGCTTGGTGGTAAGTGGTGGGGTACTGGCTGCGGATTCCGAGTTCAGTACCGCCCTGTCTTCCTGCGGGACTCTTCGCTCTTCGCTCTTCGCACCTCCTGATGACGACGATTGTCGAAATATCGATGTGAGTTATGTCTGTATCTTTCTGTGTGTTTCCTTCGTTTTTTATTTTATTGTAAAAAAGTCCGCTGGACCGTTTCTTTTAATTGTGTATATATATATATATATAATATATATATATATATATATATATATTATATATATATATATATATATATATATATATATATATATATATATATATGTATTATATATGGTTCAATATAAACAAAGAAACATAGAGAAATCAAAATAACACACTTACAGTCTCCAACCTTCGGTTTGAACCGTCTTCAGGGAGATAAGAGAGGGAAACCAAGCGCACTGGTTCAGAGACTGGTTGGTCTCCAACCGTCTCTGAACCAGTGCGCTTGGTTTCCCTCTCTTATCTCTCCTGAAGACGGTTCAAACCGAAGGTTGGAGACTGTAAGTGTGTTATTTTGATTTCTCTATGTTTCTTTGTTTATATTGAACTATATTTGTCCGTTTTGGATCGTATTTCCAACGAAAAAAAGTGTATATATTATATATGTATATAATATATATACTAGCTGATCTACCCGTCTTTACCAGGGAAACAATTTAATTCCAACTCTAATAATAAATTACATGAAACGGAAACCATTTAAATTTTCTATAGTTCCGTTACACTTAACTTTTTTTGAGATAAACGAAATTATTACAGAATTAAAATTATAGATTACGCAAAAAAAGATATAATCGAACACTGATTTAAATTGCACACATTGTCTAATACAATTGGTAGTTGATAGATTAGATTAAACAAATAATAAAAAGAATATTTTTTTCCGAACAATATATCAAGAAATGTTGAAAGAAGTCTCAGCTCATTAAATGTGATATGTCATACCTGTTAAATATAATGACACGAATTTTAAACGCACAAATCGTTTCAATTAGGAGCCAGATAGTTGAAACTCTAAACCGTATCACATTACATTCCATTCAATAATTTCAATTTGAAGACTTGACACAGTTTTAAATGTTTAATTAAAACTATATCAGTAAACTAAAATGTCTCTTAAAAGTTTGAATAATAATATTTTGATGAAATATTATTTGCTTATGAAGAAGCATTGTATTGAAAAGTGTCAATTGAGTTCTAAATGTTGAATTCTAAATATATTTTTCTTTATGTAATGATAAGAGTTATTATGTTAAGAACTGTATTTATATCCACAAATACATACAGTGATTAAGTTTTATATATGTACATTTTGATTTGAATATTTCTTCATCCATTTTTTATGCTGTATATATTCCCTTAAAGTTTTACTGATTTAGATATTCATAAACATCTTCTAGTTAGATATCATCGATATATATAACTTATCATTTTGCCTATATGGAGTAGGGCCGGATACTAATTACTAATAATTAAATATTTTAAACAAACGAATTAATCAATCAGGAATAAATAAAGAAGCCTTACAATTATTAAACTTAAACAAAATACTTTAACTATTCTTTTAAGATTAGAATAAATGGTTCTAATACTATCATTATTATTCATAATACTATTATGCACACTTAAAGTTAATAAGTTATTATTTAACGCATAACTTTCTTTAACGCTTAAAGCAAGTTAAAGCAATTAGATATGAAAAGTTAATTGTAAACTATTGATAATAACTAAAGCTTTGTTAAAGTTAATAAGAAACCCATATACAATTACTATAATTGTCTTTAATATCTATCTGAAAACAATAATAAAATGTATGTACCTGGTTATTTCCAATTGAACAAAGCATGTGGAAATATTATCATAAAGAATAACCTTCCTGCGGCTGCCATTACCAATTAAAGTCAAAATGTAAACAAACAGGTTATACAGCAAACCTTATCTATTATAATAGTTTTGGGATATTACCTGAACCACAACTCTGATTTTTAAAAAACTTTACATAAACCTTCTCGGGGATATACCTAATAATTTTCTAAATTTTCACGGCGATTGGATATATGGTTCTTGAATCTATTGAGTACAAACAAACAGATATACATTCATATATATATAACATCTCCTCCCCATCCTTTACGTACGATACATAGATGATATTTTTTTCTTGTGGCCCCATGGTAAGCACGAGTTAGATCAGTTCCTTACGTCATTTAATTCCTTCTCTTCATCTATTTCCTTTACTCATCATGTGTCCAATAACCTTATTACATTTTTGGATGCCAGCGTCACCTACGATGGGGGTCATCTTTCTACATCGGTCCATATCAAGCCTACTAACGCCCAGAAGTACCTTCATTTCAATAGTTGCCATCCCTCCCACATAAAAAAAGCTATCCCCAGATCATTGTCCATACGCCTCCATAAAATTTGTAGCAGAATAAAAGATCGTTCCTTCCAAATAGATTTATTGAAACAGAAATTTTCTGACCGAGGATATCCTTCTAATTTCATTAACAACCGTATAGTCCCTGCAGACGTTCATCATAATTCAGGTCCTAGGAGGGATTGCAGTGACTCTAATTTCCTCATCACCACTTATTTTCCTGGTGCTCATAGGCTGGGTGCAGTTGTCAGGGAGTTTTTCCCTATACCTTCTTCCTCCTCCTGTACTTCTTCAGTCTTTAGTGAGGCACCTTCCATTTCCTATCGCAAACCTGCTAATCTTCAATCTATCTTCTCTCACATCTCTTCTCCTAAGCCTCCAAAAACTGCTGGTGGTATGGTTCAATGTGGACGTCGTGGGTGTCTTACTTGTCCTATCATCAATCCTGTTCCTTCCTTTACCTCTGTCCATAGTAAACGCACCTACCCTATCTCTCACAAGACCTCTTGTACCTCTGGTAACTGCGTTTACCGTTTGGATTGCACCCAGTGTGATTCTTTTTATGTGGGTTTGGCTTCCACCAAGCTAAGCCTGCGTATGAATAATCACAGGTCATCCGTTGGCAAACGCAGTGACCTTCCCGTTGCTACTCATGCCAGCTCTGACGGACTCAGTTTTAATGACTGTTTCCGTGTACAGGTCCTGAGGCAGATTGATCAGACTAATTCGAAAGTTACTCTGAGAGCTTCAGAAGAAGCACTTATTAGTCTTCTGGGCGGTAGATCGGCTCCTGGGCTTAACCTCAATCGTTGATTTTTTTTCCTCTTATTTTTTAGTTATTATCAGCTTTTAATTTTATTTTAGTTAAATGTTTTCATTTTTTAATTTTTATTTGGCTTGTATCTCTTTATCTTCCCTGTCTACCTTTCCTCGGAAAGTTGGCTACCCTGTTTGAGTGCTTCAGTTCGAACGCCAAGTCAGTCGTTATCAGCCTTTGGAGCGATTCACTTCTTTTCCTGAAGACGAGGACATCGAAATATAGTAGTGAGTTCAGTGATTTCCTTTCTATGTGTTCTTTTTAAATTCTAGTTCATATATATATATATATATATATATACCCAATTGAGGGTTTTTGACTCTGACGAAGATCGCTTGTTACGGTTGAAAGATGTTAGTCTTGTTTTCCCATTTCATATGGTGGTTTGATCATTGATTGTTATTTCACGTGTTTATGTGAAATCTTGTTAACACTGATATATGTATATAAAACAGTCCACATCGGTTTTAAGCGATGAACAAAAAAGGATAATAATAAATATTTTGTTGGTTTTATTTCTCAAGAAACATTTATATGTGTGTTGTAGAGCGTCAGAAGTAGCTTCAAGAGAAATCGAATTCGGATAATGAAACTATGAAATAAAACTAATATTATTCATATTAATATATCTTCAATAAATGAAAAATCAATCTAAAAGGTATGATCTTTTGCATGACTGAAAGGTGAATTAGTCCATTTGTTGATGTAATGGTTATATCGGCTATGTATAATGTAAAGGAGTCTCTTGCAAATATAGGCAAGATGAACGAGCAGTTCAAAAATACATTAACAATAATGGGTAACAATTAATGAAGCCAACAGACTATAGGTCACAATTTATTATAAAAATGTCGTTTTGCATAAACAACTCAATCATTTAGTATGTTAGAACTCTTGTTTAATCAATCAATTAAACAAATTAATTTTAATTAATTTAATTTTAATTTTATATATATATATAAGGGGATCTGCGAAGCCTTAATTCCAGCTATACTGTAACTGCAACTAAGCTCTCGAGACGTCTGTGTATCCAACTTTTTACTGGAGCATTAAAAAACCATGACAGGAAGCCGTCGGGCTCAAAATCTCTGACTAATGCTGGTGGAAGAAACCACAGTCGTGCTTTGTAATACGATAGTAAGTAGATTTACTATTCTTGAGGCCCTTTACACCAAAGTATAGCTCCTAGTTTAATTTTCAAAATAATATCTTTAATGTTACCCCTAGTTATAAAATCTTTTACAATAGCGTTAAACTACACAGAGGTACTTACAGAGAGGTAAGTTATAGTAATAATAACAATTGTTGAGAGTTCCCTTTCCTTGATAAGGCCAGTCGAGTGACCCTTGTAACTCTGCTTCAACATTCTCATCTCTCTTATAATACCTCTTGTTATAGTCTATTTTTTTCTAATTTTATTGGATATAGATTACTTGTGTAAAGCTGAAGATTACCAATGATGTTTAAAAACTTGTTTTAGTCTGTTAGTTACAGTAACAAATTGGTTTTTAATCTTTTTCATCTGATTTCGTAGTGTACACACATAAATACTGCATTATTGTTTTTTTTTTCACGTCTCTCAATAAATTAATTTTGAAATTACCACAAACCGAAAACAAAATAATGTGAAAATTGGAAGCAATCAGGAGAAAAGTCGTTAATCAAGAAGCTACTGCATATTTTGGTTCAATATATCTTAGAGAAGATTTCAGCCCACTTATATATATAAAGCTGGTATGGTTCTCAGTTCATAAAACTAGAAATCATTTTCCCAATATTTTCCTTCTTAAGGTTGTATGGTTTTTTCGGGTAGCTGTTGAAAAGTGCGGGTAAGACACCTCGGCAATTTGGTAGTCGTCATTCCGATATACTGTGTTACTTGGGCTTCTCAGATCTCGGTGTTACGTGTGTATTGGTACACCAGGTAACTTTGCATCAATACATGCTTTATATATATGTATCAATGATCAAACCACAATATGAAATGGGAAAAAAAGACTATGATCTTTCAACCGGAACAAGCTTTATTCGTCAAAGTCAAAAACCCAACTGACTGATTGTTATTTCACATGTTTATTGTGAAATCTTGTTTTATATATATATATCAATGCTGTCTATGTGTACATTATGTAATAACTTATATATATATATATATATATATATATATATATAAAGATTTCACATAAACACCTGAAATAACAATCAATGATCAAACCACAATAAGAAATGGGAAAACAAGACTAAGATCTTTCAACCGTAACAAGCGGTCTTCGTCAGAGTCAAAAACCCAACTGAGTTGAAAGATCTTAGTCTTGTTTTCCCATTTCTTATTGTGGTTTGATCATATATATATATATATATATATATATATATATATATATATATACGAGTTCGAGATTAACAAAGAGCAACACACAAAGTAGGGAAACACACTTACAGACTCAAATTTTCGGGTAATCCGTCTTCAGGAGAAAAGAGAATGGGAGACCAAGCACGTTGTAGACGCAACGCAAGTAACTCCCATTCTCTTTTCTCCTGAAGACGGATTACCCGAAAATTTGAGTCTGTAATTGTGTTTCCCTACCTTGTGTGTTGCTCTTTGTTAATCTCGAACTCGTATTGTGTCCAGTTTGGATCGTATTTCGTTTTATCAGTGAATATATATATATATATAAAACATATGTAGTTAAAAATGATATGTTAGTACCCATGTAGTTAGTACCCATATAAAAATAAACATGAAATGTTTTAGAAACTCCCAGAATATTTCATCTGAATAATTATAACGAATTAATTACACACATAGGGTGATTAAATGAGCATAGTTGATATTTATGTATAATTTAATGTTAATATTTTTGAAAAAAGACAACTGTTAATGACTTGTTTATAATTACCTGACACTGTTTTGCTATACTTCTATTGCACTAAGCACGCAATACTATATCTAGCCAGAATAAAACGTTAGCCTTTTTAATATAAATAGACCTTGATGTGTTAATATTTGATGACATCGTTCTATTTGTGAAGTGACATTTAGCGAACAAGTCCATCGTTTATTCTTTTTCCCATCTATATTTGGATTGATTATTGAAGATTAATATTTAACATCAATTGATTTCATAGAATTTCAAATGAATTCAATGTATCATTAACAATTCAAGATATATATGTTTGATAATTTATAACTGGCACATTTACTAATTACATGCATTGCAATATTGTTTCGAAACGTATACTTATAACTAATTATTTTGCGGTTGTTATTTAATAATCATTTATTTAAGGGTTAGCCAAGTTTTTGAACCAAAAATTGCCTTTACTTAATTAATTGGGGTGGTAGAGTTATGGTTTACGAGTAACAAACATTGTACATGCTAGGTTAGACAGGTTTACTTCTGGCTCGAAAGGTGTAAAAGACTGAGAATATTCTATGTGACAAAAGAATAGTCTAACGGTCATCACTTCTCCTACATCACGAGTGTTCCTCAGATATCCTTTTCTTCAAACTTTTTTCATAATTTCGCTTAAACTGTATGCTATTCTTATTAGCTTTCATAAAGTCATACCTGGGTCTTCATAACCAGGAGAGCATCTACTGTTTAAAAGTAAAGAGCTTCTTACTCCAAAAATAGTTTTCTTTTAACGCGTTTTTTTTTTATTGAAGAAACAAAAGTCTGGCTGATTTTTGTTTTTGCATCCATGAATGAGCCACCCTGACATGTGTCGACCATTCAAGTGTTAACCACCCCCAACTGGTATAATCAACATGATTATGGTTGTTATCACCTCGAAAAAAAGGGGATTAGTATTTACTTTAGCTTTTGACTAGAGTTTTTTCAAAAATATTCCATTTAATAGTTACATCTATTTAAAGATCTGGATAATGCAAAAGTCTCTGTTACTGTTACTGAATAATTGAGCTATTGCACTGGCCAAGTCACCTAGAAGATCGCAAACATATTTCAAGCTTTAAAGCCTGAAGCGTCAGTTATTTCAATTCAGTTATTTTTAAAAACACTAGGTTCTATATCTGGACTAAAATAAATTACTTTTTTCACTGGGTTATATTAACTCTTGAAGGAATCATAAAAATCTATGACACAAGGTCAAAGTGGAAATTGATCTTTGAAGCGTATAAATATTTCATATTTATTCCCGTCATGTCATTGACATTTTAATCAAACATTGATCATTCATATACCTATTTAAACAGATCGTTAAGTTCGTTTTCCCTTCTTGGTTAAAACATGACTCTTTCACTCTCTCTCTCTCTCTCACATTATCAATCGAACTTTCTCTTTCAATGTTAATCATTAATAGAACTTCATTGTAATACACATTTTCTTGATTACTTTTAACAACAGTTTAGAGATATCATTAATAAGTTCTTCAGAGTTGATATTTTGCTACTGATGGTTCAGAAACATAATTTGTTTATTTACCGAACAAATAAAATGTGATTATTAAGAAATTCACTTTCTTCCGGCTAGAAAATAGTGTAACTAAATACGATACTTATGGCTGCAAGGTGCAGTCTTAAGTATGTTATTTTATTTTAAAATTGTAAATTTACCATTCATGAAATTCCAGATAGGCAATAGTTAGAAGTAAATAAGTTTGGAAACGTTGCCAAGGTTGTAAAGCACATGCTGTTAGCTATTGTTTAGAAAGTTGACTATTTAAACAGAGTTTGTTAGTTATCTTGGCTGTAAATTGCTTCAAAAGCTCTTTTCACAGTTGTTAGCACTCCAGATAACCTAAGTCTTTGTCCCCTTATATGCAATATTTTATATCTATATGTATATACAGTTCAATGTACATAAAGAAACATTGAGACTGTATTTGTCCATTTCGGATAGTACTTTCATTGAAAAAGTATATATATATATATATATATATATATATATATATATATATATATATATATATATATATTACAACATTTCACAATAACACGTAAAACAACAATCAGGCAGAGTTGAATTTTTGACTCTGATAAAGACCACTTGATACGGTTGAAAGATCTTAGTCTATGATTTCCTTTTCTTATTGTGTTATGAACATGTATATATAAATAAACGAATTAAAAAGAATGTATCACTTAGATTGACAAAGGAATAACTCTTCTATATTTAGATCATCATCGTCATCAGGAGGCGAAGAGTCACACAGGAAGGTAGAGCGGTGACTTCTCTCTCTCTCTCTCTCTCTCTCTATATATATATATATATATATATATATATAACAAATTCAATAATATATCAACCCTTGGATAGAATAGGTGTATAATGTAATCGGGATTCGGTCAATTTTCCAGGATCAAAATCAAACTGTCAATGGCATTGAGAGTTTGATTTTGATCCTGGAAAATTGACCGAATCCCGATTACATTATACACCTCTCTCTCTCTCTCTCTATATATATATATATATATATATTATGACAAATAGATCACAAATAAAACTTATTCTTCAGCATAAGACACTCTGGGAGACTATTCGAGTTGCCAGTTCCTTGGACTTAAGAGATAGGTTAGTAAAAAATCTTCAAAACTCAAAGTACCTTTCCTTATTATGTTAAGTGTTACGTAATATTCATATTAAAGCTATACTTAAACCAATATTTTAAGTGGGGTCAATTGGAACCACTTTGTCTTAGAGAACGATAATGAACCTATTCCATGTTCGATATTACAAATAAATTACTTTATTGAACACAATAAAGTCCTTTCCCGTACCAAAAAGTAAATACCTGTGAAGTATTATTAAGATTTCTTAAATGGTGTGAACTGTGGAGTATATCAAAATATTCTCGAAAGGCATTTACCGAGACAGGATAGTTTGAGAAATGAATTCAGGAGACTCAAGACCTGTAAATCCGTCCAAACCTAATCGTACATATTCTTTTCTGTATCATTATACTTTATAGCAACCAACAAACAAAAAGATCAGGTGTATTTTAAGAAATAAAAAATTATCGTTTACATACTCGTATACTGATTCTTGAAAATATTGTGATTGTATTCCAGATGCTACTCTAGCATGCAATACGAGTGTCATGACATATATACATCTCACTTGCTGTCATCTGGTCGCAGTGTACTCTGATTTTAATCTGGTGTGAACTTAATTTCGTTTAATAACTGTCGTAAACTGTGAACAGAAATACCTATTTCGGGAAACTTATCTCGTCACACTGTTAAGGAATATTACCGAAAGAATTGCTGGTGCTAGGTAAGAAGAAAGCAGCCACTGAGGAGCACTTCAATCAACTTAAGCAGCTAAAATGTACACGGCTTCAACATACTTACTTCAATAGTTTTAAATACAATTCACTTTTTGTATATAAAATACACATGTTTCAAGGTTCTATGAAAATATTTCAAAATCTGATAAATCTGTTTTCATGATTTTAATGAACCTATTCTCAGTTTATGTAGAACGTATTCTCATGTTATGTTATGTAAACTATTCTACAATTAGAGGTTATTAGATAAATGTTTGTGATTAAGGATTATTATAATTTGGGTTAACGTTTTTTTGTTCTATATTTACTTTCTCTTTTATCTGAAATCATCGACATTTTGTCATAGCTTATTATTTTTAAGTGGATACAAAATTTCAATGTTCTATTTTTAGTAGTTAAGGAAAAAAATCTTAAATATTTTTCTTAAATATCCTCTTTCATATATCCTTTCAAACATTTTTGCCAAAAAGCATACACCTCATTTATTTATAAAGAACTGTATTTTTTTTTAAACTCATTATGATCTATCAAACTGTGTGACTATTTTTATTTTACCATTTTTTATATTTTTGCGTATTAGAGTCTTTATCTTTTATTGAATAATTCTGAAACTTTTTGCAGTGTATTCTATTATTAATTTTCAAATTTTAATTTCCTAGCTTTAGTAGTTTGCGAAGAAAAAAAGTGTCGACAAACATTTAACGAGGACAAAATTAAACTTTACGGATGGTATTGTTTACCATACGATAGAAACAGTATGGTTAAAAACCATATGGCTCATCTACACGATAAGGGCTATTGAAGGATATAACATAGAATTAATCCACAGAAAGGCATGACCTGAGACTGAGATTGAAACGAGACCTGATAAAGAAACGAGATTGAGAAATACTTCAATAAAAGAATATCTCGGACTATGTAATATGAATTCAAAATGCATGAATGTGTCTGAAATAAAAGAGTTGCATCATGCCTGTTTATCATCATGTTTATGAATGATGCTTACTAAAGAGGGTACTTTTTACAGGTTATACCCGGAATTACAATAAGCCATTCAAATAATATTTTAATAAGAATTTTCTAGATTCATTTGAACACAAAAAACAGTACAGAATGCTATTTTTTGTCTTAAAAGGCACTATAAAATGAATAACCTCTTCACTTCAGACATCCAACCCTGCCAGTGTTGCTACACATAAAACAAACTCTTCAAAGAATTTTAGAAGTGCATCCCAAATATTGAAAAGAATGTTGTATGTATAAGAGCATTTACTAAATCAGCAGGCATTATGAAAGTTTGTGCTAAGAAATTATACTTATTAGTCAAATCAAAAAGGGTGTAAAATGGTACCAAGTATTCTGGGAATGAACTAAAAGAATTTGGTAAATCTAACTTAATTGCTATTGATACGGCCAATAACACTTTCACTTAGTGAAAGTGACATTGCTTGAAGAACCATGACTTTATTTTGGATATAGAAAGTAAGTTTTGGAAGATCCTAGATTCGGAGTTAAAAATATCTCCAACGGTCAAATCAAAATCCAAATCAATTATGATTATTTTTTCAATATCCAGGCAATTTTGTTTCTTCATTGAGTTGTTGAAGGTCAAAATGATAATCAACATTACTGTTTTGAACTTTTTATTCAACTTTGTAAATAAAAACGGACTCAAATTGTAGAAACAATGGCAGGGTTTCTTCATTAAAACAATATACTTCATTGATCTCAAGGCATACTTTCTAGCTGTGCACAACATTTAAGTGTTAAACCGTTTTCAGAATTACAACAGGCCGGTTCTAGCGCGCTGTAAGATTCCGCTGTGTATACATCGTTGTTCTATAATAATCATATTTAATATAAATAATTCTATAATAATAATAATCATATTTATTACACTTATCACGAAATTTTAGTTGCGAAACATTAACTATGTTTACTTCTATAGCTGCATATACTTGTTTGCATCTTACATATCCTTTACTACTGACTTCATTCATTGCGCTGAAACTACTTGCACAGGCTTCCAGTTAAGAAACAGATAAAAAAACTTAAAATAAAACAGTTATTTTGTTTAAAATACTGGTATACGTGCTTTTACTTTACTATAAGTAAGGTATGTATCGTGAATAAATAGATCTCCAGATTTTGACCGAATTATATGTTTTGAAGTACCAGAAGTCGTTTTATGTTTTTCCGATGATATCTGTGTTATTGTATGCGTGTGTGTGTGTGTGTGTGTGTGCGTGTGTGTGTGCGTATGTGTGTGTGTAGGTAGGTGGGAGGGTGCGTGGGTGGGTGGGTGAGTATGTTAGCATTACTTGTTACTACGTTACGGTCCAGAATCTTTGATGGATCAAGTTGATATTTTAAACAAAATTGAATCCCATAGTGTAGATGATCCCTATTTTTTTGGGAGGAATTATGTACGAGTATAATGGGAAAGTCACTTTTTTGTCAAAAACCTGTTTTCAGAAAACATTTTTTGTCTTAAACTGCTAATTCTAGAGTTTAGAAATTTTGGCATAATTTTTGAGGTTACAAAGGCAATAAAAGAAAAATATATTCAGATTTTTAAAGCAACGGAAAATATATTTTTTTTTTCAACAAAAAGTTAAAATCTCAAAGCTTGTGAGAGCGATACAAGTCAAGAGCCGGCTTTGACTTTGATTTGAGGATGTAAAACTGGCTAAGTACTAATATACTTTTTGCCAATAAACATTCACAGCAACATTATAACAGAGTAAAGCACGCATGAAAAAGATAACACTTGCTCAGAGTAAATTGGTCTTTATTATTTTTGACAAAAGAGAAATAAAAGTAATTTTATTAAATACTACAAGGCCATAAAATTCCCAGTATAATAATTCTATAAAGCACCAAAAATGTAAAACATAATTAAAGATGGAAAACATTCTTCGAAGAAAAATATATGTAATTATTCTCATCTTAAATTAAAAATGATCTAAAAACAGTATATTACTGATGTTCTTCAGAAAAAATAGGAGTATTTTTTGTTTTAAATAGGAAAATTTGTCTTAAATATTCAATGTAGAAGGAGGTCAGGTAAAGTATGTAAAACATAAACTGGCTACAGGAACAAAAGTCATCTTCTCCTGTAAGAGATTATTTCGTAACACGAAATTTACTTTTTCGCTTTTCAAAAATGTTATTACTGCTTTAGTTATGCTTATGATATTATATGCATCAGTGGTCTGATATACGAAAATAAGCATATATATTGATAAGTGAATCAATCACTATCTGTACTACCTACAGGAATGAAATACAAGTAAGCATCTCCCATTTAGACATTTATATGATACTTAAATAGAACATTATATTTCCAAGATTATGATATGGTTACTTATATTAAATTAAGTGTAGGTCACTTTAGAGTTTTTTTAAATAGTGGTAATAATCAATTAAAATGAGCTTTAGAGAATAAGATGCATTGATTTTAGACACCTTTATATTAGATAAACAGATAGGACCTTAAGACAGCGATATAAAGTGCATATTCATGATTTAATCGAAGAAGAAATAAACGAAAGAAATGGTTAAATTGTTAAAAAAATAAAAGGGTTTTTTTTTCAGAAAAATGTAAAAATCCTGATCCATGATTGCATGTGAAAGCTTCTGAGGAGGCAAAAATAATGATTTGTTGTAAATTAGTTTGGTATTTTTTTCTTACAGCAAAATTAAGTGCAGGCTACTCCAGATTTGTTACAATGTTATACGATTTTGTACAAATAAAACGAAAACTTTATAAAACGGAATCTATCAAATTAAATAATGTCAGTAAAACAAAGTTCCTCTTATCAAAGTATAAACTGGGTGAAAAGAAATGTTTAAAATACAACTTAAGATTCATAGGTCTCTACATAGGATATAAATAATTATTCACACAGAAAGAAGTCCCTTCATTTCCCGCCAACAGTACATAATGCGCATGTCATTCTATCGTATGATTATTTCAACCAATCATTGGCTCTCATTTTTTTCAAGTCATTTTAATTTTTAATTGCCTTTCTATTCGACATCCATTTTATTTGTAACAGTTTAAATTAATTGAAATGTAATCTTATTGAAAAATTTAGTTTAATATCTGTGTTTAAAAGAGTGCGTTAATTGAAAAATTTAGTTTTGACTATCTACGCTTATCTATCTAGTATTATTATATTTTTAACATCATTGATATTATATTTATACCATTCTTTTTTTCTATCAAATATTAAGATTTCTATCAAATCTTGCCTAAAACTATAGAAGGGAGGAATACCTCTCCATTTACATTTATGAATGACATTAATGAACATAAAATCTGATGTTATATTGAGTTACAACAATAGCATGACATCAGTATGTCCTGTGTTATTACAACAGTATGACTGCAGATGTAGCAACAGTATGATGAGTCCGATGATTTTCAGGCTCTCAGTTTAATCATTTTTATCAGATATCATATTCACAATTCTTATAACTAATAAAGCGTTTACACTCAAATTTAAACAAATGACACATACTGATTAAATCTAAAGAGCACAAAACATCAGTTGGTGGTTTATGAGTTTGTTATGTTTACTTATAGTAAAGTTGAGTGTGGTCCACTCCAGATTTTTTTACATTGTTACATTGACTTGGAATTTTGTTCAGTGAATTCACCAAAATAATATAATGTTTAGAGGTATAATGAACATTTTTAAATCACTGAACGACTTATATGTGATGTAAGAAGAATAAAATTCTTATATGTAAAAAATCAACGCCAATAGAGCATATCAAACATATAATTTCTTATTCTTTTCATGGTATGATGGGTTTGTCTACCAAAATGTTCTAATCGATCTGTATGTTGCACCATTCTACAAAGCTTAATATCAGATTGTGATTTTTTCACGTTTATGAATGATATTATTATTGGGTAATATTGAAGTTTTTAAAATTAACTTTTTCGTTCCATAAAAGGGCTTGTATCTTTTTGACCAATATCTAGTTTTTTCACTATTCTAGTCTAATAGTTCATTCCATTATTTTTAAAAATTTCAAGCCTCCAGCATTTAAATTTAAAATTATAAAGAAAAGTCGGCATTGAACGTGATTTAAGAATGCAAAGTGGCTAATTAATTACCAATATATTTTTTCTCAATATACATTTATAGCAAACTTATAACAGAGTACAGCACGTGGTAAAAAATAACATTCGCTCGGAGTAAATTTCACTGATTTATAGTGAAATTTTCATAGTGAAATTTGATTTATTTAGTTCCCTTGTGTGAGCAGTGTTGAGGTTATTTGTAATGTTATCATATTAGTCTAGTCGAAGATTTGTCCGGTTAACATTGTTGTTCCTTTAAATAATGTAAATTTCATTTTTTTAGTTAAAAAATTCTTACTTCTGTAAGTAATATTGTTTTATGTATCTCTGAAATACTTTACGTGTAATATTCATAAATTGTAACAATCCATTTTTATATTGTGTATATCTTTCATGTTGATATGTTATTTCTTATTATCCTTTGTTTGTAGGCCTATGGAAAAGGTTTTAAATAAAACCGAAACGTTGGCACCGAGAGTTTGATTTTTATCCTAAAAAATTGACTGAATACCGATTAGAGAGCACACCTATTCTATCAAACGGTCGATATATTATTGAAACTGATATATATATATATATATATATAAATATATATAACAAATTCAATAATATATCAACCGTTGGATAGAATAGGTGTATAATGTATTCGGGATTCGGTCAATTTTCCAGGATCAAAATCAAAGTTTGATTTTGATCCTGGAAAATTGACCGAATCCCGATTACATTATACACCTATATATATATATACGAGTTCGAGATTAACAAAGAGCAACACACAAAGTAGGGAAACACACTTACAGACTCAAATTTTCGGGTAATCCGTCTTCAGGAGAAAAGAGAATGGGAGACCAAGCACGTTGTAGGCGCAACGGCAAGTAACCAACCCGGCAACCGCCAGTGCTGTCAACCGTACCCGGTCTTAAAGTATAAAATTAGGAGAAGATATAAACAGAAGCTCAGATAAGCAGTACTGGTTGGGTAAAACTATAAGTAGGTGAAAAATTATAAACAATATAAGATAAAAACAAACTATAAGAAACAAAAATAATGATAGAGAAAAGAAGAAAAAATAAATAAATAAAAATAAATACAATACAAAAAACTTGCATTGGTTGTTTTAGTAAATAAAAGATAGAGACTGAATAAAAGGGTAAGTATGGGAAACTAGTTAAGAATAAGAATTTAGAAAAATAAAATAGGATAAAACAAACTAGTAGTAAGTGAAGAAGACAAAATAGATATACACAAAATATACGAAAGAGGAAAAAAGAAATAAGTACTAGAGAATAAAGAATACTGGAAAAAAAGTACAAAAAAAAAAATGTACAAAAAATTATCTTTTAAGGTTAAGTCCAGGTGAGTCTGAGGAGGCTCACATCTGGTTGCTCGGGGCGCGCAGTGCACCTGGACTTAACCTTAAAAGATAATTTTTTGTACATTTTTTTTTTTGTACTTTTTTTCCAGTATTCTTTATTCTCTAGTACTTATTTCTTTTTTCCTCTTTCGTATATTTTGTGTATATCTATTTTGTCTTCTTCACTTACTACTAGTTTGTTTTATCCTATTTTATTTTTCTAAATTCTTATTCTTAACTAGTTTCCCATACTTACCCTTTTATTCAGTCTCTATCTTTTATTTACTAAAACAACCAATGCAAGTTTTTTGTATTGTATTTATTTTTATTTATTTATTTTTTCTTCTTTTCTCTATCATTATTTTTGTTTCTTATAGTTTGTTTTTATCTTATATTGTTTATAATTTTTCACCTACTTATAGTTTTACCCAACCAGTACTGCTTATCTGAGCTTCTGTTTATATCTTCTCCTAATTTTATACTTTAAGACCGGGTACGGTTGACAGCACTGGCGGTTGCCGGGTTGGTTACTTGCCGTTGCGCCTACAACGTGCTTGGTCTCCCATTCTCTTTTCTCCTGAAGACGGATTACCCGAAAATTTGAGTCTGTAAGTGTGTTTCCCTACTTTGTGTGTTGCTCTTTGTTAATCTCGAACTCGTATTGTGTCCAGTTTGGATCGTATTTCGTTTTATCAGTGAATATATATATATATATATATATATATATATATATATATTAGTGTATTTGGGGAGCAGGCCTTCATCTATACAAGTTTTGTTAAAACCTTTTTCGTAGATCAGTATCAATGTTATGTTTTTATGGTTATATAGTGTGTATAATTTAATTGTGTAAAAATAACCTAGAAAATGGTCGATGTGGACCGAAACATGTTGGTGTACAAAAATAAAAATTATGGAGAATTGATATATCTAGTCCCGAACTCTCGGAAGCCAGAACTCAGAAGAATGGAAAAATTAACCCGAAAAAGAGTGAAATTAGAAATAGGCATAGGTTTAACAAAACTTATATATATATATTGATATAGTTTCTCGACCACTGATATTTCAAATTCATATAAGGGGTTATTGAGGATTATGGTCATAAAACATACAACTCCTGATCATCAGCCGTGTTCTGAATAATTAATAATACGCAATTAGGTTTAAACGACAAATGTCTGTTTTTTAAATAATAATAATCGTAATAACACTAGGTATTATATGATACTTTTGTGATTCTCTGGGTACTGTAATTGTTGTTTGTGTCGTTTCTTTTCTGTTGGATGGTGTCCGATGATGTATTTATCTTGCTTTACTTATGTCGTTTAATAAATTGTTTTTTAGCCTTGAAAATGCCAAACAACTTTTGGTGAAACGTCGGCTGATGATCAGGAATTGTATGTTTTATGACCACAATCCTCAATAACCCCTTATGTGAATTTATATATATATATATTTCTTATAATTTTCTGACTAAGAAAATGAAAATTACATTATTTAAAGGAACAACAATTTTAACAAGACAAAATCTTCGACTAGACTCTAAATTCTAGTCTAGTCTTCTTAGATTAGACTATAGTCGAAGATTTTGTCCGGTTAAGATTGTTGTTCCTTTAAATGATGTAAATTTTACTTTCTTAGTCAGGAAATTCTTACTACTGCCTATAAAAATGTTTTAGAATAAAACCGAAACGTTGGCAATGAGAGTTTGATTTTTGAACCTAAAAAGTTGACTGAATCCCGATTAGATAACACACTCATATCTATCAAACGGTCGATATATTATTGAATATGTTTTATATATATATATATATATATAGGAAACATACTAAACTTAATGTTGGCAAGATATTTAATGAGGTATGTTTAAAAGAAGGTCTGCTCCCAAAGTATACTAATATATATATATATAAAAAATATTGATAAAAGTATCGACCGTGGAATAGAAAAAAACTAAAGATTATCGGGACTCGGTCAGTTCTTCAGGTTCAAATTGAACTCTCATTCCCAACGTTTCGACTTTTATTTAAAACCTTTTTCATAGGCTTACAAAACACAGGAAATAGTAAGAAATAATTCAATCATTCAAAAATCAAACATACATTAAAAGTGTAATTAGGTTCAATTAGGAAATTACAATAGAAATTTTGACAATAGGTTAGTGAGAGAACTTACAGAAGTATAAATTTTGAAACAGAAAAACTGAGTATTACATTACAAATTATTTTACAAAGAAAAATAGTTTTTTACAAAAAATTCTATGTTCAACGTGCTAGGTCTCCCTTTCTCTTTTCTCTTGAAGACGGATTGCCCGAAAATTTGAGTTTGTAAGTGTTTCTTTACTTTGTGTGCTACCTATCTTCAATTTTGAACTGATATATATATATATATATGAGTACATAATATTTGTATAACGCGATTTCACATTTCACAATAAACACGTGAAATAACAATCAATGTTTAAACCACAATAAGAAATGAGAAAAAAGACTAAGATCTTTCAACTGTAACAAGTGTTCTTCGTCAGAGTCAAATCCCAAAAATGTTAAAATTTCTTCTCATTTCTTATTGTGGTTTGAACATTGATATATATATATATATATATATATATAGTAGATTAATGTATACAAGTAGATCTTCGTTAATACATATTTTATTAAACTTATCCGCAATCTTGACATTCACAGTCCTTTGACAAAGAGATTCTATTTTTCGCTTAATTTCTTGATATCAGGGGATAATACCGAAATATAAGTTGACCAAGTGGCATGTTTCATAAGGATAATATAAGGTCAAAATACATATGTATTATAACCTTCCATACACTAACTGGTATCTATTCTATAGAAACAGGTATTGTAACCTTTTTTATCATTATGAAACATGCCACTTAGTCAACTTTTCTAAAAGTTTCCTAATGTCGTTTATGATAACTTTTTAAAAATGTTGAATTATTTGTTTATATTTGGATGTTATCCTTCAATAAGGTGCTGGGGTCGTTACTCCGATCACCCCATGCTTTGAATCCTTTGTTTATTTGTCACTTATTTCAGTTATAGGCAAACCACATTACCCATTTGATTAACAGCGGGGAGCGAACGCTCAGGACCGAAAGCTTTACGTTCTCTTAGATGTGGCAAGTGAGTAAGATTTGACATCTTTAGTATGAGAAATGTGTATCTAATCATCAGCTTTAAAGTGAAGCAGGCTACTTGAGATTGACCACCTCACGCTTCTATGTATTTCCTACGCTAATATGGCTCTCTAAAACTCACGTTTGAACAACACTTGTTTATGCATGAGTCTCATCCTTCACGGTGTCGTCCTGCAGTAAGCTGAACATGAATCAGCATGAATTTGCCAGTTCAAAATCGCAATCACAATATTAAATTATATCAAATATGAATAATTATTAGGTAACTGGGTAACAAACGTGATATTTGTGTCTACTAAAAGTATATGCAACAATACGTTTAAAATATAACCCTGCACTATTTATTGTATACATTTTTTTAAAGGTAACGTCTTCTAGGGCCCAGCTGGTCATACATGCTCCTCCTTTAGAAGTTTTTAGTGTTAATCATTATTTTCAATTCTTTTCTGTATCTTCCTTCTCCTCATTCATAACTAGTTGAAAGAAAACTTACCATAAGTTTTACAACACTCAAGAAATCATTCAAAGTCGTGTAAGATTTCTTTTAATTTACTACCTTACTGATTTCTTAATACCTCATTATTCACCCTCAGTATGTTCAGTTAGAACAAGTGAATGTTTTAACAGTATTAGTTTATCTTGATCCAAAAACTTTAGGACTTAAAGTACAACTTCATAAATAATATTCACGGTATTTTTATGGTAACATGGTGACAAAATATAAGAATCACAGGCATAAAATATAAATGCTCTATGATCAAAGTAATCATACTTTCTTTATTAGCGCGAAGTACAGTGAAGTACCCTGTTTATGCTTCGACCTAGCAAAAACACTATAGACATGGTTTTATTGCAAAAAAGGGAGTTTGCATTGTGATATGTAAAAAGAATGGACCATGCCCCACATGTGTTCATACATTTACACGCATAAATTTGCAAAACACTCAGAAATTGATTCTGGAAAACATAATCTGCCAACAACTTTAAATATATTCTTTTTTGAGTACTTTTATTTAGTAGCATATTCAGAAATAAGGTCCGAATTTTAAGAGATAATTACATGAAGTGCTTTAACTGATATCTTATTATATATTAATTAAAAATATTAGTTATAGGTTAAAAAAAAAACTATTGAATTGTTTACCTTTATAGTAATAATAATAATGTGAAACGCATTCACCAAAAAAGTGTTCTTGAAGAAAGGACGGGTTGACAGTCATTTGTCATTACTGAATAATTCAATAGGTCTGATTAAAGGCAAGAGAGCGCTAGGGTTTGATCGGAGTGTACCGCGGTGGTTTGAACATAATGCTCTGCAATAAGCAGTAATGGATGAGCAGAGAACGCACCTTTCCCGCTTGGGTCGGAGAGGTAACTGCCAGCCCAGGATGGCCACTTCATAAATTTAATATTATTTCGATTACGGACCCTCTGATCAGATACACTGCTTGACAAGCCCTCATGGCCTTGACCCTATCAAAGCGCTTTTTTTTTTACATTCCTACATATTTTATATAAACAATCACCTTTTCACGCTTAACAAGTTTTAAAACGGTCCAATTTGATTACTCAAGCGGCTACAAATACAAAAACATATTACCTAAAGGAATCCTTTTATGATTGTTTGCATTAAAATTTTTAACTTATTTATAAATTTAAAGAAATGTAAGAAGCCGGATTAATCTTATCAAATATTTATCTCTTTCAATTACAATTGCTGGATAAAAACATAAAATACTTAAATCTAGCTTTACATGAGAATTTTAAGTTCTAAACACGTCTTTTGAAGTAAGTTTAACTATAAAAATTTTTGGACTAAATTCTAAGATATTTTCTATAATAAATGGTAAAAATTAAAAAGATCATGAGACGCATTATCTATTTCATTGCGATCTAAGGTCTATGGTTATAAGCTTTACCAAGCAAAGCATCGCGATCTATTGTGTTTATTCATTTTTATAGCCAGACAGGGAAATGATTAGCTTCACAAAAACTATTATATACTGGCATTTTAATGTAATTACAGTCATAAATCATTAGAGGAGCTGATAGTCAAAGTAAGAACGGGTGAAAAACTTGTACATTACTTATAACAATATAACTTCAAATTAATCTACAGTCCGGGAAAAGAAAATGTAGAAACAGATGTGCTTTTCAAAAATCTAGTTCTTGAGAATTTCGAAGTTAAGGAACTTTAAAAAAGTTATAAATTTAATAACAATGCAAGGAAATTTAAAATAACTAAAAGTGACATAAAGAGAAACTATTACAACACAAGCATTTCGAGCATAAAAGGGAAATATTTATCTTTCTCCTGATTTTGAACAAATATTGAAATGACCAAAGTACACCGGTTGTTTGGACAAATTGTAGTTTATGATATGTTATGGCATATTTGTCCACATTATTTCTTCTTCAATATGGAGAAGTGGGTAACAAACTATTGTAATTCAGGTTGCTTATCTAAAAAGAAGAAAAGAAAAAGCTGCCTAATTGAACTGCTGTTCAATTTGGGTCCTAGATGAAATAATTTTGACTAGGTGGAAATACTTTAAGAAAATTATATTGACATATTTTGGTGGGCCACTTCTAAAGATTCACTTTTATATCTACCTCTAGTAGTCAAAACGTGAAGGCAAATGTAAAGTAGTCCTACGCTAAAAGAAAATAAGTTAAATTATTGCTAGCTGATCAGTCTGTAGCTATTAAGACCAGGAAATTTCAAGGTGTTTCAGCTTCAAATTCATCAACCTTTCGTCAAACTTATTAGATGTCAAATAAATAGCAAAACCAAAGGAAAACAATCGTGGTCCAAAATGTTACCAAGTTTATAGCTAGATATGTGTTACTTGGTCATGGTTACAAGATAGTCCACAATGCCCTCGAATAAAGTGCAATTTACATTCAAATCGTTTAAAAGCTGTAAGAACTCACTTTTAAATCATGATAAGAGTAAAAGGAGTGGGATAGGAATCGACAAGAATACATTATAGCCGTTAATAACTGGTGAACCTCGATACAGGCATGGAACTAAACAGCAATAAATTAGCCCAATTCAAAGTGATCCAGTTCCGATTGTAATGCGTATTTTCAATTGGTATCATTTACGAAGTAGCTTGTGAAAAGAAAGAGCACATCACTCGGGTAAGTTGGCTCCTACAGGAAAGTTTCATCAATGATAGGATGCGGATGTAACACCGATTATTCAAACTATATATATAAATATAGTTGACTGTCGTCCCTCCGTCAATTCACTTCTTCTCCTGAGGACGACCACCATTACGGTCGAAATACTGAAAAGTGAGTCTTTGTTGTGTTTCTGTTTATGTGTCACTGCTTATTTTAATTGTTTATATATATATATATAATTAAAGTTACAGCTAGAGAACACAAGAAAAGGAGAAACACTCACGAATCTCGATTATTTCGGCGTCTTGCCGTCTTCAGGAGAGTAGAAAGAAATAAAATAAAATAAAAAGGAGAAAGAATGAAGGAACGGAGACGTAAATGCGTCCACTGGCCGATGTAAACTGTTATATATATATATATATATTATTATATATATAATATATATATATATAATATTTTTGAAATAATACTCAGAAAAATATTTTAAAAATTGATTTTTTTAAAGGCCAGTTTAGTATTTAACTTATGACTCACTAACTATATCATTTCATATTAGTTACTTGTGAATATATCTTTTTTAGGAGAAAATTGGGTTTTGTCTTTTTTGAGATCCAGCAACATTACAAATACAACAAGATTTTACTTTACGGAATTGAAAGTAAATCAATGTCCAAACCACAATAAGAAATCCAAACAAATAAAAATCTTTTCCGTATCCACAGAGGTTAGGAAAGTTCCTGTTTTTAGATAAATCCACTCTACCTCTTAATAGCTTCAATTCTTTCGTATGACTACGACAGCGTTTACGATGTAAGATGAATTTATCTAATAGTACAAAATCTTTGAGCATAAATAATTGGTTCCTGTCAGAGTAGCAATTTAAGTTCAATTTTTATATTTCATTTTATTTTTATGAGAATATTGTATAGAATATAGTATCACATTCTGTGGAAAAATATTCATAGACATCGCATTTAATGCTTCATTTGTTTTAATGTTGCTTAATCTATTTCTTCAGTAATAGCAAAATTAGAACCATTGTTCAACAATAATCTGACATGTTATTGCTACTGAACTAGTACTTATATTTGTACAATAGTAATATACAGTACAGTAAATATACCCTGTACAATAGTACAGGGTGTATATAAATATTAATTATAAACATAATATAATTATATTATTATAATAATATAATAATATCAGCAAATTTGGGATGAAATCTCAACATTTCATTCTTCTATATTTAGCGGTTTAGGAAAAAAAAAAAACGGAAACATAAAATGTTCTCAATGCCCTTTCTGTCTGAGTAGTTTCAACCAAAAAATGTAAACATCTAATCCTCTGATAAGAAGCTCTTTTTGGAAACACTTTTACAATAATCCGCTAAACAATGTTCCCAGTAATACTGTCTGACAGATTTTAGAATCAATCGTGAGTCAACATTTAAACATTTAACTCAAAACTGGCCTTACGTGTCATTGAAAAATGTTTAAGTGTTTGATTTAAGGTTTTAATAATGCTAAAATTCAACTACTCTTGAGTTTGTAGTTTCGGAGGTAAAAAGAGTTGATGAAAATCACATATTGACCAGAAAAGTGATTTTCCTATGAGGCAGTATACTACAGGGGAGATTTTTGGCAACAATGTAAACGAGATCTATGAATTAGTGTAGCCTATTTTGGGTCCTCCTGCGAATAATTTGTTATACACGTTCAACGACATGCCCACCCACCTATACATTCACTCACACACCCATACACAGACCACACCCACCTATACACCACACACACACACACACACACACACACACACACACACACACACACACACACACACACACACACACACACACACAGGTTAATATTACACATGATTATTGTTTAGAAGATCTTAACAAACTTTCTTCCAAATATTTTCCTTTTTTGGAAAATGAGAAATCAACTCTTTTCGTTAAGAGAAGTGAATTCAGTGGAAAATACTAAGATAAAATGTTTTTAATAAACAAGTTAAAGGAGTTTTATAAACTTGTTCTTTTATAAAGAATAAAACGGATTTAGATTACATGAAATCGGAAAGGAGAAGATATAGATATATTGATAAATATAAATAAATAAACAAATATATATATATTATATATATATATATATATACAGGTGAAATGCCTCACCTGTCCCATCATCAATCCTGACAGCCATTTCATTTCGACAGTGAACAACCATTCATACCCTCTCTCCTTTGCTAGTTCTTGCACTTCCAGCAATTGTGTTTATCGTCTGGACTGCACACAATGTGACTCATTCTACGTGGGCCTGACTTCCACGTCACTTAGCCTCCGTATGAATGGTCACAGGTCATCCGTTGGTCAACGCAAGCAGCTGCCTGTTGCCACCCACGCCAATCTCCATAACCTTCCCTTCAACGATTGCTTCAGGGTTAAAATATTAAGAAAACTCTCAAATGATGACACCCAGACCACTCTAAGGGCTTCTGAGGAAGCCTTCATTTGGTTATTGGGTGCAAGAAATTCCCCTGGTCTAAATTTAATCAGATGATTTTTTATTTTATTTTTATCTTTATTTATTTATTCATTTAATTATTTATTTATATTTTTTTTTCTCGTTTAATTTTAGTTAGTTTTATGTTTTTTTTCCTTTCCTTTCTCTTTTTTACTTTTCTCCTCCCTTTTACTTAAATATCACTTTTATAATTTTTTTAACTCACAGCCTACACTGGTTCACGTTGGTAAGATGGCTGCACTGCGTGTCATTGTATCGCGCCAGTTTACATCGGCCAGTGGACGCATTTACGTCTCCGTTCCTTCATTCTTTCTCCTTTTATTTTATTTTCTTTCTTTCTACTCTCCTGAAGACGGCAAGACGCCGAAATAATCGAGATTCGTGAGTGTTCGTCCTTTTTCTTGTGTTCTCTAGCTGTAACTTTAATTATATATATATATATATACACTTTAACACATAGAAAAGAACACAGAAAGACACTACAGAACTCACTTCGATATTTCGACATCCGTCGTCATCAGGAAGAAGTGCGAAGTACTCGCGTTGAGAAGCAAACTACTACTGGCCTCCAGAGTAACTCGTGGAACCACCGCAATGCTGCTCCCCAGCGGAGGAGAGGAAAAATAGAAATCCTTCCAATATTTATTTAGAAAACAAGATAAAAAATAATAAAATACGAAATAATAATAATAAAAAATAAATAATAATAATAAAATAATAATAATAATAATAATAATAATAATAATAATAATAATAATAATAAAATAATAATAATAATAAAATAAAAAATAATTAACGGTACAGGTTGAGACCAGGAGGAGAACGAGCCCCAAGGAGGCATATGAATGCCTCTTCGGAAGCTCTAAGGGTGACATGGGGATTAGACTCCCCATATATATATATATATATATATATATATAGCAAGATTTCACACAGTTGGGTTTTTGACTTTGACGAAGACCGCTTGTTGTGGTTGAAAGATCTTAGTCTTGTTTTCCCATTTTCTTATTGTGGTTTGATCATTGATTATATATATATATATATATATATATATGATTGGCTACTTTTGACCAAATAGCCAATCATATTCGAGATCCGGACCACTCATGCAGAAATCAATATATATATATATATAAACTTCGTTGAAGTTTGGAGAAACATTCAATGAAGTTAACTAATGTGAAATCAGACAAAAGTTTTTAAATAAATGATTCAAGAAGGACCAAACTTGGTTATATCAGTTCAGTTTCACGTGTTCATTCAGACTACAGTTGTTGTTAAAATCTACATACTATTTTTTTTGTAAAATAATTTGTAATGTAAACTTAGTTTTTCTGTTTCAAAATTTATACTTCTGCCTATGAAAAATGTTTTAAATAAAGACCAAAACGTTGGCAATGAGAGTTTAATTCGAACCTGAAGAACTGACCTAGTCCCGATAAACTTTAGTTTTGTATATATATATATATATATATATATATATATATATTAACCACCAAACCACAGTAAGGATTCAGAAGAAAGAGTAAGATCTCTCAACTGTCACGAGCGGTCATCGTCAGAGTCAAATCTCAACTTCACAAGGAAAAATGGTAAAAGATCTTAGTCTTTTTTCTGATTTCTTATTGTGGTTTGCACGAAGATTTTTGTTTCACATGTTTACTGTCAAATCTTGTTATATATTTATATATAATTTAAAATGGAAGGAAACTAGAATATTAACTAGACATTAGGAGTGACTTGGGTCCTCTTCGCGGTCGTCCTAAGGAAGGCTGCAGTAATGTAGGACGATGAATGTTAAGAATAATCTGAATTCCTTTTGCGTTTTCACAACGCCATTTCCTTTCTTCAGTGATGCTGTTAAAAGGTTTGAAATTTTGAAAGTAAGTTCTATTGTCTACCTTTCACTCGTGCTTCTTTCTGTTTTCTAGGATACTGTCCATTCAAACCTATTTTCATTTTAATTACATATTGAAAAATTTGGATAAGACCAATTTATATTCAGACTAAGTTCAATACACTGAATAACATATCAGATGAATTATTACAGCGATTTTTAATAAATTATATTGTGTGTTTATTAAAATATTCAATGCTATCAATTTTATTTTTTATGTGATTGAAACATCCAAAGAGATATACTCTTTCTTTTGTTAAAAAATATCTCTGACTATAGAGATATAGCCAGATTTATTAAAATATTTAATAGAAATGTTTTAAATCAGTGATATGATGTAGAACCTATGACACGTGTGTCAGTGCACTGACACGTAAGCTAATATTGCGTTACACGCATCATGAAAGAGAAAAATAAATTCGAAGTTGAAATATTTGTCTCTCATTACAGCTAGAGTTGATTATTGTTATATACTTAAGTAAATAATATTTAATTTTAAAACCAGACGTGCATGAATGAACAAGGACAATAATATTGTGTAACAAATACACATATAAAAATTATTCAATTATATTGTTTCAATATTGATATGACTACAAAAATGTATCAAGTAAATTATATATATGTCATTTGATTTTCTATGTAAAGTGTCAATGAAATGTGTAAAAAAAATTTCTAAATATAATCATTGGTTTTATAATTTTAATTTTTGTATTTTAAATAACATTAAACAAATAACTTACTTACTTTAAATTATAAATATTCTATTTTTTTAGGCTTTACTTTTGTGATGTGTGTTCTAGAACGAAAATTACGTTTCGATTTTTCAAAATTTTGACACGCAAAAGTTTTGCCATCACTGTTTTAGATGTATATAAATGTTTGGATGTAAATATAGCTTCGTTTTGGTATAAACATAAATGACAACAGCTCTGTTTTAATGGGCTCTTCCTCAACTGGGCTAGAAATCAATAATCAATAATTAAAGCTTTAGCTGTAATGAATGGCATATAGAATTGAAATGAAGCTCTAGCACGCTTTAGGGCTTTACAGAAAAGACCCGTCCTCAGTGATCAAAACAAATTACAATTTTAACCGTAGAAAGTATTTTAATCGCCCTCAGTTCTACCAGCCTTGATCCTCTTCTTTGTTACCTCACCCTCACACACAAATATATATACAAGATATCACATGAACACGTGAAACAACTAACAATGATTAAACCACAGTGTGAAATGGGAAAACAAGACTAAGATCTTTCAACCGTAACAAGTGGTCTTCGTCAGAGTCAAAAACCCAACGATTATATATATTAGTATTGGTAATAATACAATCGTATTGTATTGTATTGAAACCGGACCGGTTTCGAGTCCGTCTGGATCCCATCTTCAAGAGCACCTAACGACTGTGAATGTTATTTTCCTATAACCTACCTATATATCATCTCCATTGTGTAATCAGTGTTGTCTGTGTTGTGATTATATATATATATATATATATATATTATTAAAATTAGCACCAGCTTCTGCATTGACCGATTTCTTGTTGACATTCACTAGCTTTCTTATCACTCTGCGGTGAGACTCTGGTAGCTTCCAAAGAAGGTTAGCGAAGGACATTAACACACACAGTGACCTTGAGGTGAACTACGAAACCACTTGAACCACTTTTAAAACAAAAACTATTTTAATTACTAAAGATATCTATAACTAATAAATGATACAAGCTTCCGGCTGTCATTCGCCATCCTCAGGTACAAACTAATATTAATTAAGACTAATGCACTGAAGTTAAAATAAAGTAAGTGATCGGTGTCTATACGAAGACTGTGTGGATTTAAACTCGGAAGTTAAGCTAAGGTGGAAGTGAGGGGAGGGGTCCTTGTCATCATACCCAGGTAGTATGACGACCGGGTCGGCCGAAACTACCTGGGGTCCTTGTGTTTACATTTAATGGAGTTAATACATTTAATGACCTGTCATTGTGCCTGTTAATGTCCTTCGCTAATCTTCTTTGGAAGCTACCAGTCTCACCGCAGAGTGATAAGAAAACTAGAGAGTGTCAAGAAGATATTGGTCAATGCAGAAGCAGCTGCTAATTTTAATAGCATATGCTTAAGGGAAGACCTGCTACCATCATACACAAATATATATATATATATATATATATACAATTAAAATAAGCAGTGACACATAAACAGAAACACAACAAAGACTCACTTTTCAATATTTCGACCGTAATGGCGGTCGTCCTCAGGAGAAGAAGTGAATTGACGGAGGGACGACAGTCAACTGAAGAACTCACTGGGTGAGGGCTAAAGCAGTGCTGCCGCAAAGGAGACAAATAAAAAAGGAACTAGGAAGTCGAGAGCAAAAAAAAAAAAAAAAAAAAAATGTTTTTGAAAGGTAGATTAAGGTTAAGAAAAGAAAAAATAAAGAAAATATATAGAACAATTAAGAATAAAAAAAAAAAAAAAATTAATAAATAATAAAAAAAAATTAAAAAATAAATAAATAAATAAAAACCTAACGATTTAAATTCAAGCCAGGTTTCGAGCGTGCCCCCAGGAGCCAAATGTGGGCTTCCTCAGAAGCTTTTAAAGTAACTTGTCTGTTATCACTGGGGACTTGTTTAAGAACTTGGACTGTGAAACAATCATTGAAACTGAGATGGTGGGAATTAGCGTGAGTGGCGACAGGGAGACTGCTGCGTTTACCAACCGAAAGCCTGTGATTATTCATCCGAAGGTTCAGCATCGTAGATGCTAAACCAACGTAAAAAGCATCACATTGGGTGCATTTCAAGAGGTAAACGCAGTCAGTGGAGATACAGGAGGAAGGACTGTGAATAGGGTAAGAATTAAGATTAGTTAGAGACTGAAATGAAGACCCAGAATCAACAATGGGACAGGTAAGACATCTCCGACGTCCACAACGTTGTAGGCCACCGCTGCTTTGGGGATTCTGAATAAGTTTGCCGGCCCGGTGGGAAAAAATATTTGAGAGATTGGGGGCTCTTCTAAAGGAAATGCGGGGCAACTGGTTAAAAACTGAAACGGTAGAGGGGGAAGAGGAAAGGATAGGGTAAAGTTCTTTAATAAATTTTCTTAATTTATTTAATTTATTTATTAAAGAACTTTACCCTATCCTTTCCTCTTCCCCCTCTACCGTTTCAGTTTTTAACCAGTTGCCCCGCATTTCCTTTAGAAGAGCCCCCAATCTCTCAAATATTTTTTCCCACCGGGCCGGCAAACTTATTCAGAATCCCCAAAGCAGCGGTGGCCTACAACGTTGTGGACGTCGGAGATGTCTTACCTGTCCCATTGTTGATTCTGGGTCTTCATTTCAGTCTCTAACTAATCTTAATTCTTACCCTATTCACAGTCCTTCCTCCTGTATCTCCACTGACTGCGTTTACCTCTTGAAATGCACCCAATGTGATGCTTTTTACGTTGGTTTAGCATCTACGATACTGAACCTTCGGATGAATAATCACAGGCTTTCGGTTGGTAAACGCAGCAGTCTCCCTGTCGCCACTCACGCTAATTCCCACCATCTCAGTTTCAATGATTGTTTCACAGTCCAAGTTCTTAAACAAGTCCCCAGTGATAACAGACAAGTTACTTTAAAAGCTTCTGAGGAAGCCCACATTTGGCTCCTGGGGGCACGCTCGAAACCTGGCTTGAATTTAAATCGTTAGGTTTTTATTTATTTATTTATTTTTTAATTTTTTTTTATTATTTATTAATTTTTTTTTTTTTTTTTTATTCTTAATTGTTCTATATATTTTCTTTATTTTTTCTTTTCTTAACCTTAATCTACCTTTCAAAAACATTTTTTTTTTTTTTTTTTTATTTTGCTCTCGACTTCCTAGTTCCTTTTTTATTTGTCTCCTTTGCGGCAGCACTGCTTTAGCCCTCACCCAGTGAGTTCTTCAGTTGACTGTCGTCCCTCCGTCAATTCACTTCTTCTCCTGAGGACGACCGCCATTACGGTCGAAATATTGAAAAGTGAGTCTTTGTTGTGTTTCTGTTTATGTGTCACTGCTTATTTTAATTGTTATTTGTCCTGCCGGACCGTTTTTCGTTTATCATGGTATATATATATATCAATAATATATATATATATATATATATATATATATATATATGTGTGTGTGTGTGTGTATATTCATACAGATTTCATTAAACACTTTTTGCACCTTTGTTTAGTTCTTTTCTTGTTAACTTTTCTAATTTTCTAATTAGTGTTTTGATGTTTTCTAATATTTTGAAATTAAATATTAACTGTCCAAAAGTTTTATCTTTAAAACTCATTGTTCGATATATACACTTATTAACAATTAACCGACGTTGCAGTCTTCATGGACCATCTTCAGAGTATTTTTTTTTAAAAATTTAACAGACCAAGGCTAGAAATTTATATAAGATTAAAATCTATACAAAAAACTTGGGATTCCTTCTTGGATGAATACATTTAAAAAGTAAAAGTCCGATTTTACGTTATTTAGTTTGGTGGAAAATTTTTCTTATTTTCTAAAACACTAAACTAACCACTAAACCACTAAAACGTATTTCCTTTTTCTTCTGATAAAAATGAGGAACCAAAATATAGCGAGCTTTTTCAGGTCTTTCAGCTTTTCCTTTTAATAATTTGATGTAGGTATATAAATGTAGATTTTACTGATTTACTTTGACATGTAGTCGTCTGTCAAATGACGAAATACGTTCATACATTATAAAATGAGCAGGATGTATTTAACAAGTATTGAAAGATTTCACCTAGAGTTAGATGCACTCATCTTCATTTGCAAGCAGCTATTAAAAGCTGTTCTATGGATTAATCAATTTTTATAACAATACAATCAAACATGGTCTACTTAATGTTTCTCGGCTTCTTTGACAGCTTTTTGTTGACTGTTTTTTTTTCATATTTGCAATACACATGTGCTTTGATCCACTTCTCATAGCAGGCTACAAGGTTCAAAGCAGTTTGAATGGACGAGAGGATGTGGGATGTAGGATTTAGGATAATTCTGTTCTAATGAATCATTTCTAAGTAGCTAAGGAGTCGGCAAGGGTATTGCTGCTATGAACTTACCCTGATATGATGAAAGTTTGTAGAAGCCGTCAATGGGGGTGGTCACAAGGATCAGGTAAGCGTAGTGGCATGTAAACATGCAACAGAGCGAGACAGGTACATATAAACTATAAATGACAAACACTAAGATTCAAGATATATAAAGTATAGAGTAATAATAGTATTATCTTTGGACCAAAATAATTTTAGTATCGAGTTTTCAACGGAAATACAAGTTTTTAAAAGGTCTCGAGTCTAGAAAGTAGGGTTCACAAATGATAGTGAGTGTATGCGCATGCGTGCAAGTATTCTAGCAGGCTTTATTTTCAACATGCTCTACAGAACTACTTAATACAGAAGGGATAAACAAGTATGCCAGTATGTAAAAAAATATGCAAAATTAATGATTATTTAAATTTATTTTGTCAACCCTGCAAAACCCGCTGTGCAGGCTAGAAGTTCTTGACAAGGTAAATGAAAGTTATTTGGCGTCTCTTGACTGCATTACTTCTTTCAACGATTTAAATGTCCACTTTGATATACCATGTTTGTTACGTGGATTCGAAAATAACGGGTGTCAGCTCTGATTAGTCAAAAAATAATGCAACTCTCTTTATATTAAAAATGTTGTCATTCTTAAAATATCGTAAACAAGTTATAAAAGAGTACAATTATCTCTCTCTGTCTCACTCTCTCTCTCTCTCTCTCTCTCTCTCTCTATCTCTCTCTCTCTCTATCTCTCTCTATCTATCTATCTATCTCTCTCTCACTCTCTCTCTCTCTCTCAGTGTTTCAGGTATAACTTCAAAGTTCTCAAAATAACTCCTTCGAGAACCTGGCCTCTGTTTGGTCGAAATATAAATAACAATTGAAAAGTAGTTTGTTCAATTTGTATTCTTTATTTTTCTTTATTTCTAGCATAAAACTTTGGAAGTTTATAATTCCATTTTCTGTACTTTAAGTCAAAACAATAAAAATGTTTATTTCTTTCATTTTTCACGTCATATTTGAATCTTGAAAGCATATATTTATTCTTGTCTTGAAGCGCTTATTGTAGGTAAAAATTGTATTCATGTTGGAATGCAGTAAAAGGCAATATAACACTAATAGCTAATATTACGTTCACCTTGTAGTGACGTCAATTTTGCCTTAACTGTATTATAATCCCTCTCTATCCTTCCAAACAACTAACTCATTCAAACTAAATTACTTTTCAAACTTATTACACCAATGAATAAAACATAATCAATTGTATTTTTTATTCGTTAATTAATTAGTTATAGAAATTGAATTACTTTAAATTTAAGAGTAATAAATTAAAACTAATATATTGAAATACTGTTTAGAACATCAAATACTATATTCAAAACATAATCTTTAAATATTGCTATCAATAATTAATAACCTAATAATTTAAAATTTAAAAAGCTACTAATCTCAATAAAATGTTTTTTCAATTATTCATATTATTATTAGAAAGGAATTATTAATTAAATTATTAGAAAAAACATAATAAATAAACCACTTTACTTATAACGTTTTTATAAAATTCCTGAAAACATAGCCATAACATATTGCAAATGTAATTAGCAATGTAAAGTTGACCGTATCAACTTAACTGTTTGAACCGTCTTCAGGAGTATTGTCCGTTTTGGATCGTATTTCCAACGAAAAAGTTTATATATATATATTACAATTAATAAATATAATTATAATTAGTAGCTATAATTATATGTCCTATTATTGTTATAGTGCTATAACAATAGTGATGACAATATAGTTATAATCTGCACAATGAAAACACCCACTTTAAAATATAAGATTTTGACTGTAAATTACGTTTGCTTATAGTAAAGTGAGTAAATCATTCCGGATTTTTTAATAATTCAGTCGTGAGATTAATCTATACTCTTTATAAAAATTGTAAAGACTAAGTTAAAGTACTAACCATTGGGGTGGACGTTGTTGTTTTGAGTTGCAGTCGAGTTGACGGTCTTTGTAGAGTTGCTGCTAGCCTTGGACAAACTGTAGGAAGAGTCTGAATGAGCCTGTTCCATCACTCATGGTGAGCAGTGTGCTCCCAGTCATGCATCTGGAACAGAGAGCCACTGTAAGAGGCAAAAAAAAAACATCAAAGGGATCGGAAAATCATCATTAGTAGACATTATGAATAAGATGACTAAAATTAGAATCAAAACTGTGTTTTGAATCAAAAACAACTATATCACGAACCAACTATTACAAAAACATCAATAAAATAAACCGAATAGGTTCCTTGTCATGGATAGTCCTGACTACCCGGACATGTCTATGTTATATGCTATGAGATACAATGGCCCTCAGAATGTCTTAAAATTTGATGATGGGCTGCTAAGTGATCATAAACGATCTGTTTTATCATATAGCTTGGATTGGAGTCATTGTAATTGTGAGTAAGGTGATTTGCTCTTGGCTGGTATATCGGCTTAATAATTATTAGCAAACCTTGATAGGTGTTTTAGAACAACATTTCAAATGCTCTAGTAAGATTTATCACGGCACTCCAGATCGAAATGCTTATAATAACATTTGTATTTGGCGTATTCTCAAAAATTTTTATGGCAGTATACATTTTATGGAGAATATACATTTTATCAAACAGTCAGACCAAACTGAAGGATTTTAAATTAATAATTATTAAATCAAAATTACTTTTTTTGGCAGTATGTGATATCTCATTAAAACTTAGTAAGTAAGAAAAAGTTAACTCTCATATGGAAGATATGAGAATGTAGGAGAATGAGGGCATAGACAAGTCGAAAAAGGTTTGACTCGAAAAGAACTTTCTGCAGTCTAGTATTTTATGCACGACACCTACTGGCTTCCTCATGAATGCAATGATTGACTGTATATCAAACTTGGCTAAACCATCCAGATATATTTCAGTCTAAAAAATAATTCAATCCAACTGAAATTAAATTTGCAAAGGAAACTTGAACAAGCTGGAATTAACATCACTGGAAGAATGGAGACTCTGTTCAAAAGAATCTGAACACACTTGAATGCTAATGCGAGGCATTCACTTTTAAGAGAATAATATTTCTAGCAAATCATAATTAAAAGCAATATATATGCGAAATACTTTCACAAGGATAGTTATAAAATTGACTAAAGAACTCAAAAACTAAAATTGATTTTAGAAACCACAAAGAGAGCTCAACAGGAGAAAGCAGACTGCTTTGGCGTCAGCTTGATGGGATTCATACCCTCACTTTAATAATAAAATAATAGTAGTAAAGATAGTATTTACATTTCAAGTTTAAGTCAATGATTTTAAGTTTTTGTAAATGATATAATATATATATATATATATATATGTCAGCAATAAACAAATTATATAATTAAATTGATTGTCAAACAGTGGTATCACGTTCAGTTATATTAATGTCACATACAGTATGTAGTTCAAAGTCTAACCCCAATAAGAAAATTGGAAAATTTGACTAAGTTTTGGTTGAAAGATTTTAGACACATTCTAATTTAGTTTAGACGTTTATTTTACTTTACTTAATATAAGTAAAGCATATTTATTATGAAGGCATATGATCTCAAGTTTTGATGGATTTTAATTTTTTTTTTTAATTTTTTTCGATGATGTCTGTGTGTTGTGTGTGTGTGTGTGTGTGTGTGTGTGTGTGTGTGTGTGTGTGTGTGGAGGGGGGGGGGTGTTATTCAGAAGTGAGGGCACGTTACGGGCAACTTTGTTAGATAAATCAAATTCATATATTACCAAAAAAAGACCTTATAGTTTAAATTTAAGAGTTATTTATATAAATATATATGAAAATATGTAAACCACCCAAAGAAATTCATTAATGTGACTAAGACCTTGAACCAAAACGTCTGGACTCCGACGAAGAGGAGCTGTTGTTTCGGTTGAAGGCCTTATTCCTATTTATGCATTTTTTATTGTGCCTTGGAACTTTTTAGTATTCAGGGTACGCACAATAGGACTAACAATTTCATATAATCGATATTTTGAACGACTCTTCGTCGTCGGGTGGAGACAGGAAGACTAAATGAAGAGGGAAGGAATGAATGATAAATAATTCACGTTCATAATTTACAATATACCTTAGGCTATGATAGCCATAATATTTTTTTCTATGTATTCACATTCACGCTCAAGGAGTGTGATGTTTTATGTAATATGATACATTTTGGACTTAATGAGTTTGCACTTCCATGTCTTAAATAAGTGACTCTCTTTGTGTACAGCATATTAGATTGAGAATTCAATTTTTTATATACATTCAAGTAAAACTTTGAATTTCTATTTTTCAATCAATATGTGAAGTTTCAAGGTGACAATCTTGAATAATCAATATAAAAGTTGTAAAACTCCTTCAGCAGCAAAAACATTTACTTGGAGTGGAGACTCTAAAATAACTCCACTTAAAACAAGATTAAACATTATAAAAAATTAAAATAAAAGAAAACACACAAACACACACACACACACACATAGAGAAGATAAAAGTATTATACACTAAATGGTTTTTAAAATTAACGATATCAACAACGGAATTTCAACTTCAAAACTGTTTTCAAAAATTTACTGTTTCAAGTATAAACTAGTAAATTAAAAATAACTTGAAGAGACACGGAGGCAATTTTTTGCATAGTTATTTGACAGTTATAACTATCAATATCAATATAAATAACAATAGTTATTGCTAGAGTATTTCCATAAAGTAAATTGAAGCAGAACACAGGAAAATGAGGCAGCGATATATGGAAGCATACTTTTTTGTTGTTGAGGTTGAATACGGATACTGCCAGTTTTCAACGGCAACAATGCAAGATTTTGATCTCTAGTGCTGTTCTAGGGTCGAAGTGTGCCACATTGCCGGGTTGATACTACAGCGTGTGTCTTAAGTGTTGGCTTCCTCAAGTTGATAAGGGAAGAGCTGTTTAACTAGTTCCCGACATCATTCGGACCTGATGCTGACAGCTTTATGTCTTCTACAAGAAACTGTGTCCACAGACTTTTCATCTACCACATAAAACGTCGAGGAATACGGGAAAGAGTTGAACATCCAACTTTCAGCCCTGAAGGCAAGCACACTCTCTTTATCCGACTTGGTCAAAGTGGATGAAGAAGTTGAGTAACGAATAGATCTTTGTACCTATTAAAGATTTAAAAGAGAAACTACAGTCATAAGGATTTAATGTCGGGAACATTGCCAATGTACTGATACCTTTTAAAGAAAACCAGAAGCTTGTATCGTTGAGCCCTCTCTAAAAAACAATGATATATCTATAGGGACACGCTTAAGATGGAAGAGCCTTACAAAAATAAAGAAATTGAACCGTGCAAGTTCTGCCAAGAATGTAGCCATCCTAAGAAGACTGAAAAGGTGTTGCCTGCGAGATCAGCTCATCGCTGACAACTCCAACAAGTGATCAAATCAATTCATGTGGAGTACTACCAATGGTTAGTTTTAATGTCATTTTAATTTTGATGTAGCATGGATCACTAATATTTATTGCCTTTCTAAGGGTGGTTGTAATGTAAAATATATAATAAAAACATAGATCCTCTTAAAAGGTTTGGCCTTGTAAACCACTAAAGGTTATAAGGTCGGTTACTTCCTACTTATCTAAATTTAGGTTAGAACTTAGATTACAAGTCTAAGACTACTATTTATTTTTTGTTAGTTGTGAACATACTTCTTAATTACTTAAGCATTTCCTTTTTGAATTGTTATTTTCAAAAATAATAGAATATGATGTTTCTTGTTTCAAGATAATAAACTAAACAGAAAAAAAAGTAAAAAGAGAAAAAGAAATCTTCTACACGATTTTCTCACACAATTAGAATGTCATGCGTAAAATACTAAAAAGAAGATTGTGCCGACCATTTTTTTTTATGTCCATGAATGCAGGCATACGTCGTGCATGATTAATACAACATGTCATAGTTAATTTAATTTACAAAATTATATTCAAGTCTTTAGAATTTCAATAAAAATTATAACGTTTTGATCATACAATAATTTGTTTCCATTTCATTTAAAGATTCAGTGCTATTTTACTTTCATTTATTTAATATAGTTATATATATATATGTAAAGATTTCACATAAACACGTGAAATAACAATCAATGATCAAACCACAATATGAAATGGGAAAACAAGACCAAGATCTTTCAACCGTAACTAGCGGTCTTCGTCAGAGTCCAGTTGGGTTTTGACTCTGACGATGACCGCTTGTTACGGTTGAAAGATCTTAGTCTTGTTTTCTCATTTCATATTGTGGTTTGATCATTGATATATATATTGGTATACTTTGGGAGCAGACCTTCTTTTAAACATATATCACTAAATAACTTGCCTACTTTAAGTCTTGTATGTTTCTTACATACCTTCTCGAGTTTTCTGATATAATTCCTCCATCTTTCAGGTACCATATAAATCATTTTATGATTTATTATTTATAAATCACCATATGGTGATTTATATGGTACCTGAAAGATGGAGGTATTATATCAGAAAACTCGAGAAGGTATGTAAGAAACATACTAGACTTAAAGTAGGCAAGTTATTTAATGATATATATATAAACAAAACTAAATAAATTTCTAAATAAAATAAATAAACAAATTTCTGTTTCAAAATTTATACTTCTGTAAGTTCTCTCACTCACCTATTGTCACAATTTCTATTGTAATTTACTAATTGTAACTAATTGCACTTTTTATGTATGTTTGATTTTTGAATGATTGAATTATTTCTTATATTTCCTCTGTTTTGTAGGTCTATGAAAAAGGTATTAAATAAAACCTGAAACGTTGGCAACGAGAGTTTAATTTGAATCTGAAGAACTGACCGAGTCCCGATAAACTTTAGTTTTGTTTCTATTCCACAGTCGATACTTTTATCAATATATATATGCAGATAAATCACAATAAACACGTAATGCAATCAATGAAAACAAACCACAAGGAAAGAAAAGAAAACAGATAGAAAAAATGCTCTGAGGCCTTTCAATTTATGTCATCAGAGAGCAAACAAGGTAAGAACTCAAAGAACTCAGTTCTTACCTTGTTTGCTCTCTGATGACATAAATTGAAAGGCCTCAGAGCATTTTTTCTACCTGTTTTCTTTTTTTTCCTTGTGGTTTGTTTTCATATATATATATATATATAATATATATATATATATATTATATATATATATATATAAACACTAATAAATTCTCGACCGTGTGTGAGATATATAACTACAAAAGGATAGATCGGGATGCGGTCAGTTTCTTCCACTTTCAATTCAAACTCTCATTGCCGACGTTTCGATTTTATTTAAAATCTTTTTTAAATAAAACAAAATTTAAATGAACAAAAATTGTTCATTGTTATCCTAATACTCAAGATTGTATTTAATTTTTCATAGTGTACTTGTTTTGTTTGTGTCTAAAAAATGTACGTATTAAAATTCTTGTTTTCCTCTGTTTGTAGGCCTTTGGAAAAAGATTTTAAATAAAATCGAAACGTCGGTAATGAGAGTTTGAATTAAAAGTGGAAGAAACTGACCGCATCCCGATCTATCCTTTTTTAGTTGTATATATATATATATAAAGATTTCACATAAACACGTGAAACAACAATCAATGATCAAACCACAATAAGAAATGGGAAAACAAGACTAAGATCTTTCAACCGTAACAAGCGGTCTTCGTCAGAGTCAAAAACCCAACCTCAGTTGGGTTTTTGACTCTGACGAAGACCGCTTGTTACGGTTGAAAGATCTTAGTCTTGTTTTCCCATTTCTTATTGTGGTTTGATCATATATATATATATATATATATATATATATATATATATATATATATATATATAAACGCACCTCAGTTCTACATGACGTAAATGGCACCATCAATTCTATAAGAGATAATGCAGTACCATCAGCTCTATAGAAAGTAAAACGACTCCAAAAATTATCATTTATCTTATACAACCTTCTGTTCTAACAGCATGCATATAGAATAAGTAAGTCTGGGAAAAATAAATCAATATTAATCCTTGTGAAATATGTTTAATGATTCCCAGGGCTATTATATCCTTCTTCAATATTAAAAAAAATCAAGGAGGTTGTATTTATTATTTACGTAACAAAGGCATTGATGAAACAAAATTATGATTGGAAAACATGATAAGACTAAGTTACAATATATTTCAAATGTAAAACCGTTTACTAGTCACTCATGCATGATGTATTATTCATATACATAACAAGATTTCACAATAAATACGGGAAACAACAATCAACGTACCTGCTGTAACAGGAAAACAATGTAAAAAGGGAACTGAAAACTAATGTTGGATAACTATAGTACCTGTTGATTTGTTTGGTTCAGTGGTTCTTAACCTGTGGGGAATTCCACTGGGGGGGGGGGGGGGGATTGACAGAGCTACCTAGTGAGGAATACCGGTCGAACAGAAGAACACTGCTTAAAAATTTAATACGTTAAATCCAAATGTTAACTTACTTTATAAATTATAACCATTCACCAACTGTAAATTTTAATATTTAAAATATTAAAAAAAAATAATAAAAGTTTTAATAATAAAAGCAAACGGTAAATAAGTTATTGTAAGTCATTTCTGGGTAAAAGTGATGATTGATACACTTGATCTGGCGCATGACTCCGCAGCAGAGGCTGATGAGGAAAGCTTGAACGCGTTCTTGGCCAAGGTGCGAGGTTCGTATCCTCTTGTTGCTGTGGCGGCGCTCACATTACTGGTTGTACTTCCCTCCTTGTACCTGTACGAGTTGGCTTACTGGTTGTATTTCCCTCCTTGTACCTGTACGAGTTGGCTTACTGGTTGTATTTCCCTCCTTGTACCTGTACGAGTTGGCTTACTGGTTGTACTTCCCTCCTTGTACCTGTACGAGTTGGCTTACTGGTTGTATTTCCCTCCTTGTACCTGTACGAGTTGGCTTACTGGTTGTATTTCCCTCCTTGTACCTGTACGAGTTGGCTTACTGGTTGTACTTCCCTCCTTGTACCTGTACGAGTTGGCTTACTGGTTGTATTTCCCTCCTTGTAGCTGTACGAGTTGGCTTACTGGTTGTATTTCCCTCCTTGTAGCTGTACGAGTTGGCTTACTGGTTGTACTTCCCTCCTTGTACCTGTACGAGTTAGCTTACTGGTTGTATTTCCCTCCTTGTAGCTGTACGAGTTGGCTTACTGGTTGTATTTCCCTCCTTGTACCTGTACGAGTTGGCTTACTGGTTGTATTTCCCTCCTTGTACCTGTACGAGTTGGCTTACTGGTTGTATTTCCCTCCTTGTACCTGTACGAGTTGGCTTACTGGTTGTACTTCCCTCCTTGTACCTGTACGAGTTGGCTTACTGGTTGTATTTCCCTCCTTGTACCTGTACGAGTTGGCTTACTGGTTGTATTTCCCTCCTTGTACCTGTACGAGTTGGCTTACTGGTTGTACTTCCCTCCTTGTACCTGTACGAGTTGGCTTACTGGTTGTATTTCCCTCCTTGTAGCTGTACGAGTTGGCTTACTGGTTGTATTTCCCTCCTTGTACCTGTACGAGTTGGCTTACTGGTTGTATTTCCCTCCTTGTACCTGTACGAGTTGGCTTACTGGTTGTATTTCCCTCCTTGTACCTGTATGAGTTGGCTTACTGGTTGTATTTCCCTCCTTGTACCTGTACGAGTTGGCTTACTGGTTGTATTTCCCTCCTTGTACCTGTACGAGTTGGCTTACTGGTTGTATTTCCCACCTTGTACCTGTACGAGTTGGCTTACTGGTTGTATTTCCCTCCTTATACCTGTACGAGTTGGCTTACTGGTTGTATTTTCCTCCTTGTACCTGTATGAGTTGGCTTACTGGTTGTATTTCCCTCCTTATACCTGTACGAGTTGGCTTCCTGGTTGTATTTCCCTCCTTGTACCTGTACGAGTTGGCCTTTTCGAGCATGGTTCAGATCAAGTCCAAATCACAAACCACTTGATTGACCTTGAATCTGACATGCCATTTCAAAAGTGGAACCAAACATTGAGGAACTCGTCAAGGCAAAACAAATGCACAAGTCCCATTAACCTGTTGTGTTGCATTTTTGTATGTTTTTATGGGCTTCATAAATTTAGAAAAAAACATAACGAATCTCTTCATATGCATTTTATTTATGTACTAAACACTGCATGGGTGTTAAATTTGTCAAAGACTGATGCTGTGTTGGAAGTGAGAGTTGGCTAAAAAATGAGAAAAAAGGTTAAGGTTTACTGGTGTTCTTAACCAGTCTATCTTTCTAAGATAGACTTAGAAAGTTGTTATACTCCCCAGCCAATCAGATTTGCTATTAAAGGTTTAATAAAAGAAATTTAAAGAACTTTTAATGGGTTAATATGATATTGAAGAACAATAAAACACTTAAAACTATAAAAAGCAAGTCAAGCGTTACATTTAATGATACTCTCTAGAGTGAAGGTGCGTTGACTAAGAAACGCTTTGCAATAAATCTATATATTGCATCCATTAACCAATCTATATGTTGTATAACCAACATAAATCTATATGTTGCATCCATTAACCAATCTTAGTTCTGGATATATAGTTCTTGCTGTGTTTATGAAACTCATGTTTTTGAGTAATTTTAAGGAATAACAAAGGTGTTTTTTCTTTTTTATAAAAAAATGTCTACTAATTTTAAAGCCCCCCGGCGGTTACTTACACTTGAAATATCATGTTAGGTATTCTGTTACTATGAATATTTCATGAGCTTACAATATATAAATAGTATATTGCACTATAAATGATAACTATTAAGTTTCTTTGTAGAAACATGAAGCGTTTTTGGTAATAAACATCTAGATAGGGCTCGTATCACAAGGATCAGTTCAATAAATTTTGGTTAACAAAATAGAGAACTTATAAAATCTTAAAGGAGTCATTATGGGTGGCTTCTTGAATATTGAAGGACGTATTTATAACACGAGTTTGAAAAAATTTAATAAGAACTAATGAATTAATGTTTTCATGCAAGAACTATATTATAAATTAAAATGATTAAAATTAAGAATAATTAGTGAAAATTCTTGAGTTAAATTTTAACTCAAATTAATTCAAGTTAAATTTGACTTAACATATATACTGTAAGAAATGTAATTACACCTAGTGCAGGAACAGAAAAAAAATAGCGAACATAGCTAGTATAGCTGTAAGCTTTTTTTTTTAAAAAAAAAAAATTATTTGACAATAATTCAAATCCAATAAATTTTAAATAGTCTACATCGTATATTGTCAATGGCACATTTTAAAATAGTTCCCTCTATAATTGAAACTAATACACAGTTTCATTATAGATTATTTTTTAAGTTTGTAAAAAACTATCATTACTTCTATTAACAATTATAATCAAATTGACGAAATTATTAAAAATATAGTCTAACGATTTGATTCACAGAAATGAAGCTGTAATGACTTCAAAAGAAAGCTTTGCCGGTGTTCTCTAGCATTAGTTATTTAAAGAGGACATATTACCATGTATATATAACTGATTGATAATGATTAAACCAGTTTTACTTCAGTTGTAATAGACACATACTGTGCGATATCCTCCAGAACCGGAATGACGTGCGGGAAATAATGGGTCCACATTAATAAGGTTGATTCGTCCGACAGCAAAGGACACGGTTTTCGTGATCTTTGTCAGTTTTCAAGGTTTTGTATTTTTGAATCAATAAATAGTCAATCATAAACATCAAAAGAAGAATCAAAAAGAAAACTTCTTCAAGTTTCAATGAAACTGTAATCCAAGAGATGTAATAGTTGTAATCGGTTGCATACATGTTGTATTATAATTCTTAGCTAAATATCATGTTTCACTATGTGTAAAGAGAATAACGCACTCAATAAACGTGACTGCAATCATGATAGTAGCATTGTACATACAATTTGATATACATAAAAAGATTCATCAGTAAGCAAAAAATTAAACTGAAAAATTTTGGATATTATATTTTATATATTACACTAATATATATTAGTGTAACTAGGTAGCAGACCTTCGTTTATACAAACATTATTAAATTTCTTCCCAACTTCTCTATGTATTATTTTTCGATACAGTTTTTCAAGTTTTCGGATCTCACATTTCCATGGCTATACATACTAAGTACTGTTGTACTTAGTACCAAGTAAATGGAAATGTGAGATCCGAAAACTTAAAAAACTGTATAAAAAAATAATACATAGGGAAGTTGGGAAGAAATTTAATAATGTATATATATATATATATATACGAGTTCGAGATTAACAAAGAGCAACACACAAAGTAGGGAAACACACTTACAGACTCAAATTTTCGGGTAATCCGTCTTCAGGAGAAAAGAGAATGGGAGACCAAGCACGTTGTAGGCGCAACGGCAAGTAACCAACCCGGCAACCGCCAGTGCTGTCAACCGTACCCGGTCTTAAAGTATAAAATTAGGAAAAGAAATAAACAGAAACTCAGATAAGCAGTACTGGTTGGGTAAAACTATAAATAGGTGAAAAATTATAAACAATATAAGATAAAAACAAACTATAAGAAACAAAAATAATGATAGAGAAAAGAAGAAAAAATAAATAAATAAAAATAAATACAATAAATTAAATAATATTATAATATATATATATATATATATATATAATATATATATACTCGTATATTCGTTGCGATGTGGACCAATGGGAGTGGAGTTTGCAGGTCCATGCGTAAGGTCCCAGTTGCCCGCTGCTCAGCAAAAAGCCTCTGTCTTTCTGCCAATAGGTATAGAGGTTGCACAGTCCCTCTGTGTTAAATGATGTTTGGCAGAAAACATTAGCCTCACTTTACAGTGAACTCCTGTTCCCTTTCTATTTCTGATTTTTCTCATAGGAAAACTATATATATATATTGTGGTTTGATCATATATATATATATATATATATATATAATATATATATATATAAAATATAATTTAAAAATTCAAATAAATCCAAAATTTTTCAGTTTAATTTTGTCTAGTTTGTCAGTTTAACAGTCTAGTCGAAGGTTTTTTCCGGTAAACATTGTTGTTCCTTTAAATAATGTAAATTTCATTTTCTTAGTTCAAAAATTCGTACTTCTGCCTATGAAAAAGGTTTTAAATAAAACCGAAACGTTGGCAACGAGAGTTTAATTTTTTATCCTGGAAAATTGACCGAACCCCGATTAGAGAACACACCTATATATATATATATATATATATATATATATATACACTTTAACACATAGAAAAGAACACAGAAAGACACTACAGAACTCACTTCGATATTTCGACATCCGTCGTCATCGGGAAGAAGTGCGAAGTACTCGCATTGAGAAGCAAACTGCTACTGGCCACCAGAGTAACTCGTGGAACCACCGCAATGCTGCTCCCCAGCGGAGGAGAGGAAAAATAGAAATCCCTCCAATATTTATTTAGAAAACAAGATAAAAAATATGTATAATATATATATATATATATATATATATATATATATATATATATATAAAATACGAAATAATAATAATAAAAAATAAATAATAAAATAATAATAATAATAAAATAATAATAATAAAATAAAAAATAATTAACGGTACAGGTTGAGACCAGGAGGAGAACGAGCCCCAAGGAGGCATATGAATGCCTCTTCGGAAGCTCTAGGGGTGACATGGGAATTAGACTCGGGGATTTGTTTGAGGATTTGTACCCTGAAACAATCATTGAAAGGGAGGTCATGGGAATTAGCATGGATAGCTATGGGTAGGTCTCTGCGCTGACCAACGGACGCCCTGTGATTGTTCATACGCAGGCTCAGCTTGGTTGAAGCCAAGCCAACGTAAAAAGCATCACATCGAGTACACTCCAAACGGTAAACGCAGTTACAGGAAGTGCAAGATGTATCAGAAGGAACAGGATAGGAGTTGTTACTGAGAGGGGAAGTAAAGTAAGGACTGGAGTTAATTAGGGTTAATTAGTTAATACATATATTATATATACATTATACATTATATATTCATACATTATATATACACTTTTTCGTTGGAAATACGTTCCAAAACGGACAAATATAGTTCAATATAGACAAAAAAACATAGAGAAATCAAAAGAACACACTTACAGTCTCTAATTTGTGGTTTGAACCGTCTTCAGGAGAGATAAGAGAGGGAAACCAGTGCGCTTGGTTTCCCTCTCTTATCTCTCCTGAAGACGGTTCAAACCAAAAATTAGAGACTGTATGTGTGTTTTTTTGATTTCTCTATGCTTTTTTGTCTATATTGAACTATAATTAATATATATATGGTAAAAGTATTGACCGTGGAATAGAAACAAAACTAAAGTTTATCGGGACTCGGTCAGTTCTTTAGGTTCAAATGAAACTTCTGACTATGAAAAAGATTTTAAATAAAAACCGAAACATTGGCAATGAGAGTTTAATTTAAACTTGAAGAACTGACCGAGTCCCGATAAACGTTAGTTTTATATATATATATATAGTAACCTCCCTTTGTTAGTTTTTTTGTTTTCTTTTTTATTTTTATTGGTACTCGATTAGTATTTAGTTGTATTGGCAATAGTTTTTTTAAAATGTAAATCTTTGATTATTAAGTTTGGTTATTTTTTGTTAACTGATATGGTTCATTTATTGATTGGAAGTAGGCTAATATTTTGGGTATGCAATATATTGTTTGAGATGCAAATACAATCATTCTAATCTACAATACATATTCGCTCAACTTTTAGTAAGCAAGAGACTTTCTGATGTATCTCTCGCGTTTGAAGGAAAAACTCTTTGAGTGATTCTAGAAATCTGATTGAAACAAAAAAGGAATTCCAAAATAATGAGGCTGATGCTGAAGGGAAACATGTTGAGTTTTCCACTAAAGTCAAAAACACTAAGTCTACAGCTGTGACTGCTGGTCCACCATCCTCCATCTCATCTGAACCTAACCAAAAAATCTCTCACTAATTATTCCCAGATTTTATATTTTCACGTTGCATATTGTTGCACTATGGTGCGTTTTCATACTATGATCATCTAATACAATATCTTTCCTTATTCTGATTGAATTATTTTATTACCGCTGTTAAAAAGGTATGTTTTTAATTTATGAAGAACTATATAAAAAATAATTTTTATGTCTCATTATTAAAGTATGTTGAAACCTTTTTATTTATTTCAGTTATCACTCTGCAATAAGGGTTATATTTGCCCTTGCTTCTATATATTTATCCATGTGTTATTAACAATCACTGGTTGGGCAGGCTTTAAAATAAATGGTGTTTCTCAAATTCTCAAATTGTGCTTCATAAGCATGAATTTCATCTTTTCAATTTGCCTTACAAAATGAAATATATGTATACATAACTGTATATATATATATATATATATATATATAAAGATTTCACATAAAAACGTGAAATAACAATCAATGATCGAACCACAATATGAAATGGGAAAACAAGACTAAGATCTTTCAACTGATACATATATATATTTCCATATCAACGGCCAAACCACAATAAGATATGAGAAAAAAGACTTAAGATCTTTCAACCGTAACAAGCGGTCTTCGTCAGAATGAAATGTCATCTCATTGTGGTGTAGACGTTGATTGTTATTCGACGTGTAAATCGTGAAATCTTACATATATATATATATATATATATATATATATATCAACATAAAACTAAATAAACAATTTCGAAGGCCTTTGAAGATGGCTTGTTAATGAATCTATGCTTACTTATTAGTTCTTTAACAAGGATCTATCTCAAAAGTTTCCAAAACTTTCCTTGTACACTTTTATTCTCCAGTAATTTTGCTTTACTGTAGTGTCACAGTGACCATAACTGCTTTGCTGTTGGTATACACAAGATGGGCATAATTTTAGTTGAACATCTTTTTTTAGTATAATTTATTATTATCTCATTTCTTGAGAACATTTAGTTCAATGATTAGAAAAGCGAATTCATTAAATTTGCAAACAATACAAACAAGTTTACAGTATACTTGAATGAGACTATAATTGTCTTCCTATTAAATGGTTTAGTACGGTTATAACTAGCACTATCTTTGTAGAACGTGCAAATTGTAGGGTTGCCATTGATTGAGATTGCAGCACAAGTGGAGTATACCTGAAGCGTAGCAGAAGAAAGGCACTGTTCGAAAGACGGACGAACGACTGTAGAGTAAGACCAAGCTGCGGGTTACATCACAATGACCTCACAATTACCTGGTCACGTAGTTCAGAAACAATCCGAGGCACTCCTTCTGCTATCGTGAAATCATCTCAGAACAATGCCTCAAGTGCGAGTCTAATCTAATGCTTTTCAATTCAGTGTTGTATTTGATATGGAGACAAAACATAATTCTGAACACAATAGTCTGAATAAACTGTGGTTCATACAAACCACCATGGCTGGACCATTCACAGTATAGATATTTTAAAGGAATGAGGAAATACTTACAAGACACGTAAGGTGCAAACTCGATTAAAGCAACTAAACAATCCGAAATAATCAGAAACACGCTTGACGAATAGCTACTTTCTTTTATTTTCTATTTTTGTGTCTTGCACACTTGTAAAAAACCTAATATCCGATATAGTTCTGGTGTCTTTATGAAACCCATTGACTTTGTGTTATATTGAAGCATAGGAAACGTACTTTTTCGTTTTTTATTAAAAAACAGATCCTAACTCTAGACTAATTCTTCTGTGACTCCGTGAACCTAACATTATACTTACATTTTTTTGATATAGTGTTATAGTCTTTCATTCATCATTTCAAAATCAAGTAAACATTGAAACATTAATTAACTAATGAAAATATGCAATAGAAAAACACTTATAAAAACATCAATTTTTGGTTTAACCATCATAAGGAAAAAAGTGAAAACTGTGCGGATTTTGATCACAATCGTAAGTAAATATCAAGTTTAAAGCTTTAGAAGAGGCATAATTTTGTTTTATTATTTTAGGATCTGCTTCTCGTTTCTACTTCATTTGTAAACTATTCTATAAAATAATGTAAATAAAATATTAATGGAACGTTGATCCCACTCAAACTACAAACAATGTTCAGTATCTATTGTTTTTATCAGTTTAATAACAGCAGTTAAGGAGTTTTGATTTCTTTGGAAATCGAATTCCATTAATGACCACTGCTCCTGCATGCACTGACAAGGATTTATGTGAGGTGATAGTACCGTTTTCTATTCTTCCTAATTACCGTCTTCATAAATGAAGAAAATGTTATCTCATTTAGCCATAGTATAAATATCTATATGGAATATATTTATTAGTCCTTCATTCCTGGAGGTAGTACAGATAGTGATTCATTCACTTATCAATCAATGATCAAACCACAATAAGAAATGGGAAAACAAGACTAAGATCTTTCAACCGTAACAAGCGGTCTTCGTCAGAGTCAAAAACCCAACTGACTCTGACGAAGACCGCTTGTTACGGTTGAAAGATCTTAGTCTTGTTTTCCCATTTCATATTGTGGTTTGATCATTGATTGTTATTTCACGTGTTTATGTGAAATCTTTTTATCACTTATCAATATATATACTTATTTGTGTACATCACAACAGTGATGCATATAATATCCTTTGTATAACTACACTAGTATTAACATTTTTGAAAAGTGAAAGTATAGATTTCGTGTTACGAAATGATGTATTACAGGAGGACATAGCTTTTGTTCCAATAGTGAGTGGATCTGTTACATAGTTTATATGACCTCCTTCTACAGTGAAGATTTAAAACAAACTTTCCTATTTAAAACTTGAAAATATTCCTATTTTGTCTCTAAAATGTCAAAAATATGTAAGAAAAAATGTCGTTTTAAGATAATTTTTTTTAGGATGTAGAATAACTTCATTTATTATTTTTCAAATTATATTTTCAACTTTGAATTATGATTACATTTTTGATCTGTTATAACATTATTATACTGAAAATTTTATGGCAAGCTAATGTTTTTTTTAAAAAATTTATTTCTGTTTCCCTTTGTAAAAAATCATATAATTCCAATCTCTGAGTTTCTTCAGTAATTACACAGCGCTTACAGTGCTATCTCTGACTAACTCTTGAAGTCATTACGACAACTACAAATCAGTTGTTTCCAACTACTAATTAGTAGTTATCAACAACCATTCAGTTACCAACTTCAATCAGTGTTGCCAACTAATAATCGATTAAACTGTAGAATTTTTGTCATTCAAATCATTCATCCTAAATCAATATTGAATACGAAACATTCATTTTTCAATATTTTTGATATATTTAATACATTTAAAACTTCCTCGGTCGGTGGACGCTTTTACTTCTTCATTCAGTGTTTCTTCTTCCGTTTTTTCTCTCCAGAAAACGGTAAGAAAGCGGAAAAGAACGTGATATTATTACTGAAGTTAAAATATTATTACTTTTAAATTTTGTTTTATATACTATTCAAATCAATACCAGCCACTTTACTGATAAATTTAATTATTTTATTAAACTTTATACTCATAAAACCTAGTGTTTTATTTCAATAAATATCAAGATTTTTTAATCGTTTATCAGAAGATAGCCAATTCTCCTCGTCTGAGTACACCCACTTCTCCCATCCAAACCACACAGCACAACAACTTATTCCATAATATCATAATTATTTTCCACAGTTCAATATTCAATCTAAATCTGATATTAAATTTTGTTGAATTGTACAAAATATAGATTTATTAGAGCATTTTGTGAGACAAATCCATCATACCATGGAAATCAACAGAAATTATATGTTTGATTGGTGTTGATTTTTTACATGTAATAATTTTATTCTTTAGTATCTCATAATAAGTTATTAAAAAAAAATCTCATAAATCATCAATTTTATTTCATTGGATTTACTCAAAAAAATGCTTTGTCAATGTAAAGAATGTAAACAAATACGACGAGTACAGCAAGTAAACCAATTATCCAGGATGAATAATCAGTTTTATAGCTTTATTGAACTTTGCCGTATTGAAATATCATGAATTATTTTTTAGAAAATGTGAATTTTTCTTCATTTGGCTAAATTTTTAAGGTTTTTTAAAACAGACAACAGAAAATGTATTGTAACACCCTTTTGGTGAAATTAGATTTAAAAAAAAAATTATCTCACCTCATTCTTTACCAAATGTTCTATTTTTAGGTATAGTTTCATTTGGATCCGTTAAACGGTATGGTTTGTATCGCTCTCAAAATCTTTCAGATTCAATTATAAATCAAAATTTGTACACTTTATTGAAAAAAAAAATTCCCTTTGTTTTAAAAATCTGAGGTTATTGCTTTTGGTACCTTAAAGATTTTAAATGCCTAAGTTTCAAGACTCTAGAATTAGTAGTACAGGAGAATAAAATGTAGTACAAAAACAGGTTTTTCGCAAAAAAAAGTGACCTTTCCATCAAGTATAACTGCTCCCAAACAATAAGGCTCACCTAAATCCATTTTTGTGAAAAATATTTGATCCATCAAAGATTCTGGACCGTAGCATGGCCACAAACTTTGGATACATGCTACCCACACACACACACACGCACACGCACACACACACACACACACACACACACACACACACACAGGCATCATCGAAAAAACTTCATAAAACGACTTCTGAGACCTCAAAACCTGTAATTCCGTGAAAATAGCGTGATCGAATTTTTTCACAATCACTGTACTTTACTCATAGTAAGGTAATATACAAATTTTCTAACAAAGAGCTTTTGGATTTTGTAGTTTTCTGTCAAAAACTGTTGTCTATAGTACGGATATATATTTTAGTAAATACTGCTACTCAACCCTAAACTATCAACAAATGTTCAAAAATTGATTCAGAGGATCTTAAAGAATGTAAATCTGGCAATTTTTTTCATGTTTACTATAAAGTACTTAACTTATATTAAAGAAAAAAGGTGTTCTAGTATAGGTAAGTCATTCCAGAATATTTACTCAACCATTATGGTAGCAATTTGACCAGAGTATCTGGTACCTGCTACTGTGTACACAAATTACGTATAACATAAATTTTTAGCAAACATAAATAGTTCCATGAAATCCTTACAATTGTAGAAGTTATAAGAGGTCTCTTTTTATTTTGTTTTATAATTTATAGATAATATTACTCAGTCAATCGACAATAAATATTCAAGAAAAAGGTTTTTTTTTATAAAGCACTGTCCAACTTTTTTCGATTTTCAGAATTATGTATGCGATTTTGGTTCTAGTCTAACCTAGTTTTCTAAAAGTGATAAAGGTATAGTATCTTGAGAAATTATGAATGTCCGTATTCAACTAACCCAAGCACGAAACTATTAATGTTTAAACTGCCAGTATGTATCTACTTGGCCAAATCGATATACCAACTTTAGAAGATGACGATTTTGTGAAACTTTTGCTTTCGCATGGTACAATTAATATGGCTTTCTGTCAACTAGCTGCATGTAGCCCCACACATCATCACATCTTACATTTGAAGAAACTGTTCAAGGAGTTTAAGTGAAATCAAGAGAATTGGTCTCTTTCTTTTCTCTCGCACTTTAAAAGTTTTCAACATTTATCTTGTTTAGTTTAATTTATGATTAAACGCATGCAAAAAAATACAGATAAGCTTTTTAAATTAGAATCATTAAACTATTACATATGTAACACTCTTCATCAATATGTTTTATTTTTCTTCTATATGAAAAAAAAAAATGAAAGCTTGAATTCGGTCAAAATTTCAGTATCTAGTTTTTAACTAGTAACTGATCAGTTGGGTTTTTGACTCTGACGAAGACCGCTTGTTACGGTTGAAAGATCTTTGTCTTGTTTTCCCATTTTCTTATTGTGGTTTGATAATTGATTGTTATTTCACGTGTTTATGTGAAATCTTTATATATATATATATATATATATTGGAAAAATGATTGAAACTGGAAAACAAATTCAAGTATTAAGAAATGTAACACACAAAGTAAAGAAACACACTAACTAAGTCTAATTTTTAGAAAATCCGCTTTTAGAAGAGAAAAGATGAGATACCAAGGTACACTGAGCATTCAAGAAAAGTCAATCTGACTACTAAAACATGATAAAGTTGATAATACAAAGGGGTGATATAAAGTTGATATATGACTATTAGATTTTGTAAACAGTTAAAAGTATTCTTATAAACATTTCAATCAAGCCTACCAAAACATCAACATTCGAGATCTTTTGACTAATGTTTTGACTAATCCTTGTCTAATTTGTTATCAACGATTTACTTATCAACTACATAGAGATTGTCAATAGTGAGACTATGGTAAACATTAATGAAGCTTATTCATTTTTACTCTACTAATCGTGTACAAATTCAATGTTGAAGTTTTAACAGATGTGAAGGTGTTGAGCTCGCTTGAGTCTATATTTCAGGGATTTTTTTGATTATATATATGTGTGTGCCTGTGTGAGAAAATATCCAAACGTTTATGAATAAGTAACAGATAATTTTAACAGATATTTAATGGATCAAAATAGTACTACTCTCGAAATATCTCTTATATTGAAGATTGCTTGTATAGTTGTTTACTATATTAAATTTTTACTAAATTAAAACCACTTTTTTAACTTTTAAATCGCATTATATTAATTTTTGTTGATTATTCAAATTTAGATTCCACTTGTTTTTCTCCTGAACTTTTAACTTTCGTCAAATGCTTTAAGAGCTATAAAAGTGATGTTATCATTAACTTCAATAAATCATTAACTTGAAAAATTCAAAATGTTTCGACAACAGAGAAAGTCAGTTTTCTATAAAAATGTACACATTTAACTTATCATTAATTTTGAAACATGGTGAACATGATTCTGGTGTCACAGTTCCTGAGATAACATGGTAATTAAACACAAAAAACTCCTTACACAAGAATGAGCTATGCTGGTTTTATGGGACCACTTTTCTTTCTTTTATTTTTTATTGTTAGAGAACAATATGCTCCACCAAAAGTCATTAAATGCATTAAAATCTTCAATGGTACATAATAATTCTTATTATATTATGATAATGCAGCTTAAATATATAACAATTTAACAATGATAATCATAACAATAACTATAACAGAGTAATCACGACTACTGACAAACATAATACAGATTATTATAATTTGGTGAACACTTCAAAATATAGTATATTTTGTGCATGCCGAAAATATTTTCTTCACCAGCTGTAGTATACCTGTATTGCTGTTTCACATATAGCAGTTACTCAAAATGGCTACGTTAAGATAATAATTTCATGAACTTTCGTTTAATGGTTGAGGCAATGTTTCTCTAAAAACAGGAGACTCAAATTCTTGACTTCTCATAGTTCTTCCTTGAAACAGGAAAAGTACCTTATTAACTATTCCCATCTTAAACAATTTCTCCCAACCCTATTTCTTCTGAATGTATGAAAATACCATTATATATCTTTTCTTCACGTCACCAGGTTTAGTAACAGAGCCAGTCACGGCTAGTTTCAAGAAATATCTAGTTAGGTCTAGTGTCCTATTAGTTCTTGCCAATTTAACAAAATGAATAAATTTAATTTATAAGATCATGTTTACTCGTATATTTGATTTTTTCAGATCATCTTAGAGTCGATTTTGAATTTTAGTCGATAGCCAAATCTTTTTTAAGCGGTAAGAGGTTTGAAATATTTTGTTAACCAGTAACCAGTAACCAGTAACTTTTTCATGTCATGTATTATATCTAAAAAGAGCACATGATTTAGTTATAGTACTGTTATAGTTTCTTTACGTCATATAACACACATTGCATACAAGTGCATATATACATTAGGAATATCAGAGAGAATTGAAGTTATCTTAATAGACTATAATTAATATTATGTGACAACCTGAATACCTGTTTGTAAAATTATATTTCAAAGAGTAGAGAAAAATCTTTCTATATGCAAGAAAAAAATGATAACATTGAACTTAAATTTTAATAACTTTTTACAAGTTTTATTAGTAGTTTTGAAAATAATTTATTTTAAGGACGTGATCAAATTTACAGAAATGTAAAAATTATATATTTATTTACAGTTCATTTTTAATTTATAAAAAAAGGAGATTTTAGGTGTATAATTAACGTTTTTCTAATTTAAAGTTTGGATCAAGTAATTTTTGGTAACATTAAACATACATGGAGGCATTGTTTTATAAAAACGATTTCTGATGAATATTAAATTAAAATAAATTAAATTAAATAGCATTTTATGTTTTTTTAAATTAAAAATGTATTTTGATATGCTTGATTTCCGAAACTTTCTGAACAGGGGTATTTGATTTGTAAAAGTGGTGAATTGCACTTAAATGTGAATTGGTCTTGTAGAATTTACATACTTGATGCCCAAATATTTTTGTTTAAAAAAAGTGATATTTCTGCTTTTACATAATGTAATCCGGGGTTTCAAGCTTGATCCACATGTACTCTAAAGTGTTCATGAGTAAGAGTTAGTAATTTTCAGTCAATAGTACGTAGCAGAAACCCATGAAAAATGATACATATCACTAAATTTACGCAACGAAAATTAAACCAACAATATAGCGTATTGACGGTTAGCCTACACTATAAATAGTGTCAGTATAATGTTATCATAAATATTCCATAATAATCTTATATCTTAAAATACCATATAGACATTTTTCGTTTATAATTTATATGCAAAAAAAGGTAAAATTTTGAAAGTAATCATTTTTCTTTGTAATTTAAAATAAGGTATTTGTTTGGTTAAAAAAATAACAGAATTTTCTAACTGTATTTGCCTGTTATCAAATATTTATAATCTTTTATGTTTCTTAGATTATTTGTAGTTCAAAGATGATGCGATGCTTTTAAGGGTCCTCAAGTAAAGAAACCTTGGAACCCACTCAGTTTGAACCGACTTCACAATCTAGTTAGAACTAAAGTCCAATTAAAATAATGTTTATCCATAAAATAAAGTAAATATATGATTGTAACTCATATATTTATACATGATTTAAATATATTTTTACTTTTATCAAATGTAAAATAAATATAAAAAAAATTTTTTATTTTATTCGAAATATATATAGACTGACCAATTAAAAAGACAAATATCATAATATATTATATAATCCCACACTTGGACATTTCATCCTACACTTTTATATTCAACAGGTGATTCAATTTATTTCCCGGAAAATTTATTCTTTGAAGCCAGTGTTGATCAGCCACTGAAGGCATATTTATTAATACATTGCAGATATCCACGAATATCAACAGCAGGCTTCAAAATATTATTGTCTTTCCAATAGAATGCATTCTGCTTCAATATTTATGATAACTAATTCTTTATGACAACAAACCAAGGTTTGGTAAAGTCATATTTTAATGACTGGTGATAAATCTATTCTCAAGGTTATTATTCAACTAAGTTAAAACTATCTCCTTGCAATTTTTTTATTGGCATTAATAATAATAAAAAAAACTTTTGTTTTTGAATTATAATATATTATAATTTTATAATATATATATATTTTTTAAAATAAATTCAAAACAAAGGAAACACACAGAAAGACACAGACATAACTCACATCGATATTTCGACCATCGTCGTCATCAGGAGGTGTGAAGAGTGAAGAGCGAAGGGCAGAGTCGCCGCCCTGCCTTCCTGCGGGACTCTTCGCTCTTCGCACCTCCTGATGACGACGATGGTCGAAATATCGATGTGAGTTATGTCTGTGTCTTTCTGTGTGTTTTCTTCGTTTTGAATTTATTTTAAAAAAAGTCCGCTGGACCGTTTCTTTTAAATATATATATATATATATATATATATATATATATATATATATATTATAATATGTTATAGTTTTTGAAATATAATAGCAAAGAAATGTCATAGATGTAAAAGAACTATCGAGTTGGAGTTGTAAGTCTTTGCTAAGACATAACTGTAATCAGTTTCGGGGATATATATCTGTAATGAGAACTGTTTCGGGGATGAGGATGCATTAGAAAGAGGACCGTCCCTCAGTAGGCTCGAAGAAATGTGGAGTGAATGTATTATAGTCACCAGAGGATGTCATTTTTATTTAATTACTTGTATTCTTTCTTATTTGCAATTAGTAAATTAAACATGAAAAAAAAAATAATTTTTATAATTTTGAACAATTTTTTTTTGTTCTCAAGTCTTCAAAAACTACTATTTAATCTATTTTTCTAAATGAATAAATGTGTTTAAAATTTTGCATTCAATAGCAATCATACCCAAAGCATATCTTTAACTTGTGATCGGTGAATTTCTTTTTCTTAATTTTAAGTTAAAAAAAAAACTTTCTAACTTAACTAACTATGAACACAGGTGACACTAGTAAAATGTAGAAAGCAATACCAATACTTGGTAGACTTCACTCTAACCTCTCCTACAAGATAAATCTGAAGGCCTTCAAATCAAAGAACAATGACAAATTCTTCATGTAATACATATAAGTAATGTATATAAAAATTATAAAGGTACATTTTAATTAAATTAAGCATTGAACGCTTTCTTATTGTTTTATAGTAATTCTATAGACTACTTGATATAATACATGCTACATTACATGATGACCAGTATATTGCAATCTATCATAGATTATTAAGTCTCTTTTGTTGCTGTGTATTTACTGTTGATTTTCAGTTTGAATGTTAATTTTCGTAAGACGTAAGTTCTATTCGTAAGACTGTCAGGAGACTGGAACAGCTTAGTTTGAAAGTCGTTAATACCGAAGCTGCGGTACATTTCAACAAAATAGGCCTCTAAGAAGATTTGCTGCCAACCTATACTAATATATATATATATATTTGTGTATGATGGCAGCAAACCCTCAAGTAAACATGTTTCATTAAAATACACAGCAGCCTAGCCTCTGCGTTAACAACTTTAAAGCTGGTCTGCTCCAATTTACGAGCAACCTTACGTTCGGCTGGTGTTAAAAGCCAAATCAATTGCCCAAGAGACATCTTACTTTGGCATCAGCAGATGTAAAAAGAAAATCACAACTTCCAAACGAAAGGCAAAACTTTATAATACGACACAAAATACATTTTCAAAAACAAACAACAATTACATAGAATTAAAAACAAATGCAGAGAATAAAAACAATTACAGTGAAAAAACCAGTACTTACGAAAGTTAAAATGCGCGCAAACAAGCTTTCGACTTCTACACAAGTTATCATGGAAAACAACATATATATATATATATATATATAAAACAAAACTGAAGAAAAACTCTATCCAATCAGAATGTGTAAATTAAAATTATTAGCCACTCAGATTGCAGGTTCAAATCAACTAAAATCCGTCATTTCAGATGTGATACGTTTGGTTGACTGTGCTAGCCAGCCTAACCAAACGTTCAGCTTCTCATGACTGCTCAGCTGATTGATCAGTGCTACTTTCCAACGCAGCTAATTGACTTATATCCATTACCAGTTTGTAGGAATAATCACAATTCCTACAACTCGAGATAATGTTCATTTCAAAAATTTAAGCGTTTAAAGTAGGGTTCAAGTCTTTTATATAGAGAGCTTCAAGTTTCTTAATTTTTTAGCATCACTATTCTTCTGTAGTATTATTGTACTTTCCTCTAACATTTTACGTGTTAAAGTTACATTGTGGGCTTTTCTTGCATTATTCTTGCGTAATAAATGGAGCCCTAAAATAGTATTAAGAAACCGTAAGGAGAAAAGTTTGTCTGAAATGCAAAAATGTCACCTAATATATCAATATACTTGTAATACAGGGGACTGCGCAACCTTGCCTTCAAATTATATTGGGATGACAACCACAAAGCTATCAAGACGTTTAACCATGCACCTAATAAATGGAGCCCCCCAGAATGTATATATACTTGGACGTGCGTACAAGTGAACGCACGTACCTCTTCTTCTTCCCTTCTACTCTCTCCCTGACGACGAACTTCAGTTCAAAATATCAATCCAGTAAGTTTTCTCGCTTCTTCTATTTGTTGTCTTTTTTCATTTATATATATATATATATATACATAAAATAAACTGTGACACATAAACAGAAACATAACAAAGTCTCACTTTTGAATATTTCCACCGTAATGGCAGTCAGAAGAAGAAGTGAATTGACTTAGGGACAACAGTCAACTCAGTTCGAAATATTGTCGAATTCAGTTCATTACGGTCGAAATATTGAAAAGTGAGTCTTTGTTATATTTCTGTCTAAGTGTCACAGTTTATATTAAGCGTAATCTGTCCTGCCGAACCGTTTTTGTTTATGATGGTATATATATATATATATATATATATATTCAAACCATAAGAAATGAGAAAAAAGACTAAGATCTTTCAACCGTACAAGCGGTCTTCGTCAGAGTCAAATCCCAACTTTTCTATTGTGGTTTGAACATTGATTGTTATTTCATTTAGTGATTGTGTAATCTTATTTTATATATATATATATATATATATTATAAAACTTTGAATAATTTATCGGCCGTTGAATAAAATAAAACTACAATGAATCAGGATTCAACCAGTCTACTAAGATTAAATTAAACTCACAATGCTGACGTTTCAATTTTAGTTAAAATCTTTCTCTCACAGCAGTCTTGACTCTGACGAAGACCGCATGTTGTGGGCGAAAGATCTTAGTCCTTTTTTTTTCAATTCATATTGTGATTTGATCATAATATATATTGATATATATATATATATATATATAGTTTTGAATTAAACACCACAACAAACAAATATATATTAATTTATATGCTCTAAGGCCTTTCGTTACAACATAATCATAGAGCTAAATGAAACAAACAAAAAATATAATAACAAGTTAACCTGGTTGATTGAAGTCTTCAGGATTACTGAATCATATATTATATCAAGAGTTATTATTGATTATTAATTTTTATATATTGTTTTCTATGAGTTGTCCGGAGGAGGATATATGATTATCTCCAGCCTCGCTGGGCAGCGGGTAACTGGGTCTTTCTAGGAACTGCACTCATGGACCTATAAACTCTAGTCTTCTATTGATCACCATCATAACGAAACACACATATATATATATATATATATATATATTTATATACAAAACTAAAATTTATCGGGACTCGGTCAGTTCTTCAAGTTCAAATTAAACTCTCATTGCCAACGTTTCGGTTTTGATTTAAAACCTTTTTCATAGACCTATGCCCGTGTCCCGATAAATTTTAGTTTTGTTTCTATTCCACGGTCGATACTTTTATCAATATATTTATATATATATATATATATATATATATATTAACTAAGTGATACTAAACTAAACTAATCAACACGACATGTTTTATTCTCGTGTACCATCTTCTGACTATTATTGCTAATGAGACAGAAACATGTTGTGTGAATTAGTTTAGTTGGTTGGTAATTAGTTTAGTAACAATTTGTTGAAAAAATGGTGTTACGGTGAATATATACGAAAGGAAAAAATTTGAATTGATTATTTTATTCACAAAAAACCAGAGAAAATCAAGCAGAATGCTAGAAAAATTCTCAAAAAAGGTAATAAAACATGAGACTGGTATCAAGTTTTTGAACATATGTTTTGCAAAAAGGACAGCTCCCAATATTCTCTTATACATATATGAAACAATATTTCACATAAACACCAAGGCATTAAACCAACTCGTGAACCACACTTAGAAATAATTAGCATTAGTAATAAATAATGATAATGTGTAGTTAAACATAAGGGAAAGATCATTCGACCATGTAACTGTACTTGTCAAAATCGTATCAATGTATAATTCAAAAATATTTTAAAGCCTCTCAAGGCTTTAATCATTAAAATCATTAAAATTTCTCTAATTTGTGCAGTAATGTCTGTTGTGGTATTCTGCTTGTTTTCTCAATATGTATTAATTATTATAATCAGGAGGGAAAAGAATCTCAAGGGAGTAATAACACAGAGGAGACTTGGTCAAATTGTTTGAAAATTGTGAAAAACTATTAGATAGTAAGAATAAAGAATATTGAAAAATAGACCAAACTTTCAAAAAAGTGAGGTGACAAATGTTTTTGATTATTTTTATGCATTAAATCAGGCATAATTTACGTATTGCTTGTATGAAGTACGCATCTGTTTAATAGTTCAATACATACGATTACCGATGAAGGTAAAATCTACTTAGGGAACATCGAGACAATCAAGATCAAGGTTGCTTATTAGAAGATGTACTAACGAAATTATAACCATAATTTGAATTATTCAGGAGTAGGTTTTTCTGCTCAGTTGAGAGGTTTTACATCACCTTCATTTACTAAAGTTTGTGTTACTTTTGTCCTATACGAAGTACATGAGAGTTTTTTTTTTTTTAAAAAAAAATAAATAAAACTGACTATCCGTGAATATTATTGATGAAAATAATAATGACATCTGTTAATCATAAACTGTCAAAGTTGCTCCACCAAATAAAACACAGCCCAAGCAATAGGGTTACGAAAAGGAAGTATATGACAGAGGAGATGAAAGTACAGTAGAATAAGGTTAATTAATTTAATAATATAGAATCAGTAACTTCAGTGGAAACTGCTGCATAATATTTAAGGGATTTTGGCAAGTATTTTGATTTATTGACGGATGTGATTTTGTCATAATGGGAATTCGAATATACGTATCACAGTGACGTGAATAATGTATCTTCAGTCACGAACTCTCAATAATAAATTCTAATAGTTTCGTGCAATAGATTATAAATTTATAAAAAAATCAAAAGTACTTAATAATTAATCATCTTTAATAGACTTATTTATTAAAATATATTTAAGTATTGTCATTCACAATTTCTGGCTGTAATGACTTCCTATTGACTATTTATCTTTTGTAATAGTAATAATAGAGAGAGAAGAGATAAAAATATATTATAATTGTTATTATTTAATAATTAAAATAATAATAATAAAGAAAATGAAGAAGTAATAAGTGTTACTTACAAGATAAAGTGACGATTGGGTTGCTAGGAGGAGTGACGAGGGGGGTTCAGAAAGCGACACCTGCTAATAGCATGTTCCATAAAAGAAATGAATCAATGCTGAGCTAAGAGGGAAGGGCTTGGACGGAGCGGGAGCGAAGGGCTAACTAGCGCTGGCCCAGGCGGGCCCTTAATAATGCAAGTCAACAAGTGTTAGTCGTCCTGACAACGCGGGTAACACGCACGCATCCCGGGGCACACCATCCACTGCTCTCCACTTCACACCTTCTCACTCATTACTTTTATCTTAAGGGTATAGCTTAAGCAACAACTATTCCATCTATTAACTCTCTTCTACTATAGAGCTTGATAAAATACAAACAAAAGTATCACTTCGTGGCATTAGAACAGAGCCAACGTTAGATTCCAAACATTAACATATATTTTTCTATTGATAAAGTTATTCCACTTATCATCTTTATAGTTCTGGAGACATCCAACTCATAAATAGACTTAGGTCCATTTTTGAACAATATAACTGTTGGTTTACTATTATTAATTCTTAATATATACACGAGTTCAAAATTGAAGAAGATTAATACACACAGTAAAGAAACACACTTACAAACTAAAATTTTCGGGCAATCTGTGTTCAGGAGAAAAGAAAAAGGGAGACCAAGCACGTTGTAGATGCAACGGCAAGTAATCAGTTTTCTTTACTCTGTGTGCTACTCTTTCTTCTTCGATTTTGAACTCGTATTCTGTCCAGTTTGGATCGCTTTTCCTTTTATTAAGTGTATATACATATATATAATCAATGATCAAACCACAATAAGAAAATGAGAAAGATCTTAGTCTTGCTTTTCCATTTTCTTATTGTGGTTTGATCATTGATTGTTATTTCACATGTTTATGTAAAATCTTTTTATACATACACACACACACACACACATATATATATATATATATATATATTACATTTACGAAATGTTAGGCAACAAAGTTACGTTCTTAAATCAAAAGAATTAATAAAATACGAGTATGCATGAAAGAAGAGCTACTTTTACATGCAGTGCAATGAAGGACCTGACCTGAGATAGTAATGAATGATGCCCTCCTAATTCAAACTGACAGTGACTTCACCATCTTTACAACGTATATTTCATGATGACATATTTCGAAGTAACAAAGACAGTTTATTGATGTCCAAATTTGCTTATGTCATCTTTAATAGATTTACTTGTATACATTTGTATATGTCATTGAAATATACTTAAGTATTGTCATTCACAATTTCTGGCTGTAATGACTGCCTGCTGACTATTTATCTTTTGTAATAGTAATAATAGAGAGAGAAGAGATAAAATTCTATTATGATTGTTATTATTTAATAACTTTATTCATTATTATTATTATTTGTTATGTTTATTTTTAATTTGTACTAAAAGCTTCGTCTTTTTACATTTTCTTATATATGTCCGTTGTTCATTCCTCTGTTTTCCTTGTATTTATTATTTGCTTTCTTATTCCCTGCCTTATCCTTAATTTGAAATTGAATCTTGTCTGCCTTTTTTTTTTTTTTTTTTTGTGTCCGAGAGTGCATGCAGTGCCTTGTTGTTCTCCAACAATCTCTGCGTCAGTGCCAGTACAAGTGTTGAGGACTGAAGTAAGTTTCATTAAAGAGGTACTCAAACGGTGTACCCAACTTACAGAGGGTGGGCAGATAAGAAGAAATAATATCACAAATATATAATGAAAGAAGAACATTTGAATAAATAAAAAAAAACACCAGTGTTGGAAACACTGGAAGAGAGCCCTTGAATGAGAGGGCAGTCCTCACATGTCACCCAGATGGCGACGTGTTCAAAATTGAGAAGTGGCTGTTTGTGCTCTCTTATATGTGTTTTATTCATGGGAATTCATTTGGTTTGTTGAACGTATATATATATATGGGAAATTTGGTCCAGAAGGACTGATAACACTCAAAATAAACTGTGAATATAGAAAGAAACGTAAGAAAGGACTCACTTTTCAATGTTTCGACCGTTACGGTCCTTTGTTACTTTTCCTTCTACGTGTCATAGTTTATTTTAAGATGGCTCACAGGTGCTGTTATGATGTTTAATATCATAAATGTGTCATTACTTCCACACAAGCGCAATGCCTCTAAGTCTATAAGTATTAGCGAAAGAAAATATTATTCTTTTCTCTTTTTTTTCTGGTTCAACGGTATTTTTCATTTTTTCAACTTTGTTCATTCTAAGAAAATATAATAGTCATTTGTTCCACCTGACTCCTTGTTCAAAATTAAGAACTATTGTGGTAATTATTGGAATTGTTAATAATTAATCCTTTCCAAATTCATGATGTATGTATAATTTTGTAACAATATAGAACTGTTTTCCTGTTTATGGCATGAAATATATTCGTTTTCATTTTTCAAGGAATTTCGATGCCTTGGAATTTGTTGCAGATACTCTTTTATTCAATTGTAAAAAAGTCACAATGTAAATGTATTATTATCTTTTACTCATCCATGCAAGGTTGGTGGGGCGGTTAGCTATGGTACTGAGCAAGTGTCACCATAAAGAGCTTTTGTGTAGATTAACATTTATAACTTCAAACACTAATGCTTCAAAGACAATTTCATGCTAGAATCCAAAGTTGAGCTTAAAGATTAATTTGTCAAACTTACACCAATTTAGTTTAATTTAGGGTTTAATTGAAATTAAAACTTTCTTAGAACTTTATTGATTTTTGTTTGGCATGCCAATTAAACAAGTGACAGGAAAGTACATTGCACCGGTGACTCAGTTCCTGCTGTTTGTAAGGACGACCGAGGGAATCGTGGCCCTGCGGTGATAAACCTTGATAGCCTTCAACTCATTTCAAGGTATTTATTCAGCTAGTGTATTGCCTATTATTCTTAAATATTGAATAGATGAATAGAATGAATTTTAATTTTTTCTCTAAGTTATAATCAATGAACCTGATGAAAATTCGTCACTTAGAAGTGACTTGTTTAAGTTTTCGATTGTAATGTAATAATGGTATGTTATTTGTTGTTATTTTTGCAGCTCTCTATTGACGTGTCACGATTTTTCTTCTACAGTCCTTTTGGCGCTAAACATTGGCGTCATAGTAAAACATTGGCATTAAAAGAAGTGAGCTTGCGTTTTGGCCAATCTTCGAGAACCTGTCAAAAAGGAAAGAACAACGGATTCCAGTGTTTAGAATATTTTCGGTATGCCATGAATATGAGCTTCCTCAAATCACTTGTATCAATTTATTATGTTATTTTTATAATCTACAAATCAAATTATTCCATCAATATTGTCTATTAATGATAAATTAAACAAATATTTTGTTATAAATAAAATATTAAAAGTTATGTATGTGTTTAGAATAAAATATAAGGTCGCTTGTGGCTTACTGAGTGACGGTCATAACAATGTTGAAGATAGGGATTCTTATTAGATTAAAAAGGTGGAGCCACAGTAGAGGGTGTGTTTGTACGTGTGGCACCCCTGCCGTTAGCATTCCATGGATTAAATGGACGCTGAATCAAACATAAGTTGCACATTCGCCTCTTCTGCGATGAAACGGGATTAGTGCTAGTGTGTTGCTTTTCGGTAACGAAAATCTGATATTTAAGAACTAATAACGAAAAGTCAAAGAAAAGTTTGCGTCTTAACCATCGGAGAGGAAGAGCTTGCACGTCATGTGCAACACTCATGTTGTAATCAAATTGAGTGAGATCAAATTTAAAGATTCCAATACTTATTTATAATTAACATGGCAACAATTAATAAATTACTTCACTTCCACTAGGAAACAACATTGAAAGCAAAATCGAACCAAATCAACAACATTTCCGTAATTCAGCCACATTTCAGATCGCCTAAGGGCAGTATTGGAAACAAACACACACATTATAACCTTCCCAGTTGCAATTATAAAAGTTGCATTCTTAAAATGTTCAAGTATTTTTATAAATTATTTTCAAGAAATTGAACGAGAAACATTCATCAAGCAACGCAAATGAAGTCACTTACAGTCGAAAGTAAAATTAGCTTCACTCAGCACTTTCCACATGCTAGGTATATATGAATGGGATCAAAGTTATTATGTGTAATATATTTAATATAGGAAACAAATAGTTCATGAGAGATGAATTGCGTTAGTTGTTACATTACATTACCATGTGTTATTACTATACTTTCGTTTTATTTATTTAATATAGCTTACAGTGCTGTTATGATGTATAATGTCGTAAGTCTTTACTTCCACAGAAGCGTAACGCTTATCAGTGTGTAAGTATTAGCAAAAGAAAGTATTATTCTTTTCACTTTTTCTCTCATTCAATCTTTTTAATGCAAAATCAGATTTAATGAAACATGTAATAGTACTGAATTGAGGAATATATTGTAACTTAAGTTTATTAAAACACACACAGGCACACACACACATATGCACAAGGCCACAGTGGTCTAACAGTTAACACCTTTCCAAGGAGAGGACATTAGGATGTGATGGCCACTACTCGTTAAAGAACTCTGCACTAAATAAAGTTTAGTATGACATAATTTATGACTACATACATAAAAACCACCCTGTTGTGGGAATCACAAACTCCATAAACAATGGATATATTGTTTTTATGAGTGTCACGATAGCCTGACACAACAGCCTCTAACTCGTCTACACTTACATGTGCATACAAGCTAGAAATTGTATCTTTAGTATCTCTCTTTTATGAAGTAACATATTTATTATAAAGGGACACAAATTATAATAGTTTCCTCAGAGATATTCTTCTGTAAAGAAAAACAAATTGTGTTCAGATTAATGAATTTATTTGGTTTGTTAACCGGTGTTATTTATTGATTAATAATCTAAGATTATATTCATATATGAAATAATAATTTAAATTCTCTGTCACTGAATTTTAAAAAAGTTAAGTAGAGATTTTTGAGAGATGTGGTTTCATTTACAAATGAACTCATTACTACTGACGTTTTATATATACTGACTGCAACTGACATTAATGTGAGAATACTGACCACAACCCGATTAGTATGTACTCCTATTCTATCAGACAGTCGTCCATTATTTATATTGTTATATACTTGAATACAATATTGAATGTGAAAACATTATGAATGAGTTGAAATAACATTTGACTGTTAAAATAATCAATCCTCTTCAGAATCTTTTTTGCACCTATTATACCTTGCTTCTAAAAGTATGCAACATATTGTTTTACTGCCATATTCATGCAACTTCAAGTTTAACAGTATTGATTTAGAAAGTCACTTCTGCACTAAATTGTTATCATAATTCATCTACATGTAAGTACTAATGGTTTTACATAATTTTGACAAAACTTCAGCAGATATGTAAGCATTTAATTGTGAAGTTTATATATATATATATATATATATATATATATATATATATATACCGTAAAGTCCGGCGTATAAGACCCCTCGGCATATAAGACCCCCCTTAAATTATAAAGCAAAAACTAGGATTTAGCATATCCTCGCCGTATAAGACCCCTCATATAAAATATCGGTATGCGTACTTATTCGAAAGACAAATATTTTGTGTATAAATATAATAAAATACATTAAAAGAAATAAAAAGACTATCTAGGTAATAAAATATATTCATCAAAACAACAAAAAGTTTAAAATTAAAAACCTTATTCATCAAGTCCAGCAAAGTCTTCTTCCTGTGAGTCTAATTCATTCACGAGCTCTTCATCTACCTCTGTTAAAAAGTCATCATATGGGCCCTCGTCATCCGATGGTGTAACATCAATTCATATGTATGGTATTCATGATGCTATCATGTATGATAGCATTATGAATAAATTGAAATTACCTTCAAATTACTAATAAAAATATATTATTTAAATAATACCCTTTTTATGAAAAAATTAAATAATTTTATACCAAATTTTAATTTAATTTAGATTATTTTATTGAGTTATGATTTTCTTCCTCGGCGTATAAGACCCCCCTCAAGTTTGGAGCTAAATTTTGGTTATGAAAAGGGGTCTTATACGCCGGACATTACGTTATATATATATATATATATATATCACATATAAGCACACTTACATATGCTTCCCAACAGTAGTGTATTTACCAGTCTTCAAACGGTTAACACTGAAAGTTTTATTTAATCCTTGATATTTAAAGAGTCGAAGCGTTTTCTTATAACAGACATAAGACTTAAAAATAAATTGCCATGTGTAATCTTGTATAGAAGAAAAGAAGGCAAATAAATTAAGGATTAATGGCGTATTGAACGCTGGATCGATGGAAAGTCCGAACGTGAAGGCATCGTTTTAAACCTTTATCAATTAATCAAAAGAACTGAAGAGTAGCATTTGGAAAATTAGTAGGCAAGATATTTTTCTTTGTCAACTTCTCACTGTCGACATAATGATAACATTTCTCAATGCTTTCAATAACAGGCATTTAAATGAGAACAAGGTTGGTGCCTTCTCTTAATTAATAACAGAATAGCAAGCTGAATGTTTGGCATGTGCAGTTAAATTTATTCCTCAACCAGAACCCTCAAATAAGCACACACACAAATAAAAAAAACAATCCAGTGGCGTACATTAAACAACAATATAGAACGCTAGAAGGTATCAATAAACAAAAGTTTAATTCAATGTTTGGTGAATACTAAATTATAAAAAACAAAGGAATGTGATGATTTCTGAGAATATCCATATCATTAATTAACTCCCGCAGAGATGAAACCATTCTGAATCTCATAATATTAGTTTAACAAGTATCATGTACTAAGTTAGTTGCGATAACTCTAACCAACTAACAAATGTAGTTGATATATGTATGTATATATATATATATATACATATATATATTCATTCCTATATTTGGAGAACAGTCCTTCATTTATACATGTGAGATTAAATTATCTGCCCACTTTTGTCTTTATCAGTTTTCTGGATTTCTTTTCCAAATCTCGTAGTCTTACTTTGATTTCTCTAGAGAAAGACAAAAGTGGGCAGAAAATTTAATCTCACATGTATATATATATACATACGCAATTAAAATATTAATATTAAATATTATTAAATTAATATTAAAATTAATATAATTAATATAAATTAATATTTATTAAAATATTATATATATATATATATATATATATATATAAATTCTTATATTTATTATTATTATTCTTTTCTTTATTTTCTAACTAACTATACCTTCCCTATTAATTCTTACTCTCTTTCAACTCTTTATTTAATATATCTTTTTTAGTTTACTATTAATCTTAATTATTATTATTATTAACATTACTATTATTATTAATTTTCTTAATCTAGTTATTCTCTATTAGTCCAGTTATACCGTTGACATTTCAACTCTTTTATTCTAACCGCTTGTTTCTTGTTCATTATTGACCTTTGACCTTCTCTTTATATTAACCTGTACTATCCTTTTAATCTATTTATAGAAATGACTAAGCATGAGTCATCGATTTTAATTATAATGTCACTTGGCCAACTACTTTTCCAGTTGAACCCTGTTAGCAGGAGGTTAGTTCGTAGGATCGAATCTCTTAGTCTTAAGATCGTGAATGCCGAGACTGCGGTTAATTTTAATGATACTTGTTTAAAAGAGGATCTGCTGCCTATTTATACCAATATATATATAATTTATTAATTTGTTATAGATATTATACATAGTTTTAACCTGAAGATGACCAATGTATGTTCAAAAGCTTGTTTCTTTTGAGTGTTTTGTGATTTTAATATTGTCGTTTAGTTTTATCAGCAGTTTTGCTTGTGTGTCTACATGTCTCTATCCAATTATTTATGGAAATTACCTCTAGAGCAACGGACGATTGTACGAAAAATAGAGCCTATCAGTAGAAAGGTTGTTAATGCAGAGGCTGCTGCATATTTTAATTCCATCTGTCTCCAAGTAGACATGCTGCCCACTTATACTAATTTATATATATAAAGATTACACATAAACACGTGAAATAACAATCAATGATCAAACCACAATATGAAATGGGAAAACAAGACTAAGATCTTTCAACCGTAACATGTGGTCTTCGTCAGAGTCAAAAACCAAACTGAGGGGTTGGGTTTTTGACTCTGACGAAGACCGTTTGTTTTTTAAGACGAAGATCTTAGTCTTGATTTTTTAGTTCATATTGTGGTTTGATCATATATATATATATATATATATATAACTTTAAATTACACAAAGCACGACACAGAAAAGACAATACAAAGAAAACTTACAGAATTCAATATTTCGAACTGTTGTTCGTCATCAGGAGAGTAGACTTGAAGAGAGGACGAAGTGAGATATATATATATATATATATATGGATTAATTTACCACAATGAAAACAATTTTTTGAAGCAATGCTCTAAGGTCTTTCGTTAACACATAGTCAGAGAGCAAGTGAATTAAAAAAACAATAAATACTTGTTAACTTGGCTGATTGAAATTTCCAGAATTGATGGCAACCCTGAATGTGTTTAATGATGAAGTCTTTATCTGTTTAATTATCCCGCTAATCAAAACTTCATCTAATTTGTAGAGTCCTAGGCTATTGTTCATCAACTTCTCATAAAAGTTCTTTATGAGCGCACTTTCCACGATATTTCTTCTTCTTTCTGAAGACACATATATTAATTCATTTGCTTCATTCCAGTTAACACATGAACATAATCCAGTTTCTTATGTGCATGAACAAGGCACTCTTTTCGTCCTCTCTTCTGATGGAATAATATATATATATATATATATATATGCACATACATACACTGTATATAGATCAAAAATGCTACCTACATGACGAAAAATAGTTTAACAAATCAGTCAAAAGTCTAAATGTTATGAATGATACCTTCCGAGGTCAAATGACACAGATAAGTTATGTTATTTATCAAACTAAAATAATATTTTCAATTTTTTTTATAAATGATTTACTTTATTTTATATTTGTACACAATATGCAATAAAATGTAGCTTTCAGTTATGCTAAACAAGGTTCAAATTAAAAAAAAAAATCTCCTTTTTTTGTGTTGAATATTACTGTGGACAGGAAGGATTTGTTCCATACTTGTTTGGAGAGACTATTGTAAGGGAGGAGATATTAAGAGAGGCCAGTAGACAAAGAATTCGCGTGGGGCGTCCCGCTATAATGTAAATCTTTTCCTCCTGATTTCAATATACCGTCACATACTTGAATCATCCTGTCATCTCAAAACAAGCTAACAGCTAACAAGCATTTCTTTGGATTAGGTTGTCATGTTATTCAAGACATCCTTCTATAATGAAATACCATTTGTTTTTATCTTGTAAGATACTTTTATTATGTTGATCTTTTGTTTTTACTCCCTCAGACTAAGCTTACTCTGTTTAATACTGTCTTGTCTATATGCTGTCTAGTCTTGTGTATATGCTGCATACTTCAAACAAACTAGATTCTTTAAGTAACTGCTTCCAGAATAGTGTTCTTCATCTGCTACCGAGCTTACTTCGTTTAACATGCCTTTATAGTATACATGCTACATTAATATACTTATAACAAAGTAGTTTTGTTTTATAAGACTTCCTATAACAAATGTTACCATCTATGAAACCTACTTTTTTAATGTAGCTTTTTAGTATCCATGCTAAACACTTCTAACAGACTAGTTTTGTTTCGGAAGCCTGTCTAGAATAATTGTTAAGGGTTCCTACAAGACTTAAACTGTTTTGCCTGACACTCTAGTATATTCACCGATGATACTTTTTCACTGCAGTGTGACTAAAATGTCATCAAAAGTTTGTGAATGGTTTGATTGGTTACTTAGTAACTTGCTTTGTGATTTGACTTGCATGACAGCGGTGATGTCTTCTCTAATAGAAGCTTAAGTGTTCAGTAGAGTTATGTTTCACAATGCAGCAGTCACTTCAATTATAATGAGTCATTAATTGTCATCACCGCTTTTTATTTCCTTCTGCCGTATTCTTTGTATCTTGGTTCATAATTACTGGGCTAACATTAACTCAGTAAATTATAGGCTTTAATAAAATTATTTCTTTTTAGTAACAAATATCTCCTTCTCCTCTTTAGAGCTGCAAGCAGTGGAAGACATAAATGTATGTTTTTAAAAAACATCTGACAAGAGAAAAATAGAAACTCCGCAATCATCTTTTGAAAGAAAGAGTTACTAAAAAATGTTAGCAGCTTTTTTTTTAATTTCAAGTCATTTGAATAGTTTCCTTGGCATTTTCAAGTAAATAAATTGACTTAATTTTGCAACATTAATAATTTGAGTGTATTCTAAAGGTTATCTTTGTGAATTGTATCTTTGGATTTGTTTCGAATCAATAACCTGTCTATGTTGTATAACAAGTGATTTTTTTGGTTGTTCTTTTTATTTTTTACATGTGAATAGGATAAATATACTGTCTGAGCTTATTGAATCAAACTCTATTAATTAAATCAAAATAACTAATATGAAAAATAACAGAAATTGTACCATTAATTATAGTACGAAATTCGATTCAAAGATTGAATCATAGATTCAAATGCCTTTATTGATGTTGTTGTTATAGGATGTTTACCTAAACGACTCTTGTCAAAGGTATTTTGTTAAATAGAGTCTTCTAGTTATGATGAACTGACACATATCAGCGTCAGATGTAGGGATCCCAAACACATGACCAATGATACTCTAAAGGTCAATACAACATAGCAGGTATGTCTTCACCATGTGACACGTGACCAGAATCACAACACTGCTTATTATGACCTCGTCATATGCAGCAAAATCAATCTAACTACTCAAAACATGACACGTATAAGTAATTCCTCTTTTCCTCTTTTAATTAATACAAGTTTTGTATTAACTGAATCTTGTTAATTCCAACCTACTTTATTTTCACATTTAGAGTCCATTCAGACACGCATGTGGATACTGTGACTATAACTAAAGAAGTGCATATAAAAAAAATCACTTGGCAAAAGTTGTTTTAAGAAACGCTTTTGATCAAGTCAAATGAGCTTGGGAAGCAAGCGTTTGTTTACTTCAAACCACTTATACAGTTCTGGGTAATGAACTTGAGATGTATAAATTGACTAGTGTTATGGGCCAACGACGACTATAAAGGAAAAAACCTTCAACAATTTGATTCTAAAACTCTTTTGTGAATAGTAACAAATATTAATCCAGTCTTCATTTGGAGGTTGCAACCTACAATTTTTCATCCATCATCTTCATTATCTTAACTGTTAAATCTCTGCAGATAGGTCTGAAGTTTAAGTTCAAACTGATTTGGCAGTGCCAAGAGGTCCTGTAATGCCAGGAATTGCATTTGACATGTGGTGAGTAGTGTCAGGAATTAGGTGAAGGAGGGTAACATGATGAAGAGGTTGAGAAATCTTCTGTCTTCATTAGCTAATAAACTGAGGTGATGAGAAATCTTACTGTCTTCATTAGCTAATAAACTGAGGTGATGAGAAATCTTACTGTCTTCATTAGCTAATAAACTGAGGTGATGAGAAATCTTACTGTCTTCATTAGCTAATAAACTGAGGTGATGAGAAATCTTACTATCTTCATTAGCTAATAAACTGCAGTGGTGAGAAATCTTACTGTCTTCATTAGCTAATAAACTGAGGTGATGAGAAATCTTACTGTCTTCATTAGCTAATTAACTGAGGTGATGAGAAATCTTACTGTCTTCATTAACTAATAAACTGAGGTGATGAGAAATCTTCTGTCTTCATTAGCTAATAAACTGAGGTGATGAGAAATCTTACTGTCTTCATTAGCTAATTAACTGAGGTGATGAGAAATCTTACTGTCTTCATTAGCTAATTAACTGAGGTGATGAGAAATCTTACTGTCTTCATTAACTAATTAACTGAGGTGATGAGAAATCTTACTGTCTTCATTAGCTAATAAACTGAGGTGATGAGAAATCTTACTGTCTTCATTAGCTAATAAACTGAGGTGATGAGAAATCTTACTATCTTCATTAGCTAATAAACTGCAGTGGTGAGAAATCTTACTGTCTTCATTAGCTAATAAACTGAGGTGATGAGAAATCTTACTGTCTTCATTAACTAATAAACTGAGGTGATGAGAAATCTTACTGTCTTCATTAGCTAATTAACTGAGGTGATGAGAAATCTTACTGTCTTCATTAGCTAATAAACTGAGGTGATGAGAAATCTTACTGTCTTCATTAGCTAATTAACTGAGGTGATGAGAAATCTTACTGTCTTCATTAACTAATAAACTGAGGTGATGAGAAATCTTACTGTCTTCATTAGCTAATAAACTGAGGTGATGAGAAATCTTACTGTCTTCATTAGCTAATTAACTGAGGTGATGAGAAATCTTACTGTCTTCATTAACTAATTAACTGAGGTGATGAGAAATCTTACTGTCTTCATTAACTAATAAACTGAGGTGATGAGAAATCTTACTGTCTTCATTAGCTAATTAACTGAGGTGATGAGAAATCTTACTGTCTTCATTAACTAATAAACTGAGGTGATGAGAAATCTTACTGTCTTCATTAGCTAATAAACTGCAGTGGTGAGAAATCTTACTGTCTTCATTAACTAATAAACTGAGGTGATGAGAAATCTTCCTGTCTTCATTAGCTAATAAACTGCAGTGGTGAGAAATCTTACTGTCTTCATTAGCTAATAAACTGCTTGATGGATTAAAGTCTGATATCTCTTTGTATTCCCATATTTCAAGCGTACCTATGTTGTTACGATAAGCCGGGCACACTTCCTACGTATGACTCAAATCCACCCCACGTTTGTCCGAGTATCTCTCTCTCACACGGTGCAATCACCCATGACATAAATACGGCCAGTCATATTCAAGATGTAAGAGTTGCCGTCACTACCAAATAATATTGCAGAGCATTTTAAATGCATTATCTAGTAAGCTATGTACTAGGCAGTATAAATTTAGTATAGACAAAAGTGATTTTGTTGGATTTCACGACTATTCAAGAGCATAATGAATTAATGATTGCTCGCTCACAAATGTAAATAACAGTTTATATCTTTTCATATTCACATGAAAGATAGAAGAACAAGTTTATATTTCTGCATTTAATTTATCTAACAAAATGTTGGGCAACTTAACAACAATTAACATAGTGTGATCTTGTAGTTGACTTTTGTTAATACCTATACTTTGGTGGCGGAATTCCACATATAACTGAAATTTTTTCATGAGATGTTAAACAATTACATGTTATTGTGTGTACACGTTCACATTCAGATAGAATTATACTTTAATATATACTCTATTACCTGTCAGGCAGTAGTTTCTGATGCCTGGTTCTCGCTAAATTTGACAAGAAAGACATTTCAGACTGGAATGTAAAATCAGCGTATAATGAATATATAGCTCAGTCATAACTAATTAGTTTCAAAAACAAATGAGCTGCACTATTTCATCCCCTGAAAAACTCTAGAAAGAACTAATGTCTATAAAGTGCAGGTTATATGTTATTATAGTAGTACTGAGTTAACTAATATGAAGTATATTGCTACTGATGAAGAATTTGACGTAATATTGGTGATGCTCTCTGACTTGAGTCAACTGTTTTATTGTGAATTATTGATTTAGTAAACCTACTTTGTCAAATAACTTTTCTGATAAAAGCAACCATTAGAAGAATGAATTAAAAACCAAAAATTCATAATGCGTGTGACTTTGAACGTTTTTTAAGAGAGATAGAAAAAAGATGACAAGAGTATAAATGAGTTTCATGTTAAAAGTACATGACTCCTGGACATGATGTTTAATGAGCGGTTTCGGACAAGGGTGACCGGATGTTATTATTTGACTAAATTGATGAAGGTAGCGCGGAGGGCTGTCGAAAGCCGGTACACTGCGCCGAGCGCTGAGCCTCGCTCTGGGCCTTTCCTTATAAGGTAGGGCCATTCACGATCCAAACCCACGCCCCAACCTCAATGGATCTGTCCCACTCGCTGCCAACTCACACATTTTTTTTTCAACATTGCTCTAATCTCAACACTCAATCCGTCTCTCACATACATCTTTAAGGTGTTTATTTTTTCTCTAGAACCATAAATCAAATATTTCATTAGGAAATAAAATTTCTTTTTTTTTTAAAAAAAAAAAAAAATCTTATTCCTGAATCGTAACTTGTTTTTACAGTCCTACGTAATGGCAGTTCATATATTCTTTTATAAACAATATTAATGAGATATCTTATATGGTAATACTCCCATAAGCTGGAGAAATCGTCTTGTCTATTGTCCTTTTAAGTTAATTAAAAACAAATAACATGGTTTGAAATAAAAATAATATATTTCATAGATTGTAAAGCGAATGAAGATGATTCAGAAAAAACAAAGGAAACTTGAAACTAATATAAAGAAACTTATGGCTGGAAGAAAATCCTTGATATACGTGTATATACTGTGGCACTTTCCTGTCGCAGAAGTCAGATGTAACCGAACAGGTTAGATAATGGATATGGCTAGCTAGTCAAAACAAGCAGGTCTATTTAGTCTAAAGTGCTCATTCGAATTTACAAGTTAATTTAAACTTGTAAATAAAATAACAAATATTCAATGAAATAATGTAAGAATATATGGGAATATTTAACCAGATATTATCCACTTAAGTATCACTTATGTAAACTGCAATTAACGTCATAAGAAGAATGCAGAATACATTCTGTGTGAATGCAAAGCAATCGTAATCAAGGTTTAAAGACATTTAACAAATCATTCCTAAACCAACAAAAGGGAAAGACACTTCTTATTGGTGTTATTTACTTAATAGTCTGTGTGTGTGTGTGTGCGTGTGTGTGTGCGTGTGTGTGTGTGCGTGCGTGCGTGCGTGTGTGTGTGTGTGAGCGTGCGTGCGTGGGTGTGTGTGTGTGGTGTATGTGTATGCGTGAGTGTGTGTGTGTGTGTCGTGTGTGTGTGTGCGTGCGTGTGTGTGTGTGAGTGTGAGAGAGACAGAGTGTGAGAAGGAGAGCAATTATAAATTGCATTGTAGAACAGATAAATTTAATGTTGATACCTATGATATTGAGTCAAGGGGAATCACAATATAACTGATACTGTTGCAGTGCGCACGTGTTCGGTGAGACTCAGGTCCTCATTGTAATAACAACATGTCAGATTATTCTAGGTCAATTATCTCAGGTTTCTTATAACTGATAAAATGAATACAGCCACAATTAAACATATGAAATCGTTGAATGGAATATCTATTAGTCTTAGAATACCCCGCCAGAGATTTTGATGATACGCCTACACGATGACTACATTAAGATAAAATAAAAATTCAATTGAGTCTCAAGGAGTTTGATATTACGATTACATAAAGTAAAGCAAAAGTGTAGGCCATATCAAACATTTTAAGCTGAAAAACTGTTAACCCTAAAATAAGAGAATACATCATGAATGATGCTCAAAAGCTCCTGGATGGTTCTAAAAAATTTTGAAAACTCTTCTGAAATATTTTCCAAAAAAACTCAGAATATAGTCTCCACAGTATTACTTACCTGTGAAGAAACTTACCTAAGACTTTTTTTTATTATTATTACGGTAATTACTACCATTAATGAAGATTTAGAGTTCAAATCTGGGAATAAATGAAACTTTTTTTCTCGTGCATGGATTAAAAATCATGTATATCGTCACAAGCCAGTATTTGACTGGCTTAGTTACACTTTCATTCTTCTCTGGTAAATTTTAATGAAATGAAGTATAGCCCTCAAACAAGTTCGATGGATGAACAAGGCGTCCAGGCGACTGCTTGTGGAAGTCGTTGCCTTAATCCAAGCCCAAGTCCTTCTCAAATAGCAAGTAGCTTCATCTCCCAGGGGAATTTTCTTTCCAGAAATTTCAAAATGTCTTTAAAGGAGGAACAAAAAAATAACAATAATTTGTTTTACGTTTCTCTAATATGATGTATTCTAGAATAGTACCTGTTTTGTCATTGTGTGTTCTAGAATATAAGCACAAACATTTCAATGAATCGAAATTTTCAAAATAACCTGTCAAATAAAAACAAATATGACTGATACATACTAATATACAGGGTGTCCATAAAGTCCGTGTGCGTTTTAAAAAAAATATACCCTTATTTGTAGCTGGGATAGAAATGATCTGTAAAAAGGATTAGAAAGAAGTAAATCTATATTTTTTAAAGTTTTATTGAAATTTTATCCACTTAACCTCCATCATGTAATAACCTCTTCCATACAGATAAATCACGAACTTCCTAACAGATGAATCGGAAGAGGTGAACCATTTCATTCATCTTCACATTCGCCAGACTTGACTCCATTAGATTTCTCTTGTGGGGGGTATGTGAAAACAACTGTGTATGCATCTAAATCTTGTCCATTTGAAGATTTGAAAGCTAAAATAACTAATAAGATTTTACAGATTATTGTAAATCAGTTGGCGCATGTTTTCCGTAAACTGCAAAAGCGTATTACCCTCTATATTGCTAATAATGGAGGACTGTGGAAACTAAAAATTATTTTTAGAATAAAACCTTAAAAAATGTAGGTTTACTTCCTTCTAATCTTTTTTACAGATTATTTCTATCGTAAATACGAATAAAGTTATAATTTTTTTAAACTGCACATGGACTTTATGGACACCCTGTATATAATGCTATCAGCTTGTGCGTATGTACGGTTATACGCTTGAATCCAAAAAAACAGTTGTTTAATAATCACTGAATATTAATTTGAGGTTCTATATCCCAGGAATAAAGTGTAACTGAATTATGAAACATTATTATATTAAATGAGGTCATTAAGTAACATCAATTAATATAAAACTATTCAGCTTAAATACCTACTTGCATGAATATCAGGTTAATTTTAAAACGTAAACAAATGACAAAGGACAATTTTAGAGTTGTTTACGATGGGAGGGATTGGATAATGTCACAGAGAAAAGTATTTAGAATACAAATTATATAATAAAATTTCTAATCGTCTCTGTATTGTCAGATTTTGTGAAAAGTTATTTATTTTTAAAATATAAAATATTAGTATCAAATATTAAATATAATATCAACATGAAATATCGAAATATTAATTTCAATATTTAGATATCTATTTTTATGTATTATATCACTTACAACCTTTATGGATTCAAAAGAAAGCACTGTCTACAATATTTTACACTATTTTTGGTCTATATCGAGGTCTGGTCTAGCTTCAGTAATGCAACACCTTTAAGCCATTATAATGTAATATAATTACTTTTCATGTTATTGTAATTAAATTCTGTGTTGATGTAGCCCTGAAGATGTCTACAAATATAGACGAAACGTCGGCTTAAAGGTGTTGTATTATTGAAGCTAAACCAAACCCTGATAAGAAAGAAAAATAGCGTTAAATATATATGGTCTAGATAAGGAAGACATTAAAATATTTTAGTTATTTGTTTAATACAGGTTAAATAGCATTTTAGAATATTCAAACTGAGAGCAAAAAAAGAAGTTACAAAAAATGAGCTACACGAGTCGTGACAGAAGCACACTTGTAATATATAACTCAAACAAACTCATTAGTTATGTAATCCATAATTCTGTGGCTGTTGGGGTAAATGGATGAGACAAAGTCTCCACACAAAAGAAGTCTTTTTATTCTACGCGTTTCGAAGACTTCGTGTACATTGTCATGGAAGGAGTGGAGACTGAACAGTCTGACGTTCACTGAGTGAACACTTTACCCCAGTATCAGTAAAACAAACATTTCCAAGTATCCTTATTCACGTCCTTTCAGGATATAATAGCTATGGAGGTTTGGCTCTGAAAACTTCCAGAGATTTTAAAGATATAAAAGATATTTTTTTGGAAATTAAATTAAAACTCTTTTTGATAATACAGTTCTTCTTAATTACAGTCGTACCAGAAATTATACTAATTATTATCTTTTTTTTATACAGGTTTTCTTTTGGATAAATTTAATTATTGCTTTCTTCTCTCTCTAGGAATAGTGAAGAAAGTAAATGTTCAGGTATTTTATCAAGCAAATGTTATTTCACTTATATATATTTTTTTTATATGCATCTATGATTTATCTAAAATACTTTACTGCTTTTCATTTAACACCAACATCAACGTAATTGGAGTTCTTGAAAAATTCGTTTTATTATCCCAGTATAATAATTCTATAAAAGACCAATAATGTAAAACATAATTCAAAATGGAAATCTTTCGTTTGAAGATTAATAAATGATATATTGTATATCCTTAATTATAAATTATCTTAAAACGATATTTTTTCTTCGATCTTTATGATGTTTTTTAGAGAAAATAGGGTATTTTCCTGAGTTAAATTTTAAAATTTGACTTAAATATTCAATCTAGAAGGAGGTCAAGTAAACGATATTAACTAAGAAAGGTTAAGTTAAAGAAAAAATCAATAATCGACTAATATGGAACGAAGGTCTATCCCATAATTAGATATGTTATCCTGTAACGCAGGATAAAAGTTTTTACTGACAAACAATTAGTTATGAGGAAAACACATGGGTTATGCCATATATTTTTATAACAATAACTTTACTTACAACCTCTATGGGACTGGCAGTAATAGTGTATAAATATTATTTACTTAATAATGTTTAAGTACAATTTTACAGGAATTCCTTGCAAAACATGTAAGTAGGTTGTTAAATTGATATCAAAACTATTTATAAAGAAAATTCGCGCGAGAATGCGAAGAAGTTCATTAAAGGCTATATTTAGCAATGTTTTGTACGAGAGAACAGTGAGCGCTTTCTCATTGGTATCAAAAGAATCTAGCGACCAGATCTCTCTCCAATTGATAAGAACCTTCCAGGTCAACTCACTAACTTAACTGTACTTTAATATACAGCCCTGTTTTTAATATAAAACTCACTTACCTTATATAATAATCAAATTTTAATATTTCTTCATATGATTAATATTGTATTTGAATTTCAAGGACAATAGCATTCAAATTAAAATTACACTTCACTTTTAGTAGTCACAAATGACACATGTTTGTTGGAAAGCTATGATAATTTTTTTTTGTAATTTTAAAAGGACAAATAATATTAAAACACCAATAAGGAAGTAAAAAGAATACAGTTAAGTGAAATACTAGAACTTATTCAAATAAAATAAGAGAACAGTTTGCTATTATTTCTCCTACATTCAGAAGACAAAAAACACAAAAGAATTTGAAACGTTTTTTTGGAAATCAACGTACAGTTAAATATAGATTGTATTTAACAAATGCATTTCTAAAAAGAAATCTAAAAAAAAAATCAAGTATGTAGAACAATGAGCAGACGATTTCACATTGGCAGAGTAGTTCAATCTGAGTAGAGATACTCAAAGAAAAAACTAACTTTTACAGCTCAAATGTTCGGTAATCAGGAAAAGAAAGCAAGGGTGATAAGAGCTGGGATTTTAACTGTCATCAGGAAAAGAAAGCAAGGGTGACTAAGAGCAGGGATTTTAACTGTCATCAGGAAAAGAAAGCAAGGGTGACTAAGAGCAGGGATTTCATGTGTCATCAGGAAAAGAAAGCAAGGGTGACTATGAGCAGGGATTTCAACTGTCATCAGGAAAAGAAAGCAAGGGTGACTAAGAGCAGGGATTTCAACTGTCATCAGGAAAAGAAAGCAAGGGTGACTAAGAGCTGGGATTTTAACTGTCATCAGGAAAAGAAAGCAAGGGTGACTAAGAGCAGGGATTTTAACTGTCATCAGGAAAAGAAAGCAAGGGTGACTAAGAGCAGGGATTTCAACTGTCATCAGGAAAAGAAAGCAAGGGTGACTATGAGCAGGGATTTCAACTGTCATCAGGAAAAGAAAGCAAGGGTGACTAAGAGCAGGGATTTCAACTGTCATCAGGAAAAGAAAGCAAGGGTGACTAAGAGCAGGGATTTCAACTGTCATCAGGAAAAGAAAGCAAGGGTGACTAAGAGCAGGGATTTTAACTGTCATCAGGAAAAGAAAGCAAGGGTGACTAAGAGCAGGGATTTCATGTGTCATCAGGAAAAGAAAGCAAGGGTGACTATGAGCAGGGATTTCAACTGTCATCAGGAAAAGAAAGCAAGGGTGACTAAGAGCAGGGATTTCAACTGTCATCAGGAAAAGAAAGCAAGGGTGACTAAGAGCTGGGATTTTAACTGTCATCAGGAAAAGAAAGCAAGGGTGACTAAGAGCAGGGATTTTAACTGTCATCAGGAAAAGAAAGCAAGGGTGACTAAGAGCAGGGATTTCATGTGTCATCAGGAAAAGAAAGCAAGGGTGACTATGAGCAGGGATTTCAACTGTCATCAGGAAAAGAAAGCAAGGGTGACTAAGAGCAGGGATTTCAACTGTCATCAGGAAAAGAAAGCAAGGGTGACTAAGAGCTGGGATTTTAACTGTCATCAGGAAAAGAAAGCAAGGGTGACTAAGAGCAGGGATTTTAACTGTCATCAGGAAAAGAAAGCAAGGGTGACTAAGAGCAGGGATTTTAACTGTCATCAGGAAAAGAAAGCAAGGGTGACTAATAGCAGGGATTTCAACTGTCATCAGGAAAAGAAAGCAAGGGTGACTATGAGCAGGGATTTCAACTGTCATCAGGAAAAGAAAGCAAGGGTGACTAAGAGCAGGGATTTCAACTGTCATCAGGAAAAGAAAGCAAGGGTGACTATGAGCAGGGATTTCAACTGTCATCAGGAAAAGAAAGCAAGGGTGACTATGAGCAGGGATTTCAACTGTCATCAGGAAAAGAAAGCAAGGGTGACTAAGAGCAGGGATTTTAACTGTCATCAGGAAAAGAAAGCAAGGGTGACTAAGAGCAGGGATTTCAACTGTCATCAGGAAAAGAAAGCAAGGGTGACTAAGAGCAGGGATTTCAACTGTCATCAGGAAAAGAAAGCAAGGGTGACTAAGAGCAGGGATTTTAACTGTCATCAGGAAAAGAAAGCAAGGGTGACTAAGAGCAGGGATTTCAACTGTCATCAGGAAAAGAAAGCAAGGGTGACTAAGAGCAGGGATTTTAACTGTCATCAGGAAAAGAAAGCAAGGGTGACTAAGAGCAGGGATTTCAACTGTCATCAGGAAAAGAAAGCAAGGGTGACTAAGAGCAGTGATTTCAACTGTCATCAGGAAAAGAAAGCAAGGGTGACTATGAGCAGGGATTTCAACTGTCATCAGGAAAAGAAAGCAAGGGTGACTATGAGCAGGGATTTCAACTGTCATCAGGAAAAGAAAGCAAGGGTGATAAGAGCTGGGATTTTAACTGTCAACAGGAAAAGAAAGCAAGGGTGACTATGAGCAGGGATTTCAACTGTTTCTGCACTGGTTGAAACAAAAAATATGAGAAAGTATGTTGGAGTTTATGTACTAATATTGAACTAATATATATATATATATATATATATATACAGCAGAAAACAATAGTAAAACAAAAAAAGAATATGACAGATTATCTTGATGGGTCTAAGAGACAACAGCCATTTGCTGTTAGCTGATGAAAAGTGAAAAGTGACTTTAACCTGTTATGCTCTTTTTCGATGGTACTTTTTTTTGTCGTTAAAAGAATGTTCTGACCTTGCTTCATATATATATATATACATATACATATATATATTTATATATACCATAATAAACGAAAAACGGTCCGGCAGGACAAATAACAATTAAAATAAGCAGTGACACATAAACAGAAACACAACAAAGACTCACTTTTCAATATTTCGACCGCCATTACGGTCAAAATATTGAAACGTGAGTCTTTCTTGTGTTTCTGTTTATGTGTCACTGTATATATATATATGAATATAACATTAAAGTGAATCGCAGTGTCGGCATTAACGATCTTCAGACTGAGAGATCCGATTCGATTCTATAAACTAACTTCCTGCTAACAGGATTTAACTGGAAGAGGAGCTGGTCAAGTTACATATTATACGAAATCAATTTTTTTATAAATATAATTTAAAGCTTCCTAGTTATACCAATGTATATATATATATATATCCAACCTTAAATCCATTTTTACCCATATTTCCAACAGCCCCTGTGCTAGCAGAGGGATGAAGCGATGTGAACGCCGTAACTGCCAAACCTGTCCCCTAATTAACTCCAGTCCTTATTTTACTTCCCCTCTCAGTAACGACTCCTATCCTGTTCCTTCTGATACATCTTGCACTTCCTGTAACTGCGTTTACCGTTTGGAGTGTACTCGATGTGATGCTTTTTACGTTGGCTTGGCTTCAACCAAGCTGAGCCTGCGTATGAACAATCACAGGGCGTCCGTTGGTCAGCGCAGAGACCTACCCATAGCTATCCATGCTAATTCCCATGACCTCCCTTTCAATGATTGTTTCAGGGTACAAATCCTCAAACAAATCCCCGAGTCTAATTCCCATGTCACTCTTAGAGCTTCCGAAGAGGCATCATATGCCTCCTTGCCGCTCGTTCTCCTCCTGGTCTCAACCTGTACCGTTAATTTTTTTTTTATTATTATTATTTTATTATTATTATTATTATTTTATTATTATTATTTTTTTTATTATTATTATTTCGTATTTTATATATTTTTTATCTTGTTTTCTAAATAAATATTGGAAGGATTTCTATTTTTCCTCTCCTCCGCTGGGGAGCAGCATTGCGGTGGTTCCACGAGTTACTCTGGAGGCCAGTAGCAGTTTGCTTCTCAACGGGAGTACTTCGCACTTCTTCCCGATGACGACGGATGTCGAAATATCGAAGTGAGTTCTGTAGTGTCTTTCTGTGTTCTTTTCTATGTGTTAAAGTGTATATATATATATATATATATATATATATATATATATATATTTGTAAATTTAGGGAGCAATCCCTAATATATATATATAATTTTTTTTCGTTGGAAATACGATCCAAAACGGACGATTATAGTTCAATATAAACAAAAAAACATAGAGCAATCAAAAGAACACACTTACAGTCTCTAATTTTCGGTTTGAACCGACTTCAGGAGGGATAAGAGAGGGAAACCAAGCGCACTGGTTCAGAGACGGTTGGAGACCAACAGTGTTGCCGCATGCGCGCCCGTTCACAGAAAATAAGGTAGACAGGAATCAATTTATAATTACATTATTTATAATTTATAATTAATGGATTATGAAAACAATAAATAATAAAAGAAAAAATTGAAAAATTAAGGGAAATTGATACATATTAATGAGCAGAGAAATTGATACATAAACAAAAGTACTGACTATACTATGATAGAATAAAATAAAACTAAGAATACAAATAATAATAATAAATGAAATAATTTATTAAAAAAATAATAATAATAAATGAAATAATTTATTAAAAAAAACTAAGAATACAAATAATAATAATAAATGAAATAATTTCATTTAATTATTTAATAAGGTAAGAGAAACAAGGAGGAAGGTAGCAAATAGATGGAAATCTTAAGTGACAATATAGCTAAGTAAAAAAAATGTACCAATTAACAATACAAAATAAACGGTAAGAAAATATATAATTAATAAAAAACTAACAGAAAAAAATATAATACAATTTCTAAAAATTATTTAATTTTTTAAAAAAATAGAAAAAAACAATAATAAATAAATAAACGAAACAAAAAAAGCAAGGAGACAGAATTAAAATTAACAATCCGGACAGTGCTAATATCGAAAGCTACATATCAAAGATCACTCACTACTCCCATTTGCCTAACTATGCTTTGAATTAAAAATTCATCTAGCATAAATAGCCAATCAGTTATATTGTTGAGCATTTCAAATTGATGTTTAATAAGTGCACTTTCTACCAAGTTAGAATTTCTGTCACAGTTATTGACAAGAGGAGAAAGAAAGTGTAGGTTATGTTTATAGGATTCCTTGTGGAGGTTGTAATTCTTCATATGCTGGACAAACGGAAAAAAGTTTACTTACTAGAGAGAAGTAACATAAATATTCTATTAGGAGGCAAGAAGAGTCAAGTGCTTTGTTTTAACACATTGAGTTAAGTAATCACTGCATAAAATGAGATGATTCCAAGGAATTGAATTTCTCTCGTCTGATATTGAAAGAAACTTGGTAGAAAGTACCCTCATTAAATATCATTTTGAAAAGCTCATCCATATAAGTTTTTAGGTAATAATGTAAGGTATTTAATCCCCGTACTTAAAAACGGAGGAATAATGAAAAAACAGGGACATAATCCAGGTTGCCCTACCTAATTATTGTGTTGATATTGATTTTTAGATATGAAGTGAAATGAAATTGGGAAGAGTTAGGGTAGCAAGTCTGATTTTTAAATATCAGTTAAATTCCTAATTATTTTACTCTGTTCTGTTTACATACTGTTATTTAGCTTTCTTAAACCTTTATTATAGATTATTAAGAGTTATTATTAACAGTTTTTATATTAAATAACACTTAAACTATTAGTCCAGGATCAATATTTACTTTTCATAAATTTATTGCTTTTTTCCATAATTGAAATATCCTGAATTGTTTTTTTTAATTCTTAATTTTCTGTTTAAATTTTTGTCAAAATTTTATGATTTTTTTTAGGGATAGTTTCATTTTGATCCTTCAAACGGTATGGTTTGTATGGCTTTCACCAGCTTTCAGACTGAATTATAAGTTAAGATTTTTAAATTTTATTGAAAAAAAAATTTCTGTTATTTTAAAAAAACTGATTATATTTTTCTTTTATTGAATTTGTAGCCTCAAAGATAATGCCAAAATTTCAAGACTCCAGAATTATCAGTTTTGGAGAAAAAAAATGTAGTCTAAAGACAAGTTTTTGGCAAAAAAAAGTGACTTTCCCATCAAGCATAATTACTCCCAAACAATAGGACTCATCTAAACTATGAGGCTCATTTTTGTATCAACTTGATCAATCAAAATTCTGGACCGTACGTGGCCACAAACTTCGGATACATACTTACCCACCCTTACACACACACAGACATCATCGAAAAAACTTCATAAAACGACTTTTGGGACCTCAAAACATGTAATCGCGTCAATATAATCGAGGTCGAATTTTGTCCCGATCTCTATACTTTACTTATAGTAAAGTAAAAAGAACACTATATTGTATGAATTAATGATTGATCTCTTTATGATTTATGACTTACAAGGTCAGAAATATGCTCCAGATTGAGGAGAGAGTGGAGAAGAATAAAGAAGACGTTGCTGAGAATCCGATATGAAAAGATAACATTGCACTTGAACAAGAAAGGGTTTTGATTTGTTTATTTTTGAAATGTGGGACTTTCTCAAAAATACACTCCCTAGATGGGGATGAGGTGCTGGGCGATGCAATGTTTACAGAGGGCTCTGGTGTAGCCGAGTGCCTGTCGTGAGAGGGGAAGCCAGCTAGCTTTGCCAGTTTTAATTTTAGACATAGAAACTGACGCGTCAAGATGAGAAGCAACCAAATAGGGACCAATATCTTGTTTCTGCCTCTGGCTTTGGGATTTCAACCCCTTCCTGTCCCTTTAGTTCTCCTCTGTGGGTGAACACCAGATAGCGTGCTTCTCCAACACGTCTCCCAAAACCAAACACCCCTCAGCTGTAAGTACTCTCAGCTTTCTTAATCATTATTGTGTCCAAAATAATTGTCTCCTAAAATATATAGCTCGAATTAATAAACCGCACCACTTCAAAATGTAACCTACTCACGAAACAAAACATCAAAAAACTACCTGTCTTGCAAATTGTTTCTACATTATATCACCTATCAGAAATTAATTTCCATTTATTGTAAAATGAAATCATTAATAATATAAATTCCATTAATTACATTTTCATTAAATATAGTACTTTTAAGATTCCAGATTTGTTTATCACGATAACAAGTTTTTATGGATGTTAACTTCCATTTGGTAATTGTATGGACTTAATTAATATTTTTCTTTAAATTTACAGCGCTTGCACTGATTGGAAAATAGTTGAAATTAAATATTTTATCTAAAGTCAATACTTAAATTCTATACACTCATTCACAATCACTTTCTTTCTCATGCTTTCCTTTTAATATATATATATATATGTGTGTGTGTGTGTGTGTGGGAAATGTGCTCTGTTTTCTGACTCTTCGTTCTAGCTTTGAATTTTAAAAAATTCCTTCTTTTCCCTCTTTTTTCTAACTGTATTATAAAATAATGCTGCTTGCATTCCAAGCGACTTACTTCTTCTTTTGATATTCTCGTAGTGATTTTTGTTTGTCACTTCTGTATTTTTCTCCATGTGAATTTGTTTTTTTTTTTTTTAAGAACATGGAAGTCAATATGATTATAAAAAGTCCTGCTTATTATTTTAAATGCTATAAACAATGTACGAAAGCATAAGTAATTCAAAATTATAAACACATGTAATATTATTGTAGAAGAAGAAAAACATAAAACTATAAATAAAAACATAATGATATTGTACATATTTTTCTTAAACAAATTTTTAACGTTCTTTATTTCTAATTAATATGGTATTTCAGGGCATAAATTATTCTTGTTTTATGAAATATTTTCTTACGTATGTTATTAGAATAGAATGTTTTTTTTTTAAAAAGTTGGTATTTCTGTTTATTCTAAGCATCAAAGTAAATTTCAGTTTATTTTACCATACGAATCAAGCCTCTCAACTCCCCAAAGCCATTCAGCTGAAACTTTAGTTATGATTTCATCATGTTTTCTTTCCAAAAAAATGTCATATTTTTATACCATTTTAGAAAATCTAAGGGAAACTGGCCGTGCTACTTCTCAGTGTCGCCAACAGAATAGCAAACATTCAGTTTAAACTTCTCTTTGTTTTTTAAATTTGCAAATGTTTTCAACGCTTAATTGCTGAAGCATGTTGGATAATGGGTAATACATTATCATGCAGAATGACAAGTCGAATTTGTTTATCCTATTCCGACTGAGTACCTCCAACCTCATGATAACCGCATAACTCTTTCAAAGGTCATAATAAATGACCTGATTTAAGAATTCTGAAAAGTCTGGAATAAGGTCTGAAAATATCTGAAATACTCGCAAATAAGTTTGAATTATATGACAGTTAAAATATTTCGGAGTACTCAGTAAGCAACGAAAACCAATTGAGTTTTCGCAGTATAGGGGCAATTCAACTGACAATCATGCTGAACTTCTTTAATCAAGGATATTTAAATAAAGCAGAAGAACTGTCAAAGACTCGATGTTGAAAATAAATAAAAAAATTATAATAAAAACACCCATCTGTAAAAAAAAGAAGACTAAACTACGAAACAAGAATCATGCATATTATGGGTATAATAGGGTAGTGTCAGGTTATAAACACTTTCGACAAATCTCTGCATTCAATGTGTGTCAATCCGAAACAAATTTTTTTGGGAAGTAACTAAAAGTCATTGTATTTTTATTGGAAATATGTATATCAATTTAAAAGAGAGATTTAATGCATTATAACCTATATAGTTAGGAATTCGACACTTTCTAATCTACGATTAACAGATATGGGTTTTCTTGACTAGGAGTAAAGAAACGACACAGCTAATGGTAAGTGTGTCGAGGCAGAGTCCACACCGTGAGTCTCCATTGCTCAACATCCCGTCAAAGTCTACAACCTAAATATCTATAGTTATATCAACAACAAAATGGAAATTATAGCGTGTACCAAGATAATTAATTTTGATTTAATTTCTACTTTAGGTGAAACTAAATATCTATTCAATTAAAAAATCTAATAGACAGTGATGAATGGAATAATAATGAAAGCAACATGATTAAATCGGATGGTTAAGTTGGGATAGGACCCTATTTCCCGGCAACCATAGTTTAGTTAATAAATTATTTCAGATTTGGATCAATTGGGCGACGAAGGGGATACACTAGCCACTGGTGATTTTTGGATCGATGTCCCGAGAATAACAAAGACGGCTTTTGAATTACTTACCAAAGCATTAGTAATTTACCCAGTCCACGGCATTCTTCTGCATCAGTTACCTAATAACATATTTAAAGAGTTCGCTAAATCATTTGTCAAACCACTTTACATATCAACTGACCTTGCCGTCCTGACCACCGCATTATTTTTTTACTTTTACTAAATGTTCTGTACTCACATTGCACTGAATCCTGATATTTTAAACAGAGTTTAGATTTTTTTATTTTTTTAAATTACACTATGTTAAGCATAGACAGGAATACCACAATGTCTTACAATCATTTGTAACGTTTAGTTATGGTTTCATCCTTATATTATTCTCAATAAATAAGTTGGCTATCCTCAGAAAAATCAAACATACCACAATAAAATCTAAATGAAACTAAAAATCATAATCATATATGATTTTGATTTGCTAACTTCTATTTTATTTATTTTAAATCATAATCATATATGATTTTGATTTGATAACTTCTATTTTATTTATTTTAAATCAATGTATACTGAAAAAATGCAACATAGTATTTGTTACAAAAATAAATTTTACATACTTTTTATTTTAATCTTAGGAAAGTTTGATGAAATGAAACTGTTTTTCAATATGTTTTATTACTAACATATTAAAAATATATACAATTGGAAGAAATAAACTGTACAGATTGCGATCCAAGAAAATAGAAACACATAAATAACTGGTTCAATTTTTAATAAAGACGACGATTTGTAAGAGATTTCTCTAATCAGACATTTAGCCTGACAGTATCTGTATACTATGATATTATTTTGGTTGAAGAATCTATCACATTTTTACTTTACTATAAGTAAAGTATAGTGATCGTGAAAAAAATCGATCTCGAGATTTTGACGGAATTACATGTTTTGAGTTCAGAAGTCGTTTTATGACGTTTTTTCGATGATGTCTCTGTGTGTGTGTGTGTGTGTGTGTGTGTGTGTGTGTGTGTGTGTGTGTGTGTGGTGGGTGGGTGAGTGAGTGTGTTAGCATTGCTTGTTACCACGCTACGGTCCAGAATCTTTGATGGATCAAGTTGATATTTTACACAAAAATGGGCCTCATAGGGAAGAAGATCCCTATTGTTTGAGAAGAATTATGCATGATGGGAAAGTCACTTTTTTTTGCCAAAAACCGTTTTTTAGAAAACATTTATTTCTCCTAAACTGATAACTCTAGAGTTTTGAAATTTTGACATTATCTTTGAGGTTACAAATGCAACAAACGACAAATATATTCAGAATTTTAAAACAACAGAAAATATTTTTTTTCAATAAAATGTAAAAATGTTGACTTATAATTCAATCTCAAACCTTGTGAGAGCAATACAAGCCATACTGTTTGACGGATCACAATGAAACTATGCCTATAAATAGAACATTATGTGGAGAATGAGTTGAGATATTTTTTTTTCAAAATTACATTTCCTAATGGGGCGTTACAGTACGATTTCTGTTTTCAGAAAAAAATTTTTGACGCTAAGCAGCTCACTAAAAAATAATGAAAATTTGACCAAAAATGGAACGAAAAATTAGGAATTCATCAAAAAAAATCATGAAGGTTCAATTATGGGAAAGAGCAATAACGCTATAGAAACCCTTTGTTTATTCTAGACTAAGAGATCACCTGCTATACTTGTTGAATTTTTTATATTTTTTTACATTGACTTAGAAATTTTTTGAGCAAATCCACTGATATAAAATTGATATTTATAACGGAACAATTTAAATTGTTTATTGACTTATATGATATGTAAGAGGAATAATATTGTGCAGGAAAATGATAACACACACTCAGAAAGAATTCGTATATATGTTATTTGACAAAGGCGAAGGAAAATGATCCTATTAAATACTAAGAAGCCATAAAATTCAAAGTATAATAATTCTGTAAAAAACCAAAAATGTAAAAGATAATTCAAAATTGAAATCTTTCGTTTAGAGATTAATAAATGTAATTATCGTACATCTTTAATTATAAATCATCTTAAAACAACATTTTTTCTTCGATGTTTATGATGTTTTTCAGAGAAAAAAAGGGTATTTTCCTGTTTTAAATTTGAAAATTTTACTTTAATATTCAATGTAGAAGGATGTCAAGTAAAGGATGTAAGAAATCCACTGGCTATTCGAACAAAAGCCATGTTCTCTTGTAGGAGAATATTTCGTTTCTAGACATGTTCAGATGGGGTTTTCAAAAATGTTATTACTGCTGTAGTTATACTAATGAAATTATTTGCATCAGCTGTGTGATATACAAAAATAAGCTTATATATTGATATGTACTTCAATCACTATCTGTACTACCTCAGGAATGAAAGACTAATAATCATATCCCATTTAGATGTATACATTATGCTTAATTGAGACGTTATATATTATATATTCAAGAAATTTGATATGAAGTTACTTATAGTAAAGTTGAGTGTAGGCCACTCCAGATTTTTTATTCTCTTTTTTATAAACTGTGGTTTAGGCTTATATACAAACATATATATTCGTGTATACTGGCAGCAAGTCTTCTTTTAAACAAGTGTTGTTAAAAAGCACAGCGGCTTCAGCATTAATAATATTTTTAGAAAGATGTTCTATTTGCCTTATTATTTTCTTATAAACTTATTATTTTCTTATAAGAAAATAATAAGGCAAATAGAACATCTTTCTAAAAAGATTATTAATGCTGAAGCCGCTGTGCTTTTTAACAACACTTGTTTAAAACATATATATATATATATATCCTTTTTTGATGAAAATGCGATCCGAAACGAAGAAATAAACCTCAATGTTGATGAAGAAACATTGATAAATTAAAAACACAAACTTTCAGTCTCAATGTGTGTGTTTCTAATTTCTCTGTGTTTCTTCATCTATATTCAATAGTATATATATATATATTGAAGACGAGGTCATCGAAATATAGTAGTGGGTTTCTGTGTGTTCTTTTTTGAATCTAGTTTGTATATATATTAAAATTGTTACAATAACACACGTCACTTAACACAGTTAATACAATCACCATTTTACTCAAACAAAAAGGTTGTAAGTCCTTTCGAGAAAGCTCATTGTCTAAAAACTGAAAAAAGATTGCAGTAGAATTGACAACGCAGTTATTTGACATTGAGCTACCTCGTAAGGAGTTTTATATCTGCTTCATTAGTTTTCTTCCTTCTCTGCCAGGCTTGAAAAAGATCGTTTATTGGGTTTATTATAAGCTGAAAAAGTTGTAAATTGGAGCTAATAGAATTTCAGGGGTTAGTCAGAATTTTTTTGAATACTGGACAGAGAGTTTTATAAACTCTGACAGCTTAGTTTCAGTTCAGTTTTATAGTCACTGAACGGAAACTTAGCGGGTGATTGGCGCCTGTTCGCTATGAAGGCGTTATGCACATCATTTTTGTATTTTCGTGAGCTTATATCTGTAGTCATCGGCTAGGTCAGTGATGTGTCACATTATAACAGTGTGTTTTTAACTAAGTCCTTATGGTTGAGGTTTATTTTAAGTATGTCGTTGGTAAGTCTAGGGATGGTACTGCATTGCAGGTGCAATGTGAAGCGTTCTGCAAGAGCCATCGAGGTCACACCCCCATGGCTTTAGCGTTAGCCAGGGCTCACTCTATCTCATGTTTCATTTAAAGTCATTCATGACATTGCCCTTTTGTCATTTTGGAGTGGTGTTTTATGAACTATATTTCATTACCAAATTTGCAGTAGTCTCTGTCATATAGTGTATACGTAGTTGTATTCAATCGTCATTGTTTTACGCTTTAAATGCCTATATATTTTTTTTGGGTTGTTCGGGCCTTCAACCTGTTATCAAGTTATGAAGAAAAAGAAGTAATTGTAGGGGTTATTTATGACTGTTTGTCAAAAATTATGTTATTCTTTCATGAAACGGATTTAACTGCAATGACTGTTGACGTAAACAAATACTTAAACAGGTACCCGTTTGTAACACCATGTCAACCTGTGATTGACAGTGTTAACATGTCAAACGTCACCTTAACAGTTTCAAAAAGGCACATATCAGTCTTCTAGGCGCTAAATTACTCATCTTACCTCAATCTTTTGTTAATCTTTTAATTATTTAACACGGTCTTTTTTTATTTCTTTCTATCTTATATCAGCACTTTCACTACAACTACGACGAAGGGACTTGTTAGTGCGGTTTCGTTCTTTAAGTGAATCACACTATTCTTCTAATGATGACGATTTTTACAAATATCATCCAGTAAATTTATGTAGTGTTTGCTTTGGTGATTATATATATATATATATATATATATATATATATATATATATATATATATAACACAAATTCAATAATATATCAACATAATAATAATATAATACATAATGGTAAAATAGATGCATTATGTAATCGGGATTCGATCAATTTTCAGGTTGAAAATCAAACTCTCATTGCCGACATTTCGGTTCTTTTAAAATGTTTTTATAAAAACAGAAGTAAGAATTATTTGAATAAGTAAATGAAATTTACATTATTTAAACAAATATATACATATACATATATATATATATATATATATAGGTGTATAATAAAATCGGGATTCGGTCAATTTTCCAGGATCAAAATCAAACTCTCAATGCCGACGTTTCGGTTTTATTTAAAACCTTTTTCATAGGCCTACAAACAAAGGATGACAAGAAATCATATATAAACATCAACATATAACTAACATCAAAATGGAATATTACAATTGTGAAAAAACAAAAATATATATACAAGTAGAAGTAATAGAAAAGCAATAAATATTTTTATGAACTTACAGAAGTCAGAATTTTTGAATTAGAAAAATTCTGACTTCTGTAAGTTCATAAAAATATTTATTGCTTTTCTATTACTTCTACTTGTATATATATTTTTGTTTTTTCACAATTGTAATATTCCATTTTGATGTTAGTTATATGTTGATGTTTATATATGATTTCTTGTCATCCTTTGTTTGTAGGCCTATGAAAAAGGTTTTAAATAAAACCGAAACGTCGGCATTGAGAGTTTGATTTTGATCCTGGAAAATTGACCGAATCCCGATTTTATTATACACCTATTCTATCCAACGGTTGATATATTATTGAATATTTTATATATATATATATATATATATATATATATATATATATATATTGATAAAAGTATCGATAGTGGAATAGAAACAAAACTAAATTTTTTCGGGACTTTATCAAATTAAACTCTCATTGCCAACTTTTCGGTTTTTATTTAAAACCTTTCTAAAAGGCAGAAGTATAAATTTTGAAACAGAAAAACTAAGTATTACATTAAAAAATTATTTTACAAAGAAAAATAGTCTTTGGATTTCAACAACAACTGTAGTTTGAATTCAAACCTATGAAAAATTCTGCTTATGAAAAAGGTTTGAAATAAAAACCAAAACGTTTGCAATGAGAGTTTAATTTGAATCTGAAGAACTGACCGAGTCCCGATAAACTTTAGTTTTGTATATATATATATGTTCTATTAAAACCTATGCCTATTTCAATTTTGAGGTATTTTCGAATTAATTTTTCAAATTTCCTTACCTCTGGCTTCCATAAGAAGTAATGGAAGCCAGAGGTAAGGAAATTTGAAAAATTAATTCGAAAATGCGTCAAAATTGAAATAGGCATAGGTTTTAATAGAACATGTATCAATGAAGGCCTGCTCCCAAATATATATATATATATATATATCAATGTTTTAAAAGAGAAAAAATTATAAAACAGTAGGTCGACTGATTTTCCTGAGTCTCTTTATTGTTTTTTACTGATTTCAAGTACTTCACGCCAGAGTGGATGGTATCATGTATGAGATACGTATGAGGCGTAGTTGAAATAGATGAGTGTTAGTTTTTTTGTACAGCTGCACTTACAGGCTTTTTATTTTCTGTTCAGTTCTATGACTGGAAAGTATGGCTGGTTTAATTCCCATCCAAATTAGAAAAATATAATACTTGCTCTAATATAAAGTACTTTTCCAGATGATGGAATAGGGTATATATCTATAGAAGGTACAATATATCTGACAGATAATATTGTGATAGATGAAACGGTGCGAGTTTTAGAAAGCATACATCTTGTACAGATAACCCTGACCCCTCTCCTCCACACCCTCTTGTGTGTTATCTAAACATATCAAAAACAGATCTGGGTGATCTGAAAATGCCCAAGTTTGTTAAAGTCTGAAAGCGATATTTTTTATAATCTCTCCACTGACAGACGAGTGCCAAAAATGTGAAAAACCAGCTGATCAATGTAGAAAGTATTATATACAAACTTTGACCTGAAGTCAATTTCACATACGTAATGTTGTACACATACCAACGTATAATATCATGTAAAATTTCCTTAATAATAATAAAAAACTACTGGGAATGCAAAACAATTTATGAACAAGAAATAACTATTGTTATTGTTTTACCACAGAGCCTGTTGGTAATAATTAAAGGAAAATTAAACACCTTACGTCGTAAATTTTCTTCATCATTCAACCGAAGTGAGTTTTCAGTTAAGTGAGATATACAATTTATGAAGTAAGACGTTTTCAATCTTCTTTAATTGTTAGTAGACAAACGCAATATGAAATCTTGCTAATAATATATATCCTAAAAAGATTTGTATATGTAATCTCTCTTTCAAAGATTGTTTATTTTATGAAAAGTACTATTATTAAATACTATAAATCTACATGTATATTATTTATAAATAACAGTAGGGCGTGATCAAGTCATAGGTTTTGGGTACTAATTGGGAGTTGGGATAGAAAGGACCGGGGCTTGCGGAGTAAGGAGTTGTGCTGCGCTCTGAGCGAAGTTGGGTTGGGTCAGTACCGTGGGTGTCTACTACCCACGGCCCAGCGTGGGCCAACGCACGCCATATCAACCTATTTACTCCCTATGTCGAAAGATCCCACTGTTACTCTCTCCACGCCATCTCAGGCATAAAAACAATCAAGGATAGAGCAAGGACATTCCACTTGTGTCTGCATCCTTATCGCGCCCAATTCCTTCTTTCAACCAAATCACCAATCTTTTTTGGCTGACGAAACAACATTCAACTAATCTGTACTGTCCATTTTTTTTATACAAAAACCATATGTAAATTTTCTTCTTTCCTGTTTTTAACATATAAATTGTATTATTATTATGAAAACTTCTTATTATCATCATCATGAAAGAATAACAATTTTATTATTAAACCATTAAATATAATTTTAAGTTCATTTACACATATTTCACTTTACTAAGGAAAGTAAAGGTAATTTTAAAGACCTATAAAAGTAAAATATATCATCTTTGTGTGCATCTCTTCACATAATTTTGACATAATTAAAAGTGTCATCGAAACTCATAAATGATAAATTACACAATTTGATTGATTTAAATTGTTCTAATATTATTAAATTAAATGATGAATTATTTTTTTCAAATGTGCAAGGATAAATATATATGTTGAAAAAGATTGAATTATTTGCAAATAATGAAAAGTATTAGTGACTTGACTCCTCAACCTCTTTTTGCTCACCTTATAGGTTCAAATAATTCCCCTTTCTCCCTTCACTAACTTGTCATTACCACTTTCATAAAGTAAATATATCAAAAGTGGCAAGGAAGAAGAGATGGTGATTTTCCTAAACCAACAGTGGTGGTTAACTTCGGATTCTGTCGAATACTTAATATACCCTTCAATTTAATAACGTTTGCGAATCATCTCTTCCTAAGAAAAATGACAATATATATCATATATAAATATATATTATATATATATATATATATATATATATATATACTTTTTTGATGAAAATACGATACGAAATGGACAAATACAGTTCAATGTACATAAAGAAACGTAGAGAAATTAAAAACACACACTTACAGTCTCTAATTTTCGGTTGAACCGTCTTCAGGAGAGACAAGAAAGGGAAACCAAGCGCACTGGTACAGAGACGGTTCAGATACAGAACCGTCTCTGTACCAGTGCGCTTGGTTTCCCTTTCTTGTCTCTCCTGAAGACGGTTCAACCGAAAATTAGAGACTGTAAGTGTGTGTTTTTAATTTCTCTACGTTTCTTTATATACATTGAACAATATATATATTATTATTAAAGTAGACGGCAGCTTCCGCATTCACGACCTTTTTGCGGATGTTTTCTAGTTTTCTATCTAGTTTTCTTTGGTAGGGAGTGATTTTGTGAAGGAGTTGTCCCAGAGACATCAAAGAAATAATTTTGATGTCTAAAAATTATTTCTTTGATGTCTCTGGGACAACTCCTTCACGAAATCACTCCCTACCAAAAAAAACTAGTTAGAAAACTAGAAAACATCAGCAAAAAGGTCGCGAATGCGGAAGCTGCCGTCTACTTTAATAAAATATGTTTACAAGAGAATCTGCTGCCAATATAGACTAATATATGCATATATATATATATATATATATATATATATATATATATATATATATATATATGTATATATATAATGTATTTTTTTTCTTTTTTTGAGGTTTGAGGTCGAATGATTTTAAACTAGTTCTTTTGCCGACGTTTCGACATTATTTATGTCATCTTCAGGGCTACAACATGATTGTTTTATAATTAGCACTACTATTATGTACTAATATTTGGTAATTTATTACATTTTAATTAATATCATATAAATATTGAGTCAAGAAAACAAATCATAATGAAAATATATATATATATATATTTTATATATATATATATATATATATAATATATATATATATATATATATATATATATATATATATATATATAATATATATATATTCCAATAATCATGTGAGGAAAACTATCAGTCAATGCCTTGAGAAGTGGTATGGCACTACAGAGAACAAAGATGCCTCAGAGGAGAGGCATCAAGTAATACGCTTGTATTACAGAGCATACATGAGCAGCCAGTACAAGCAAGATGAACAAGCGCTGCGAAATATCGTCTCTAAGCACGTTTCAACGACGACGGAGGAGGATAAGCTTAAATTAACAATATTCTATAAGAACAATAAGACCAGTAATGTTGTTCTTAAGAACAGCCCCCAGTGTGTCACCCCAGAGCTCCAGAAAAGTCATCTCGTGTATGAATATGTTTGTAATTCAGGGAACTGTGCAGCCCTGCCTTCTACATACATCGGCATGACAAACACGAAGCTCTCGAGGCGTCTTACCCTACATCTGTCTGCTGGTGGACCAAAACAGCATGAACAAGAAGTCCATGGTACTCGTCTCACTAGGGAGAAGTTAGTCGAAGGAACCAAAGTCCTTCAACTGCAAAGTGACCCTAACCGCCTGAAAATCCTGGAAGCGCTCTACATTAGGTCTAAGAAGCCTTCCCTTAACTGCCAGATGGTAGACATGTTCGTCATTCCCAGCATGAGGAGTATGGCAGTAAGCGGTGAAGTGCAGCGGGATACCGGACTGAGTGTAGCGCCACATAGTGCTGCTGATAATAGTGGCTCAGTTGATCTGGTGACTCGGACTGGTGGACCGGAGAGTGGTGTGAGGGCGGGCGCTCGGCCTGCGGTCGGTATTCCCGAGGCTGCTCGGCGCGAGTCGGCCTCCGGCATCAGGTGATCTGCAGCTGTTCTCCAGTTGGGCTCCCCCACCCCCCTTACCCCCACTCCCCTTACCCCCACTACTTTCCTGCTTTCCCTTCCCTATGCCTTTTGCGTCCTGGATCTCCTAGGAACAACTTCGCCCGTCGATGACATCTGTGATGTCGAAAGCTTGCGCACTCAATACGTTTACTTTTCTTATATTTATTATTATTATTCTTCTTTTCGTTATAACTAACTAACTATAAACTTTTCTTTCTTTTTCTAACTAACTATACCTTCCCTTTTAATTCTTACTCTCTTTCAACTCGTTATTTAATATATCTTTTCTAGTTTACTATTAATCTTAATTATTATTATTATTATTTATTATTAACATTATTATTATTATTATTATTATTATTATTAATTTTCTTAATCTATTTATTCTCTATTAGTCCAGTTATACCGTTGACCTTTAACCTTCTCTTTATATTAACCTGTACTATCCTTTTAATCTATTTTTAGCAATGACTAAGCATGAGTCATCGATTTAATCTATTTATAGCAATGACTAAGCATGAGTCATCGAGTTTAACTTAACATGTCACTTGGCCTTTCTTGAATTTCTTGGACTTTCAACTCTTTTATTCTAACCGCTTGTTTCTTGTTCATTATTGACCTTTAACCTTCTCTTTACATTAACCTGTACTATCCTTTTAATCTATTTATAGCAATGACTAAGCATGAGTCATCGATTTTAATTTAACATGTCACTTGGCCAACTCCTTTTCCAGTTGAACCCTGTTAGCAGGAGGTTAGTTCGTAGGATCGAATCTCTCAGTCTTAAGATCGTGAATGCCGAGACTGCGGTTAATTTTAATGATACTTGTTTAAAAGAAGATCTGCTGCCTATTTATACCAATATATATATATATATATATATATATGAGAGAGAGAGAGAGAGAGAGAGAGAGAGAGAGAGAGAAAGTGGCCACAGATTACAATTGTCAACACAGAATAACATGAGTTTCCCTTTGTGTTATTCTAAGTTTTCTGATATTTTATTTATTGGCCTTTTTGACTGTTTCATTTTTCTTTTATTTGTGTATGTATTTTTACTCTCCTCTTTGCGATGAAAATGTATTCGAAATATCAAATTTAGTAATAGTATCTTGTGTCAAGGAATTGTCTTTGATATGTTACTCCAGAGCTACAAAACATTGCAGAGGATGTGAGTACACCTGCAACTAAGGGGAATTGCGCAACTATAAATATATCAAGATAATGACGATAAAGCTCGCCTAATGTTTAACACTTAGTCCTCGGCCAGTACAGCTAAGTACCATGAAAAGAAAGTGCATGAACTTTCACAGTGACTCGCGCCACTTAATAATCTTGTAGTCATCATATATATGCAATAAATATTATCAAATTGTTGTTATATTTGTTATTATAAGCATGAGAAATATGCTACACCTTTTATTATTACTGTACATTGAGGAGTAATTTGTTAGTTTATATACAATGAAGTAGAAATCATCATATTATTTAATTATTTTATTAATAATGAGATGATTATTGCATAAATATAAATTAAATCTTGAGGTTTTGACCTAAATAATCAAATCACACATCAGCTTGTGGTTAACCAGCTGAACATAACGAAAATAAACTATCTTACCTGGTTAATAATCTTCTTCGTTTTCTTTTCCAATCGTTTCCATCTTCCTGAGCTGACAGAACCATCCTGTAAACAAGTGGGTATATTTGAAAAGTCACTCAGACTGAACTGCCTAGGACCGCGCATGGAACTTTTAAACAATAAAAAGCTCTGAAATTGAATTGAGCAGAATTATTAATTAATTCTTTTGTAAAAGCAAGCACTACAAACATTCATTTGTAATTCATGTTTTGTTTATTTAAAACAACTTTAGTTATAGCATTTTTTTTTACATTCAATATATTACGGAAATGGTTCATCATTAGTCCTTGATGGAAGATTGTTTGTCAGAAACAAGCAAATACAGTAATTGTAAAGCGTTTTTAAAAGAATTGTGTAATTAAAATAAATAAGAAAAAAAAAAGAGTCCGGAGTCTGGCAGGATATCTTGATTAATCTGTTAATTAAATTCAAGGTGAATGAAGTATAAGAGACGAAGGAAAGAACTAAGTGTCCTTTGTCTTTGGCCATATATTGCTTAATTAAGTCGGTCAACCCTGGACAAGAAAAACCTGCCCTGTCGTAAATATCTAAACTTGACAGTATATCAGTCTAACAACATGACTTTAAATTCGACTTGGTATATTACAAAACTTTCAAAGTAGACCAAATTAAACCATTCCCTTAAGCTGAGGCATACTGTCTTACCCAGAAGTGTAAAATAGTATGTTAGTTGTCTTTATACTGTTTCCATGAAGTTTTCAAGAGAATCTAAAATAGCTGACCATGTTAGCATAAAGCTTTAATTTTACTCTTCATGGAAACGGTTTTTGAAAAAGTATTCTCTGGTGTTGTTTTTAGGAGTCTCAGAAAATTTAAAAATGCTGTCAAAATAAATATACTAAATACATTGCTTATAAAATAAAACATATTGTTTTATGAAAAAACGAACATAAAAATTTGAATACATAATATTGAAAAGAAAGGTTTGACTATTGATGAGTGAGCATGGATATGAACAGAAAGGTGGCCTGCACTATTACTGGAGCTACCAGTAATTAATATTGAAGAAGAGTGAATGCAACAAACGAAAGGAACCTTCAATTAACGAAGTCCTTCAACAGGTGTGTGGTTTTATTTCATTTAACAAGTATACTAGCATTCTAGTTATAAATGCATACTCTTATAACTTTCACTTTGTTACTTAACAACGTTGCACTGAGGTGGATAAGAATATTGAGAGAATAATAATAATAAATTAGAACGTTATTTAGAAATGCATTTTAAATGTCTGATGTAATCGATTAACATATAAAGCAAAGAGGCAGTGTGGTCAAGAAATGCATACCAGACTAAAGGAACCCTATGTCCTGAGGATAGGCTTTATTTATCTAGTATCATTTAGTATACAGATTATATATATATATAAACTAGAATTTAAAAAAGAACACATAGAAAGGAAACCACTGAACTCACTACTATATTTCGATGTCCTCGTCTTCAGGAAAAGAAGTGAATCGCTCCAAAGGCTGATAACGACTATATATATATATATATATTAGGGTCTCCAACCATCTCTGAACCAGTGCGCTTGGTTTCCCTCTCTTATCTCTCCTGAAGACGGGTCAAACCGAAAATTAGAGACTGTAAGTGTGTTCTTTTGATTTCTCTATGTTTCTTTGTCTATATTGAACTATATTTGTCCGTTTTGGATCGTATTTCCAACGAAAAAGTATATATATGTGTATATATATATATGAATTAAACACCACAGTAAACAAATATATATTAATTACAATGCTCTAAGGCCTTTCTTTACAACATCATCAGAGAGCTAAATGAACTAATCAAAAAATATAATAACACGTTAACCTGGTTGATTGAAGTCTTCAGGATTGCTGGCATCCCTGCCTGAATTTTATATATACATACATATATTTTATATATATATATATATATATATATGTAAAGATTTCACAATAGACACGTGAAATAAAAATCCACTTCCAAACCACAGTAAGAAATCAGAAAAAAGACTAAGATTTTTTAACTTCTTCAGACGGTTTTCTTTAGACTGCAATTTCTTTCCTCAGCAAACGCACCCACCCTATCCCTTACAATACCTCAAGTACTTCTGGTAACTGCGATTACCGTTTGGATTGCACCCAGTGTGATTCTTTTTATGTGGGTTTGGCTTCCACCAAGCTAATCCTGCATATGAAAAATCACAGGTCGTCCGTTGGTAAACGCAGTGACTTTCCCGTTACTACTCATGCATGTTCTCACAGACTCAATCTTAATTACTGTATCCGTGTACAGGTTCTGAGGCAGATAACTGAAACTAATTCTAAAGTCACTCTGAGAGCTTCAGAAGAAGCACGTATTCGAAGACTGTTGTTTACTTGCTTTGAGAGCAGAGAGATTTAGTCCTAAGGGTTTCTGCATGTCTCAGGACTCTTATCTCACTTACCCAAGCTGAATCCCTCTAGGGCGCCCTCTTGTGCACTGGGAGTCCAGGTTCAAAGTGATTTTGTACCCATAAATCTCTGCTTCGAGGAAAGAAAATTTGAAAAATTTTTTTATTATATTTACTCTTGAAACTTTTTAATCATTTTAGGCCTTGCCATATTCGGTACGCTAATTCATGATAATCTGCATAGTTGGGAACAGTGTGGGACTTGGATTTCCCTAGATACACTCTTACGTCATTAACCTCGTACTCTAAACGAGTTAAACACTTCCCATCGTTATCTTAATTACCACAATTTTCACTTTCATTCCTGGTTAGTAATAACCGCGAGATTTGATTTTGCTTAAGTCAGGAGGGTATTTTCATTTGACCCACGATGTTTCAATCAACTTTGTCACACAATCATATTAATATTCATTCATTTTGTTCAAAAAGCAGGTAAGAACCTTTTCTTATATATTGATTTATACAGTATATAAGAAATAAATATGTATGTGCGAAACCGTTCTGGGCTGCTAGTTCTTAGTGAATTAAATAAAAGTCATAAGGAGTGTTTTAATCTAAATTTTAAAATGACAAAAATTCTGTATACGGATAATTTTTACGAAATTCCGAAATTCAATATGAATTTCAGTTTTACAGAATATATATTATTTTTACTTTAAAACTAATAACAGAGATGTAATTAAAATAGATTTGATGACTATGAATCTCTTAACAAAAAAAAAAACTAGCCGAAGATTTCATACCAGTGATCGTGCAAGTTTATGTAACAATAAGCAAAGTTATTGTATAAATGCTGTCACAGGTACCGTGTAGGCATTAACTATTGTTGAACTATTTTCTTAAATTTCGTAAAATTTAGCACTTTTGCCTTTCAATGCAAACATTTCTTGCAGTATGTAATGTATTATATTATTTCTGTTTGGCATTAGTTATTGTTTTTTGTTCTTGCATATTGTTAATACAACAGAGGTTAGTTGAAATGATACCATCTTATCTAGTGGTATCATTAGGAGATATACGACTTCTTTTGGACGTTGTCCATGTACAATCAGAACTTTACACCAATTCAAAATATGTCGTGTCTATATATATTATATATATATATATATATATATATATGAGACAACAGAATGGACTTTAAAAACATGTCTTAAAAGATCACCTTAAAGATTATTTAAATGATTTAAATAAAGCTATTATAATAATTTTACTAATCATGGACATAAAGTAAACCATAAGGAAATTAAACGCAGCTATTAAATATAAGACCAAAGATCAACGACTTAATATAATATAGGATACATACAGATACTTTAAAAAAATTAACCACTAAAAGAGATTTCATTTAGATTATTAATACAAATAAAAGGTGTCTGGGCTTACTTGACATTGATGAATTAAGTAATAAAGAATCACACTTGATAAATAATAAATAAATCAAATGGGAAATTAATGTGTATTATATTAATTATGGCGCAACCTAGATACTATATGTAGATATAGGCACCATTTGTTTTGAAGTCGTACTACTCCAACCCTGTGGTACGAGGTATTCCAGTATCATGTACTAATGTGATTATTTATAAGGCTCAAAACTGGTTGTAATAAAATATATCTCTGTGAGGTTCTCTTTATACACATTATCCAGGTTTTTTATTTTTTTTTTTAATCAGGTTCAACAATATAAGGTAGAATCTTTCAAGAGAAAGTTTGAAAAAGGGGTGAATAAGGGGTTAGTTTTGATTCGGGGAGTTTCGGTAGTTCTCGTTTCGATTCGGAAAGATGCAGTGTGGGCAGGAGGGTGGGCGGACCCAGCAGTCAGGTGACTTTGGAGGGGCTTTGCATCCTGTCTAGTGCTTCACCGATCATCCAGCATGCTTGCCACGGCATGGACCACTTCCAGGTAAGCGGCCTCAGCTCTCACATCGACTAAGGCTCCAACCGACTCATCGAGCCAACACCCTCAAACCGAGCTTCTTCAATAAATACCAATCACTTAAAGTCACGGAATTGCGTAAGAAATCGTCAAATCAGCCCCTTTCATCGAATATATATTGAATTGAATCTCTTGTTCTTTGATGGCGCTAGTCATAAAACGAACTACTTTTAACCATCTTCAAGCAGTGTACTATTTACATTGACTAGGACGGGTCTGCCAAGTGTTTTGAACCTTTTGTTAATTAGCCTTCCGGTTCTAACCGTAATTATCAACCTACTGACCACAACAATAACGGATTTATTGAAATAACTAAGAGTTCTTTCCAAATGCAAAGACCTCACTCACTCATTGGACTATGCGTTTGAAAACGCTTATTAGTCCGTATTTATCGATACGGTCCGAAATATAGGCATCCAAATACTTCTGCTTAAGATAAATGTGTAATATGAATTCAATATTTAGGAGAGTAGTGACAATTATGACGAATTATTTTTTTTTTATACCTCAGTAAAGAGTCAAAAAACTTTGACATCTGCCTGTTGGGAAAACAATCAAAACATCTACATACAGTTTTTTTATATATACAACCCGATTGAAAAACTTACTCTTACTTTTCAATTTTACTAGTATTTCTTAAAAAAAAAAAACTTTTATACATGCAACGTATTCCAAAAATGTAGTATCTTTCTTCAGGATAGATACTATGTTTTGAAACTCTTTGTATTGTATAAAAACTGTATGCGGAAGTTTCAATTGTTTTTTCAGCATGGGTAATATCACGTAGTGACTAGTCATTATTTACCTGTGACGTTAAATGTAGGAGGAAGAAATAGCGACTCAGAGAATCAAAACAAACACATATTATAGTTTAGGACGTAATCTTTTATAATCTTTATACAAGATGAAGTAATATTGACAAAATTTCAACTAGAGATCTCCTTACTGCTAAATATAACTAGGCATTAAACAGTATGAACTGTGCATAAATATTTCTTCTATATTAACATATCAAAGACTTAGTTATATAGAGTGTTATTTCTAGTTAGAGTTTTTTCACCATATTAGTTTTGGACTTTACCCAAGACGAAAGTTACCCAGAGGTGAACAGTATACAAAACCAGTAGACTGATCAAAATATTAAACAATATTTCATCATTTACTAACCAATAGAAATGAAACATAAAAAACAAAAATAATTTTGTTTCAATTTCTCAAATACTCAATTCTTTTTAAGAGGCTATATATATATCAGCGATACATGAGGCCATCTTAACGCTCCAAACAAACAAACTAAGTAAAAAAATATTTTCAATAAATAAGTATAATTCTGTATCTAGCATTAATGCTTAACATATATAAAACTTAAAAAATACCAAGTACCTTCACTTTTTTATGCTACGTCTGTAAGCCACATAGTATAGTCGTATAAATGGCATGTATTATATATATTTATATATCAATGTTCAAACCTTAATAATAAATGGAAAACAAAAGTCTGAGATCTTTCAACCGTAACAATCAGTCTTCACGAGAGACAAAACCCAACTCTGACTGGTTTGACTCTATTGAAGACTGCTTGTTTCGGTTGAAGATCAAGCCTTTCTTTGCGTTGCTCACTGTGGTTTGATTGATTGTCATTTCACGTGTTTATTGTGAAAACTTGTTATATAATATATATATATATATATATAAACAAAACTAAAGCTTATCAAGACTTGGTCAGTTCTTCTGGTTTAAATTAAAATATCATTGCCAACGATTTAGTTTTTATCTAAAACTATTTTTATAGGCAAAAGTGTAAAACCAAAATGTTGGTATGAGAGTTTCATTTGAACCTGAAGAACTGACCGAGACCTTTACAAAACTTTAGTTTTGTTTCTATTCGACGGTCGATACTTTTATCAATATATATTTATTGATATGTAAATGAAAAAAACAACACATAAAAGAAACTAGAATACTTACCGGATTACTTGGAGACCGTCTCCAACCGTCTCTGAACCAGTGTGCTTGGTTTCGCTCTCTTATCTCTACTGAATACGGTTCAAACCGAGAATTAGGGACTGTAAGTGTGTGCTTTTAATTTCTCTGTGTTTCTTTTTGTACATTGAAATATATATATATATATAGAAATAATATATATATATATATATATATATACTGTTTTCTTATCTTAACCATATATATTCTTCAATAATTTTCTTTTTTATCAAGATTTAATCTAGCATCAAACAGTAAAATACCTTTAAGTCAAAGTTGTGTCTATAATTGTTCACATCTTTAGGGCTTGATATTTTCCTATTGCAAAAATATTAGGCCCGGAAAACTTCAACAAATATAGACAAAAAGTTGATTAAAGATGTTTTACTGTTCGACTCTAGACCAAACTTTGATAAAAAAGATATATCTTCGATAGGATAAATATATATATCCTATTAAATAATACTAAGTATGTAAGAAAATAAAGTATTTAAGAGGAAAGATTGCCTCTGTCTGGTGACACCATTATATGAGCTAAGCCACCATTATACTGGTGATCTAGAGTCCATATTTATCCATTTAATAATGTAATCTACTTAGATGTTGATAGTCACGGGTTTACAATTGTCTGACGGTTTGTTTACTTGTCCTTGGTACTGGCATGCTAGATCAACTTTTCTCTATGAGATTTAGGGAAATTTTCTAAAGGTGTCTTCCACCGGGAAATATCTAGCTGAAAGTACTGAGCAGTTCAAGAACTCTTAAAAGATCCTTTCTCAAAAAAAAATAGATTGTCTACCTGAAAATACTGAGCAGTTCAAGCACTTTTAAAAGATCCTTTTTCAAGTAAAATAGATTACGGCTAACTGTAATGGTTATTAATACAGATTGATTTTGGTTGTTCATAACTGTTGCATTTTTCTCCTTTGGAGAGATATATTTGCCGTATCCAGAATAGTCGAGCCTTCTATAATATTGTTTGACAATATCTATTGAAGCTACAGGTACTGATTCAGGGGCTATCAGTTTGTTTCATTTTTTCTTGACTGCATTGGCCACGCCGCCACAATGACCGACACGCGAGTCAGCAAGCCTGCTCTCGCTATTTGAACTGATGATCCAACAACGCCTCCGGCATCCTCCCTCAAAAACTTGCACATTCATTCCCATTCAACCAGTAGAATTATACTTCAATCCTGTTATTCCTTTTCTTCTACTCTCATAATAAATTCTTAATAATTCTGTTTAATGCAGTTGACATAGTATTTTAATCATTCGTTGAAAAATTTAAAGATTATGTTAATAGGAATATACAATTCAAATTTTATACTTCTAAAGTAATGCATTTTTTTATTTAAATTCGTTTTTAAAACCATTACGATTCGTAATAAAGGCATCCCACTATTATCAATTAAAATAAATATGTAATATGGATGTAATGTATTTAGGTTAATAAGAAAACATCATTGCAACAAATTATTTGTTAAGCTTCTAAAAGCTGTAAAAACCCTTAGACAAGTAAAATTTTAATATACCCGCCAATTGAGAAAACAATTAAAATCGCTACATACAGTTTTTTACTTTACTAGTAAAGTGTAGTAACCATGAAAAAATTGGAACTCAAGATTTTGACGGATTTAGATATGTTTTGGGACTCCTAAGGCCTTTCATAACGGTTTTTTCTTCAACAACATTTTTTTTTTTTGAGCTATTAACTCTACAGTGTTGAAAATTTGGGATTATTATGAAACTAAAGATTATGAGTATTGACAGAAAAAATTCCGAAAATTTCAATAACCAAAGAGGTGAATTTTGCAATAAAATGTAACATTTTTTTTATTTCTGATTGATTATGACAGACTGTAATGAAATTATTGCAATTTTTAAGAGGTACATAAGCTACATAACTCTTTATTTAAATTACATGGAAGAAAATGGGCGTTATGGTACATTTTACGTTTTAGAAATTTTTTTAACGCTAAACAGCAAATTATAGAAAAAATTAAATTTTGTCAGAAAAAGAACAGTAACATTTTACTCTATATAAAGTAAAATGTTTGTATGAACAAAATAAATGTTTAAAATTATATAACCAAACACCAAACAAGCAAAATGATAATGATTATGATTGTTACGACATATAATTTTAATTATCTAAAGGTCGAACCCTTCAACATATCTAATTGTTAGACATACATTCTTTGTGTGTTTAGGGACTTCATTATTTTTTTATTCGTTTGACTATACGGCTGCTATTTTTAAGCCACTTTCCGTGTTCTATAAACTTGAAATTTATTATTAGATAATAAATATTTCAGCAGCTTACAATAAGATGAATAGTATTCCAAAAAAAGTGACAAATTCTGGCTATAGTAACATTAGAAGTTTAAGGTTAATATGCGTCTTCACAAGAAACAAAAGAACAGAAATATTAAACAAAATTTGTTTAACAAAAGAGAAATATCTTTGAGGTTTAAAGGAATTACCCAGGATATTATGGATATAGAAGGAGCTTTTGATTGATCATCCTTGCTATCTATTGAATCAACAGTAATACATAAATGCATTAATAAAAAAACTTTAGAATGGCTGAATATATTGACAACACAAACAGCAATTGATGTCAGTACTGGATATGATTGAAATGACATTGTGATCACTCCAGCCTATACTCAGGTTCGTGTACTTTCATTATTGTAGTCCACAGTTGTGAATGGTCTTCTATGTAGGTACTCTAAATAATCATGGCTACGATACGTAAAGATATGCAGATGATCTGGTTATTGTAGCAATCAAAATCTTGTTTTATTTAGATGTCAGTAAATGTGTTGCAATAAATCTACATGTAGACTCTTTTACATTGTTTACCTTTCAATAAAAGTAGAACTACATGGGTTTCTGCAATACTGGATTATGGGAAAGGAACTTTTACGTTGTTTATGATAATACGGTTGCTATCTTTATACCACATCTCCGGTGATTGAACAAACATAAAATATCAGAACTTACTATGAATACTTCATACTTTACATATCAAACGAGTAAGATTACATTAAAAATAACAAATGCTGTACCAATAGTAATATGAAAAGTGTAGTAAAATAAGAATCCTAATAAAGGATATCACACCTTTTAAAAGACCAAATCAATAGAACCAGTTCGAAAAATTATGTTTAATAAAATACAAAATCTTGCAGCCTTAAAGGAATCAGTTTTGCTTGGTTATTGAATGTGAAAAGAGCTGATGATATACCCCTTGAAATGGATGAATCAGCTCGTATGTGTAGATAAATTTATCCACAAATGGCAGAGAGGATTACAGTAATCTAATAAAAGAATAATTAGGGTAAGTGTTGGATCTAGCTAAATTTAAGTAGCCCAAGGCACTCCTCAAGGCGGCTCCTATTGCGGCGGACACTCTAAATAATGAAGGTTATGAGAAGCAGATGATCTTGTTAGTGGAAGAAGAGGATTGATTGATAGAACTTCCTCTCTGATTTTGCAGCAAGCTCCCCAAATTGTTGAAATATGCTTAAAGGAGAAAGGGGTAGATATAATCCATCTAAAAGGGTCCTTACATTTTCAAGAAGAGTAAAACTGGATATGAGAAATGCTGTCGTTAAAAATATTAATACAGAACTATGAAAGATAAGAAAATTCTCTTGGAGTCTCTTTAGATGAAAGACTAAATGTAGCAAAACAATCGCTAAGGACACAAAACCAATGTTCTGGTATAAGAAAATCATTGGTAGAACATGGAATCTTAACAGCAAATCTTCACTTTGGTTTTACAAAATTATTATTTTTGCTGTAATAATACCAATACATCGGTATTGATATACGTAAACCGATTACATTAACATAAAAGACTGGGCTAAGGTAATTAAATTTCAGATATTATAACTTGCCTTCACTTAGGACTTCCCAGTCCTTACTAACTTTCCAATAAAGCAGGTATTTTATTCTTGCATTTGTTTAATTTTTGTTATTTAACATGTCAATTGCTCTGATTTTTTTAATTTATTTTTCGATTTACCTGAAAAAGAACCCGAACTCAACATATTCGAATAATTTTTTTTTAATAAAAATTGTTTTTGTAGATACATGTTTTATAATTTGAAATACTAATTTTTTTTATTGCTTTGTAATTTCATGCTGTGAACATCTAAAGGAAGATCAAATAATATATATATATATATAATAATTAATCAACAATAACTCTTGATATAATATATGAATTAACTACTACAATAAACAATATATATTAATTAAAATGCTCTAAGGCCTTTTGTCACATCATCAGAGAGCTAAATGAAAAAACCAAAAAAAAACAACATAATAACAAGTTAACCTGGCTGATTGAAATCTTCAAGATTGCTGGCATCCCTGTCTGAATTTAATGTTCCTAAACTTGAAGGAGTCTTGATCTGCTTACTTATTTCTTTTATTAATATTTCATCTAGTTTGTAAAGTCCCAGACTATTGTTCATTAAATTTCCATAGAAGTTCTTTATGAGTGCACTTTCAATATTTCTCAAAGGAGGAGAAATATTATCTTTCCCTTTAATCTAAAATATTTTGTTAGTAGGAATCACCTCTTAATATATTTGCTTACATATTACTTTTTTGTGACAATTTATACAAATGTTTTTATTTATTTAAAATAGTGAAGCAATAAATACTCCCCACCCCCTTACAAATACATTCCACACAAAAAGTTTCATTAGGTCAAAGAAGATTTATATAAGAAGTAAGGGGTTCGCGAAGAAAGAAGTTGCGAGAACGACGGTCCAAGACAGTTACTGTAAACCTTATTATGTGAACTTAACCAAAGGAATGCATCTCTTCATGTAGTTGTTCTAAACTTATAAAAAATTTGCGGACATTAAAGACTACCTTCATTAATAATTTGTATTGATCCAGATAGAGTCAAATTGTGAAATTATACTGTTATTTTTATTATTCAGTCCTTAAAAGATTTCCTATTGTTAATTAACAGTACTCGAAAATAATGGAAACAACTGCAGAGCAATTACCATGACGTATACAATTCAGCCTGCACGAGATTGACATATTTCCTTTGTTTGATTTTTTTCTGACATCGACTTCTAAGCTCAGTCATTTCCAGAACAGTACAAAAGAGTCATATAGAACTGGTTTTCTTGTGTTTAAAGAACATGAATGTTAGAATTGGGTATTTTAACGATTAAACTGGAATGGAAGGGGCTTCAGATCGACGGCTCTGTGTCCTCTGTACGGATTGTACAAGACTTTTAACTTATAGTTACTATAACCAATCTGAGTGTTTTTACTGCATTCAAAGGCATACCTATAGTACTGACGTGAACCATGCTGATCCCTCAACACATCTTTCGTCCACTGCTTAATAACAATCATTCCAGTTTTAATCCCTGTATAGAAGCCTATTTAATCATATACTCATTTCTATCAGAAAAGTAATATATTATTCGAGAAACTATTTTCTAGAGTACTTGCACCGACCAATCATCTTTGACACAAATTGGTTCTTATGAAAAAGGAGTCCTAATCACTTTTCTTATGGTGGACCTCCAAATCAGACGCTTCAAACCCACGCCTTCAAGTGTCTTTCTTTTCCGCCTGACAAATAGAATTTCTTCACTGACCAATCTATCCTCATTTTTTAACAATAATTTATTTCATCTTTCTTTTATTTTTGTACTGTATGAATAATAGATATGCTGTAATAGAAGACTCTTATTACCTGAAGTTAATGTTCTTCATCTACTTCGTGATAATAATGACAATAAAATAAAATACTACCTAATTTTTAGAATGGAGTTTTGCAATAAAAATAGTACAGAGTTTTCATTTTTCTATTTTGAATTTCATCAATTTTGAATTTTCCTTAAATATGGGAGAAATATTTGATAATTCCTAGCTGAACAAACCAAACCATTTTACATAATTATGTAGACTTATTTATCTAGATATTAACGTTTCAGATTAAACTTTGAATTAGAATTAAGTTATAATTTGTAAAAGAAGCTTAATTTGTATAAATACATCAAACCAAGAGATTAATCTTATCATAAAACATGATCAAAATCAACAAAAAAAGAGTTTTTATTTAAAAATACGCTGTCATTTACTTCGAAGTTCGTGTTTGTTACATTTTTTTAAGTAGTAAAGGAAGTAACTCCAATCTTGTGAAACAAATTAATAAAATGACTGATGTGTCAACGATTCGTGTTTACTAAGAAAAATGAAATATAATGACAATAGAAAAAAAGATTTACCTTAGAGATACATACATATTAGTTTTATTTCTAATAATTTAAATTATTTTATTTATAAGTTTATAATATTAATTTTTTGTTTTATTTACTTTAATATGGTAAATTTTAATAATAATCATAATGAACAATGATAACAAAAATGAACACAATTACTAATATTTTTTTAATGAAAATAATAATTTTATTATGAATGCTTTATTATTATTGTTTTTTTTTTACATTTTTGGTAGCCCAGTAGCAAAGTGCTTGGCTCTTCATCTATAGATACAGGGTCCAGTAACCACTTTGAATCTCAATTTATTTGTACGGAAAGTAAAAAAAATGACCACTTCGTCACTCGAAGAGGACTTTAATTCGTCTGTCCCGAGCCACTACGAAGTCAGTCACTCGTTAAAGAACCTTACTCTAAATTCACTTGAGTTAGGTAAAATTTAGGACTCCTAATTTAGAATGCTCATTGTACGGTATCAGAAAGAGCTAGTTTCGGCCTATGTATGTTCTCTCGTGCGCTTATCACTGCATCCTAACGTACCTCCTCTTTCTTCATTCCATAGATAAAACCTAGTGTGTTTTATTTCGTTTAATTACTGGGTTGCTATTTTGATATTTTCTATTTATAACATGCTCTTCTCCATTGAGTATAGATTAGCACTGAGATGACTCAGTGCTTATGGGCTCTTTAGTCGATGGATCATACTTGTGCACCTATACTAAGCAGGAAAGGATATCACAAAAAAGAAATAAATAACCACTAAAGTAATAAGTTTGCAATAAATAAATAGAAAGAGTTATCACTGGAAAAAAATTTCTAAGAGCAAGTGAGTAAAATAACATTAGTAATATTTTCCCGGTTTACATGAAACTTAAATTTTTTTTATAATATGTAAAGAAACAGTATATACAGATATTCTAATGTAGTGCAATCAGTTATTATGTGGTATTTACTCATTGTAGGGTAAAAATCTAATGAAATGATCTCCACATATAAAAATTTAATGATATAAACAACGCGTTTCGAACACTTAGTGTTCTTCCTCAGGCATTAACTAAAAAGTTAATGCCCGAGGAAGAACACTACATGTTCGAAACGCGTTGTTTATATCATTAAATTTTTATATGTGGAGACCATTTCATTAGATTTTTACCCTACAATATACAAATATATTTTACTTAAATATTTTTCTTTATTCTCAGTTTCAGATATACATCTTTAAGCAAAAAACTAAGGTATAGTACTCTTCTCATATTCGACCACTGCTTGAAAACCATATACATAAATCCACTGATTATATCTGCGATATAGATATACGAGTATAAAACGAGGTGGCTAGACTGCAGCAATAAAAACACGAGATAGATACATTCAAAGTCAGAAAAAATCGCAGATATAGGTGGGTAAGAGAGAGAGAGAGAGAGAGAGAGAGAGAGAGAGTGTGTGTGTGTGTGAGAGAGAGAGAGAGAAGGACTTTGATAGCATGCGCAATAGGTAAGGAATCCGCGTGTTTCTTCCTTGTTAAAAAGATAAAAACACAGGAGTGGTTCACACTCAATATTACCTTTTATTCAGCCATTTATTTATTTATACCTATTTCATCGATTGTAGCAAAAATGAATTGTTGTTAAAAATCAAAACAAAATAAATACTGAATTCAAGAGAACTTTACCAAACAAGGAGGGATAGGTTGTGATATTTTATGTTTCATAATGTAATAGTGCATTGATTCTTATGGTGGTGCAAAATTGTTTATTTTATCTTTCAGAGTTGTTAGTTACAAGTTTGTTCCAATACAGGTTGCCAATGTTTTTTGACTGAACTATCAGTCGTCTTGAGGAATCAATAGCTTGCTGAAAGTGTGCAATACGCACCCATACATATTAGACAGGGTGTATGATTTGGGTGGATGGTCGTACAAAGGCTTAGTCGGTTACCGCTCCTTTGTAAGGGAGTGTCATTTACTGATTAATGCAGCCAGAGTGCTTAGGCCCTCTTTTTCTCTATTCGCGACCACTTAGGCAATATTGTGGCAATTTATTAAATAATGTTTGTCTCAAAGAAGAACCTTCATGTTTGCCGTTCTTGATGTACACCAAAAACAGTAATCCCATTTTTTTCTTATTAACTACTAGTTAATAGCTATCCATGTTGCTATAACTCTAAGTGCTGTATACCATGCATTATTGCTAAGAAAATATAGTAGTTATAATGACTAATAACTATTTATAATGATAGAATATCATATTCTTAATCTTTATATTTAGTTCTCAATAATAATAATATAATCTTGTGAATTCATATAAATTAAATAAATCTTTTTATAAATAAAGTTCAATGTAGATGAAGAGACATAGAGAAATTAAAACACACGCTTACAGTCTCTATTATTCGATTTGACTCATCATCGGGAAAGATAAGAGAGGGAAACCGAACGCACTGGTGCAGTGACAGTTGGAGACCCATTGAACTTTATTTGTTCATTTCGGATCGTATTTTCATCGAAAAAGTGTTTAAGAAATACAGTTACAAACTCAAATTTTCTCCCTCTCTTTTCTCCAGAAGACGGTTTCTCAGAACATTTTGTAGGTGTCTTTCTTTACTCTGTGTATATACTTCTTTGATTTTGAACTCCTATGTATATATATATATATATATATATATATATATATTTAATTTCACAAATTATCAATATTCTAGAATTTACCTCAGACAGACATATCGAAATTAATAAAAAGCGTGCATTATTGAAATAACTGAAGTTTAATGTAGAACAACTTTAATCATTTTACAAGGGTTGTAATTCTATTTGACCATCTGATTGTACAGCGCGTTTAGAACTTGTCGGCTTGGAGCAGTTGACAGTGAGAGAGAGATGAGGCATGAGTCAGACCCTGAATTAAAACCTATGAAATAATAACTGACCTCTCAAGGCCTCGTTTCGTAAATTAAGTACAACTCTCTAAGATCTAAGTGTTTTCCACCTTCAATTATCTTCGTACGCTCAATTTCAAATCTTTTGGTTTATATTCTAAGAGCAAGCAACTGATAACGCCAAAATAAGATCTAACATTAGTTCTTCGAAATATATACGCTATTTACAAATGTTCCATTGATCCGTTGTTACATAAGAATTCGAATAGAGGTAGGTTGAGGGCTATAATAACATATTCCATTTTACTATAGGTAAACCCAAGCTATTCTTCGAGCTAGTTTTTCATATTTCCATGTTGTGCATATAAAATAAAATTATAAAATTTATAATAATAAAATTATAATAAATTACAATGAAATTCGAAACATAAATCTTTATAAAAACAAAAAAAAAAGAAAGAAAACTGCATAGGTTTTGACAACAATTTAAGTATAAAAACTACTTTGTCATACTGTATAATAGAATACCTAAAAAATTAATTAAATATAATTTCCAGTTTGATATTTCCAAAAATATAAATTCCCATCATACCTCTCCAAAAAGACAGCTTTTCTTTTACTAGCAATTCTATGATATAAATTATTGTAATAATTAAAAAAGAAAAGTAAGTTTTGATAATGATGGACTTACAGGGTAGTGTAAATTTGCTTGTGGCTGGACGGACATCTATGGATATTTTAGACATTCCACAAGTGGCACCTTAAAATGGCATTTGACTATCAAGTTGTTTGTGCTTATAGTGACTTTATTCTGAGTAGGGTTTAAACATGAGGGAGGAGCATTACCATTATTTCTGATAAAGCGGCTACTAATTTAGAACCCCTTCTTCTGGTCATTCAACAAAACGATAACATTTGGTTTTAAGTATTACCTTAATATGAATATAGCATAATAATAATTTAATAAATTTAGCATATTGATGGGAAATATGACAATGCACGAAAAATTGTAATCATTATGATTATTATGTTCTATCTGCAGTAACTTGTGAGATAGTTATAGAATAATGATTGCATTTTTTTTCCTCAGAAAATAGGTATAGCCATATTGAAATTAGTAAAGCCATTGAATTGATTGTCTATGAGTTTGTTTCATTATCTTTGTTACTTTTCCTACAGAGTTTCATATATGTCTTGCATCATAATAGCCACATTGAAGTAAATCTGAATGGAATATAAATCCAGTAATGATTGTCAGCAAAAGTGACGATACATTGTATAGTAATAATATAGCAATGCATATCTGTTCGTATGAATATGTGAATAAATATTATATATAGTTATTCATATATATGCTCGTGCTGGATATCTACCAGGCAGGTATATTAGCTCTATAGTTTTTGGATACTCTAGAACAGTGTTTCCCAAACTTTTTCGAGTGACCGCCCCCTTGGATCCAACACCCTTGAATAATAATCAGATTCCTAGATTAAATAACCAAATGAGTAACATTTTAATAATTAAATTAAAATAATTACTAATCGAATATTTATTTACAATCCAATAGATGTATTGTTTCATAGCATATTCATGCAAAAGAATTAATACACAATAAAAGAAACTTAGGAGAGAATATACTTTTAACATAAAAATGAATTATCAAAACAACTAATTTTAAGAAACTGTTTCCTAAAAGTTTACATGTCGTGTTTTCACTTAAATTTAGAAATTATATTGCATGAACAATTTCAATTTATGGAAATAGAATCCCCGACTCCTTTTTACATTAGCGCCCCCCCCCCCCCCCCCCCCGATATCAGATCACCACCCCCAGGGGGGCGGTACCGCCCACTTTGGGAAACAGTGCTCTAGAATGATCGAAAACTTAATGTTTGACTAAAACATCTTTTTAAGCAACACATATTTTTGTAATAAACTACTACATCTAGAGTGTTGAAATTTTTCGATTTAATGAAACTGACGGCAATATAACAAAAAAAAAATCTTTTTTTCTTCAATGATCGAAAGGGTCAGTTTTGATATAAAATGTTACCTTTTTTGACTTATGATTAACTGTGAAAGCTTGTTCAATAGAGGTCACACCGTTAGATGAACCATGTCATATTGACATTACACTCAAAAATAAAATGTTATGAGAGGATAAGCTGACATTTTTGTTTTGACATTATTGTCCAAACATGGGCAATAATAGGCCTTCTGGAACATTTCATTCTTTCAGAAAACGCTCTTTTTGCGCTGAATAACTAACTATAGATTAATAAAATTTTGGTGGAAAAAATAACTTAGATCCTGTAAAAGTCAATAAAGCTCTATAAACTGAACATTGAGTTTGAAATAATAGATTTCTGCTGTACTAGCTGGATTTGGTCACACTGACTCAGCAATTTTTTACCAGAATCCTGCCAAACTGAGTCGTTTTTAAATGTTTAATGAGAGAAATTATAAGGTATTTTAATGAGTTTATATGATAAGCAAAAGAATTTAATAAATAAATCTATAAAGCAAACTTGGATCAATGCGTTTGATAATATAATCCTTTTTATGACTTTTTCAGGGTGATAGATGGTTGAATACCGACACTGCTGTAATCAATATTCGTGTCGCATCCTTCAATAAATGTTAGAGTTCTTGACGTGTTTAAAACCCCATTGTTTTTATTCAGACATAAGAAAGGTACTTTCTAGTTTCTGCTAACAAAGCAGCATCTAATTTTAGATTTTAGTTAGTCGACAATCTAGTAGCTACAATACTTACACTATCACTCCAAACTGTTGACTGTAATCATAAAAAAATCGTACAAATATAAAAAAAATAAATATAAAATTTCAAATGATATGCTATATTGTCTGTAACTGTTAAATCTGTGCCCATAACAGTTGAGGGTATATATGGTATTTTAACAAGCATTTAAGTGGCACTGAAATCTGTAGGTATTAATTCAAAATTAGAGTGGGAATGTCTGATCTCTATTGAGAATCTAGTCAGTAAATGAAACTCAATCCATATATATGGGTACCTGGACACAAGGAATGCGGGGGAGTCGGACAGTGGATTCGTTAAAATAGGTTGAAACATAATCGAACCGAACTTAAATATATATAAAAAAAAAATAAATATTGAAAGGAAAGATTTAAAAATATATATAATAAAATATCAACCATTGACCTGTTTAAGTTAAGGTTTTTAACAAATCGTTACCAAAACAGGTATGCGTGCGGTAATGCACGTATAGATATTTTTCTAAAGACAATTATGAAGTTGGCTAAACAAATTTAAAATATTAACCTAACTTTAGGAACAACAAAAGTAAGAACAGATATGGTCGAGGTGGCACGACATCTATGAGACCCATGCTCTCAATATAGTAATAGAAATAATATGTCAGGTTATTCTAAATAAATTATTTCAAGTTTTTTATGAATGACAAAATGTATATGCACACATTAAATAAAATCAAATATAAATTTATTGTCAACGAGTTTGATATTATGTTCACTTATAGTAAAGTTGAACGTAGGCCACTCTAAACTTTTTTTTTTTTTTTAGTTTAACATCTAATAATGTTCCTGCCATTTTCACTTTTTTCAGCCTAGTGAATTAATTAATATTTTATTAATAAATTATTAATTTTATTTATTTGAGGTTATGAATTTATTAATAACCTTAAGATAATGTAATTGGTAGTAATTGTTTCTAAAACCCTCACTTTCAGGTTTTTCGGCTGTTCTAGGGCCAGACAGTTCGATTCATTTGATATTTGCCACTCCCATTTTAGTTATAGCCAAGCCACATACATACTACATTAACGGTAAATTTAAAAAGAAAATATTTTCTAAATTTAATCCTTTAAACAGAAATTCAAAATAACCTTTTATGTATTACTAGAAAGTCTATCGGTATTTATTTGATATTTTAATTTCAAGCAATTTCGATTGACTTGAAGTTTTCCTCATGTACTCTACAGTATATAAATGTCAAAACATGAACACCAACCAGTAATACAAACGAAAACCTTCACATATTTGATTATTATTTTTTGATAACTCGTAAGGAGCTGCAAGTAAAATATTATCATGAAAATTAATAATAGCTTGAACTGATCAATAGACTTCATTTTTCTATAGAGATTTAGGGATAAACAGTGATAGCAACATCATAAATAACAGGTTAAATACGATGACCTCTTACATTAAAGGTTTCGCTGGCCGCCTTATATGAAACGCCTTTACGTCAGTCCTGAGTGAAGTAACATTAAAGTTGAGATGATGCTTTCATACACTCACAACTGGTTTATATTCAAAAGCGAGTTAATCAGTTTAAAATGCTCAGTACCATCCTTATAACTTAGAATAACCTCCTGAAAGATATTCATGCTGACTACCAGCAAAAGATAGCCGAGTTGTTCTTATACTTATAGCCTGAAAAAGTATGACTTGTCTTCGAAATTTGTATATACATGGACGTCACTGGTCTCAAATACAGTTGACTTCCCAAGCTAAAGTAGTACAGAGCGGTGTTAGCATTCAAGGCCATGGTACAGAGCATTGTTAGCACTCAAAGGTCATGGTACGGAGCAGTGTTGGCATTCAAGGACATGGTAAAGAGTGTTGTTAGCACTCAATGCCATGGTACAGAGCGTTCTTAGCACTCAATGTCAAGGTAGAGAGCGTTGTTAGCACTCAATATCATGGTACAGAGCGTTGTTAGCACTCAATGTCATTGTACAGAACGTTGTTAGCACTTAATGTTATGGTAACAGAGCGTTGTTAGCACTCAATGTCATGGTACAGATCGTTGTTAGCACTCAATGTCATTGTACAGAGCGTTGTTAGCACTTAATGTTATGGTACAGAGCGTTGTTAGCACTCAAAGGTCATTGTACAGAGCGTTTTTAGCACTTAATGTTATGGTACAGAGCGTTGTTAGCTCTCAATGTCATGGTACAGAGCGTTGTTAGCACTCAAAGGTCATGGTACGGAGCAGTGTTAGCATTCAAGGACATGGTAAAGAGCGTTGCAAGTACTTGTTGCTCCCGAGATGCGGCGAAAGAGCTTTCACGTAAAAAGGCATCAGTCTGTTTTGATGTTATGATCTGCGATATAGCTGAAAATCTGGGTGCGCGATATAATGCCAAAACAAGTACGGACCTTTAGCTTGTTTTTTTTTGTACGAAATGTGTAAATAACTTAGTATATGTTGTTTACTTAGAATATTAATACTATTCAATATACCGTTAAGTGAATAACAAAAAAAAAAGAAAGTGCATTGTAATTTTTTTGAAATTTTCTAAGTTTCAAGCAATAACTAACTAGGGAAGGTAGAAGGAATAGCAGGTAAGGATTGTTGAGAAACAAGACAAAGGCAGGTAATAACACAGGGATATGAAATTACGTGCAGATCAAATAACAAGTTCTGAGGTAATACCACCAACCTTGGGGTTCCTCATGAGCACTGTCTCAATTCCATAGTAATTTTCTATTCTTGATTACATTGAAAAGCAATATTGTGGACTTTATAAACGTGAAATACTTCATTTGGAAGGATAAAAAAAAATAATTTGGATAAATCGTAGTCGAATAGTAGGTGAACATCAGTTGGAAAGATTATTTAAAAAATATATGTAAACAATATTAACAGCAGTGGGAGTTCGACAATTACCTATCGATTTTAAGTTATGAATTTTGAGAAATTAGGAATAAGGCAGTTTTGAAACGACTTTGGATATTACTTTAGTCTACAATCGTCACACATGTGATTATGTTCATCTACGAAAAGGTCGGTGTGGGAGGAGGAGACAGAGCAAAATGAAGATACAGTTATATCAATAGATGAAACCTCGAAAAAGTGAAATATATGTGGTTTTGATAAGATTACTTTAGATGTATAAAATATATATTGAAAAAAATGTTTCCACTCTCTGATTCAATGCTAAAAACCAGATGCGAAATAAATAATTTTGCTGGTTCAAAGAAAACTTTTAAATCGAATTGCGCCCGAAACGGGCATTTATATCGTACTAGATACTTAAGTCGAAAAGATAAGATTAACAAAGGTATAGATGAGTACACCATCTGGTATCAGATATAAACCTCTTAGACCATGAGTGGACCATTATTGAATAAACCATTATTAAAATTGAAAGTATTAAGTTTATTTGATAAATATTCAATGATGTAAAAATACCAATGTTGTATGTGAAATAAAGTAGACTTCAGCTCAATGTAGGGGACTCCTAATCTGTGCCATCAAAAATAAACCATTCGATTTATCAGTCCAAGAGCTGACATTAATGTTATTATATGTTTAATTTATGACATTTACACTTTTTTTAAATATCTATATATTGTACTTTTTAGGAAAATGAGTTTTAACCCCCTAATATATTAGAATTTACTAACGGTAAGGAAAACTATAGTAAAGAGCTGGATTAGGAAGTTGGTCTGACTCCTTATGATACGGGAACAAAATTACATTTGATATTTCTGTCAATGTATTGAAGAAGGTTTTTAGTATCAATTAATTAATGACATCTGTATTAAAATTATCCTAAGTTTTTATTTACAATTTTTTTGAAGTGGAATTTTTTCAAATTCTGTCATTTTAAAACTCAGTTGAGAAAGGATTCGTAGTGCTCTCAGAAGCATTGGCAGCTTAATATGTTTGTGAACTAAGTTATCGGTAAGTAATCTATAAACATTGGCAGCATAATATGTTTGTGAACTAAATTATTGGTAAGTTATCTATAAACGTTAGATTTTAACTCTTTCGAAAAGTAGTTTTAATAATAATATATTAATTTTTTTAGTTTTTGATATTAAATTTACAATGGAAGAAAAAATGAATTTTAAACGACTTGCAGTATATCTATGAAACACCACGTAAACGTTGCCATGAAGTACATATAGTTCGACTAGTAAGTAAATAAAATGGCATGCATAAATGCTCAGTAGATATTGTTAATAAATATATACTTTATTTTTCATCAAAATAATGAGTAGTAGGATATAAATTAAGCTTAAGCTAAAATTAACACATTTGAATCTTCTTTATTGTTACGAAATTATATCGATCTACACGAATTAAATTTAATACAGTAAATATATTAATTACGAAGTAGATTGTGTAAGTTAGACAAGTGGATGCCTAAGCAATATCGCTGCGTAAGACAACGGTATCATTTGGTCACCTGCCAAATTATTCCTGGCGTCTCCTCAGCACCCCCAGATTTAAATGTTTATGTTGTTTATTTAAATACACTGAATAGAGGCATTTTTGGCAGAACATATTTCTTTGAACAACTATGAAAGCAAATAAAATGGCTCAAGGCTGTCTAAATCCTGTATTAGCGCAACAATGGAGGTAACACATGGAAATAAAAGCTACGATCCAAGCACGATGAATCTTGTTACCAATAAACACATACCTGCTTTTGGCTGTAAACTGTAACTTTGTGCTCCTACATTCACACATCTTTGAGCTGTTTTTGGCCTGCAGAAATGCATTTGACACTCCTCATTAGCTGACCACAGTTAGCAAATGTTTAATTAGCAGCACTATACATATTCTTTATCTACCTTTTACTCCATTTAAAAAAAAAACCTCTTTAACTCTATTCCTGCAGAGGGTCATTAACTTATGTAGGTAGACTTTCTAGTTGTGTAAGTGATTCTCCGCTACATGCAGGCAGTATCATGGACATTCACATGTCTACGGTTCTGGGCTCAAGGTAGCTATGGGTTCAGACCCAAGGTTGGGGAGACCACCTTAGTGGTCTGCCTCGTCAAGGAGGCAATGGACAGCCTCTAAGGTCTACTACCTAGAACTAATATTCAAGTTCACTTTCTGAACTAATATATGCTTTCTGAAACTAATATTCAGAGGCACTTTCTGAACGACCAAGAGGTAAATCTAATAATGTAGTCTTAAAATTGTAAACTAATTTGGTCAACCGACACTGTTAGCACTCACTCCTTACCCCAAACCACACATTTCTTACAAATTACTAATGTTTAGCTTTCACATACTGAATCCTGTTAAACATTGGAGTTGGATTTAAAAGAAACAAATATTTTATTCTTAATTTTAAATTTATCTAGTGGTTAATATGTTTTTATATCTGCTTATTTATAAGATAAGTGTTTCCTTCTTTGATTTCCTTACTAATATTTAACACTAATCGCTCTCACTCATTTCCTCTCTCTCTCTCTCTCTCTCTCTCTCTCTCTCTCTCTCTCTCTCTCTCTCTTTCTCTCTCAATATATATATAAAAAGATTTCACATAAACACATGAAATAACAATCAATGATCGAACCACAATATGAAAATAGAAAAACAAGACTAAGATCTTTCAACTGTAACAAGCGGTCTTCGTCAGAGTTAAAAACCCAACATCTGAATAGATGTAAACATAAGAGGAAGATGTTTGTAGGAGAAACAGAAAAAGATTCTCTCGACATGGGAAGACCGAGATAAAAAAGGTATGTGGGCAGATATTGCCTGTGCTAAGTCCTGGACTAAACCCACTTGTGCAAGGCCATTCGCTATATACAGCTTCTTATTTATTTAATTTTACTATTCTTTATTATAGAAATGACAGAAAATACTTTTCAATTTTGTCAAGATTATTAACATTAATATTAAGCACAAACATATGTTTAATATTAGGAAAATGTATAAACCATCAATATGTGATTTAGTAATAGATCATAATAAACTTCCTTTATGGATATTTTTCCATAGAGAAATAATTTTTGTTTCGCAATATTCTTATGTGTTTAATCCGATTATTTGTTCTTAAGTTAATTTATCCGATATCAGATCGAGCTTATTCTTAAGTTAATTTATACGAGTGTATTCTCACAGGTTCTAAATATTAAACTCCATGGTAGGAAATCATTCAATTTTTGATCAAACCAGAGGAAAAGCTTCAGCTTTGGAAAACAAAAAAATAAACCTCATACTGCTTGTAGCTGATGAAATATGATCCGACAAACTGACTAACTGTTACGATGCAGAATCAATTACAGATCAATGGAATAAAAATAACACTACGTGCGGCCTATGACCATGAATATGAGAGGGAAACCTGAAAATTGAAAAGACAGTGGTTCTAAGATTTCTCAGGTACACAATCTGAATTTCACAGAGCAGTGAAATAAACATACTACTACGTATGTCTTATGAAATAGAAAAACAAATTCATACATCTCCAACAGTCAGACGGATGATTTCCACGAATACTTTTGAATCGTAACTTAAAACATCTCTTAACAGAGATAATGTAAACCTCATTATGCTTATATCTAGCTTAAATTATGAAATATTCATTTTTTTCACTGTAAACATATTTTTTATATTCTACACAACTGTAAGCAATATATGGTTCATGGAATAAAAAAGTATTAATATGATGCTTAACATTCGTTTTAATACAATTTTTTCAAACTGATGTATTACTAAACAATCTGTACATTACTCTAAGCTGCTATTCAATAAACAAAACGGACACTAGTTTAAAACAGCTATATCAGAAAATCAGTTTCACAAGAAAGAAACTAAGCTCTGCCTTCGTTTCTTACCGTGGTAATTTCATAAACATTAGGAGTTGATTTGATTTCAATTTTGTTACTATAGTGTTGTGGGATTAAATTTTGAAACCTAAAGCTAATTAGAGACCAGTCTTTCTGGCAGTCTGGCGAATTAAAACCTGTCAAACTTGTTATGTATTTATATTCCATGACGGCATAAAAATATCGTTATTTCGAAAGAAAATTACAAAGACTATTTTCTGAAAAATATTATTAATAATTATATTATTCATTATGATGACATAAAGTAAAGTTATATATTCTAAAATCTATTTTTTTTTTTTAATTTATTATTTAACTTCTAGAAAAACTCTACATATATGTGTATACTCGTATAAAGGCGAGGTGAGTTATGAACAGCTTAGTAAGTACGAGTAATATTTTGTTTCTTATAAAATAGTTGTTTCGGGTTTTAATTCTCATACAAATCCATTGTTACGTTGATTTGGGGGGGGGGGGGGGGGGGTGTTTCTACTCATGATATCTGACAGAGACCTGAAGTGATGTGGACACTGTGGCCCCGAAGTCTTCTAACATGCCAGGTCACACTCACTTGCTTTATAGTCTTATGCCCTCTTACATGATATCTGACAGAGACCTGAAGTGATGTGGACACTGTGGCCCCGAAGTCTTCTAACATGCCAGGTCACACTCACTTGCTTTATAGTCTTATGCCCTCTTACATGATATCTGACAGAGACCTGAAGTGATGTGGACACTGTGGCCCCGAAGTCTTCTAACATGCCAGGTCACACTCACTTGCTTTATAGTCTTATGCCCTCTTACATGATATCTGACAGAGACCTGAAGTGATGTGGACACTGTGGCCCCGAAGTCTTCTAACATGCCAGGTCACACTCACTTGCTTTATAGTCTTATGCCCTCTTACATGATATCTGACAGAGACCTGAAGTGATGTGGACACTGTGGCCCCGAAGTCTTCTAACATGCCAGGTCACACTCACTTGCTTTATAGTCTTATGCCCTCTTACATGATATCTGACAGAGACCTGAAGTGATGTGGACACTGTGGCCCCGATGTCTTCTAACATGCCAGGTCACACTCACTTGCTTTGTAGTCTTATGCCCTCTTACATGATATCTGACAGAGACCTGAAGTGATGTGGACACTGTGGCCCCGAAGTCTTCTAAATGCCAGGTCACACTCACTTGCTTTATAGTCTTATGCCCTCTTACATGATATCTGACAGAGACCTGAAGTGATGTGGACACTGTGGCCCCGAAGTCTTCTAAATGCCAGGTCACACTCACTTGCTTTATAGTCCTATGCCCTCTTACATGATATCTGACAGAGACCTGAAGTGATGTGGACACTGTGGCCCCGAAGTCTTCTAACATGCCAGGTCACACTCACTTGCTTTATAGTCTTATGCCCTCTTATATGTGATATTCACTTCTTGTCTCTTTAAGCACTAATCATCACATGACTCGAGTGAAGCATCACTGCATTCAATCAATAAGAGCCGTTTGTGTTTGAAAGAAAAATTCTTTCTATCCTTATTCTGTAGGTAATAAGAGACTACATTTTATATAAAAATAAGGCAATTATTATACTTCACGGAGCGATTCTCGTTTTAGCATGTATGTCTATTTACTGCTTTAACGCTACAATATTTATTCTTAAGTATTTGTTTTCTGAATAAAAATGTAACCATAATTGTTATATTGATAGATTTAGCGATGTTACATAACTATTTTAATAGAAATGAAATGGGTTTAGCTAAAGAAATAGAGCTAGGGAAATATTAACTTATATGTATGAGATATAGAATATATGCTTATTGCCTAAACACAAAGTTAGTGTAGTTACATTAAGAAATCGATTAACCATTCTAGCTCCTAGTATACTCTAGAGTCCTTGGACTAGTCAATATCAAAATGTAAAACAGATCTAACTGTATCTATTGATTTAAGTTAATGCAACTTGATATCAACTGACAATCAAATTTTACCATTTTTTTAATATTATTATATATTATTGACTTATTTTTCCAAATTTTGATATAATTAAGAAGGTTTGTTACGTGTAAAACACATCTATGTACCACCTTCTAGGCATAGACCGAGATAGAGATCTGTGACATCGTAAAAGGTCTGTTTAAGGATTTCATACATATTGCGAATGGTAGAACTGATGTACAGATACATCCCGAGTTGAACCTGAACATGTAGAACCTTCCACAACGGTCCCTAGACCGGAACTCCAGTATACGAGCTTAAACAGTTTCTTCACTTCTTAACATAATATGGCTTTGAAATACATTTATTGAAATTCTATTTGAATTGAAGACTGTTTTGTATTGTGTATAAGCAGCTCGTATTATTACTGTTGCTTTCCGTGTTATTGTTCCCATACTGCTTGCACTGACTTCAAATCAGCTTTCCTCTCTGTCTTATATCGACAAGAAGAATGCAGATTTGGCGAGAAGGCAGCCGGGGAGTGGCCGGCGTGGGCTGAATTATGCAAAACTCTATAATTAATACAATATTGTTAACTCCAACTGGTTTACTACAGGAGCCTGATAAATCGTTTCGACATAGCCTCCAATCTGGATCTAGATCGACTGCACATTTATATTCTATTCTAATTAGGAACAGGTTGTTGTCTCCATTCAAAGGAGAAGACTTTCTATGCATAAAAATTCCTTCTATAACTTTTGAATAATGTTACCATTAGAAATGATATGTGCCACATCATCTGACTCAAGAAATATGCTATTAAAGAGCTTGGGTTAATCCAGGAATAAATTAATACATTCTAAAATATTGAATATTATCAAGGGTATTAAATAAATCAAAATATATGTATGCATATATGTAACTAGTATATATATTCTTTATAAATAAAAATCATATTTACGATTTACTATATAAATCAGTTCTTACATATATATATATGTATATATATATATATATATATATATACAGGTTTGATTAAATAATACGCCATATTTACGGTTGATTAGTTTCCTTGTGTATTTCTCAAGGGATCTGAATAATCTTCTTGTACAAACATCTAAATTGAATAGAACATTTCCAATGGTTCCATTGTCTTTACATCTTGCATTTCCACTAATTTTACTATTGTCACAACAGTCACAACTAGTACTATTACTACCATTGGAAATGTTCTATTCAATTTAGATGTTTGTACAAGAAGATTATTCAGATCCCTTGAGAAATACACAAGGAAACTAATCAACCGTAACTATGGCGTATTATTTAATCAAACCTGTATAAATGAAGGACTGCTTCCTAAATATACTAATATATATATATATATATATTTACCATGGTATTAATTTACCATGGTAAATTAATCCATCTATTACAACATGTGTTATTTTGATTATTATTCATATATATATATAAAGATTTCTCACAAACACGTGAAATAACACTCAATGATCAAACCACAATATGAAAATGGGAAAACAAGACTAAGATCTTTCAACCGTAACAAGCGGTCTTCGTCAGAGTCAAAAACCCAACTGAAACACTAGATGCAGAAAACATCTGGTGAGGGGTTGAGAGAGTTGGAGGGAAGAATGGTATTTTAAAACGGTGAAAGCGCAGGAAAGGACTAATGTCCAGAAAGGGATGTTTAGGGAAACAAAGGAGTACAGTAGGAAAGAGTAAAAAGCTATTCGCTAGCTGTCAATCCTCTTAGAAGAGACTTTAATATAGCCATATTAAAAACAATATTGATTTAATTAGAAAATTAAAAAGCGTCAACATGAATAAAAATTACAGATTAATCAGTTTCGATGTGAAGTCTCTTTTTACCAATATACCCGTAACTGATCTGTTGAGCTTACTCCAGGAGGAATTAATTAATTATTCCCTTCCCCTTCCATCTATCATTATAATAGAGTTCAGTTGGGTTTTTGACTCTGACGAAGAGCGCTTCTTACGGTTGAAAGATCTTAGTCTTGTTTTCCCATTTCATATTGTTGTTTGATCATATATACACTTTTTCGATAAAAATACGATCTGAAACGGACAATGAAAGTTCAATCTAGATGAAGAAACATAAATTAAAAACACACTCTACGTTTCTTCATCTGCATTGAAATTTATCTATATATTCTAATTTTCTTATCTTGACTAGATATATTCTACACTATTTTTTTGATCGAGTTTGGCCCAGTGTCAAACAATTCTCTGAAAATGACTGTAAGCCTACTTTCAGTCTATACTCCTAGATATCTTCATGGTTACATCAATATAATAACATGAAAAAATAATATGGATATATGGATATCAAATAATTTAAGGATATAAAAGTAATATAACTTAATATTCATATTATTGTAATTAATTTTGTATTGATGCAGTCCTGAAGATAGACGAAACGTTGGCTTAAAGGTTTTTTTTTGAAATCTGTTTGATGTTCGACCAAACATGGATAATATATATGCATATATATATCTGCTACAGACATTGTTTCAGTGTTACTCTGTAACTCAAAATGAATGTGAAATGTTTATAGAAATCATTAGTAAGAAATACTGTTATCGAAAAATAATTCTCACAAGTGATAATTCTGTGATAAATTATATTTGTAATAATAAATGGAAAGCAGTTTTTTTTCAGTTATGTTCATTTTTCTTAAAATATTATACTTAACTCTTGGTCATACGAGTATCTGTATTTTTAAATCTACTATTTTAAATAATGTGATATATTTAATAAACTCATTGGTGCTTGGCACGATTTGTTATGCTGCCTCTTTTTTTTTTATTATTTATTTCTTTTAAGTGCATCATCTGCATTAGAGCATGCTTTGTTATTAAACACTTGCGAGTATTCTTGTGTTACAGCGATTTCTAACAAAAGATAATAAGTGCTGTTTGCGAGAAGGTTTGCATAAATTTAACTATTCTTTTATCATCCAGCATTGCAATAATGCATAGAATGAAAACACTCGCATGACCTCGACGTTAAGGCGGTCACAGCAAATGTTCCTCCCATGATAACTCGCATGATCACCAGCGCCATGTCATTATCTACATAGTTGATTTAGGCATAATCTAATTTCTTTTAAACCTTTAGCTGATTATTTTTTATGGCCAGTACGTTACTGGGTATATAAGGCGGAATACATCATTAATTAAATATTGTACATTCTCTGACAAGTATCATTATAAAGATTACAATCCGTGAATAATAAGGACTTTGTTTAAAGTACCTGTCTTCTACACATGATACAGCAGTATATTGCATACATTTATATTACATTAATTAAAATATTTATATAAATTAATTGAAATGATTCTAATAAAATAAACTAAATTCACAGAGATATCACGTACAAAAGAGATCACAGAAACTCAATACTGTATTTCAGTATCATGTACCTTTTTTTCAAACTGTGAGATGCAATGCACAGTGTGCATTCACAGTAAACTTGAATACTCGGCTCTACATTCTTACCCTCAAGAGCACTTTGCGTTCCAAGACGCAGTATTCTCATAATAGAACCTTTAATGTGTAATTTTTAAGTGCGAGTAAATACTGCGCAATGACTGACCTTGCTCCTAAAGAAGGATGAATTTTTTGGAGGACATACAATTTATCTTATACTTAAAAAACCTCTATCAAAACAATAAATCAGTTCTTCTGACGATTAATGCTTATTTGTAACCTCTTTTGCGTTTGATTAAAATTTTGTTTGAAACATAAATATGTTAATATGTTATACTTACATCCCTTTGAATACCAGTTAATTGTGTTTTTTATCAATAAGTTTCATACTAACTTTACGTATATTTTTTTTGCTTGAGGATAATGTTTTTTCTAAAACAGTTTATGCAAATTGATGAGATTGTTACTATTCTTCAAATATTTTCTCTTAAAGGAAAAACTTATTGAAAAAAAGTTGACTGAAAACATCTTTTGAAGTATTTTAATTTCACTGGCAGGCTATAAAGGAACAACATTACCCTTGTAGTCAACTAAAGCAGTTCATTATTATTCAGAAGGTTATTTTTGTAATAGAAAAATAAGAAGTTTTTGTCAAATGGTACCGGCCAGTAGTTGTTGTGTCAAGTAATTTTCATGACATAGAAGACTCTGGGACTATCAAGTCAATTCCCTTATACAAGCTAGATATGAATCTAGGATATAATTTATGCACGAACAAAGGCCGAACAAAGCCGCGTTCACAGAAGCTCCACTTGACAGGTCCAACACTATTCCAAAGGGGCAGGCCTTTATCCGAGTCATGATAACTCACCTTCAAACAAATGGCGTCTTACTTGCGTCTCGGCTCACAATTTATTCATTGTGAAATCCTACTTCAACAAATACTTTTTATACAATCTATAATGTAACTAATCAAGATATTTATATTTATTTCAATATTCCCTTTTTTCTTTCTTCAGTTTTCAAAGTAGATAACGGTTTAACAATCGCGAATTACAACATTATCAAAATTCAAATCGAGCTTCTATCTTCAGAAAAAAAATCAATAGATTGTTTTATTTTTGTATCAATGATTATAAAAAACAAGTGTCTTTGAATCTCTTATTCAAAGTGACATCCTATTTCAATAGACTCATTTTCTTGAAAAGTTTCTTGGACAAGTATTTGTGTAAAAAAAAGCTCAAACATTTAGTTAACATATGACTGAAAAAGTTTTAATATATAAGAAGTAACATTTTAATCACTTGTTTTTATTACTCTAACGGGTAGTAATTTCTGTATCTTCTCTACTGGTACACCAAAGTGGTACCTAAATTACACCTTGAAGAGTTAGGTATTATCTAGAAGAGATTTCCAGATCAAGTCTACATCTAAATTTTTAGAAGTCAAAAGCCATAAAATATATAAAATATACAATAGACAAAAAAATATTCAAATTAAAATATTTTTAACACCAATGACTTTTGAGAAAATCTTATAACCTAAAATTTAAAAAAGACTATGAAAGCTATTGTTCTCAAAAAATTGGCTCAGCTATTTGTTTTCTTGACTCAGTTACTCTTCTTACCTACCATTGATTATATGTTTAGCGTGCTCTCTCTCTCTCATCTCTCACTCTCTCTCACTCACTCTCTCTCTCTTTCTTTATATATATATATATATATATAATTTAATATTTAAATATATATATTCATAATTGACATATATATTGACCATCTGATAAAATAGTACTAAACTAAATCGTTACGACAGGTTTTTTTTCTTTTATTTATGCTTTGAGTTGAAATAGTTTGACATAATTAACAGTGGCAACTTTCATCTTGCATTTTTGATGCATAAGAAGTTCAAAGGAAGTGAAGATAAAGTTCAATCCAACTCTGTTATGACCACTTTCTAAGCAAAATCTTTTCTTTAATATCAATGTTTGAAGAACTTTGCTTTAAATGACTTAACACTCATCCATTTCTCTGTAATAATGGCTATCACTAACGAGGTTCAGCACTAAACCAATATAAAATCTCTAGTATGTTTTGGAAACAAACCTTGACTACGACATTTTAATGGAAATATCCTTTTAGTTGTTTGTCAAAACAGACTTTACTATGTAACTTCTCCATTTTTTAAGAATCACTTATATCTTGACCATATTCTTCTTGCATTCTCATTAAAACCCATATCCATTAGTTGAATTCCAGAAGTATCTACTATTCAAATATATTGACCTAAATAGTCTTTGGATTTTAACAATAACTGTTTTTTTTTTCTTTTAAAATAATATTTAACGTAATACTTAGTTTTCCCTGACCAAGTCCTGATAAACTTTAATTTTGTTTCTATTTAACGGTCGATACTTTTATCAATATATATATATAATCTCCATAAATTGTTCTTGACCTCTTCTATTCTATTGTATGTTTTGTTATTGAGGGCTAGGTCAAATAAAAGAAAATAAACTCCTTCCTAGGCCAACGTTTCGATGTATTTGTACATCATCTTCAGGGATAAAATTAGAGTAAGAACTATAATACATTTACCAAAACAATCTACAACTCACATAGAGAACTAACACAAATTTTTGAGACCAACAGATACATACAAAAGGTTATTTTATAATCAGAGTTGTTAAGTACACATCTATTTCAAAGTATCAGACAAAAGGAAATTAGTTTTACCTTGAAAAGTGTGCTAATGGTTATTTAAGTTACATGAAAATTAATTGGTTATAAGTATGAAAAACACTACTTTGTTATATTCATCTATCATTTTAACAAACAAGGAGGGTGAACATATGAAGGTTACATAAAGTAAGGTTAGTTTATGACTTAAAGTTATCATCCGAGTTACAATGATATACTATTGTTATTGTGACTGGGGATGGGAAAGAATGTTTGCATAAATATGGCTAAACTTTTCAATATCAGATCTAGAATTACAAGTGTTAGGAGTTTTCTGTATGTGTATAATTTCTTTTATTATTCTTTTCCCAGGTCCTGCTTCCATGTCAATGATTTTTGAATTTTAAAGGACAAAAGTGTGATGTATTATAGTTCTTACTCTAATTTTAGCCCTGAAGATGGTGTACAAATACATCGAAACGTTTGGCCTAGGAAGGAGTTTATTTTCTTTTATTTGTTTATTTGACCTAGCCCTCAATAACTAAACATACTATATATATATACACCTTTTCGTTGAAAATACGATCAAAAACGGACAAATATAGATCAATGTAGACAAAGAAACATAGAGAAATCAAAAGAACACACTTACAGTCTCTAATTTTTGGTTTGAACCGTCTTCAGGAGAGATAAGAGAGGGAAACCAGTGCGCTTGGTTTCCCTCTCTTATCTCTCCTGAAGACGGTTCAAACCAAAAATTAGAGACTGTAAGTGTGTTCTTTTGATTTCTCTATGTTTCTTTGTATATATTGAACTATATATATATATATAAGTACTTATACGTGGGGTTCATGAGGGAATGATGAAGAGCCCGCTCTGTTTTGAATACAGAGTGAGAACTCTGATGGAGACCGCTGAGTGACTCACACTCACCGGGAAGTCAGGTCCATTCCTCAGACATCCCTTCATTAGTGCAGTAGATCTATTACAAACCCTATCTCTCATTTGAGCTACCAGTGTCGCATTTCCTACAAAGATATATCACGTTCACATGAGCCTTCATTATTTGTCAAAACATCCTGAAGTAGTAAGGAATTTTCCTAACATCTGATGCTTATAATATATTTTTTATAGCTATTACTAAATAAAATTATTGCATTCTAATTAACCCCACTCAATGTATGAAACTGAATCAAAAATGTTAAAAGCAGTGTTCATAATTGACATTCTTATTGTAAATGTTGAATAGTAACCCTTATTAGAGGATTGTTGTCATACTACATTCTTTTTCATTAGTAAGACATGGTTTTATTAAACATTCCGTTATATTTTGGTAATAGAATGAACAAAATATAAGAATAATAAATATATTCTACTGAGAAAAGTATCCTATGGGTTTTAATTCGCTTATAGTACATCAAATACCACTCCTACTGAACCTTCACCGTCACGGTGAGTTAAGAAGACCGCGATTTTTATGGCAGTTCACCTTGTGTTTTTACTAATTACCTATAGTGAACAATTAAATCTTGGAAATAAATATTTTCTTTAAACGATTCCATAATTGTAATTAAGATTAATATTTGTTAGTATTCGATTGTTATTATGCAGTTGTTTAGTATATATATAAATATATAATTTTAAATATAAATAAAGATACATAGGTGATAAAAAGCGATTTACAGCCTCTAGTTATCGGTTTGAATTGCCATAATAAAGGAAAAGAATGGTTAACCAAGCGTACTATTGAACTTTAGTTGACCATTTAAGAGTGTTCTTTCATCATTATATATATATATATATATATATATATATATATATATATATATATATATGATGTAATTTTCTTGAGGTTTGAGGTCCAATGATTAAAACTAGTCCATTTTCCGACGTTTCGACATATATTTATGTCATCTTCAGGGCTTGGAAATCTGCTTATGTTGCAGCATTCTATTTTCTGAAAAAAAATTTTGTTTTTCTGAAAAAACAAATAGTAACCATCATGAAACAGTATTAAAGAAGAATGCTGCAACATAAACAGATTTCCAAGCCCTGAAGATGACATAAATATATGTCGAAACGTCGGCAAATGGACTAGTTTTAATCATTGGACCTCAAACTTCAAGAAAATTACATCATATAAATATTGGGTCAAGAAAACAAATCATGATGTATATATATATATATATATATATATATATATATATATATATATATATATATACAATTAAAATAAGCAGTGACACATAAACAGAAACACAACAAAGACTCACTTTTCAATATTTCGACCGTAATGGCGGTCGAAATATTGAAAAGTGAGTCTTTGTTGTGTTTCTGTTTATGTGTCACTGCTTATTTTAATTGTTATTTGTCCTGCCGGACCGTTTTTCGTTTATTATGGTATGTATATATATATATATATATACAAATTCAAAATCGAAGAAGAGTAACACACAGAGTAAAGAAACATACTTATGAACTCAAATTTTCGGGGAAACTTAATTTGAGTTTGTAAGTGTGTTACTCTTCTTCGATTTTGAACTCGTATTGTGTCCAGTTTTGATCGTCTTACCGATTTTTATATGAATACATATATGATCAAACCACAATAACAAATGTGAAAACAAGACTAAGATCTTCCAACCGTAACAAGCGGTCTTTATCAGAGTCAAAAACCCAACTGAGTTGGACTCTGTCGAAGACCGCTTGTTACGGTTGAAAGATCTTAGTCTTGTTTTCCCATTTGTTATTGTGGTTTGATCATTGATTGTTATTTCACGTGTTTATGTGAAATCTTTTTATCGAATACATATATATATATATATATACAATTAAAAGAAACGGTCCAGCGGACTTTTTTAAAATAAAATAAATTCAAAACGAAGGAAACACACAGAAAGACACAGACATAACTCACATCGATATTTCGACCATCGTCGTCATCAGGAGGTGCGAAGAGCGAAGAGTCCCGCAGGAAGACAGGGCGGTACTGTCTGGGCGGAGTTTGTCGGGGAGTACCGCCCTGTCTTCCTGCGGGACTCTCCGCTCTTCGCACCTCCTGATGACGACGATGGTCGAAATATCGATGTGAGTTATGTCTGTGTCTTTCTGTGTGTTTCCTTCGTTTTGAATTTACTTTATATATATATATATATATATATATATATATATATATATATACTAGTATATATTAGTATATATATAGTTCACATAGGAAAGAGAAAAACAAATAAAGACACACACAAAAGACTCACAACAATATTTCGACAGTCATCGTCATCGGGTAGAAGTAGTTCCTTTGACTACCTCTACCCGATGACGACGACTGTCAAAATATCGTTGTTAGTCTTTTGTGTGTGTCTTTATTTGTTTTTATCTCTTTCCTGTGTGAACTAGTAGTCCTGTTGGACCATTTCAAGTTTTGATTAGTATAAGGGAATAAGGAATAGTTCTTTTGTAACAAACTTTATATTTTTAATTAATTGACAATAAATATCATTTAGTATTATTATTAATATTAATTGATTTAGAACTTCTCTAATCATAATTTTTAATCAGATTTGATTGTAATTATTTTTTGACTAAATAGACTAGCACAATATGAAAATTAACGGCTAACACGTTGCTTTGTTTTATGATTAATTTCATTAGAAGTCAAGAAATGTAGAATATTAACCATTTCTGAATCATTGATTGGTAAGTAAATTTATTTAAATTTCCGATATCCAATATAATATTACCATGTAAATCAAATTTCAAGACTGAAAAGTCGGCTTGTTTGATCTATTGATCTAGTGTAACGGATGAAGAAAGTTGCCAAAAAAAAAAAAATTATTAATGGCAATAATAAAGCATGAGTATTGGAAGTTATATTTAAAAGGATTTAAATATTTTGATTCGATATTTGGCGACCGGTTTGACGAGATGTTCTCTTGGAGTTGAGGAAGAGGCCGCCGAAATCGATCGGTATTTCCCATGAGGGGTATTACAGCGAAAGGACGCTGGTCGTAGGTGGCAGCGTGGGTTGACCGTGCCCAAAACACTTTCTAATTCCCTCTTTAACGCAAAACACCCATTTCCAACAACTCAACAACCCACTTAGCAGAGTCAAAGCAATTTAAAATTGTTTCACTTCAAATTAAATTGAATCTAATAGCTCCAATTAAATCTCTTATTTACAATTAAATTAAAATCGACGATTACAAATTGTTTTTATTTCAAGTTTAGATTCATGTTTTGGCATCAATCACAGTGATTTCTGCAATTCACTTCTCTTTCCCATACATGGCAGTACCTATGAATAATTAACATTATTTCACATCCCAAGATCGATTTTCATAATAAAACAGAGAACTCGTTACAAAGATTGCCCAGTTTCTCAAAGCTTGATTGGTCAATGAGTCTGGGCCACTGATTGGTTCAAACTAATGTGTGAACACCTACATGGGGAACGCCTTTACTTACCAGCATTGTCTGACGATCATTTCATCATTGTACTCAAAGTAATATTACCTCTTGAAATTCAAATATTTTTGTAAATGAAGATTCAGTACAAAGAGAGTAAATTATTGCACAGAAGGAACAACCCTTTTTAAATCTTACCTGAATGTAGTATTTCTATTTTGCTATTGCTGCAGCAATACATATTAAGGGCTCCTGAATAAACCGGTGGTAAACTATGTATAAAACTAGATATATATTATACCATAACATTTTCTACCAACAATAAATGTTTTTTAAGGTCCACTTTTTTAAAGATTAAATGGCTTTCTTGGGCTGCACAAGGGGTGAGAATGTGGCTCATTTTTAGTTCGGCACCAATTTTTCAAACATGGGTGAATCACATTACCGTGTCGCCCAACCAAATACTAACAATGCCCCAGGTTGCTTAACAAACTTATAGCAGTAACCTTTTAAACAGTTTATATTATAAACAGAGTATTATTCCTGTTTTTATATTAAAGAGAAAAATAATACCATGATTGTGTCAGTTAGAATTTTATTAGGTACAATTTTACCAATCAGCTCCATTTTATGAAACTATTAATAGTTCTATTATAGAATTCTATAATAATTTCACAATATATCTATCAATAACTGTATTGTGTAAACTATGTTTATTAATCATGTTTGTATTTTTTCAGATGCAAGGTGCTGGACTGGATTCAATACCCGAAGGCCAAAAAACAACAAAGTATGTAGAGAACAGTTGTTTATATATTTTTCAAAAATCTTTTTTACATTTTGGTTTGAACCAATTGAAATTTTTAGACAGTTTTAAAATGAATACTGCCTTGAATCACTTTTATCGAATATGAATAACAGTAAGGTAATCATATGACTAGCTTTTGTTAGTGTGAAGGTAGGAATTTATTGTTCCTTTAATTAATTTAATATGTTGAACTATTTCTTACTTACTATCCATAAAAAATAGGGATCATGAAAAACAAATTTGAAATTTTGATGGGATTTACCAATTTTCCTGAGTTTATTTTTGATATTTTTAGCTAAGTTTCTTGTCTGATTTTATAATGGGTCAATATACTTGCGAAATCGTAAGATTTAAATTGATGTTAATGTTTTAAAAATTACCACTTTACCAATTTATTCTTTAAAGAAACTATGAACATTTCATTTTCATCATGATAGGCAAGAGATGTAGCCACATTAAAACAAATCGTTAATTAAATTGACTCTTATTATTTCTGGTGATTGGTTTACTTACAGCAGAACTGAGTGTAGAGCACTAAAGGTTTTTTTACGACTCATCTTATTTCATTAATTAATGGTAAAATAATGATTGAAATAACCTCTCAACTCTTAATAATAGAAATGAATTAGTTTCTCTCTCGAAAAGTAACCTTCACTTGTTTGAAACCGTAATTAACCTTTCAGTGGTACATACAATCAAGATATGGCATGTAATACAGCACCCGTCTAACCAGATAATACATACAGACATTCACATACATACAGACCATGGGTAATTCAACAAGCATGGGTCTATGACGAACTGATAATTACAACGTAACATTAGTGTGAGAAACATTCGTTGATAACACAAGGAGGAGATCAGGTCTAAAAAAAATGAAACTATTATTGAATTAGTTACAGCCAACCCTAGCTGAAATATTTAGTCATATATTATCTTAGATATATAATATTACCTTATATTATCATATATTAATCTAGTCAAGATTATCTAGGCATCTTTCCGTTATACTCTTTTAGTAAATACTTTGAATTAAGGGTCCACTTCAGTAAAACTAATTCCTATTTTACTCTCCCATGTATTTAACTGACGAGGTTACACAATGTGATATACCGACTTGAATTAAACCTTAGGTACTAAGGTACTTGCGTTCATACATGCAAACATAAGAATGGATATATATGGAGTTTTCATTATTTGACTGATGAGGGCCACGGCTAGTTCCTCGTTGCTTTTCTGTTCCCTTTGAGAATTATTCAAACTATAATTGCTACATCTCTTTTTAATTATGTTAAAAATTAATTTGCTTTATTCGGTTTTTAACTGTTAGTTAAATTAGTTTAACTGAGCTTGCACCCTAAACAATTAAAAACTCTTTTTTTATATACTTAGAATATATGTTGCATTATGAAATGATTAAAAGTAATAAAATGAAATGAAAATATTTATTTATAATTTTAAAAATAAAAATAAATAAAATGTAACCTACAATAGAATTTTCATCTACTATAAAATGATATCTATTTTCATCTACTAAAACTTTATGATAAATGAAAAAAGAAATTACAAACTTCATTCATTTGTTTAAAATTATGCTTATAAGTAAAATACAAATATTTATAATGTGAATTGTTGATCCATATGACTTTTCTGTGCACTTTATAACTCTTCTTAAATTTATAGGCTTTCCACCACTCTAAATTAAAAAAGAAAGCTAAATTTATGAAGTAATATGCAATATGATATGAAAAAGTTTTTATTTAAGAAAATTCAGATATACAATATTTTTGATTTATAAAGAGAGATTACTGTTTAATAGATTTATATGTTTCTTCAAGTCTCTCTTGTATCGTAAATGAATAATGTTTATTTCATTTCATACTTTGTCATATATTACAAAGGAGTGGATGAATAGCCTAGGCAATAAGGTTATTCAATGGAACAGTTAACAGTTTTCTCTTGAATCTATGCTTTAAAGAAGGGTAGGGTTTAAACTGGGGAAAAGAGTTTAGATACCAATTAAATATTTATACTTAAATAAGTTTATGGAAATAGTGATGAATCTACCCAGGCTACACTAGTTATCAAGAGATGACAAGAGAGTGGTTTCCATACTATTTTCATTGCATGCCTCAATTATTTATTGAACAATAAATAACTATCATACTAATTTTGGATTGTCATAGCGTGCCTATATAATTAGTTACTTAAACGAAATGTTATATTATCGAAGTACAAATCTCTCTTGTATTGTAAATTGTAAATGAATTATTATTTAATTTCATACTTTATCATACAACGTTTCAAAGGAGTTCATGAGTAGCACTTATTTATCTGTACAAATCTGAAGCATAACTATGTTTTAAGAATGGAATTTTACATTTTTTAAAGTGGGAGACAAATAGGTTAATATATAACAAAAATTCTAATAGATTAGGTTATCTCGGGACTTTAGACTGCGTAACTACCTTAAAATAAATGTCTATAGTATTTTTATTCGTATTCATTTTTACTAATTCTATATATTTATTGTAATTATGGGGATTTAAATTCACAAATCAATCACTGAGACCAAAGAACGTAGTCATTAAAGTACCTTATTTATTTTATAGAGTAAACAAATCTCTTTTGCAATGCTGAATATTTAACTTCATCAGGAAACTAATGAGAAAGTTAAATTAAAATGAATATTTTAAATGCTTGTTTGACATACAATGGAAATTGTTTAGGTCAGTTGTTCCAAACCGATTTTGGTGTCATGTCTTACAATTGAAATTTAAAAATTCTCATGTCCTTCCTTGAAACATTTGTTATTTACATATTCAAAATTATAGAATAATTAATGCGATTGAATCTCAAAAAGCTTTAGAATTTAACTAAAGTTTAAAACTTGTAGTATGTAAAAAAGTTTAGTTTGATGATAACATAACTCTGAAGTGATAAGAATCAAGCTCATTGTAGAATCACTTTAGTTAGATGCTTGTACAACATAACTGACAGAAATGTATTTAATATTCGGCATCAAATTAGTTTGTATATTTCAATAATTTCATCTATTCTTGCCCAAACAGAATTGTTACAGAGTTGTATATCTTAATAGCACACGTTCTTACTCTATTACAAGAGATGTTGACGTTGATGATTTTATTAAATATTTTCATACTGTATGACTTTTTCCACATTTATGGTTGCAAAAGATTTATGGTGAATAGTTTGTGTATTAAGAAAATGTTTGTAAAAAATTTATGTATTTTGTCTATGTCTATGTATATCCAAAATTACATTTAAGTTTAAATACTTATAAATAAAAATAAGTTACCTTTTATTTAGAAGTTACTTTTTAGTCTGCGCAGAAAGCATAATCAGAGGAATCAGTGTGGCACACAACGTGAACTGTAAACAAATGAGGGTTTCAGAAAAGCTCAAAGTTATTACTTAATATTATAAATTAAGTATACTTTTCCTAGCAGTTTTCTATTGAGGACGTCATACTTACCTTTAAATTTTTATTTACTGCTTAAGATGTTTCATAATATAAATTATATGTTAACGAATACGGTTTGTCATAGAAAAATCAGTTCTACCAAATCCTTCTTGATTCATGTTGGAAATAACTTATTTTCGAGAAAGCAACAATATTTAAAATAGTACAGTACACAGTAACGAAATGAGAACAATTTTATTATAAACATAACTTTTGTAATTAAAGGAACTATCTGATTCATACCTACATAATTCTTAATATAACATCTTGAATGTAAACTAATGTAGATCGTGAAAAATAGCAGGCAAAGATCAATACATGTTTATCATGTGTAAATTAGTTTTTATATTACACTAAAAAAGAAAATCAAATGTAAAAAAAGTCATTATGTGAATTCAAAATATTATTGAACTGTTTGGTATCCAAGAAATAACCAAAAGAATCAATGACTTTGGAATAGATGAATTATAATAACTAAATACAAATCTATTGTGTATTTATTGAGAAGAATCTTTAAACTATGTTATCCTAGGTTAATTGAAATAACCTATAAGGTTATCCTCTAGCAACAAGTTTTTTTCATGTTTGTAGTAACTTTGGCATTTATCAAGTAAAATACTGTTACTGCACAATGTGGCTATTATTGAACTGTCTTGAAGAAATAAGCTATACTGAAACAATTGTTCTCATTATGTTACTGTTTAGAATTGTAGTCTAGATTTCGCATTTTACTACAATCAGTATTCTATCTCCTTTTGTTTTTAATTTGGAACGTGATTTTTTATATGAAGAGTGTAATCTCCAAAGTGCAGTTCATAATTGAATATATTCTTAGAAAGTCAGGTTTTAGTTTGTATGATTATGCCACAAACCAAGGTGCTCAGTTAACACCTAACTACGGAAATCTTGAATTTAATTCACGAAAGAAAATGGTTTCTTAATGTCAAAGATTTTTTGCCTTTTATATAAATCGTAATTTTCAATGTACTTATTTTTTGTATGCCAAGTTGTAGTTAGGAATTTAAATTTCATTGATTATTTAAGATTCTGTCTTGAAATATCCAAAACTATATTTTTTTTATCCTTTTTGAGTCGAAAAATCTAAAATTTGGTCCAGTTTATGATTCCTGTGTATTACGAAGGAATCCATCTAGTGTTTTATCAAAGTTTCATGAAATATTAAGGACTATTTAGTGACATTAAACAGAACGATAAATTTATAGCATATAGCTATTAATACGATAAACTTGAATCAATTAATATTTTGAAATCGTTCCGTAAACTCTTAGTAAATCTAAAACATTTATAACGTTTGAAATTAGTACTACAAAACAAACACTATGGCTCCAATTACCATACTGATGTGAATTGTTTTAACAATATTCAACCCATAAGATATTGGTAGAATTAAATATTTCAATAAAATAGGTAATTTTCTTTTGACAACAAACAAATGGAAGAAGAGAAGAGTTATATTTTAGTGAAGAATATATATATAAATATACAAAAAATTTGTAATCAACAATAACTTTTGAAATAATATATGAATTAAACAACCACAATAAACAAATATATATTATATATAATGCTCTAAGGCCATTCGTTACAACATTATCAGAGAGCAAAAAGAACTAAACATAAAATATGATATCATATTTTTTGAGGCCTTAGAGCATTTTATCCAATATATACTTGTTTATTGTGGTTGTTTAATTTATATATTTATATATATATATAAATTTAGAAGAGGTATCCCAACCAATAAATTATTCTATTTTTAAGTAGAAATTAAACTAATTAACTTAAATAATTTAAATATAATCAGTAGCATTTAAATTATAATAATTATTAATTAACTATCTTAAATTATTAGATTTATTTTTGAATTGCTGGAATTCAAACAATTACAAAAAATTAAATGAATGTTTTGACATAATGTGTTAGTTGTTAACTACTACTAATACTAACAAATCGTAGTCGTTAGTAGTTACACTCAATAGTAAATTAAATTCACTATTGAGCAAACAAATCAATTAGACAAAGAAAAGTTATATAAAAAGAACTAAACTACGACAAATCAAGTCAGGTTAAATGAATTTCATAAGTCATACTTAAAATAATTTTACGGCTTCATTCATGTTCAATCACAACTATATACAAAATAAAATATAGTTTGGATATTTAAGTAGGAATGAGGCTCCTAAAGAAATAATATTTTAATTTTTTCTTTCCCAAATAGCTGAAACAATTTAAATATTTATGATCAACTGACAATAGCAAATCTATTACTAGAACTGACCTAGAAAATCTAGGATTACTGAGCCTTTAGTAAATCCTACTTTCCGTTTTTTTCTGTTTGATAATTATTGATCCGAATTTGAACGTTTTTTTTACAGATGATCTAAGTTTTGAAAATAACTTTAGTTTTAGGATACATACACATACACAGAAGGACACATATATTCAAACACACACACACTTTGTTTTCCCCTTCAAACTTAGGGGAAAATAAATTGGATAAGAGAGAATACAGAAGAAGGAAATAAATATTGTACAGAAAAATAAAAGTTGGATATTGAAAAAGAAAAGATTGAAATACAATTATTAAAGTATACATGAAATATTATTTTGAAAACATATTACATTTAATACAATTGAGTGTTAAGTATATTATTTACACATATGTATTACAATTAGTATAAACTAATAATAAGTCCTTCAAAATGTATGAAACCCTCTTAAGGAATTTTAACTTTTATTTTTTTTACAAATATTCAACAAATCGTAAAGATTGAAATTGTGACTAACATTTATAAAAATGTTGAACCTGTAAATTGTAATAGGTATATCTCTATGAATCAGAAGGTCTTCGTGAAGTATTTAATAGTGGAACAAACTTAAAAACATAAAATTGCAAAAGTTAAGTCCAGCTATGGCACATTAAGAATTTATTTTAACTATATTGAATTCTACCTTAATATTTTATCATTAAAATCCTCGTTAAATATTATTTCCATGTAGTTTTCATGTGAGTTATTTCATAATTGCTTTCTTGAAAAAAAGCATATTGAAGTTTTTATATTGTTTTTATTTCAAAGTTTTAGTTTATTACTTCATTTGCAAATTTAATGTTTACATAAGGTATTATTTCAGATGCAGGAGAAAATCTCGGTGGAAGCTAAAGTTCCATCACCAAGCTCTTCCTGCAGAGTACCTGGACCATTACGAGTCGTCTCTGAACACTCCTCGCGCTGCTCCAACAGCACCCACTGTCAGCTACCACGACCTCCCCTACATGGGCGAAATGACCCTAGACAATGCCAGACCGAGGAGAGGCCGCAAACCAAAAAAAGCAGACATTTGTCACCTTATTTATAAAAATTACGGCACAACTGTTGTGGACGAACCTCTCAACTTGTGCATTAGAGACATGAAACCACCCCCTACTCAGGTGTCAATGTGTAAGTTTAAGTTTACTGGTGGCCCAACACCTTCTTTAGAAGAAAAAAAGTCTGTTTCAATGGAGAGTAGGTTTTATGATGCTCCAAGAAAGAAATCTCGTAAATCATTAGCCAGAGAGCGTTTAGAGCAAACATTCAAAGAACGAGGCTTTCTCATTCAAACCCAACATCTTGAATCTGCTCAGGGAGCAACTTACTGTAAATTCAGACAATTAAGAAAATTTACACGTTACCTCTTCAGAAGCTGGAAGCACCATTTGCCCGGAGAAATCCTATCCAACCAGCCAACTGACACCTAAACACTTACTTCTAGCCTCCCTCCTTAACTTACTAATATGTGTTCAACTAAAACATTTCCTTCTATTTAAAAATAATTTAAATCAATTTATATAAAAAAGTTAGCCATTTACTATAAGTACAATCTTTTCACTTCATTCAATATATTTTAAAATAATTCCAAAATCATTTCAGCATAATAAACTACATTGTATTATATTCACTAAAAAATGCTGCTACAATAATTAATACTTTGATTTGTTTATACACTGTAAATCTTGAATGAATTACCAATTTCTGTGTCTTTGCCAACTTTCTTAGTTATATATTGGCCTTTCTAGTCAAAGAGTGTCTAAACAAGTTCTCCATTATCATTATTAAGCTAATTATCACAGGTAAACTATTTACATAAATAACATTTAAGCAGTGCATACAATCCTACTTAAGTAGTGCAAGTATTATGTTTTGCTTACAAAATTAATCAATAAAATGTTAAAAGCATTAGCTTTTGAATGAAACGTCTATTAGTTTAAAACAATTTTATTCCCATTTGAAAGGTCTCTCTTGAATGAAATGGGTTTACTGTTATTCAATATTACTTAACATTTTACAATAAGTGGAAGGTAATGTTTGTTTTGTTACATTAATATCATTAAATTTATATAAATTGCACTATTTATTTAAAAGAAATTTAGTTCATTTCCATTGAAAGCATTGCTAAAGATTATTAGTTAATTTAATTTTACACTACACAAATATTTTGTATAATATTAGAAACAAAAGTACTTCAATGTTAATAAATTTTAAGAAATATTAATCATTATTGAAGCTGAAGTTTGATATTTTTTTTCTCTCAGAAAGATAAGATAATACAACACTGATTTCTGAGCAGTACAATCGAATTATCTTTCTCTGATAACAATTCATCCAAGATTTGTGAAAATAAAGTACAATTACTGAAAAGAAGAAAATTTTAGTCATTTAATGTTAATTGATATTGTTAATATGGTTTTATGGTTTTTAATTATAAAGAAACATTGTCTTTGGCAGATATTAAATGATGAAAAACCTTTTTTGATAATTGAGGATACAATTGCGAGAACAGAGGTAACGTTTAAGATATGTAGATATTTAGTGAATAGTAGATTAACAATGAATAAAAATTATGAATACGATTATAATTGGTAAAGATGTTTAGGGCTTTGAACATGCATGGTATGGTAGTGCAGGCCGAATGAATATTTATTGAATACCAAATGACGTGACAGGACTATAAAACCTTTAATTTATTGTATATCAGTAATACATTTGACTGCATTAATTCATATGAACAGAGTATGAATTATTTGACAGTAACATTTTAGATTAAACCTCTTTCGCAAATGTGGTCTCAAGTAAAAAGTAATTTTTTTTAATGAAATACAGTAATTAGAGTTTAATCACTTGTATTACAGAGATACTTAATATTGAACATATTAATACGTGTTCAACAAAAATTTTTACAAACTTAATTTCAGTTAAATTTATCAAGACAAGAAGACACATTTCTACTATTAATATAATAATCTTTCCATATGTTGGATAATTTAAAACACAAGAAAGAATTCAGAAATTGTTTATTCCGATATTTATTGCACATTTGAACCTGTAGTTAAAGAGTGCAATAGCCAAAGCTATAAACATATGAAAAGTCAAAGAATATAGTTTTGGCTTTCCATAGTTTTTATAAAACCATAACAAAGATATTATGAGAAAAAAGTTTCTAGTTATTGTTATTTATATTAAAAATTATGTTAAATGTGTTATTTGTTGCATTATTAATAAAGCTTTATTTAAAGAAATCTTTTATGAATAGTAAATATTTTATTTTTAATGTATAAGCTTTTCTTTTTTCGGACATTATGTTGGTAACCACAAAGAAAAGACAATAGAATTGAGAGCAAATTGATTGGTGCTAAAGAAAGAGACGACTGCCTTGAGGCTGTGACCAAACCACTTAACCTTTATAATTTATTGTACATACTTTCACTAACAACCTGTCCTTGAAACAGTATCTTTTTCATCATTTAAATTTATTTTTGTTGGACTGATTAGTTATTATTTCTTTTTAAATGATTATGAATTTTTTATATGTACATTTAAAAACAAATGCTCACATATTTGTATGAAGTAACAAAGTTATTAAATATTAAGTTGAAAAGAAATGGATTTCACCATTTAATTTATATTTTGTCTGTAAAATTTGTATATTGTTGTATACTAATCCTTTGTATGTTATGTGTAAATATTAGGACAACTTGTCTTGTTGGTTTCTGTTGTAAAACAAAACTATGAGCATACATTGTTGAAATTAAAAATATTTTCAATATAAATTAATTTACTTTCTTTTGCGTCCTGAAAATATATCTAATAGTAATGAGAAAGGATTTAGTGTTAAATGGCAAGTTCAAGTACTCAAGTTTTTACTTGATTTTTACTGCAGTATTTTCATTGTTTCTCACTTAAACCGTAATCTCTAATTTTTAATTTATGATTTTATCTTTTCTGTCACTTTGTGTTGGTCGGTGGACGCTTTCACGTGCCCTATGTTTCCTTTTCTTTTTCTCCTCTCCTGAAGACTGTAAGAAAGCAGAAATGATCGAGAATCCTGTGGTTTAGTCTCATTTTCGTGTTTTTTAGTTATAACTTTAATTATATATATTTTATTGAGGGCATTATAGTACTGCGTCCTAAGAAATATTGTACTTAATGTTATATATATACACTCAATAAACGGAAAGACGATCCAAACTGGACACAATACGAGTTCAAAAATGAAGAAAAGTCACTCACAGAGTACAGAAACACACTTACAAACTCAAATTTTTGGACAATTCGTCTTCAGGAGAAAAGAAAAAAGGAGACCGAGTACGTTTAGACATTGTAGTTGGGTTACTTGCCCTTTCGTTTACAATGTGCTTGATCTCCCTTTCTTTTTTCTCCTGAAGATAGATTGCCGAAATTTGAGTTTGTGTATTTCTTCACTCTGGGAGTTACTCTCCTTCAATTTTGAATTCATGTATATATATATAATTAAAATAAGCAGTGACACATAAACAGAAACACAACAAAGACTCACATTTCAATATTTCGACCGCCATTACGGTCGAAATATTGAAATGTGAGTCTTTGTTGTGTTTCTGTTTATGTGTCACTGCTTATTTTAATTGTTATTTGTCCTGCCGGACCGTTTTTCGTTTATCATGGTATATATATATATATATATATATATAGTTCAATATAGACAAAGAAACATAGAGAAATCAAAAGAACACACTTACAGTCTCTAATTTTTGGTTTGAACCGTCTTCAGGAGAGATAAGAGAGGGAAACCAAGCGCACTGGTTCAGAGACGGTTGGAGGGTTTCTTTTGATTTCTCTATGTTTCTTTGTCTATATTGAGCTATATTTGTCCGTTTTGGATCGTATTTCCAACGAAAAAATGTATATATATATATATATATATACAATTAAAATAAGCAGTGACACATAAACAGAAACACAACAAAGACTCACTTTTCAATATTTCGACCGTAATGGCGGTCGTCCTCAGGAGAAGAAGTGAATTGACGGAGGGACGACAGTCAACTGATATATATATATATATACAATCAAACCACAATATGAAAAGGGAAAAAAACTAAGATCTTTCAACTGTAACAAGCGGTCTTCATCAGTGTCAAAAACCGGACTCTAACGAAGACCGCTTGTTACGGTTGAAAGCTCTAAGTCTTTTTTTCCTTTTCATATTGTGGTTTGATCATTCATTGTTATTTCACGTATCTATGTGAAATCTTGTTATATATATATATATACAAAAATGAAATAGTCTATGAGGACAACACACTAAATTGCAAAAAAAATAACTTCAAAGAAATTGTCAATTACATCTATATTTTGAAATCTGTCACATAGCAAATTCGTAGTGAGCTAGCCCACTAAGTGGTAACTGAAAAACAGCCAGTCCATTGGACTAATTTGTTTAAATTAGATTAAAAATAATCACAGTTTTACGACCAGATCAAAAGCAAGGAAGAGAAAAACAGGAGATATAAGGAAGGATAGGAAATATGAGAACACAATAAAACAAAGGAGCAATCGAAGAAGTAATAAGAATAATAGTAAAAGAATTGAAATTTTAAGAAGTAAATATTGGCTATCAAACAATTCATAATTAAATTAATAAAGCAATTAAGAGAAATAATAACTGAAGAGTTGCGTGAAGATGGAGAGCATCCAAAACTAGTCCAGAAACCCCTTGACCTTGATCAGCAAATGAGGTAAGACTGTTATTTCATTAAATATATAAAATAAAGTTTGGGTGAAGATATTATTAGAATAGACAATAATACTTTAAGAAAGAAGGCGAGTTAATTAAAGAAATAATAATAAAAAAATTGGAGTGGCCTACATCAACTCTAGTTTACATATATGTATTATCAAACTCATCAAGAATCAATTTAACAAATTGTTTTATATTATTTAAATAAATTTTATACTATTTAATTTTTTTCAATTTTAACAAAAATGTTAGCGTTTTTACGTCTCAGTTTTATAAGTAACTACAGGTAGAACTTATTTATCCTTTCAAAGGTACTATTTCTTCACCTAAAAATAATTTTTTATGAATTTTTCCTCAAAAAATATTCATATTCAGGTAATTAATCCGGGTTTAAAAATCTCTAGAATCATTATAACAACGGGTTGATTTTAGTAGCCATTTTAAAATAAAATGCAATAGTATACCTTTCCCAGATCCCAAACTTCTTTATACTTTTTAGTAACTAACTAAAAGAATTATAACGTATAAATATATATATAACGTATGTTATAAGGATTGGTGTGAAAAATGTGACAAAGAGTTGAAAAAAAAATAACTGGAACTTATCACGATTATGGACCAGACTATTCTTATATTTGAAATTACTGGAAATAAATCCAGTAATGCAGGAAGCATTATTCCAAGTTGTTTTAATCATTTTCTCATAAAACGATTAAACATTTTGGAACGATTTGTATGATAATACAAATTTTAATTACAAACCGTATGCAAAATTTTAGTTTTCTAGCGCAAGTAGATCAGTTAAGAAATTTGTTTCTTTGAATTTACGAAATGCATCAAAATGTTTCTTTTTTGTAGCAAAAAAAAAAAAAAAATTTTGCCAACAGCTACTAAGTTCATCCACACATAACAAACTGCTGTTGGTCTAAATTTCAACATTACCCGTCAAACAGTGTAAGTTATTAAACAGGTTCCATTAGTAAAAATATTTGACATTTTTATGAATAACTGACCTTTCTTGTAAATGAAAAAATCTAATTATTTTTACAATTATTAGTTAAATTACTTTAATAATAACTGCACAGTTAAAACATTCTAGAATATTTAGTTCAGGAGGAAAAAATGGTGCTAAAAGCACATAATGGGTAAAGGAGTGGATTTTGTATGAGATAATATTGCACAAAAACTATAGGATATGAGACTCTCATACTCGTATGATTGTAACAACCATCTTCACTTGATAGCTATTATTGAGTTGTGTAATGAATTTGATCCAACAAACAGTGCGACTTGTTTAGGGTTCATAAACTTATCAATGAATACACACCTATCCACACAAAAAAATACATACGTCTACAAAAAAGCTTTTCTAATTCTTTCTTGAAAAATTATACCAATTGATATACATTTCTTAAAATCACACACTAGAAATCATCATATATATATATAATTAAAGTTAAAACTAGAAAACAAAAAATAGACTCACAATCACAATTTCATTTCGACTGTCTTACCGTCTTCAGGAGAGAAGAAAATGAAGAAGGAACCCAGGAGTGGAGACATGAATGCGTCCACCGACCGATACAAAGTCTATTTATATATGAGTATATATATAAGTGAAGGAAGGTTAACAAGTTACTTACTTAAAATTAGAGTTAATTATGTTTTCTATTTTTAAGTGAGTAACTTGTTAACCTGCATTATACTGTTTCTTTAATCGTGGTAGTTTTGGCGATATGAATGTGTTTTAAAATCACACACTAGAAATCATCATATATATATATAATTAAAGTTAAAACTAGAAAACAAAAAATAGACTCACAATCACAATTTCATTTCGACTGTCTTACCGTCTTCAGGAGAGAAGAAAATGAAGAAGGAACCCAGGAGTGGAGACATGAATGCGTCCACCGACCGATACAAAGTCTATTTATATATGAGTATATATATAAGTGAAGGAAGGTTAACAAGTTACTTACTTAAAATTAGAGTTAATTATGTTTTCTATTTTTAAGTGAGTAACTTGTTAACCTGCATTATACTGTTTCTTTAATCGTGGTAGTTTTGGCGATATGAATGTGTTTTAAACAGAGTTTAGTGTTTGTTTCTAAAACTTGTGTTTATTTAAATCTCACCAAGGAAACTAGAGTAAGTTTGTATTTATAAAATTTTGTGTGAATGTACAATAAAATATACATAAGTGAAGCTGCTAAATCATTAAAATTGCTTGTCATATTATTCCAATTATCCATAATTAGGGTTTATGGACAAACCTTTACCTTATGGTTTCTAATGCTTTACCTTTTAGAACAAAGGATCACCTTATTTTTGCATACAAATAATGAAAGTCAAGGTCAAAAATAGAGAGAAGATAAAATATCACGCTTATGAGATGCATGATGTTAAGAAATATTATCCACTTCTGTTTGATAAACTTAATATATCAAACGTAATTGCTTATTTAAGTTAGACCCAGTATTTTCTTACTTATTTCTTCCTGAACTCCTTTGTTTAGCCCCAGGGTGTCAAACAATATGACCACTTCAAGTTTAGGTTAGCGTCCTTTCATTAAAATAAAATTATCTTACATTAATAATATATGCCTATATTTAACTACAATAAGACAAAGTAATTTAAAATGTATAATAATGTGCTCCTTATTTATCAATGTATCAAACAAATATGCTATCAGAAATAAATTATTCAAATAATAAGAATTTCATTTTAATTTATAGAAGTGTAATGAAATATATTACTTTATAATATTGTGTATAACTCTTGTAATTTGAATTCAACAATAGTTATCATTGCTTTTATAGTTATAGCTATTAGTATTAATTTGGTTTTACAATGTAATGTTTCATTTAACATTAAACATTTTACTAATTACTGACATATTGTTTTATTTAATAAATAAAATACATTCTTTATTATCACATAGTGTAAAATTACGTCAATTAAAAATTATTCAGGAAAAATATGTGAACATAATACAGGACTAAAAATATACCTACAATTACCTCTTCTATAGAACAAGCTCAGCACTTTCCAACTTCCAATATTAATTTAATATCTATTTATTTTACCTGTATTACATGTTTTATAACTGTTTACCTATTGAAATCAATCATTATGTCGCAAAGAAAAGATTTGGGTAACTGTAAGCTCATTATCATATACTTGTTAAATTCATTGAAAAGATTTCATATTTTGAAACTGTAGTTTCTATATATGGTCATCTTTATTATTCTGACATTTTGAAATGTTTATGATTAAAAATAATATCAACACAATCACATAAAAACCATTTTTGAAGTATAATCTGTGCAATTAGGTTTTAAAATTCTTTACATAAATTTTAATCCTATATCATGTTTATTTAAGATTTAAATACGAAATAATCTACCAACATTCGATAATTTTTAGATTGTTAAACCTTTATTTTGATTATCTCAGCATTTGTTTTGATAAAAGTAATACACCAGAAAACAAATTTTGTTTAAGCTAATTATTTTCTTTTAAAATTGTTAAAAATGGATTTGCTTTATTTTAATGATTACTGAATGAACTTCAAGGTGTTTCAACCATTTTTGTTGACTTACTTCAAATTTAATATATTTGTTTGTGATATATATTTTATATGAAAGAAATATATATCACAAAGAAATGATTATGGTATTATATATGATTGTGTTTTTTGTTTTAGGATATTCTTTTGTGGTATATATATATATATTATTAACAGAAAAACCATCCACAAAGGACAATAAGTGTTTCACAGTAAACTACAGACACAGAGTAAAGATATAGTGTTCGTATCTTTAAACTATAGACAAAGAGGAAAGATACAGTGTTCATATCTTTACTCTGTTTACTGTGAAACGCATATATATAGATATATAAATTAATATAGTTCGATTTTTATTAACTAACATTATTGTTTTTGGTTCTTTTTTGTTGGATTTGAAAAAGGTTTACTTTAAAAAGGAACTTGAAAGCAAACGGCGGAAAGAGACATACTTTATTTATTTATTTAAATAAGAAATGAATACCAGATTCTGTGTTTAACCAAAACTAAAGTTTGTTTCCATATGAAAAAGTTAAACGTTACATTTCAGTTGCAGTTAATTTTTCTCTTAATAATGAGTTTGGGCCTCATTTTACTTCACTACTTAATTGTTACCCACTGTATTTTATTTATTAATTAAAACAATATGTCAGTAATTAGTGAAATGTTTAATTTTAAATGAAACATTACATTGTAAAACCAAATTAATACTAATAGCTAGAATTATAAAAGCAATGACAATTATTGCAATGTAATGCAACAACTATTATTGAATTCAAATTGCAAGTTACTTTACTTGTTATATACAATATTATAAAGTCATGTATGTAAAGTAATGTATCATTACACTTCCATAAATTAAAATATTATTTATTATTTGAATAATTTATTTCTGAGAGCATATTTGTTTGATATTTTGATAAATAACACATAATAACGCATTATTATGCATTTTAAGTCAATTTGTCATATTATATTTAAATACAGGTATGTATTATTAATTTTAAGTTAATTTTATTGTAATGAAAGGACGCTAACCAAAACTTGAAGTAGCCATATTGGTTAAACATAACCACTAAAAAATTGACTTCTAATTATTTGTTGCTTAAAAATCACAATTAATATTAATTACTTGTTGAAATTATTATTGAACTAATTCATTGTTAAAAATACAAGTAACTATATTGTTAAAGACAACGGTCGTACTTACCATTGGATGAGATATCCAGAAATATTGTCCTTTTCAGAGAATAATTTTCATATTATAGCGGCGTCTATTAGAACACTACAGTCCTGTTTTGAACTAACCAATCAATTCGCATGACTTGCATATGACGTCACTCAGCAACATCATTTCAATTACGTCATCTGTGGGTTCACTTAGTCTCTCTATATAAAAGACTATTTTACTTGTTTTCTATGTAATATATGGAATGGCTCGGACATAACTAGATTTCTCGTAACCCGTTAAGTCATAAAGTCTCCACAATTAGCAAATACGTCTGTTGACTTCTTAATTGTATATGTTGTTTTTATTTTGTTATATTTAAATATGTATAAAATGATTTGTGAAATTTATATCGTCCATAAAGGAATAGAACAAATAATGGAAAAAAATATTAAAAAAAAACTAAAATGGAATAAAAGTAATTTCTATTGCTACTAAATAAAACTCCTCTTTATTTTGTGAATTTGAAGCCATGATTTACTAAGCTTAACAGAAGTACAAGTGAGACTCCTGTTTTCAAGAAATAGGTATCTCCCAACAGCAGCTAAACATATTGTGCTTTGTAATATACTGTGTTACTTTGCTAAAACTATTAAATATAATCCAAAATTTTCAACATAGTCGATATAATTGTTCTTGACATCTTAGATCCACGAAATAATTACATTTATTATGCATCAGTCTAACAGAAAATTTACTTCAACTATAATTGTTTTAAAAATATTGAATAGTTCTTCAAAGAAGGTTTTATGAAATATTAGGAATTTACTTAAAGAAACATAAATAACCACCGAGTTTAAAGTATCAAAGAAAATCCAGTACTGTTACAATCGGCATGGAAGTCATTCAAGAGTGTATCATACTGGGTGTGAGTCAAATCCGAAAACATTAAACAGAAGTTTAGAATAATTGATACATTTAATTGCATATATAAATACTTTTAAACTCTACCTGGTAGTTTTATAATCTTCATAGATCTAATTTAACAAACATTTTCACTTAATATATTTTGTAACATTTTTTTAATTTATGGCAAATATTTCTTGTTAATTTGACTCATTTGGTTTGCCTTTCCTTGCCGTACATTGCACAGGTAATATCACTGACGCGGAATGCAAGTTCACTACTCTCTCCAACACAAACGCACACCGTATAATATACATCTACAAATCTTTACCTGAAATCCTTTGGAAAATACTTTTTACTCATCGAAAGCTAGTTAGAAACTAGAAACCCTCAGGAAAAAAGTGGCAAACGGAGAAGCTAACTTTAACAGTACATGCTTAAAAGAAGACTTACTGCCATCATACATCAATATTATGTATATATATATATATATATATATATATATATATATGTATTAGTATATTTTGGGAGCACACCTTCATTTAGACACGTTTTATTAAAGAATGTGCCGATATTCATTTTTGTTCGTTTTCTATTTAATTTCTCAAGTTGTCTAAGCTTGGTTTTTAACTCTTCAGTGTATTAGAGAGCATAAACCCAACCTCAACAACCAGACAGCGAGTTTCAACGGAATTTTAAAGCTCCACGCAGGAAACCAACAAAACAGCAACCCCGAGTCAGCGACAGCCTCATAGTGTTATAGTGAATATTGAGTGTTAACTAAATTTCAAAATCTCAATGTTGAGATTAACAACATTAGGTCAATTGCCCTTTCATTAAAATACCCCTCTTCTTATATCGATTTAGCTTTGAAGGGTGCTAAAAAACTTTCTCTAATACTTCAACACAGCCCCTTTTATTGTCAAATTCTATAGTTTTGCCATACCATGAATCCTTGGATCCCCTTCCAAGATTAGCCAAACAACTTGATTTTAATAGTGTTTTCTAATCGTAATAACGTGGGTAATATTTAATAAAAAACTCTCCCAGCGAATTGGAGTCCGCTGGTATTTATAACATTTCGTGCAAAAATTGCCATAAAATTTATATTGGTCAAACTGGTAAATCATTAAAGACACATGTAAAACAACACCAATACAACGTAAGTAGACAGGAAAAAAGTAGTGCCTTATTCTTGCATATAAAAAATGAAAATCATCATATTGATTGGACAGGAGCTAAATTTATTACCTATGAAAAATCAATGTTGTTAAGAAATATTATTGAATCGTCTCTAATTAAACTTAATAGATCTAATATTATAAACATTAGTAACGGTCTCTTCAAACTTGATACTTTCGTCACGAGGGCAATAGCCTCTTCAAAGAGGGTTGACAGCTAGCGGATAGTTTTTTTACTTTTTCTTACTGTACTCCTTTGTTTCCCCAAACATCCTTTTCTGGACATTAGTGCTTTCCTGCGCTTTCACTCTTTTAAAATACCACTCTTCCCTCCCACTCTTCTCAACTCCTCACCAGATCTTTTCTGCATCTAAGTGTTCAGTTGGGTTTTTGACTCTGACGAATACCGCTTGTTACGGTTGAAAGATCTTAGTCTTGTTTTCCCATTTCTTATGGTGGTTTGATCATTGATATATATATTTATACTCGTATATACCATATATAACCTCCAGAATATGATTCACAAAGGACAACAAACGTTTCAACTATAGGTACACAGTAAACAGAGAAACAGACTTACAGTCTCCAATTTTTGGTTTAGCCGTCATCAGGAGAGTAGAGATAGGGACACCAAGCGCACTGTGAAGCTAGTTTTGGTTGGAGACCCAAAAACTAGACTGATTATTGTTGAACTAAAAATTAGAAACTGTAAGCCTGCTTTTCTATTTATTGTGTACTATATTCAATTAAATAAGAAGATTCAAAGAACTACATAGAACGAATACACATAGAAGAGATCACACAAACTTACTACTATATTTTGACAACCCCAAAATGAGGGAGAAAGATGACGAGGAAATTATCATTGAATAGATTCCATACAATACCAGATGATAGAACGTCTCAGAACTAGCGTCATTCATAAGCGCTCATACTAGACTGTCACAGAGGGCCCCTGATCCTCCGTGTCGAGGCCTTGGTCAGAAAGCCTTTCTACACAGCACTTTACAGCTTTTATGAATTTTACCAACAAAAATTGACTTAGAAATAAACTGTTATATGCATTTTTTACATATACTGTAAAACATTCAACATTACGATAATTTATTTGCCTGTCTGCAATAACCTTTATTAACAGTTTCAACTTAACAGAATTATATAACATGCTATACTTTGTGTGTCCATGTTTTGTACGCATTCCTAACAGAGTTATCAGAAAGAAGTTGTGCTTAGAGAATTGTTTCGTCTGAATAGTTACGTTGATAAAGATACAGGTTGTTTTGACCAGTTTACTATGTGCTCGAGGGTTGTTGTTGAATGTAAAAGCAGATACTTATAAAATAAATGTATGGTATCTGAAAGGTATGTTGAAATTAGAATACAGTATGTAATCTAAAGGTGGATAAAATATATAAAGCTGAGTAATCTGGTATTTGACGAACTGAAGTCTTATTATTTTATCTCCATTCTCTAATAATAATGTTGATACTATATTAATTACCAATGAACATTAAGTATGTTAATATAATACTTCAAAATTATCCGATGTGGTTTTCTAACACTCTTAAAAGCTATAATCCTTTTCATTTATTCAACAATTTTATTTGTTTTCACACAATTGAAAACTCCAACTTTATACTTTCTACAGCAGAAATAAAAAAAAATAATGATAGACATTTATTAATTAAACAAATAAACATAATTTATATACAAATATTTACATTTTATAAAATCGGCACAGTCTCAAGGTTAAACAGATTAATGTACAATTATTAGAAGTATTTTAATAAAACAGTAATGAATGGTATACAAAAGTTATAATTTATACAAAATTACAAGATAACTAGAGAAACACATGGATGTGAACTATGGAAGTAAAGAGACAATCAAGTATTTTTTAGTATTACATTTTAAGTTTGTATCTTGGAAGGTAAACAGATAATTTAATGTCTCAAATAGATTAATCGAATATGTCAATATTACATCGTATGTAATGCAATCAAAATTGAAACACAAGTATTATGGAATACACTTTTTTCTTAAAATGTACCACCTTACTAACATAAAATATATATAAACAAAAAATGAAACGGCCCTTAAGGCCAACTAACTAAGCTGAAGAAAAACATTGATGAAGACTCACTTCAAAATTTCGACATCCATCGTCATCATTTGAGGCAAACTAAGCCAACTGCTGACTGCACACGCAACCAATGAGCTACAATGTGACCAGCAACCGCGAGGGGTAGAGAAAAAGGAGGAGGAAAGGAAGAGTCAAATAAAAACATAAGAATATGAAGTAGATACAAATGAAAAGCGGAACGAAAAACATTTCAACCATACAAGTTGCGGCCCAGAGTACTTCTCGCTCTAAGGTGACAAATATGTTTCATGCACTAAAACCCCTTTAAGGTGCACACTAGTGGAGTATCTCGACTGGAACAACAAGAATGTCGAACACATTCAATGGATAGTAATGTTAGGGTAATTTAGATTTCAAGTGGCTCAGATGGAATCTACACTCATGGAGGTTACTTCTTTATACGTATTGACTGGGACCTTGGGATGGCCTTTATAATACTGGCGGGTAAAAGGATCGGAAGCTACTGAGGTTCAGCATCGAGGAGTGGAACGAAGTAACAACTGATGTTATCTTGAAAGCTCTTGGGGAGAATATTTGTCTCCTTGGAGCCAAAACTACTTGGGACTGAACATCTAGCTCAATAAGTTTTTAGTTTCTTTTGTGTTTATTCTTTTTGGATTCCGTTTTCTTTTTCACTTGACATATTTAAATTCCTTCTGTTCACCCTCCTCTTTTTCATGGCTTGCCAGTCAAACCGTAGCTCAGCGCTTGTACAGGATTACGTTTGCCTCTGAAGCCAAGAGCATTTCTTCCTGATGACGACAGATAATGTGTTATTATGTACTATGTAAATGTGTTATTATGTATTTCTCTGAAATGGTGCTTCATTATATATACATATATATGAAATTATATATATATATATATATTTCACTTAAAATTCGAAAAAACGATCCAAACTGGACTCAAAACAGCTCAAAAACGAAGACAAGCAACACACAGAGAAAGAGACATACTTACAAACTCAAATTTTAGGATGATTCGTCTTCAGAAGAAAAGAGAATGGGCGACCAAGCACGCCAGAAACACAACGGCAGGAAAACCCAAAACACAACACAACGGGTTTTCCTGCCGTTGTGTTTCTGGCGTGCTTGGTCGCCCATTCTCTTTTATCTTGAAGACGGATCATCCGAAAATTTGAGTTTGTAAGTTTGTCTCTTTCTCTTGTGTTGCTTTTCTTCGTTTTTCAGCTATATATATAAGAATGAAAAAAAAAATTAAATTAGAACCACAAGAAGAATTAGTTCTTCCACAATGATCAATTTTGTAAATTTTCAAAACTTTGTGATACAGGGACAACACAATTTCATTATTGCAGCAACAAATCAAACAAACATTTCCCCAATATTGTACTCTTAATTGCATTTTTATCATTCATAAGTCCAAGTTGCAATAATTAAATCTAAAGGTATAAAAAAAGGAAGTAAATTATTACAATAATTTTGTTATTATAGACTAAAACAAAGTAATTAACTTAATAGTAATATTTTTCGTTAAAGAGCTTCGTATCATAATTTCACGAATTATGTCAAAGGTAATTTCAAATTCTTGTTACAAAATCAAACAAAATTTTAGTTACAAGTCAAATGTTTATAAAGAATAATATTTTGTTTTAATATATTTTAAGATAAAAAAAGACAAAGAATTTGCAGAGGGAGAAAATTGTAAATATAAAGAAATTCTCGTATCTATTCTATGGTTTCGCTATTAAAGTTTTACTTTAAGCAAGGGGTTCTCTGAGGTTGCAGTTGTGCACGATTTGTTGTTCGTAGAAAGTAATATTTGTTACAATTGTAGCAAATGTTACTAAAATATTTCAAAAAATAAAATTAATCTTCTCTAGTTTTTTTTAATTTTGAGGAACAAAGTATAGTTTATTTTATTTAAAAACATTTCGTTATATAGGGTTATTAACACTAAATATTGCATTTTTTCAATAAGTTATATTTATCAACCGGAAAATAATAAAATATTATTGTTAGTACGGCAGAGATTATAAGCGATATTATAATAATATTCCACCGTTTTACTTCGTACGTTACTCATACATCAACCGACTAGTTGATTTCAAGAATTTTCTCTTGAAAATAGAGCAGTTCCAAAAGCAGTCGAGGTGTGAGAAACCGTATGAGCTTACACATTAGCTTTTCATAATAACGAACAACTTAATGTTAATTTAATAAATATTTCTTTGATTTATTACACAAACAATGCTGTACCTACTGTCTTAGGCAAGAAACGGCAATACGCATCTTCACATGATTAGAAATACATAAAACCTCCAATAATTTATGTCAATTCATTTACCATTACCAACTTCATATTTTTTACAAGTGAAATTCTTTATTACTGGCGTATATACAATCAAGTTACTTTTCTAAGTGTATTTCATATAGTCTACCCTATTTCCCAATTAATTCAGCATGGAATTAAAAGCAAAAGTGTGTTACAACTGCAGTTCTATTTAATTAAAGTCCATAACAAAGAATGTAAATCAAAATAGGTAATAGTTTAATTAATTTATAATTAATTGACTTCATAATGAACTTAACTGCTATCATTAAACTTAGCAATACCATATATAATTATTTTTAAACTGAGATAAATTTAATAAATGTACAACGTAATTCTGTTAGTTATCTTTAAATCTTAACACAATTTCATAAAAATATATTACAAAAATTATTAAAAATTTGTTTTAACTTTTCATTTTGAAAACTTAAAGCTTAAACATATAACTATAAACATTCATTTCAAATCATGCTACCTATCAGAATTAACAATACATATCTAAAAATTGGAATGTATTTTTTTTAAATCTTATGAAAAAAATCAACTTTTGATAAATATTAACAGAAATAACGCTATAATTTATACCAACAAACAGCTTGTAGCTCAAAAATTAAAGTAATACCTAAATTTATATTTTTTTAACAAGACTAGACATCTATTAAAAAATTAAATTTAGAATACTGATACTTTTTTGCTTGCTTGACATATGCACTGAAAACTAAATGGTCAAATATTTATAATAACAACTGAACTTATAGTAATGCGTAAAAATAACAAATGGGACAAATGAGGGATTCTATTTTTCATGCAGGATAATTTTATACAATGCTAAACTTTTCAACATCACGGGCATATTGTCTAGTATTGTGGGTTTGCAAAACACAGGGTAGCATAACCTGTTACAATAATGAAAAAAAATTGAATAATACAAAACCGTGTTCTGAAATTTATTCGATTGTTGAAACTTTCTATTAGTCTTATTTTAAAGGGACACGTATGTTTCCTAAATTCAACGAATATATATGTATGTATGTGTGTGTGTGTGTGTGCGAAATGGAGTGAAGTGTGTTTATATGCATATTTTATTAAATAACTCTAGAATACTGGGATTAATTTCAACAAAACTTAGAACCAAAAACTACCCTTATCACAAAGAGAATTTATTGTCAGTAAATTTCTGAATATTACTTGTATGTAATAAAAACTAAAAATGTTTTACGTGTGCATATATATATATAATCAATAGGAAGAAAACGATCCACAAGGACAACAAACGTTTCACAATAAACTATAGATACAGAGTAAAGGGACGAACACACTTACAGTCTCTAATTTTCGGTTGAACCATCATCAGGAAAGTTGAGATAGGGACACCAAGCGCACTTGCGAAGCGACTGTTGGAGACTCTAACCGTCGCTTCGCAGTGCGCGTGGTGTCCCTCTCTAAACTCTCTTGATGGCGGCTCAACCGAAAATTGGAGACTGTAAGTGTGTTCGTCCCTTTACCATGTATCTATCGTTTACTGTGAAATGTGTACATATAGTCAACTATTATAGACGATAAACATAGCTTTAGAGGTAAGAGAACTTACTTATTATTTGATTTTATTTAGTTATTCAGTTGACATTTTTTATTCTTTATAGAGTAGTTTTGAATTAGTTTTATCCACATTGAGCCTCTGTTGCTTTCAAATCAGAATTAAACATATGCAAAAGTGTGTATTAGGGGTAAAAAATCGGTCGAGTGTTGCAAGTAGGCAGACTGTTTAACTTTTATAAAATAATTAAGTTTTTACACAAATATAACCAATCGATATTTAAAGAAGAATATGATTATTAAATAGTTTATTTGTAACATTTCACTAAGTTGATCGTTTAATTTTCATCAATTGTGTTTTACAAATAATGATCTCAAGTTTATATTGATTTACACTTTTAATTATTTTTATTTTACAATTTTTAGTGTTATTATTTTATTGATTCTAAATATTTCAAAAAAAAATTATTTTAATAAGTAAAATACGAGTATATATTATTTAATAACAAATTCTGACTTTCTGTGCAATCGCAACAAAGCACATCAGGAAGTGCAAAATATATATAGCAACACTTGAATTGAAAATCGATCCAAAATGGACAAAAGAAATTAGAAAATCCAGATTCTTCCCGAGAGTTGTGTCTTCCCTTTCTCATCCTCCTTATGATAGTTGAACCGAAAAATTGATACATACAATAAGATAATTTAGAAAATGAGAATTAACCTTCTTTAGAATAGAAATCATTACTGAAAAATACATGTGACCATCACTACGATAAAAACAAAGGAGGGAGTAACTGAATAGACATGGAGAGAATTATCTCCTATCACAAGCACTTTCAATTTACTTAAAATTAATCACAAGCTTTAAATCAATTCAACATCATATATTGTTTGCTAGAAAAGTTTTTTTTGTAACTTTCTATTTTTTTTTTGTAATAAATTAACAAATATACAATGAGTAAGTCAATTCATTATTTTTTTCCTTTAACAAGAATTTATTTTGGTGTAAGAGAATAAAAGTATTTAATTTTTTGTTTCGCTAACCCACATTAACTTTTATTTAATATTGATACTCTACTAAATCAAACATATGTAGATTATTTACATTTTTTCTCCTTAAAAACATATAGTAAAAACTGTATAATTTCAAATGAACACAATTTGATTATATTTTATCATGCTTTAAATAGTTCATTTTCATTTAAATACGTCCCTATTGTATTAGCAAAACAATATTACAGAATGACTACATAAAAAAGAACAACAATAATCTTACAGTTATTTCACCTTAAAGCATATACCAAACATAAAAGGGCAAGTACATTAATTCAACAGAAAATAGCAAAGCTTTTACAGAGTTATTCACATAGATGCAAGTCATATTGAAATTCAATTTTTACTTTGTAGGATGTACTATTCACTGAACTCTTTCAAACCAAGTCAATTTAATATTCTCTCATTTAATTTAATTGATTTTATCACTTCTTTATTCATGAATATTGCCCATAACTTTATCAGGAGACAGGGGCGGTTTTCTTAACTGATAACAATGATGATTAAATTGGTCTGGTGTTACCTCTTGTATAGCCATTGTATTGAGAATGATCCTTTAGTTTTATGTAGATCCAGCAAGCTAAAATAACTCCAACTGCAGGTATAACACTTACTCCCAGTGAAACGGCACAAACAATCACCAGGTGGTGTTCCAATTCTTCACTCAGTCGATGAATGCAACCCTAAACAAATATTCCAATAAGTAACTAAAGGACTCCTCTTATACGTAACATATATGTGTGACATAAACCAAGAGTGGACGAACATCCCACTCATATATATATATATATATATACAGGGTCAGGCAAAATGATCTGACACATTTGTAGGTTTGATAAAAGGCAAATAAAGTAAAGAAACAAAAAAGTGTTATTTTCGAAAATTGCATTATATGTACTTTTTGAAAATAACAACACCTTTTTGTTTCTTTACTTTATTTGCCTTTTATTAAACCTACAAGTATGTTAGATCACTTTGCCTGTATATACATGTATATTCACGGAGCAGAGTTTCTAAGATACACATTTAATTAAATTCTTACTCATTCTTGTTCCAGTCACTTTTCTAGATAACTGTTCTAGCTTTCTTATCCGTTGTTTCAAATTTCCAGGCAGACTAAATAACAATTCTCCAAACGTTTTATTCAGGATGCTACTCATTATTCACGACTATATACTAAAATAACTTTTTACAATTAACCAACGTTTCTGCCACCATTGATCTTCTTTAGGGTATCCTAATATACTTACTAATACTAGGAAAGTTTATCAACATAATAGTAAAGATAATTAATATTAAGAAAACACAATCACACAATCAAAGTGGATATTACACTGCTAAGAGAAGGTTACAATTAGGCTATGGTAATTTGAAAGTAATACACAGTTTGTACTGGTCCTGAAATAGTTGGCCCTAGAGGCCGTGGATTAATTTCCAATTTCTTCCTGATTCCTGTTCAGCAATTCTCCTAAATGTAGCATCAAAATTTTGGAGAATCCTGATATTTGGTCATTTAGCTGGGCTTCTTTTCTAATATCTGGAGCGCTTCTATTATTTGTAGACGGCTAACGTCATTTCCTTGGTAGTTTATTTCGGTATTCTGGTCAAGTTTGCCTACTTAGTACCATACCATGGACATTTTTTCGTATGCTCTTTAGGAGCACCTGCAACAAGGTATATAGTAAGCCTCATTGTCGAACCAATGTAATTAGTTTAAGAAACTCACAGTTTCCTACGATGCCATTATAGCTGAAAACTACATTAGTTCGTTGGAGTTTGGCTTTGAGCTGCAAGTTATTTCTAATTACCATGTTAGCTGTACTTAATCCTATATAGTACGTAATTAGTTTCTACTGGTCTTCGGGGTTTACACACTTAGTGCAATAGCCTTTGATAATGGCCTTTAGGGTTCTTTCATCTACGTTATATGCTTTGGAATATTAGTTCCAATGAAAAAACTGTATGCTTTATTCCTTTTCTGGTTTAGTTTGGTGGGTCCATGTTGACACTATTAATTTGATGTATATCAAATGATTGCAATATTTTGTCAAATTGTTTATTACCATAACCTTTTTGATAAGGCCCTGCTTTATTCTTTTGATATCTTCATGTAAAAGAACCCAATTAGAAAATATCCTGAAACTGCTCGTTTTATTGGTTTGATCGTGCAGTTTTTTACCGTCCAGGGCATTCGCTTTGTGCATTAAAATAGGCTCCAATATGTATAGGTTTAACATATGTCAGGTAATCTTCATTATTCTGTTTCACTGTTACATCCAGAAATTTCAAACAACAGAAAAGAGAGCTAGAAAATTTATATAAAAACTAGATATAAAGTGAGAGTTAAGACTCACTACTATATTTTGACTGCCTCATCATCAGATATAAAGAGTCGCTGAAAAGGCAAGCGAGGACCACTTGCCCTCGCCAATCCTAACTTGTCTTCAGGCTAATGAACAGTAGTATACTTACAAATATATTTTTAAAAAAAAATAATGAAATTATTCAGCGAATTACTGAATTTTTTTTATTTTATCAAATCAAACTCCTCGTTTCTGCATTTGTCGTCGTGAGAGCAGCGTTTAGCATTTTTAAATATATCTGTACAGGTATATGTGATTTGAGGCTTTAACCATGTCAGAAAGAATCTAAAGACAATTGTTTGACAAAATTTCACATCTTTCCTTTAGTGATTACTTTTAATATACATTTTTGCTTTAAGTAGGTTACAGCAAATGACTATTGATGCCATGAAAAGATCATTCATTAAAATAACTTAAACAGTGCCATCACGGTAATCAACTTCTTTAGACCTATTAGAATTGTAGTGTTATACATTATATATTTACTTATTTTAAACAATTTCTAAAACAGTTTTTTTTTTATAGTTGGTGTACAAAAAAAAAAGACTTGTAGTTAAATCTGAATTAAATATTATGTGATACCAAAAGAAGGTACAATGTAATTCTAAAGTGTTGATAAATAGGATTTTTAAAGAATAAAATAATGTGACAGGGAATCGTTTAGAATCCTACTCGGTAGGCAAAGATGAAAGGCTGTGTTGAGTGGTTGGACGAGCTCACCTTGTACGGGATGTTGCTGGGATGGTAGCTCGCTCCGCACCCCGCACTCTCAGTCTTACAGCAAGAGTCAGGTACGAAATTACTGCTCTCCTCACCTCTTAGCCATTTCTTCTTCACCCATTCTTCGAACGTCTTCGCTCCGCAGCACTTGTACTGTAACAGAGTTCACTAAGTGTTAGTCTATTCATGACTTCACAAGCAAACGGAGTGATTCAATAAATAAACAATTATTATTATTAAAGTCACCTTCACACTTCATTATGACTTGAACCAAGGATGTTTTTGGATTCTAACTAGTTTCACACATAACAATGTATACAATGTTTACAATGTAACCAAGTAAACATACTTGGTTTGATTTTAATAACATCGCCACGAACTTCTTTATCCAGGCACTAGTAGTGCTTAATCAGAGACAATGACTTAATAACAAAGCAGCATGCTTTTAAGTATCCTCTAATTTCGTCTTATAAGAAATTAAGTTTGCTACATTATAGTGTCAGCTGTGTACTTTTACATTCAACGTAATATAAGAATTATAGAATAAACTTACAGAAACTTCTTTAATTTTATAAAAAACTGTTTTGTTAATTTAAAGTACCGATATATTTGACTTCACAGAGACCATATGAAGAGTAATATTAAACATACTACAAATACAATGTACTGTGTAAAACGTACAATTTATACAACAAAACACAGCTAATGTCGTGAGAACTGAACAAAGTGATATATTGGATGCAGGAAAGTTTGGTGAAACAATGTCCTCAGCCTGCCTCCTGTGTTTTCCACCATCTAAACTCACCGTGTTTATTTCCCTTTTCTATCCGGCTATTTTCCATGATTGATAATCACAGTGTTTTTACCAACATCTTCCTTCCCCATCTAGATTTCTTTAATTTTCAAATGGTATCTATCATTTCTATAAAATGTAGTCAGTTGTATTAAATCATGCATTTCTGTAATTTCAGTCAACATTTCCCTTGTATGTTCTATCTTGTGAATGTTTACAATGTGTTTGTTATTCATCTAGCAGATCCCACTGCAATATGCATAGCATATCTTCCTGATACGGTAGTAAACCTAAAAGCTATGTATTCATATTTAGAGCACTTTTCATTTTCTTTTACGACTTTAATTATCCACAACATTGATTCACTACAGTGGTAGTATCTTTCATGAATCATCAATAAAGATATTATATCATGGACCGTATAAACTAGGACCATAATAACGGTTAATTATGATATTACATGGTTAATTATTATTATAACAAACAACTGAACTACCATGTTCACAAGTTTAAAATAATTTTCTGCGAAACTGTAGAATAAGTCATTGACATCGTACATGTATTTTTAACCAATAGAGATACAGTTTGCATGACTCAAAAACAGTCCGCACCAAGTCATGACACCAGAATCATGACAAAATCATGAACTAACTCCAACTGCTCCGAAGTCTCTTTCCAACAGTAGCATGTCTTTCTGTTTTTTTCATGATAATGAGTGAATATGAAATACTTTCTCCATTTCATAGAAAGTGCTAGAGCAAACTTAGTCCTAGAGCAAATGTAAAGGCTCAGACTAACCTTTGGGGAAAAAAAATAACAATAAAATGTACCTGCCTTCTAATAAGAAACACTTGTACCCCATACCCTCACCCATGTCTATCCTATTCCCAGTCAGTTGTACCACAGACACTCACCTTAGGTTCGTACTCTCTTCCTTATTTTATTTTTATTTTGCGCTATATTTACTGTATACTATAGATAACTCTCTGGTGTCATTGTATTTTTTAGTTAATGCCTGAGGAAGAGCACTACGTGTTCGAAACACGTTGTTTATACCATTAAATTTTTATATGTGGAGACCATTTCATTAGCTTTTTACCCTACAATGAGTAAACACCATATAATAAGTGATTGCACTACGTTAGAATGAAATACTTTCATTGTATGACAAAAATACAAATTGAATTTGTAATGACAGGCTTTTCTAGAGTCACAAGTAAAATAAAACTCATTGAGGTGAGTGCTAGGAAGGAGAGGCCTATTAATAACTGATTAGATAGGATTACTAACACTGAAGGGTGCCTTATAATGACAACAGAAACAAAGACAGAGGTGGCAATGGGAACTTACCTGCTGCTGCATAGAGTCAATGGCCTTTGTATACCTGTCATCAAGGCCGTAGTTGTTCTGGAATGTGTCAACTAGTGTATTGTTGAGGTCGAATTGAACCTTATCTCGATAGACCCAAGAGAGTCCTCCCATCATCAGCTCTATAACCAGGATGAGCAGCAAGATGAATATGTACTGAAACAAAGCGCATATCTACTAATCAAAAGAATACTACCATCGATATATTACTTCAACATGAGTAAAAATACGCAATAAAGGAAAGGCTAATCCTTACAGATTCAAATTTCTGGTTTCAACATCATCAGGAGAATAAATAAAGGGAAAACAAGCACAAATGATTAAGAGACATCTGGAGTCTCATTGACGCATTAATGTGCTATGTTTATAAGTTAGCTATCACCGAAATCAATAGATGAACTACAGGATATTTTTAATTTATTACTTTATTAATTTATTTATTAGCGAAAACATGTATTTATTTTTGACAGAATTACATGCTTTCAGGTCCCACAAGTCGTTTTATGAAGTTTTTTTTTATGATGTCTGTGCGTTTGTGGGTGAGTGAGTATGTATCCAAAGTTTGTGGCCAAGCTACAGTCCAGAATCTTTGATGGATCAAATTGATATTTTCGACAATAATAGGCATCGTAATGTACATGAGCCCTACTGTTTGGGAGTGATCATCCATAATAAGAAATTAATTTTTTTTTGCCAAAAAACAGTTTTTAGAGAACATTTATTTCTCCTAAACTTCGAATTCAAGAGTTATGAAATTTTTGTATTATCTTTGAGGCTACAAAATCAATAACTGCACTAATCCATAGATTTGTAAAACAACAGAAGATATATTTCTTTTCAAGAAAATGTAACAATGATGACTTATAATTCAATTTGAAAGCTTTTTAGGGCAATACAAGTCATACCGTCTCACAAATCAAAATTAAATTATATCTGAAAATAGTACTTCATGTGAAGGATGAGGTGAAGCAATTCTTTTCAAAATGACATGACGTAGTTTTACAATATCAAACAAAAGAATTTATTGTGTCGTTATTTAAGTCAATATAAGTTATATTCATTATTAGAACGGGACTTAACAACAACTGTTTGAGATAATTAGTTAAATGTATTTTATTCTAGACATATATATTACAGCCGGAGTTTATAAAACTTACTTACCCCGATCCCAAACCAATATACGTGATATCGGACCGATTAGAGCAGGAAGTATAATTTTCAAAAATTCCCGCAGAAATGGTTGCATCTAATGAATATATCTAATTCATAATGATATTTAAACAAAAATTAAAAATCAATTGGTTGTTAAGAAGTTTGATATTATAAATTCACATAAGGGGTTATTGAGGATTTTGGTCATAAAACATACAACTCCTGATCATCAGCCGACGTTTCGCCAAAAATTGTTTGGCATTTTCAAGGTTAAAAAACAATTTATTAAACGACATAAGTAAAGCAAGATAAATACATCATCAGACACCATCCAACAGAAAACAAACGACACAAATAAAAATTATAGTACCCAGAGAACCACAAAAGTATCATAAAATACCTAGTGCTATTATTATTATTATTATTATTATTATTTAAAAACAGACATTTGTCGTTTAAACCTAATTGCGTATTATTAATTATTCAGAACACCAAAAAAACCACATTTTCAAAACAGCAAAAACAACAGACAGTAATAAACACAGCAAATTACAAAACCATGAACAAAGGTCAAAAATTAAAAGAAATTCAGAGGAAAAAACAAAAACCTTACAAACATATTACCTTGATTTAGAAGAAACACTAATTTACTGGTCCATGCTTATATCTGGCTACTTCATAACAGATACACATAGACAGGAAGGTTACAAACCCTACAAAAGGAAAACAAGCTAACTCCCCTAATGTCAACATGAGAAACAGTTCAATGACAACTATTGAAGGAGATTGGAATAAATTAAACTAAGGCTTGATATATCTGATCGCTTATTACAGGCAGTTGGTGTCTTCATAATGTTTATCATCTCTTTTAAATTCCTCTTTTTGGTGTGCTTTTCATATTCCAGAATTTTAGTGTCATGAAACTCAAACGAATGACTCTTTGTGCATGCATGATTAGCTAGAGCACAAACTGTTCTTTTATGTCTAATATCATTCTGATGCTGTGTGATCCTGTTTTTTAAATATTGACTGGTTTATCCTATATATAGTACCTCACAATCTGAGCATTTGACCGAGTAGACAATATTACTGTTATTATTGTAGGCAACTGGACTCTTTAATTTGGAAAATATTACCTTATTAAGTGTGTAGGTTTTTTTGGGCTAATTTTCAGTCTATTTTATTTCTCAAAAGCTTTTTTTAATTGTTCAGATAAACCCTTGACGTACACAAAACTCTTATACTTGTTGAATTGCTCTATACTATTAATATCCGTATTTCTGGATGTTGCTATATTACTTGTTGTACGTATTATGTTATGTATAACCTTTTTGGGAAAATTTTTGTGGTGCAGTATCCGTCTGACTATTGCAATATTTTTGTTATGATAATTATTGTCACTTAGGTGCAATGCTCTAAAAACAATGCCCCTAGCAGTGTTGATTTTATGCAGGACTGGATGGTGAGAAGTGAAATTTAAGTATCTATCACTTTTCATTGGTTTTTTCCACCAGTCTACACTAATAGTACCATCTTCATTAGATTTGGTTAACATATCCAGAAATGGCAGTTCATTATTATTATTTTGTAATTCTATGGTAAATTGGAGTCTGGGATGAAAACTATTAAACTTATTTAAGACTATAGATTCCGAATCTGCCTGAAGGGCTAAATAAATGTCATCGACATATTTAAAGATAAAAGGGACTGTAAAAGGTATCGCCTGAAGGACTTTATCCAAGAGTTTGTTCATTACAATGTCAGCCAGTATAGGTGCTACAGGACTACCCATGGCCACACCATCAATAATTTCATAATACTTGTCCTCAAACTGGAGGTATCCTTGCGACACACACAGCTCTAGAAGAACCAAAAAATCTTGTTTCTCAAGTCTCGTGTGAAGTTTCAGGATATCCCATTTTTCATCTACAATGGACATAGCAAGGTCAGTAGGTATATTCGTAAATAAAGACGTGACATCTAAGGAAGCAAGTACTTAGCCTGGAGGTAATACAGTTGATTTGACCTTATTATAAAACTGAAAGGAATCTCTAACATTATATTTGTCAGATGAAATGTATTTAAGTAAATCTGCAATATACTTCCCGCTTTCATGGGTGGGGCTATTGACAAATGAGACCACTGGTCTCAAAGGATTATTGGGTTTGTGTGTCTTAACAAGTCCATACAAGCGAGGGGATATGCTATTATGTTTAGTTAATTTTATTTTAGTGTAAATGTCTATCTTGTTTTGTTTGTGTAGTTTATGAATAATGCTATTGTTCTCAGTCTGTAATGCCGACGTTGGGTTTCGCCTATTATCCGTTATCAGCTTATACGAGGTGGTTAGAGGTGGTTTGACGGTCGTATACGTGGTTGACTCGTATGTTTGACGGTCTTCGAGCAACAGATTCAGTTTAGAGTGGTATTCCCCTTTAACCATTATTACTGTTTTATTAGTTTTATCTGAATTTAAAATAATAATGTTAACATTCTGTTTAATAAATTTCTTCGTTTTTGCAATTAACCTGTTAATATGTGTATTTTTAGCTGAGTGTCTATATTTATGTTTAAAATTGGTTATGATGTTGGTGCATAATGCCCTAGTACGGTCCTGTTCGTCCTTGCTAATACATTCAGAGATAATATCCTCAATATCAGCCACTATTTGAGTTATGGGTAAATTAGATTGTGAGTATGGTACACTATATTTAGGTCCCATGCTGAGTAGATTTGTTATATCCGGAGGTATTTGCACTGAAGTCAAGTTCGTCACCCAATCAGTGTTATTGTTGTACGTCTCAGAATGACTACCGTGGTTTAATTTAAGATATTTGTTAGTTTATTTATGTTTAATCTTCGTAAATAGATTATTGTATGCCAATTCTTGGAACCTCATAAAATCATTTACAATTTGTGGACTTACTATATTCGAAAATTGCGTTTTTATTTGTTCTATATGATCAACTAGTTTATTTAACTCCCAGTTTTTAATTTTTATCTCCATGTCAAGGATATTCTTCCCAAAACGCGAATACATATTATCAACCTGTCTATAATAAGGATGCTGATTTACATCAGTGGTCGAGAAACTATATCAATATTTGATATTATATTTACTTCTAGTAAAGTTGAGTGTAGGCTACTCCAGATTTTGATTAGAAAGGGGAAGAAACATTAAGTTTCCACTCACAAAAAAGATTTTAGATTTTATCAAATGACTACGCGTTTCGAACACTCAAGTGTTCTTCGTCAGGTTGCAATTAACTCAGTAAGGTGCTATTTGACTGTTTTAGGAGTCCTTTGGTGTGGAGAATTAGTGTTTCTTCATCTTTCTAATGATGGGTAAATACCACACAATATCTACTTGCATAGCACGTGATTGCTATAATAAATTACATTATAATTCATAATGTAAATGAATTAAATTAATTTATATATCAAGCTAATTAAAGAAACGGAATTAAAAAACTAATTACATGACTTAGAATTAAATGTAGTTTATAAAATAATTAATTGTGCAAATATAATCTAAAAATATAGTGCCTCAATAATAAATATATTATTATTTCTATGTTTTTTACAAACTCTTTAAAATGATAATAACTATGTAAACTGTACAGTATAATCATGCAACATATTAAAAATTAATATAACATTTTTCAATTTTTTTATAATATAAAACATATTATTATCGACTTACATGAAAAGTCAATTACTAAATTCCACTGATATATGTATTATTTCCAACATTGTATTTTATTTTAAATTTAACTATTTAAAAATGTTGATTTAAAAATAATACTGATTATATTAATTATTTTTTGTTGAATACAACTGAACATTGATAGGTCTGCATTTAGTTCATAATTATTTCCTGTCCATTGTGGATACACTGACTTAATTAAGAGCAAAATCTCTTTTATATTCCTAGAAATCAACATGGCGTCTTTTGTTTTTTTATAACTGCAAACGTAGACTTTTTTAATCATAGTTTATAAAAAATTGTTATTTATAACAGTTTAAAAGTGATTTTAATTTGATCACTAAGTGATGCACATGTGTGAAATTATTTTTGGATTCGTATAAGCTTTAGAAAAAAAAAGAAGAATAGAAAAAAAATCAGCTCATCAGAAAGAAAGTTAGTACACAATTTAAAATTACCTTCTATTTTTTCACTATAATCCTTTAAATTATGACTTTTAAATGATAACAAACAAAAAGTAGATTTAGAAATAACACACATTATGGTAATGCAAAAAAAAATGAAATTCATCACTACTAATTAGCATTAGAATTGTTTCTAATTATTAAGTTACCTATTAATAATAATGAATTAATAAACTATTCATTACAAATAAAATTAATCAAAACAAATATAATGTATGTAAGAAATCTAAGGAATTACTACATAAAAATGTTCTGACAGTTTAAACAATGTTTAATACTAATTACTTTATTTATCGTTTATTAAATAAAAAGCAGTAATGAGTTTAATAATTATTTGATAACTATTTACAAGATATAATCAATTAAATTTAAGCTGAATTAGAAAAAAAGCTTTAAGCTAGATTATTCAAATTAGATTAAAACAGAAAATAGCTAATGGCTAATTAATAGTTTCTTAATGTTTGCATTGAATCATTGATTAAAAAAAATTATATTTATATATTGATACTGATTTTTTTAAGAGTTAACATTATTTTAGAACTTTATATAGAAAGTTGTAAATATTATAAATGTTAAAATTTAATTAAAACTGAACCATTAGACATATTATAGCATATGCTTACTAATATTTGTGATATTTCTTTCTTTAAATGTAATTATTAATGTTACTATTTTCCTTTCTTTTTCTAATATTAAAATATTATATTTGAATTGCTTCTATGGTTATTAATATACTTTGTCGATACTTTTATCAATATTTAGTTATTAATATATATCTATATACCTATATAGAAAACGAATTAATGATATGGTATTTTAAATAATTAAATAATTACTTAATAATAAAATTAAGTAATGAAATGGAGGTATATGAAATTATTTTTTGTGAAAATAACTTTTTTAGGTCGTACCAAAGTGTAAAACCCCTGTTTTTAGAAATCATTTTTTTCTTCTTTGACTAAACGGCTCATTAAAAAAAAACAATGTAATATTTTCCAAAAAAATTATATGAGTTGTAAGAAGTATAAAATACTTTTATGTAAAAAATCAACGCCAATCAAACATTAATTTCCTATGCTTCCCATAGTATTACGGATTTGTCTAACAAAATGCTTTAATCAATGTATATATCGCACCTTGAAAAAAATTTAATATTAGATGTAGACTTTCTTGTGTTATGAACCTTATTAACTTGGAATTAAGAGAAATGGAATTCTTAATTTTATATTACCAAAGAGATACTAATTTCAAGTCTGATTCTAAGGTGATTCGATGACACCGACATTTTTTCTTAAGTGTTCCTGAAATTTTTTTTTTCTGGCTATAGGAACAAAACCCATTTCTAATGTAAGATAGTTTGAAAAACGAAATAGTCACTTTAACAAAAGTGTTATTACTGATGTGGTAATGCAGATGATATTATATGCATCAATTGTGTGACATACAGAAAAAGCGCATATATTGATAACAGACTCAATCACTATCTGCTACCTCCAGGAATGAAAGACCAATAAATATTTCCCATTTAGATATTTATATTATGCCTAAATGAGACATTATATACCCAAGAAGATAATATTATATTTACTTATAGTAAAGTTATTTACAGATAAGTATTTACAGGATATGCCACTCCAGATTTTTTACATGAGTATTTAATATTTTCCTTTTAACTTTTACTATGTTCAATGTTTGCAAAAAAAACCTAGAACTAGCTTGAGTTACTAATTTACTTTCCAAAATAGCTCTTTATTTTTTTTTTGTTTTCTTTACACCAGGTTAAAGTAAATTCTAAATGTTCAAATTGCTTATACAATAATACACTAATAAGATCAGTTTTAAAAGAGGACTCGTTTACTGGGGAGAAGGGAAATTCATCTATTATTAATTTCATTAATCAAGCAGAATTATATTCTGTTCGAATAAACAGAAGTTATTCTTTTAATAGTTTCTTATTAAAAAGAAACGAAGCATTAATTTAAAAAGTTGCATAGTTGTTAAATTTATATTATTAATACGGGAATTTCAACAGTGATAAAACATCTCCATGCCACTTTTGAATAGCCACTAAATGCCAATGCAACTATTCACATTCACCAAAGTAATAATTGCTAAATTTCTTAACAGCCATGAAGATGCAAATACATTTTACATCATGGAGATAAATCCCATATGATTTCGCATCCTCTAACACAGTCTCTCTCTTTCCTACTCGGTCACTCTCGCTATTCTAATAAGTTTTTCTTTATTCACTTATAGTAATACTATGTCTACTCGGCATTTCTCAGTAAACTCAGTAATTCACCTTCTCAAAACTCAATCCTTCCCACAGCAACCTTACCAAACCCTTTCTTCGAACATTTCTTATCTTTCTCTCTCTCACTCCTCTCAGTTTCTCTATCTTCTTGATCAGGTCTCTGTCACTCTCCAATCAATCTCCCCTTCACCTTCCTCACTCTATCTCTCACTCACCACTCAACATAACCTTCAACTGCAACCTTACCAAACCCTCTCTTCCATCTTTTCTTGTCTTTCTCTCTCTCACTTCTCTCAGTTTCTCTATCTTCTTGATCAGGTCTCTGTCATCTCCAATCAATCTCCCCTTCACCTTCCTCCTCAACATAACCTTCAACTGCAACCTTACCAAACCCTCTCTTCCATTTTTTCTTGTCTTTCTCTCTCTCACTCCTCTCAGTTTCTCTATCTTCTTGATCAGGTCTCTGTCACTTTCCAATCAATCTCCCCTTCACCTTCCTCACTCTATCTCTCACTCACCACTCAACATAACCTTCAACTGCAACCTTACCAAACCCTCTCTTCCATTTTTTCTTGTCTTTCTCTCTCTCACTCCTCTCAGTTTCTCTATCTTCTTGATCAGGTCTCTGTCACTCTCCAATCAATCTCCCCTTCACCTTCCTCCTCAACATAACCTTCAACTGCAACCTTACCAAACCCTCTCTTCCATCTTTTCTTGTCTTTCTCTCTCTCACTTCTCTCAGTTTCTCTATCTTCTTGATCAGGTCTCTGTCATCTCCAATCAATCTCCCCTTCACCTTCCTCCTCAACATAACCTTCAACTGCAACTTTACCAAACCCTCTCTTCCATCTTTTCTTGTCTTTCTCTCTCTCACTTCTCTCAGTTTCTCTATCTTCTTGATCAGGTCTCTGTCATCTCCAATCAATCTCCCCTTCACCTTCCTCACTCTATCTCTCACTCACCACTCAACATAACCTTCAACTGCAACCTTACCAAACCCTCTCTTCCATCTTTTCTTGTCTTTCTCTCTCTCACTTCTCTCAGTTTCTCTATCTTCTTGATCAGGTCTCTGTCATCTCCAATCAATCTCCCCTTCACCTTCCTCCTCAACATAACCTTCAACTGCAACCTTACCAAACCCTCTCTTCCATCTTTTCTTGTCTTTCTCTCTCTCACTCCTCTCAGTTTCTCTATCTTCTTGATCAGGTCTCTGTCACTTTCCAATCAATCTCCCCTTCACCTTCCTCACTCTATCTCTCACTCACCACTCAACATAACCTTCAACTGCAACCTTACCAAACCCTCTCTTCCATTTTTTCTTGTCTTTCTCTCTCTCACTCCTCTCAGTTTCTCTATCTTCTTGATCAGGTCTCTGTCACTCTCCAATCAATCTCCCCTTCACCTTCCTCACTCTATCTCTCACTCACCACTCAACATAACCTTCAACTGCAACCTTACCAAACCCTCTCTTCCATTTTTTCTTGTCTTTCTCTCTCTCACTCCTCTCAGTTTCTCTATCTTCTTGATCAGGTCTCTGTCACTCTCCAATCAATCTCCCCTTCACCTTCCTCACTCTATCTCTCACTCACCACTCAACATAACCTTCAACTGCAACCTTACCAAACCCTCTCTTCCATTTTTTCTTGTCTTTCCCTCTCTCACTCCTCTCAGTTTCTCTATCTTCTTGATCAGGTCCTGTCACTCTCCAATCAATCTCTCCCTCACCTTCCTCATTCTAAATCCCTCTATCAACCAGTTCTTCTCTTTCATCTCACCTTCGTCTCTCTCAAGTTATTCACTCTTTCTCTTCCAATTTCTCTGTTTTGTCGCACTTACAAGAGACATGTGATTTGAATGAGCATATAATGGTAAGATACAAGATATTGAAAACAATGGCAACACTGTCTCCGGTGCACACAAACCCAGTCTGACCTAACCCTAGCTTCCATTCTATTTTGAACTGCTACTTCATATAGAAAAGTGGAACATTGCATTGAATTTCTGTTTCCATTCCACCCATTTGATATAGAATTTAAAATAACAATTGAAACTCAATTGAAGTTAAATAATGTAGTTAAATTGAAATCTTAACTCAAAACCAAATTTCTGCGTCATTATTATTTATTGTTATTTCTATTTATATATTTTTTTTTCTTCTTGTAATACAATGTTTTTGTTATAGTGCTAGGTAGGGAAGTTGGTTGTACACATTTCAATATATTTAAATAACGGCAAATTTATTTAACCTTTCTTTTTTTATTAAACTATACATTAAAATATTTCTATAAAAACAAGTGGGATTCATTTAATTTTTGATATTTTACAAACCGTTAAAATGAAGGATTCTAAAGTGCATTTCAGAAAATAACTGGTATATTTTATTGTAAGATGCAACAGAGAGGCATCTGAGACCACGCCTTCCTTAACATGTTCGCCATAAGACAACAACATAAATAAAAATAACAGCCACTACATAAAAAGTAATATTTGTCTTTTTCTTAGTACTACAAACGACAATTTTCAATGATTACAATAAATTTGATAATTTTTCTCATAAGCATAGAAATATATTTTGCAGTTGTAACTGCAGCAGGGTTGACGAGGAAGGGCAATTGTAACTGCACTCACAGTAGACTGTGCATTTCATTAGTACGGCTTTTTTTTTTACTTTTTTGCTCTGCCGTTTAATGTTTAATGCATTCTATAACACAGCTAATGCATTCGCACTTGTGTGACCAATATATTTAATCTTACTTATTTCATATACTAAAACACTGGAAAGCCACTAGGCAAGTTAAAGAGGCACATCCTCATTTTAATTAGTGAGGGTAACTTAGTTCTTGGTCTGGGTCGAATTTTTTTTATTGAGATAAAGTCAAAAGAACAGTCTGTTATTGTATTATGATCTGACAATAATAGAGGAAAAAATAACTAAATATGTTCTAATTTTGGAATTGTGATGAGGGTTAAGAATAGGTTGCAGAACGAATTAGTTTTATTTTGAGCCATTATAAAGTTTATATTATGTTATATAGAAAGATCTATACTTAATATATGTGGAAGTAGGGGCCAGGTTAGCTCAGTAGTTCTCGCCTCTGAACTGGCAGGTCCGGGGTTCGATCCCCACATGACCCTCGATTTAGTCACGTGGAAGATGAATAAATCTGATTACGCCGTCTCTCGGAGAAGACGTTAAGCTGTTGGTGCGAAGCCTGTACGATATCAGGTATTCGTTAAAGATCCCAACTCGAAATGCACTTGAGTTAGGCAAATTTAGGACTCCTAATGTAGGATAACCGATCAAACAAAAAGCCGGTAAATGGCTGACGTTATCACCCGCTAGGGGATTGGTTTAAACAATGAAAAAAAAAATGGTCGGAGTAAACGTGAGAACTGGCTTTAAGAGATATAAAGGGCAAAGGGGAGTTGTGTGCAGAAGCTGTGAAATGACTGTATTGAGTATGTATATGTAAATATCGTTGCGAGTAAGTTGCTGGAGACAGCTAGCGTCACTGTGTGTGTTGAGGAGGGGCTTAGCAGCAGCCTGGGGGGCGGGGCGGATTTAATAACACTGGGTCGAGCTTACTGACAAAAAGCACTCATGAGCCTTTCCATGATATGGTGACCAACTGACGGCTCTAATTGAAAATAACTCACATTTCTGACAGCCAGAATTGCGGATATTCTTAAAACACCCAACTATAATATTCACGAGTAATTAGTCAAGATGGATATTGCAGTAACTACACTATATACATTCCAAGTCCTGTATGAACAAAAATTACTTGGGTTGAATATAATCAATGATTTTCTTAAAGGTCGCTGTTCTGAAGACAAAAACAAGAGGTTTTCACTTTAGTGCTGCCTTACAGGATGGGAAACGTCTCACTTATCATTTAACACCTGTTGTAGTTATCTGCGCGCCACATATTGCTGGGACATTTTTTCATTGAAGTAGAAATTTCTGCATTGAGAATCCTAAATTTATCCTTACTTTTTTTTTTTTTTTATTTTTAGAAGAGATCATTAAGACTGGTAAAGAACGTTTTACGTCCTGTCTGACGGACAGTGTGCAACAAATGTGGATCTTCCACATTAGAAGTCAAGGGTGATGATCGAGATTTCAATCACAATCCCACTACCTCTTTGAACATGCCTAAAGTTTTCTTTATAAAGCAAAGAGAATAACCAACTTCAGAAGGATACTGCATAAAGTTATGGATGATAAATCTTAAAGCATACAAAGAATCAAATTCAATGATTGACCAAAAAAAAAAAAAAAGATTTCAAACAAGCATTATCGTTCATTTTGAGACTTATTATAGCGCATACAATATGAATATACTTCAATGAAAACACTTAAAGTAACCTACGGTATTGTTGTACTCTGATGTTACAAGAGGCAGAACAACTGAAATGATTTTAAATAAAAAGACCCAACTCTGATGTAATATATGCAAAAGAGTCCCACTTCCTGTCTTATAGCGTAATCACCAGAAAAGAAACCCCCCGCCCACACAATGATACGTTAATTAGATTTCTCCTGTTGGATAGAACAATACCAACTCTATAGCTTATGGTAATAATGACTGAGGACGGGTAATATTACCCCTTTACTATTAAACAAAGAAACACTTTGTACAGAACACCCCTCCTACATTAATAAATACCTTCTGCAATATATCATGATAATATGGTTTCTCATTTTGACTAAAATACAAACTTCATTTAACTACTTTCACATAACACCACAGCAAATAAAATACAACTAATTTATCTCAAATAAACGGTACACAATGAGTACAATTAAGTTCAGATGAAATCCAAAATCAACTTTTCTAATGTATGTGAGTTGGGATATCAGAGTTTATCTTAAATTCGTTTTTAGTTTTACCAGCAAGATTTATTCCACTTACTGCTTGAATTGAAAATTTTTTTTTTAAATGTATAGTATTCTTGAAGCCATGGATTATAGAATTGGCATCTATACACACAGCTAGTATTCTGCAACAAGAAAAACTGAATTTCCAAAACTAAAGAACACAAAATAAGGAAAAGAATAAAAATAACATTTTCAAACAATAATTGAACACTAAAAAAAAAGAAAAACTAAAAAATAAAAAAAAACATGAAATAAAAAACCTATATGATTGAATAAAGAATAGATGATACGATCTCCTTCTAAAAAAAAATATCCGAAGTTTTCGAAAAGTTTAAATATTTCTCAAAATCCATTTCTCAATGCAGCCCTTGTTGAAAGCTTATAAGATACAGTGGAATTAATCTACACCACGCGTAATAAATACTGATGAGTGTTTAGTGTTTGCACATGTGTTTACTTGCTGTGGATATGGTGTGTATATAGATATCAATGAAAACCTAAAATATTAAACTAACATGAAACATGGTTATCTCATTTTCATTTATTATTTACTAGCTGACCCTGCGAATGTCGTTTTACCTTTAGCTAAGCTTAATTTGGTATTTAATTATTAAATAATAGCTAATCTGACAGACGCTGCCTTATCTATAAATATTCAATTCGAATTTGAATAAAAACTAAGATTAAAATCTAAAGTGGCATAAACTTAACTTTACTATAAGTAAACATAATATCAAACTCGTTAACAAAAATATATGTTTGATTGGGGTTAATTTTTACAATTAACAATGCTATTGTTTTAACATATCATCTTAACTTAATAGAATATTTCAATTTTTTTTTAAATGACCCTCTAATAACAATTTTATTTCACTTAAAAACTGTCGAATTCAATGTAAATAAATACAAACAAATCTGACCAATAGGGCAGGGGATTCATTATTTCAAAACAAAATTTCAGTTTTTATAATTTGTTCGGAAGCACCTAGAACCCCAACTCTGATTTTTTTAAAAAAACTACATAACCTTCCCGGGGATGTACCAAATAATTTCCCAAATTTTCACGGCGATTGGATGTATGGTTTTGAATCTATCGAGTACAGACAGACACACATTCATTTTTATATATATATAGATTTATTTACTTTCTTTACTGAATATGCATGTAGTATATAAATGATCAAACCACAATATGAAATGGGAAAACAAGACTAAGATCTTTCAACCGTAACAAGCGGTCTTCGTCAGAGTCAAAATCCCAACTGGAGGGTTGGTTTTGACTCCAGTTGTGTTTTTAACTCTGACGAAGACCACTTGTTACGGTTGAATGATCTTAGTCTGGTTTTCCCATTTCATATTGTGGTTTGATCATTGATTGTTATTTCACGTGTTTATGTGAAATCTCTTTATTGCAGTATATAAGTGAGCATCAGCTTGTTGTTTCTTCACAAAACATGTTAATATTTGGGAAAAAGACACAATCATGCATATTCTAACGTAAGATATAAACGTCTCCAGTTAATGGAGACGTTTATTTTTCTTTGGTTTTCTTTAGTGAGAAATAATTGTCAGTGATGATTGTTCATAGAGTAAGGTTAATAGCATACTACATGTTATTAAAGCATACATCATAAACAAGCTGCCTTCAGAACTAACGGTCCAAAGTATAGCAATGAAGATTAAAAATATGTTTCAATAGAAAGCCAAAATATTATTCATAGTAAAAGTAGTATCTAAAACCAACAAAGAGGGGTATCTCAGAAGGTGTTATTTCATACAGTTTGTTTTTTTTTCTTTTCATATATTACATGCGATAAATAATTCAATTTCATTTTTTGTAAATATAAAGTAAACTAAACTTTGGGGCTGTACAAAGTTAGTATATGTAAAACTTGTGCCTGAAGATATACTAGAAAAGTAAAATTTCAATTCTATTTTAGTAAAGTGAATGTGGTGCGTTACGTAAAAGATCTGGCTCTTGTTGACTCCTTACAAGAGGCATAAAGGTGGTGCGTGAATAATGCATGTCTTTATGAACGAAAACACTGCCGTCCGATCTGTCTTTAAAAGTATTTATGTCTCTATACTCAAGATATATACACTTTAATATTAATGTAATTACATTTATAATAAATATTATTTAAATTTACACCTTCTGTTAACGTCAGTTAAGTGAAACCATCCCTTTTCCTTAACAATACAATAGAGCATGTTTGTTTTGGAAAGGAAGGCGCTACAAAGAAAAGGCCAGATTATCTAAAAATTCGACTTACGCAAGTCATATGCAGTACTGATGAAAAGAACAGGAAAGAAGTCTGTGAGACGGCTACGGCTTTCCTTTAGCCAATTATAGGCGGAATTGCACACACACACACACACACACACACACACACACACACACACACACACACACACACACACACACACACACACACACACACACACACACACACACACAAAATGCAAATCCCAAAACTTATTTTATTAGAATTTGGGTATATCAAAACATGCATTCCCGCTGTAAAGTCAATTTCGACTTTTTACCGAAATGTAATCCATTTATTTCTCTTTATTTCATATATTTAGAAAGTTATCGAACGTAACAATTGAATAGGCTAAAAGGCAGTAGTAGTTATACACTTTATACGTATGTTTATTCATATATAGTTCTATCTGCTAATGTATTGTATGCTTACAGTTATTTCAATGTGGTCTGACATTTACTGTTGTTTCTTAGTGGTTACTGCTTCCAAATCGTGAAAGCTTTATGTTTGATTAATGGCATGAAAAATTGGAACCAGTGACGTTCATTTCCCCTTGAACAAACTGCCGTAGTTCCTGTAAGTGATTCACTAACTCACAACTTGTTGGAACTGCCTTTTCTGTAAATTCGTATGTTTTATACAAATCAATTTTTTTCTAATCAACCAAAAAAAAAGTGGAAATGAAACATATTTAATTTACATTATCTTAATAAAAAGTTTGAACTAAATATAATTAATGAAATAATAAGGTGAGACTTAGTTAAGTTCTAAATAGCGAGTGCTGATGGTGACACACAATCTTAATACTTTACCAGGCCGACCTATGAGTCCTCAGACAACAGTCACACTAATGTTTCTAAATAACACTGTATTCCAATATTATAGAATAGTTTATACTTAACAAATTATCTGCTATATTATTTTGTAAAAAGAAACTGTATTACACCGGAAAATGCTCTAAAAAAATATATATTTGAAGCGTACTGTTGGCATTTATTGTGTCACATTTTTTTTTATTACCAGTTATTCAACGTGTTATAGTTGAACGAAATACGTAAAATTTGAAAGGACTGTAAATTATGACTATAAGAAGAAGTATGCGTCTTATAATAGAGAAAGTTCATACATATATATGTAAAATGGACCCAAACATTCATAATATGATATACTAGGATATTATAAAGGAATCAAAAAGAATGGATGGTAACTTCAAAGGCGTATTACAACAAAAAATATTTTACAATACTCAATTAGTTATGGAATAAATATCCTGATTTAAATAACTACAGTCAACTATGTTTTTCACTGGACAATATAAAGTAGGCATTACTGATTGGAAATCTATGATATGAAATACTTAGATATAATAACTCAAACCCTTATAATTCGTCTATGTAAAATACAATATGTACTACCTACAGCTATCATAGCTTTTGCTCGATGTCTGCTCATAATTAAACGTTTCGAAAATTTATATTTTCATTATCCGGGCTGCACAAAACTTGCTAAAAGATATAACAAACAACCGATTCTGAAGCTCTTTTTTTTATGGCTGATAATGAAAACATAAATTACTCAAACATTGAGTTAAGTCTTTGAATTTTTAGAGAAACAATAATTTTACTACTCTTAAATACGTGTTGAAACTAAAAATAAATAATTATTTTTATGAATATAATTTTTGAGAAGTAGACTTCTTTTGTTAAAATAAAATCAAGTTCAATGGTTCGCAAGCTAAAGAAACTTATCTGTTGCCAGGCCTAGTGACTGTATAGTTTTTTATTATTATAACATATCTATTGTATTGCAGTGCCTACTAGCAGTGTAATGTTTACTCCATAGGTTCACACTAGATTACTTGGTTATACTTGGGTGGGCGACACATGCTGCTGGTGTGTTCTAAGCAATGTGATTTGCTTCCTATAATTATCACAAACTTACATGCATTAAGCCAAATATGTGCCTTTCATTTCAGAATATACACGTTTACTTAGCATTATTTATCAAATACGGCGAACTGCCTGTAAGTGTGTGGTAATAAAAAGCAGAGTGGCACATTGACGATAAGTGGTCGACTCTTAAGAGAGAAGTCGATGAGTTTTCTAAATGAGGATTGACACTTTGGATTCTGATTAATGGCATCAGATGGAGACGGGACTGTGGAGCGAAGCCTTGGCCCAGCATTATGTGCTAATCAGCCATCCAGTTGGCTATCAAACCTCCTATTCTAGTCACGCCAAACACGCTTTCAATTATCTACTTAAACACACTCGGCTTGTTTAAAATAGCCCAACAATACCTATGCTTTCATTTTTAACCAACATATTTTTTTTATTGTGGAGGTTTCTTTTAAAAAAATACATTAATTTTGTTACTTGAAGATAAACAAAAAATCGTCGAAGATATTTTATATACGTTGCAACTAAGCGGAATACCCACTGGCAGGTTCTTATGATCGCAATTAGAATTCATGGCAAATACTTAACTAAAACTATTATTAAACAAAACTAAACACAAACATCGAAACCAAAACAAATTTTAATTTCATCTCATCGCGCCACAGCATGGTTAAGTTCCACGCATTTTTTGTTGTGAAACGTATTATTGAAACTTCCCAGTTTTAGTGTTGTCGCTGTACAACAGGTATGGAAGGGATTAACCCCATCGAAAGTCTGTGTTTTGGGAATGATAGACTAATTCGGAGTTGCGGAACAATTTTATATTTCATTTTGAACCATTTTTACTTGATATCATGATTCCCATGGTGTCTCTCAGTATTTAAAATGAGTTTGTGCTACAGTATTTTCAAAAATGTTTGTTAACTTTATTGGGAACTTATCTTTATTTCAGACAACCAAGATATCTTTTACAAAAGATTAAACGAAAGTATAAAAAAGAAATGAAAAGATTTGGAAGAGCTTGAAAAATAGAGTTTTCAATAATTGTTTTATGAAAGAAAACAGTATTTACGCAAAACTCCTGTAATTGTAATATAAGTTATGATCATTTCTACTTCGTAGAGATTAAACATCTCACTGACTGATGTTACTTAATTAGTCCATTGTTTTTATTGTTACTATTCAAACTAAACAAGACCAAACAACCTTGCAAAGTCCTTACATTTGAATCAATATTTATTAAACGTATTAATATTGTGAAACTCAACGTCATTGATATTAAGGTCAAGCAAAATTATTTCAAGGATAAAAAAAAATTGTATACCTATAAATAAAGAAGAACTTAATAAATAAATACGCGCTATTAAAGGTGGTATTAATTTAAATATTATTATTAAAATTATTTGTAATACCTTGGTTAGAAAACTTACCCGCAGAAAAAATATTTGTTTACTGAATTCAGTTTCTAGCATAAGAGTAAAATTTAATAAAATCTTTAAACAAATCGCTTTATAATTAAGATAGCATTTATATAACAAAGAATATCTGTCTAAATTTTCTTATCAAATTATGTTCCTAAATATTGAAATAGGGAACATAAGGCATTTATCATTTATGGAATTCTTTGCAGAAGGCTGGGGTGAACATTTTTGTGATTTTCATATCTGATACTCTCATTGAATTAACATTCTTTTGTATAAATTAAGTCGATTTGGGATTTTTCTGGAAGCAAGCGACAACAGACTAGTATATTTTTTTTATGTTTTAAAATAGTTTTAATATTCAACCGATAACAAAAAAAAAAAGAATTAAAAGTGGTTTAAAATAGAAGCTGTCCTTAAATCTAGACTAGGTGGTTTTAAATTTGACGGGAGAGGAAGCAGGCTTTGGAGCAGGGTGTTTGGATAGATAAGAGCGATAGAGGTGTTCAAATAGAGCCTCTTATCTCCCATCTCCCTCTCTGTCTATTATTAACAGATCACCTCTCCCTTGTACCATGTGCTTCTCTTCCTCTAAATAATTGAATTTTATTAAAAAAAAAAACTAGCGGCAATGATATAGTGCTTTAGATAGCAGTTCAATAGTAAGACATCACAGCGAACTGCTACCTAAGAAGATATATATTCTTATCAAGATACATTCCTATAATAACCCAATCTTATAAGTAAACTGCAAAATAATTTAATAAGTTACTACATAGTTAGATATATTACAATTCCTATGAAAATGTTTTAACGGGTTCAAATCTAACAGCATTTAAATTGAGTCTGTACTATTGTAGAGCCAGTACGGTACACTATTTATTGTTAAGAATAAAAAATCCAACTCTGAGAACTTTGATTGATTGGAAAAGAATACTTCGGCTTTAATTTTATCAAAATATTTTCTAAAAGGTATTCAAAATGGGATTATAGTTACTTTTTTTTATAAATACAGTGAGTGAATGTTTAAAAATCATTCAAGTTTTTTCATGTAAATGTTTTATGTAGAGGGCCCGTTTTGCGAGTGTGTTCGACTTTATACACATAGAATATTCTTCAGGAAATATATAAAAGACAAATGATGCATAGAGATCTTAGGAATTCGTAGTATAAAGATATACATAAATGGTATAAAAAATGAATAATTTTATGCGAACTGTTGTAGTCAATGGAAACGACTGAACATTGGAAAGAGTATGAAAGAGTTTTTAGTATAGAATGTACTTATCCAAAAAAAAAGTGTCTGATATATTTCTTGATCATAAAGACAATATTCAATAGAAATTTGAAGGTTTCTAGAATCAACTAAGGAACAGTTACAGTTGGTATCGGTTTGACATAAAATACGTTAATGCCTTTTCACATGGTTCAGTATTATCTATTCATCAACACTCAAAAAATTGATGATTTTATCGATATCAAATCTTGTGAATCTGTCAAAACTTGAAATACATTTTTTTCACTACAAATATACTTATCATGCGATGAAGTAATACGAAACATACATCTCAAAGGTTCTAAATTCCTTATAAGGCAGAAATCACAAACAAGTTAATACATTTCTCAAATTACTTATTTACAAGTGTAACATTTCTTTAAATTTTCAAAATTCATCAGTATTTATTTATAGTGGTTAAATGGATAAATTGAAGACTCCACACATAAAAAAGAAGCTTTTCTTTTATTTTTTTATACTTGAAAAATTTTTTAAAAAAACTTCTTTTTTATGTGTGGAGACGTTGATTTATGCATTTACCCAGTATGAGTAAATACTATAGAATTACGGATTGCACAGCTAAAGAGTATTTGTTTATTTGTGTAATAAAAAAGAATTTATTAAGTAGAAGGGAACTCAAATAAACACTGCTTACATAGATGCAGTTAATATACACGAGTTGACATACTTTCCAGGAATCATGATATAAATCAAATTTATTTATTCATATAGTCAAATGATAGTAATTTCGAGACATTCCCGATAATTTACATTACTATTCTGCTTACAATTTACAAATAATTTATCGAGAATATAACTGAATGCTAAAACATGAAGCAGAAATGATCTTTAATGTTTTCAGATTACCCATTTTGATGGGTAATCGCATTTTGAACATACGCACTCAGATGATTTTAATTTGAGTACTGTTATTATATGTTTATAATGTGGTTCTCACTTGTTATTTGGGACCTATTTAAACGACGGTGGAGCCACATTTCACATTAAATTGACAAAGGTGTTTAATTTAAATCCGCTGTGTACATTTGACGTACTCTGATGGTAAAACAAAAAGTGAAATTTGGTAGAATTTTTGCCACACTCATAGAAAGTGACGTTTAGTTCCTGCAATATATTAAATTCTAGACTTATTTGTGTATTGTTTTTACTGGGCTTTACATTTGATAAGTTTGCTCGTTTAGAGTAGTATAAATAGCGCATTAATTGCCTATTTTGCTTGGTTTAGTCATCAGAGAATTTATTGTAGTAAGGTGAAGTTCACCTTTTAGAAAAGACTATTGAATTATAATGTCAGGGTTTACTGAGTGGAAAGGGTGAGAGAGGGAATGGGGGAGAAATGGCAGTTTATAACAAAAGGTTGGCTTGATTGTGCGACGAAAGCAACCCCATGGGGGAGGAGCATCTCTGCCATCAGTGGGTGACAAATGAAGTGGCCTAATCCAAGCAAACGAGGCGCTTGCCGCGCCCGAGAGCGAGTCCTTAATCAAAGCAATTAATCAATAGCAAACCGGCAAAGAATGCAATCTTTCTAAAGTAAGGCTCTTCTAAACGCCGGCAGGAAAACCAAAGTAGTGTTTCCCAACCAATCTTACGTCCCACTTGAAACGCATTTAGTACATCAAGAAACCACAATCGACTTATATGTCATTCCTTTCCCTTCAACTCTTGAACTAAGATAGACAATATATGATCTTAGAATTGTTAGTAATGTTTGTAAAAGTGTTTGATAGTAAAGAGAAAGGATATTTGTTTCCAAAATTACTACTAATTGTTATTTAGTTAGATCAGAAGGTTATGTACATTATACAAAAACCTTTTCCAGAACCATAGACCTTTAGAGCACTCTATTCTAGTAATGGTGGCCTAAAAATTTATAAGGATTAGTAAAGAAGTGTGAGTATTGTTATTAGTATTGGTTATTATTCCAACTGGGAATTAGTAGTGAGAGCTCTACAAATGAATTTATTCGTTTTGAGAATTTATATTAATTTCTGAGAAAGTGTACACTTATAATTATTTATCATATATAATTCGATAAAATTATATCTTCATAATATATTGGATATTTTATCTCATTGGATACAGGAAAGGGTTTGTTAAACACGAAATTTGTTTTACTTAAAGTTTGATCCGAATACCACAAGATACAAATCATTTCTTATGCAAAATTTTGGTATACAATAAGTAGAAATTTAACTATTTATCAACATTTAAGAGAGAAACTATTTCTTACGCAAGTACATCAATAAGGTTATGACAAAAAGATTATGCTGAGTTCTAGAGGAGGGAAACAAGAGAATATTGCTCCTCTTAAACTCCTGTTTTAAGCTGTATTAAAAAGAGAGTATCAAAGCAGAAATTTCAAAACTACATTTGATATAATGTATAAGTTTTGGCAGACAATCATCAGATAATTCTGATGCTTGTATGCCAAGCAACCCGAGGAGATAATGTACTATTATAGATATTGAACAACAACTGATTTTAAGGTCGACGAATTTATTTTAGTCGATTGTTTTCATTGTCTGTTGACTTGAAGATTATAATGCATATTTCTTAACACCTCATATTGGGGAAAGTATTATATCTCTACACAAAAAAGTTTATTATAAGAAACTAACAACTCGTTTCGAACACTTGATGTTCTTCTTCAGGTTGCATATAGAAAATATATGCATATATGAGCTTTAGGAACATCTAGGCAAATTAATTAAAATTGAATACAATATCTGACTGTTGAATATCTGACACTATTGAGTGATAACACGGGAATAGTATTAAAATAGCTTAATACTATTTTACCCCAATATGAGTAAGTCCACACTATAACAGATTGGCACAATTAATGAATTCTTAACACCTGTTTATATTCAAATAAAATTTCCAGATTACCGCTCTCATTTGATACGAACAGAAAAGAAAAGTATTTGAACTATGAAAAGTAGTTTTTATATTTCTTTGAAATCTGTGAATTAATTGTTTTCGACATAAGTATTAGTACTTGATTAGACGATTTCGTTGAGATATTTATGATAGGCTGATTATGTTTAGCTTGGGGGGTGGGGGGCAGTCAGCATATGAGGCAGAGAGGCTGTTATGATTGCCTGCCAATCACTTGAAGGGTGCAAAAGAAGCATCGCGTGCCGGAGTCGGTCACAGATGGTATCTTGAGCCACTCTCCTCACGCGCTTAATGCAATCAGGGTGTGTCCAGCTCTCCAACACTTTCTCTTCACCCTTAGATAACACTTTGTTGGAGTATATATATATATATATATATATATATATCAGTTGAGTTTTTGACTTTGACGAAGACCGCTTGTTACGGTTGAAAGATCTTAGTCTTGTTTCCCCATTTCTTTTTGTGGTTTGATCATTGATTGTTATTTCACGTGGTTATGTGAAATCTTTTTATATATATACTTTTATATATACTTTTATAGTTTTAATGAAAAGACGAGGAAGGAATTCCGGAAACTGGAGAAATTGTGTAAGAAACAGATACAAGCCAAATATGGGGCGTTATTTAACAATATATATAAGTAATATAATTCGGGGTTTTTCGGTCTTTTAGTTTCAAAAAACAAACTTTTAAATGCCAAACGTTTCGGTTTTATTTGAACCTTCCTCATTGACCGAAGTAATTGGAAGTAATTTCTGACAGGTTGCATATTATTTAACATTCAGATTCACTCTTCGGCCAATGAGGAAGGTTTTAAATAAAACCAAAACGTTTGGCATTTGATGTTTGTTTTTTTGAAACTAAAAGACCGAAAAACGCGATATATATATATATATATTCTAGAATTTAAAAAGAACACATAGAAAGGAAATCACTGAACTCACTACTATATTTCGATGTCCTCGTCTTCAGGAAAAGAAGTGAATCGCTCCAAAGGCTGATAACGACTGACTTGGCGTTCAAACTGAAGCACTCAAACAGTGTAGCCAACTTTCGGAGGAAAGGTAGACAGGAAAGATAAAGAGATAAAAGCCAAATAAAAATTAAAAAATGAAAACATTTAACCAAAATAAAATTAAAAGCTGATAACAACTTTAACAAAAAAAACAAAAAAACCAACGATTGAGGTTAAGCCCAGGAGCCGATCTACCGCCCAGAAGACTAATAAGTGCTTCTTCTGAAGCTCTCAGAGTGATATATATATATAGCCCAGGAGGGCTAAATAGTTTGATCGTATATAACTATAGATTCAGTAAAAAAATCTACAATCAAAAAGCAATAATTGGCTTCAAAACTATTCCAAATGAAAAAAAAGAAAAGACAATCTGACAGAGAGAGTTAAAGCAGAAGAAATGCTCAGCACGAAGTGGACGCTTTCAGGGGAGTGATCTGTGGTGCCTATGAACGAATTGATTGAAGTAAAACAGATTACCACTAAACAATTGAACTAAGTATAAAATCACCATTCAACCAGAGCAAGGAATTCCTTGATTTGTTTTGTAGTATTGTGTTATCAGATTATCGTAACCTTATGTAAATAGTAAATAATTGTTTATAAGAGAATCAAAAGTGTTTGTAGATTTGTGTTATTGATAACTACAGTACATATTGACGGCTACACTCCTTATTGATAGTATACTCAGACATGTTTAGTAACAGTGAACATAAAGCTGGGATAACATCTGTAGTACTCAATCGTTGATACTGACCGTGCTCAAAATTCATAACCTTGACTAGATTGGTTATCTGTAGTCGCGTAAAATGGGAACAGGCGACAAATGGTAATAATAAGAACATAAGACTCCCACTTGTCATTCCTCTAGGGATTCCGCTTAGTCACGAGTTGACGTAGAGGCTTAGTGCGGAGACAGCAGACACCTTGTGAATGGCTATGAGTTACAAAGGAAAGTGCATGGAGATAATGTAATTCAGCCAGCGTGTCAATGCTCAAAGGATGTTGAAACACTACCCCAAACATAAAACTGATGAAATTAGCGTCGCTACCCAATATCCTTCGACCTATCCAAACCTCACTTCGGGGTCATGTAATAAGCTCAGCTTTGAAAGGATTCCAAGCTTTCATGTCAATATTTATAATCACTTATATATAGGATTAAGTTGTTAAAAAGACATACAACTACACAATTTTAAAAAAAATATGTAATAAGTAGTGAATAAGTATATTGCATTTAATTAAATGTATATTTTAAGCGTGAGAGTGTTTAAGTAAAAACGATATATTTTATTTAAGTATATAAACATTTATTGGAGAAACTGTTTTTATTTTGCTTACATTTCTATCTGTATGTACATACTAGTGCTTCACCAGTAATGCATCCCATAGATTGTCTTCTTATCAGTACGTAAGGGCTCAAATTCTGAAACTTATACGCAGAGGAAGTCATGGCAAAGTATTCTCACCACTCTATGAACCTGGATGGAGTCTTTATTTAGCTCCTAGGTGACTCGTCTATATCAAATTTTATTTAAAACAGATAGTATTATTTATCATTTTTTATTATTTCTCAAATTTTGTTCAAATGTGTTAATTTTCGTTTGAATGTTGTTGTTTGATTTGGTTAAATTGAGGTCACACTGTATGGTCAAATGAAAAGTAATCATAAACAATCAAATGAAAAGAGTTTTATTAAGAAAATGAAAAGCAATAATTAGCGGCAAAGAGTGAGAGTGAGAGTGAGATGACAAAAGTTGAGTTTCAATCATCAAACAATACAATACGCCAATGCTTACCATTGCTTACACTGATAAGTATCAGTATCATTGATAATTATTAGTATCAGTATCATGTCAGTATCAACATCATTAACGTCAATATCAATATCATTGATAATTATCAGTATCAGTATCATGTCAGTATCTATATCACTGAACATGTCAGTAACATTGGTTATCAATGGTAACATGAAAGAATATTTAAGCTTAAGGAGGTTGGAAACAAATATGTTGATAATCAGTCTAAAATATTTGCCTTTGAATAATTACTCAAATTTTTGTAAACTTTTAATTGCAAACATTGCAAAGCTAGAAATTATGTCTAATTATCTTATTACAAAAGATAAACTGACACAATAATACATTTTCAAAAACAATATTACATTTTTGCATGAAACAAAGACTGTTTTTAAAAATGAAATATTTTAGAAAGATTAATTTGAGATTGACTGGTTATTTTGAATGATTTGCAAGAGATGTGTGAGCTGGAAGTTTGAGGTGTCTTGGTTAGTCGAGGGGAAATAAGGAAGGTCGACAGAGCACAAGGAGGGAACACAAAAGTGAACATCTGCTCTTTCACCATACCAATGTAATGAGGCGGAATATTGAACTCAAAAATAAACCAGGAAACTAAAGCAATAAATCGTTTTACAAACCAGTTACCTTGTATGGACTTCTCGGTTAGAACTAGGCTTATAAGAAAAAAAAAAATCATCTCCACTACTAAAGAAATATAAACTCATTGTTGAAAAGGCTTAAAACAGTAGACTAAAATGCAACATGCTTGAGACATTTAATTACAAATGTTAAACTAAAGAATTAAAATAGAATTTGTATAATTCGCAGAGTCGAGTGAATTATCTCAAGAAGGCAAATTATTTAATCAGTACACATTTACAATTAATATCCTGTCCCTAAAGAAGGCAAAACTGAGAATTAATTAATCAATTCAAAGTAATCATGGATAATATTTAATTGACTTATTGATAAGTAATATAACTCATTTTATAATATAATTTTACCGGGTATGGCAACAATGTTTTCAGTAATTTTATGGCTGAATAATACCATCTCAACAATCTATAAACAAATTGTTAAAACAGATCTCTACCGTTCTTTTTATATATATATCCTTCAGTACATATATATTTGAAAGGTGGAATCCTCACAAATCTTTACTTCAATCCTAGTGCATATTATCAAGGAGCTATTAAAAGGATTATTCAAAGAATTAATACAATTTCAACTAAACGGAATGATTTCTGTCCAATTATTTATTAAAAGTGGTCACAATAGTATAAAATTCGATGTTATCTTAAAGAATTGTATGGAAGAAAGGAAAAACAAATATAAAAGCACGTTCACCAGAAACCTGGTACAACAGTTAATCTGTTACAAACATCACTATTCTGACAATGCAGATCTCAAGAAAGAATATCGGGGAAAATTATCGAAAGCAGCGTTATAAATACTAGCAGAGCAACAAAGTTACAAATACAGAACAGATTAAGCAACACCCTAAATTAACAAAAAACAAACTTTATATATCAATTCCAACGTACCAATGAAAGTATGATATGTAAAAATGACAATTTGAGATAAACACATGCAGGTTCAACTACACCATCATGTGCATACAAAGTCCAATCAACCAATGTGAAAAAAGTAACAAATGTTGCTCTAAATACTACAATTATTTCAAGAGAACTCGACCAAAGAAGGCCACGTCTATAGGAAGCCGTATACATTCTTGATAAGCAATCAAAAATCAACAACCAATAACAGGACTTTAATAGCATCTTGAAATTATACAGGAGTTCATATTATCGCAGGATACGTAGGATACACGACTCTGACGATGAAATCCTCCAAATTAGTCAACTCTAGCATCTCAACCTCCAAACCTTGTCTTACCTTCCAAACTATCTTCTACAAAATCACTTTCCGCTTTATTATATCTTAGAACACCTCTTTTTCTGTTAATTTTGTAGTAATTATTAAACATTTTGAATCCACCTAATGTTGGTGTATGACATTGAAACATGTCGCCGATGAAAATAAATATAAAAAAAAAACTATTATTAAGTATAATAGTAAAACTAAATTAACTATTATTATAATCATTAAGATTATATATAAATTACGTCAAGATCAGAAAAAAGAAGTCTAGAAAAAGAAACTAAAAAAGGTAAAAAGGCTTACTAAAATAAAAAAGAAAAAATAGAACATGTTTAAAGGGAGAAATTATATATATATATATATCGATAAAAAGATTTCACATAAACACGCGAAATAACAATCAATGATAAAACCACAATAAGAAATGGGAAAACAAGACTAAGATCTTTCAACCGTAACAAGCGGTCTTCGTCAGAGTCAAAAACCCAACTGATATATATATATAACAAGATTTCACATAAACACGTGAAATAACAATCAATGATCAAACCACAAAATGAAAAGGGAAAAAAGACTAAGATCTTTCATCCTTGGAGTAAGAAACTCGTGGAGTTTTGAAAGCGTTTTTGGAAAACGTTATTAGGGATGCTGTGACATACACTGAACATGCCAAAAGGAAAACAGTCACTGCTATGGACGTTGTTTACGCCTTGAAGCGCCAAGGAAGAAACAATTACGGTTTTGGCAGTTAAGCAGTTTCTTTGACTCGGTATACATCTGCTCTGACTCTGACGAAGGCCGGTTGTTACGGTTGAAAGATCTTAGATTTTTTCCTTTTTCATTTTATGGTTTGATCATATATATATATATATATATATATATATATATATATATATATATATACGAATGAAAAGTTGAGAATACTGTGCTAAGACTTAATCTTGTGTGGTTTCTATAATGTTTAAGAATAATTTTTTAATGTTCTTTTTTTAACTTCTTCAGTCTTTGAGTAATGTAACATATGTCAACTCCAATAGAAATGTATTGTATCCAGGGTACTTAAAACGTGTGTTTCCGCTTGAATACCCTCATTATTAATTGTGGTAATCCCTCACTATTAGGAATAGTGGTTTAAAATAACATATATGCGCATATTTATTATGAAAAGAAAACTTAGAAGACAGTATCGAAACTCAGTTCGACATCTTGAGAGGAGATTGGATTCACTTGAGGAGTAATACTACGCTGAAGAATCCATTGAGTGGTTTTGCAATGATATCGAATTATTGACCTTAGCCTAATATTTTCATACATTTATAGAGAGTAAATCAAAGTAAAAAGAAAAACACTGTAGGAGCAGTACTCAAGAGGACTTTAAAAGGACTTTTCAAATAGGCAACGAAAAAGATAAAGAAGTAGTGATGAATAGGGTCTTTATTAACCCTTTTAATTTGGCAAGTAAGGAATCAAGCAACTGTTTGGATTCGCAAGTTAGCGATGACACCCGGACGACAGATAGAGGAGGTGTTCACACATACATAGATTTATGTGTGTACGAGTATATGTGACTTTGCCCACCCTCTGCGAGTCACTTTAGCACAGATCATAGTGGGTCATGTATCACATCTCTCATTCCGTTATGTCACCTATGTAGTCCACAAACAGGATGTCGACTCCCACTGGACAATTTTCTCCTTACAAACTTCTATGAACGCTTTCTAAGTTAAACAATTGAGCACGTTTATATCTTTCAGTATAAAACAGAACTATTTCACTTTCTATTTACAGTAGGAGTAGCCGCGTTTGCCATTAAACCAGTTTGTTTACCTGATCTGTTTACAAATGCGGTTCTGTTTACGATGCCCGGTTGGCTTATTTATAAAACTGCTGACCATCCCAAAAATCTTTCTCATAATTTTCAACTTACGCCTCAAAACTAAGTTTATCATTATGAAATATTTGCTGTCAAAGGGATTACATTACATTGAAAGTCCGTGGCTTCTAAGGATTCGGAATCGTTAATCAACATTTTTAGGGAGTCGTACTTGGTATCGGAAACGGTAAAAATTTAGGAACCATCTCAACACTAGTTAAAACTATATTGCTGAATATTACAAACATTTTTGGTATAATCCTTAGAACTTCAAATTAATAGTACTACCAATGTGTTTAGTATGGCAAGCTATTTAAATTCAAAAGATTAAGCCTTGAATTAAGAAGGAATATTAATTATTTGTAGCTATAATCTTTGGCATTATTCATTTGTAAAGTAAAGTTAATTGGTGTTGAATTGAAAAGAGATTGGGTTTTAACATGAGCAAAGGCTCAATTAAGTCGAACAGCTGACAGGGATTGGAATGAAGGCAGAATGAATGGAATGAATTATAGGCGGCCGTGAGGAGAAGAAAGACAATAGAGGCGAGGAAATGACCCAGATGGTGGAGTGACATCGACACACATAGGAGCACTCGCTGCATACATCATGGCGTGACTGAACATGTCGCCTTCCCTGGGCTCCACACACCTCTAGCCTACACGTGTCCACTTATCAATGTATCACCTGATACAGCACTTTTAATAATTTAAAAACTTCTGAGTTTTATTGAAACAATGCTCTAAAGTAGCATTTTATTCCTCAGGTAATAAAATATATTATTTAAATAGATATTAAGAGTTAAAGACACACATATATACACATAACAATCCGTGCATATACGTATGTGTGTATGAACATATTTGACACAGTTATATTTTCTTCTGTTCTAAATAGATTAAAATAAAGAAAGTAAACACAGTAATGATATTTATAGACTTAAAGGAAAATTTATATATTATAACAATTCATTATAATAATATAGGACTTTCAAAAATATGAATTTAATATTTCTAAATTAAAAAGTAAATAAATAATCAAAGCTTTGGTAAATTTAGTCATCACTAAAGTGATACTTCATAAGAGATACAGAACAAAATATGTGACACACTGTTGTAACTTATAAAATGGGTTTATAGTACCATACCGGTTTTGTAAATGTGTGTGTGTGTGTGTGTGTGTGTGTGTTTGTGTTTGTAGTCAATTTACAGAGAAGTCAAACTGAAAATAATAGTTTCAATTCTTATCTAATTATAAAAAATATATTTACGATTATTAGAGTTATTTCTTTTTAAGTTGTTGTGACTTTATATGTCTGACGAATATTATATTTTACCTTTCTGACGAATTTTGACAAAAGTATTGAGTGAATAAATATAGATAGAACTGTTGAGTTGTTCGAAACTATTCTTTATAAATTACTACTAGCAAATCATTTTGGATAAAATTATTTTGTGTGAGTTGTAACAAGTTCTTAGTAGAAATGTTTATTTAGATGTAGGTCTATTTAGACTTTACAAGTGTTTGGTGATTAACACAAGGAAGGACAGTGTTGATCATAAAGGAGTCTGAGTGTGTTTGGAGGCAGTCCACTTTAAGCCACTTAATCCCTACTCTCTCAAGCACGATACGAACTCCTTACATATATTCACGTAGACCTAACAGACAGAAATTGCTAAAATGGAATACTCTTCAATAAATAATAGCACCAAAGGAAAACATTAAAGTCATATTTGTTTTTTTCTTCAGTAGACAAAAAAAAAAAAATGAAAAAGGGAAGAAAAATTGTTAAATGAAACATAAGTGTTGCATTGTTAAAAATGATGTTTAAGCTATTCATCAAAAGGGGGAAGTTAAAGTGTGTAAATCAGTTATGGGGAGAGAGAAGGGAGATGCCAAAACGGGAGCCGTGTTGAGAGCCTGCCAAGAGCAGCGACTCTGGAAAACACCCTTCCCAATCTTAGTCCTTGCGAATCTAGTAAATAGTTGAGAGTTGCCATTGAGGGGGATGTAGTGACCACTTTGTGTCACAGGAACCCAGCAAACAATATGCTATTGTTCAGAAATCATTTTATTTTTCTTTATTCGATATTTAGAGTGATTTAAGTAGTCATTGGTTTACAATAGATTACTGAAGTTAGGCGACGCTGGGTGTTGTTTTCTCTTGTATGGATGTCATAAAGTGCTGTTGTTGCCCTCGGCAACGTAGCTGGCCTATAGTTATAAGGTGCCAAATCAGAAATTGAACTAGCAAACTAGAAGTAGTGAAATGTGAACATTAACTAGAAAAAAAAACTTTATAGTTATGACGAAGCGATAGTTGGAAGACAGACTCACCAGAACGAGAAGGCACCGGTTATATCTCCTGACGGCGCAAGATCCTAGAACTGGCACTATGATGCTGAGGGCAGCGGCCACGATAAGTGTCCAAGGCGTGAGCGAGTAGATGAGGGTTTGGACGAGAATGATGTAGTCATGTTTCCAGACCAGCGACCATACAGCCAAGCCAACCAATCCGCATCCCGATACCTGCAACACACAACAACGCATTCTTTACAAGAGTTCAAAACAAGATGAATGCAAAACATTACCTTAACACCTCAAGTCATCACCATACAGAATTGAAATTCTCTTCGTTACTTGAAGAAACCAGTTATTGTCTGGTATTTTTACTCATAACGGGAAAATTTCAGTAATTATAAAATTCCGTACCTACTTAGCATGCTTCCAAAGTACTTGAAGTACAGAATTATAAAATTCCATACTTACTTAGAATGCTTCCAAAGGACATACAATCAATCTGTCTTTAATAATTTGACTTAACTATCCTTAAAACTCAAGGAACAAAACTGATTATACATGACATTCAAAATAAAATCTTTGAAATAAATGTAAGTAATGACTTGATTAAAGACAACATGTATTTCTTATTTTCTGTTCAGTTAATGTTTAACATTGTAAAAAAAAATATATTTCAATTCATCACTTCTATGTTTTCGGTTTATTAGGAACACAAATTATATTTAAATAAACTCTACCAAAATTGTACCAGAACTAAGAGTGATTCATAGAAGGGAAGCCTGGGGTTCTTCTTTTCAGATGTCCACTGCAGTTTAATATATCAACGTTTCTTTATCAAGACCACGTATACTCCATACTATTTTATTTATCTTGGACAAAATCTCGATCAAGAAAAGTAGTTATAAATATTGTATATATTGTATAAAATTGTTCTTTTCGAGAATAAAACAAATAACAGAGAAAATACACTTAGAAAATGTTAAAAAAAAAATTAGTTCTATATTTCGAAAGGAAAAAAACAAGTCTTGTCTCTCAAGCAATACAGTTTAAACGAAAATATATTTATCCCAAACCGAGCACTGACTATTCTGATAGAGACGAATGAGTATTAGTTTATTTATATAGAGAAAACACAGGAAAAAAATTCAAATATTTGACCAAAACCTTTCAATCAAAACTACTGGTCTTCGTCAGACTCATACTTGACTTAATGAACACCAGTTGTTTTAGTTAAAAGATCTTAGTTGCATTTCTACATTTCTTACTATAGTTCATACACTGATTTTTATTTAATGTATTTACTGTAAATTTTGTTAAATATATAATTAAAAACAAAAAACAATCCATTATGACTAAGAGAAACGAACACAAAGAAAGAACAACATAACAGTTTTCAAAGTTTCAATCTCGTCGTCATCAGGAGAAGAAGATCTCTGTTTGACAGATAACGGGGTCGAAATATTGACCTTTTGTTGTTTGTTCCGGTACGTTTTTAAAATCGTTTATATGTGCATTAAATATTCATTTCCTTTTCATATACTTTATATCTCAAACAACTTTTGGCTTTTATTTGTTTTATAGTTGTTACATTTTTTTTAAATTGTTTACAAAGCTGTTGTTAGATGTTGAAATTTTTGTACGTGAATCTTGAATATTGGACTTAAGAGTCCAATAGTCTCTCGACAGGAATCAAAACTCGGTCCGCCCCTAATGTCACATGTTTTGAGAAGTTCATGTAACTCATTCTTGATTTACATTGACTAAAACAAGGTTGCGAAATATGCCTTTACTCCACAAAGAATGATAAAATAGTAACTTTACTTACATTCGCTTAGAAACCTTCACTTGATAGTTCAATCTTCTTATGTTATGAATTTAAAAACAATGAACTAACTGATGCATAAAAAAACAGTAGTCGATATTGACAATAGATTTTGCTTTTATTTAGTTTTTAGGTTGTAATAACCGACTGTTCCAAGTTGTTTTTTTATGAGTTGTTGTTAGTTCAAGAATTATAAATGCAAATGGAAAGTGGGCACAACTATTTAAAATTTACTACAGTAGTTTTAAAATTTCATTAATTTACTAATTTAGTAAAGCTGCATTGTACCATTATCAATTATTTTTAAGTATTCATAAGTAATATTTGATTTTGAGTTTGTGAGGTTATATTAATTTCTATTATATAAATATTTAAGAACATAAAGGTAAAATTTAATTTGCATTAGTCAAGTGCGAGGTCTAAGACCAAAACATGATAAATAAGCTACGATGGAATGTTTTGAACGTTGTAGAATCAGTCGGTGTCTGGGGACAAAATAGTCCAAGTAGAGCAGGCTGGTTGGAACGCGACCAAAGCCCGCGTATCTCAAATCTTTAACTAGTGATAATCCAAAACCAATTTTGTTTTAAAAAAAGAAACTTCTCCTTAATGTATTCGCAATGATTCGATACCACCTATCTACACGCATACAAATATCATTAACACGAAAAACTTCAAAAAATAGACTTGACTAACTTCAAAACGTGTTATCCCATCAAAACGTTGAAGTTAATTTTTCTCAATCTTACTCTACATTAAGTTTTTTAAGATTTTCTCAGTAATTTTTAGCTTTCTAATTAATGTTAAAAGCTTTCTAGATGGAAATAAATAACGAAAATTTAACTTTGCAAATAAATCATTCCATAAAAGTTTTCTATACAACAATTTCAATAATCAGCTCTTCATGATAGCTGAATAAATATTTATTTTTTTTTAATATAGATTTTAAAAATGATTGTAATTTATGAAATTTATTGTTTCCACATTTGTTTTTACAATGTTATAATGTTAGAGTTTATAAAAAGGATAGAAAGTTACACGCCACAGATCTGCAAGACCAAATGAAATCATAATGCTGAATTTCGGTGGTACATACCCATAGCGATGAAATGGCTCAGCACATGTTGAATAAAGAAATCATGTTCGTCCCTTACAGGGAGTTTTAACTGCGAATGGCAGCAATATTACACAGCTGGCTGTCGTTCAAATTATAAACGTGCAATGTTTCTTCTCAATGATTTATTTAGTTCCAGTAAGTAGACAACAGTTGGTTTGGCGTCTCCGAATCGCAATGCACCCTTCCTGTTTAAAGTCAATGTTTCCCTAAGGCTGCACCAACATCCGCCTCTAAAATAGCCTGCCCACCTCCGTGCTCACGTCTCCACGTCCTTGTTAGCATTTGACACCGCTTTAGTCGTACAACAGACAGTAACAAGAGAATGCCAAAGAATCCTCATTTTCAACTTTTAAATAATTTAAAAATGATTAATTATTTGCAATGATCTTATAAAGGACAAGCTTTATATTATTGTTATAATTATTATCTACCTGATAAGGTCTCTTCAGTTTGTAACAGTGTGGAGCAGTACATTGTGCCAGCCATCAAAAGTCACTGACTCAACCCTTATTCCACTGATGATTCTTAAAAAAGGAATGGCCTTTTCTCTTTCACTAAATCAACCGAAATATGAAGAAACTTTGTCACAGTGTCACACTAACAGCCAATCACGTCATTTCTGTAACGTTCCAAACATTAATTGTAAACGTCAAATTGTTTATCATTTTCTGGAAAAAGAAATATGAGATTGAAACATCAAATAGCAAAAAAAAGTGGAGACCTTATAATTATGTTTAAACATTATTTTGTTGTATATTAACTAAACATAAAATATAGAAGGAAATAATTTGAATAACTGACACACTAAAGCCTTTATTATTATAATTGTTTTTATCGTATTCATACTGTAATGACTTTAACAGAAACTTTGAATGTTACAAACACTATCATAGTAATATCATCTACATAAATGACTTTATTAGACGTTAATAACCCAGTTTAAACTAAAAAAAAAGAAGGAATATTAAATTAATTAGCGGAGAAGCAAGGCGTTAATAAGACCGTTACAGGACCAGCCTGCCCCAATCATACAGTGTGACAAGTAGATTAGAAGAGGGAAGGCGGGCCATCACTCACGACTATCTAATTGCTTCGACCCCAACCTCCGTGTAATTTACTATTTTTCTCGACAAATTACTCTCATTTGGCTTAAAAAAAAACAGATCCTTCCAAGTTTGCTCTATTAGTTCATTTTTTTTACAATATACTTCAAATTACTTAGAATAGAAAGTGAGAGGACAGGAACAATAACACCTTTCTATTTTTTTTATTCTGACGGATGCCCTACAAATTATAGACTACGATATTGCAATTATATCATTTTTCTGTAACATTATAACATTTTTTTAGCATTAATAACTTTTGAAAAAGCCGAATTATTATCAGTTGGCTGAGAAACAATATCTGTAGTTATAGAACAACTACACTTTCATGTTCATTACCCGAGATCCAGATCTGAGAGACGCTGATGTCAGTTGCCTAGAACAGTGCCTGGCAATAGACAGCGATGCTTTAGTACAATGTATATCCTTTCTAGACAACTGCATTTCATATAGTTACTGTAACAGTGGTGCTTACCGTGAATATGACAGATCAGCTATCACAAGGCAACAAAATATCAAAGACATACGCACAAATGGTGTGCCTAAAAATTCTAAACATCAATTTTTACTTTACTATAAGTGAAGTACATGGATCGTGAAAAAATTCGATCTTTTTCGAGATTTTGACGGAATTACATGTTTTGAGATCCCAGAAGTCGTTTTATGAAGTTTATTCCATGATGTCTGTGTGTCTGTAGGTGGGTTGGGTGGGTAGGTGGGATGGTGTGTAGGTGGGTGAGTATGTATCCAAAGTTTGTTACCAGGCTTCGGTCCAGAATCTTTGATGTATCAAGTTGATATTTTACACAAAAATGAGCCCCATAGTGTAGATGATCCCTATTCTTTAGGAAAAATTATGCAAGATGGAAAAGTCACTTTTTTGCCAAAAACCTGTTTTTAGACTACATGTTTTTTCTCTTCAACTACTAAAATTTAGAGTTTTAAAATTTTTGCATTACCTTTGAGGTAATGTTTATTGCATTCAATAAACGAAAAATTACTCAAATTTTTTTTTCAATTAAATGTAAAAATTTTTACTTATAATCCAATCTGAAGCCTTGTCAGAGCGATACAAGCCATACCGATTAATGGATCAAAATGAAACTATACCTAAAAATAGAACTTTATGTGGTGCATGAGTTGAGATAATTTTTTCAAAATTACATTCACCAAAAGTTTACAGTACAGTTTCTATTTTCATAAAATGTTTTTTCGACACTAAACGGCTCATTAACAGCCCATGAAAATTTGACCAAAAATTGAACAAAAAATGAGAAATTTATAAAAAAAAATCATTAAATTTTAATCACGACAAAGAGCAATAAAGCTATAAAAACTGCAAAAAAAGTGATTTTCCCATCATTCATAATTGCTCCCAAACAATAGGGCCTCATCTACACTATGTGGTCATTTTTTGTGTAAAGTATAAACTTGAACCATCAAAGATTCTGGACCGTAGCGTGTCCACAAACTTGGGATACATCCCCCCCCGAAATCCACTCACCCACCCATACACACAAACACACAGACATCATCGAAGAACTTCATAAAACGACTTCTGAGACCTCAAAACATATAATTCCGTCAAAATCTCGCGATCGAATCTTTTCACGATCACTATACTTTACTTATAGTAAAGTAAAAAGAACTTTCTTATTTTATTTAGTTTACAACAAGTATTGTTAAAATGAAAATGGTATTAATAGTATTAATTTTTTTTTTCAAAAAGAAAACAGGAAACCACTTATGGGAACAGGCAACAAAAGGTGACGGGAGGCAAGGAGGGTTGTCTTTCGTAAATCATCTGCTTTTCTTTATTTAGTGGAAGATAGAGAGTCTCAGTAATTGCGTCTTTAAGAAACTAAGTAAGCAGGAATTATTTCTTTTAGTCGACCTCCCGCTCCGTCCCTCTCTCTCTCTCTCTCTCAAACTTTTCCACTCACTGTGATGTAATATATGATTATAGACTATTAGGCTAAACCACACGCATCCCTCTACAGAAGTGCATAGCTTTCGTTTCAGCCAGACTTGAAGATGCGAGAAAGGTGAATAACCTTGGTAGTGCAGGGTGAAACCTCCCCGACAGCTTTGAACAGACCACGAAGCATTAATCACGGCTACGAGCAGCCGGCTAACGACCAGTCTGCTGTCGTAAACACCATGTCCTCCTGCCCCCATGATCACTAATAAATATGCCTAGGTACTTTACAACCTACAATTCATACGCAAGTTATTTAGATAACGGTTTAAAAACTTGATTATTGTTAACTATTTTACATCAGACTCTCTCGAATCCTTCGGAAACTATATTCTCTACAGTCCACCTGGTGTGGGGTGGTCCACAGATGTGGGAGTAACAGGATGGCTATGCAAACAGAAAAAAAAAATATGGTAATAACAAAATTTCTCTTCATGAATCAAAATTAGGAGCTAACTGGACGGCAATTATTATTTTAACTTTAGTTATTTCGTTTGTTACGGTTCAAATAACAATTAATAATTGCTGAAAAGATCTTTTTGAAACGCACTCATATAAAAACATCTGAAGATCTATTGTACAGGACAACTGTCCAAAATTACTTTTATAGGAATTGAAAACGGTAATTTGTAATAAATGCTATGTTGACGACTTTCATAAGTATGAACGTAATACATGAGAAATATTTTCAAAACTTCAGCCTTATCTGTTAATTTTAAGGCAAGACTATTTAATAAAAATTAAATCACGTGTATTACATTCTAAATAAGGGACATTTAGAGATTTTTAGTTCCTTATAAAAACAAGAGATCAAAGATGGACTATAAAGTAACTGCCTAAAAATTGAGATTTATCTTATGTTTAGAAACAAAAATACAATTTAATTAGGTGTTACGGGTACTCCAGCTAGGCCTCTGACATACACCGTTAGATAGACAAGGAAAGTGAGTGACAGGGAAAGATAAAAGATAGATAGATAGAAATAGAGTGAGAGAGAGAGAGAGAGAGAGAGAGAGAGAGAGAGAGTTTATGCATAACTTACTGGCTCAACTCCAAGTATTCCGGTAGTAAAATATATATAGTTCCAATGTCTTCAAAACATGTATTTAAATTATCATAGAGTTTTCTTTCTCCCCATATAGCCTGCTATTGTTCTGTAATATTTTTTGTGCTCTGAAAGGAACTAGAAATCTTGAATCACTCTTACTTAATATTTAATACATATGGTTTAAATTCAATAAGACATTGACATGTTTAAACCTTCATGACAGACTTTCGTCCATTCTTGTACGTCTTTGCAATTAAACAATAGAATATTAAATTTTGAATTTTTTTCTTATTTTGTATGTAAATCTTATCGGTTAAATTGCATGGAAGTTGGAGACATTTTGCCTTTTTTGTAATAGGTAGCAACTCTGATCCCTTGTACCTCTTTCCTCTTGACCTAATCGATTTTCCCTTCTGCCTATGACATTTACTGAGAGGTCAGCAATGTAAATATGAATTCTCAAATTAACTCAGTCATGCCGTTTAGGAGTCTGTGGGGCTCTTTATGACGGTCTTTATCGCCTTTCCCTTGACCTGGTTCAGTTGTCACCCACGCCCACCTTCAATAATACTTTCATAAGGAGGTTAACAGTTGTCTACCTACCAAGCTCCAGGTATAGTCGTTAAATTCATTCTTTTCTTTTTATAAAGTCATGGTTAAATATACGAGGTGTGTAAATAAAGTAGTGAGACTGATTTTTTTAAAATTTTCTATTCAAATATAATTACAATGTGATATTGTCACCTTCAAAATAGTTCCCTTCGGAAGCCACACAGCGCTGGAGACGGTCCTTCCAATCATTGTAGCATTGCTGGAACTCGGATTCTGGAATGGCCTTCAGCTGGTCGGTTACAGCAGTTTGTATGTTTTGTAGTGTCCCGAAATGAGTTCCCTTGAGGTGATTTTTCAATCTCGGGAAGAGGAAAAAGTCACAAGGACTCAAGTCTGGTGAATAAGGAGGCTGAGGAGCAACAGGAATGTTTTTACTGGCCAAAAACTCGTTTATTGAGATGGCAGTGTGACAGGGCGCGTTGTCGTGATGCAACACCCACTTGTCAAAATGTGATGAACGGAGGTGTGATTCAAATTCAACTGTTCCCCGATCATTCTGACTGTCAAGCGTCGATCTGAACGCACAAGGTTCCGTACTCTGTTGACATTTTCAACGGTGTTTGCACTTGAAGGCCTTCCGCTTCGTGATTCATCTTCAATCGACTCTCTTCCTTCTGAAAATTTCTAAAAAACCACCGAAAAACCTGTGCCCTTGATAAAACACGTTCTCCATAGGCCTCCTGAAGTTTTTCAAAAGTTTCGGTTGCATTATGTCCAAGTCTGAAGCAAAATTTGATTGCACACCGCTGCTCAACTTTGAGGTCACTCATTTTTAAAACGCTCAAGAAAAAACCATTTCACAAAAACCAACGCTACGGACAAACAAATGACTGTGGCGAGTTCAGATTCATACTGGAGGCGCATCACACGTGCACCTGACGCTACTCAAGGCCACGCGTCTTCAGCGTTGCCAGATCGAAAGCGACGTTGCCAGTCTCACTACTTTATTTACACACCTCGTAGATAACAGGGAAATTACTTGACATACTAAAAGGCTAAAACCCTTTTCACAGGAATACTATTTCAAAGGATATGGTTCTCTTGAGGTTTGTATGAGGACTTGGTATGCCTACTGAATAGGATTATACATAAAAAAAGCAAGATGCGTCTTAATCCAAAGAATCACGTAACTACAGTTAAATATATCTAGAGATTTGATCTGTCTATATAATGGCTATATAATGTTGACGATGTTTTATCTATCTGGCTAGATGATGAAAATGTTGGCACTTTTTGATACCCTCAAAATGTTTGTTCCATCTATTCAATTTACAATAGAATTAGAAAATAATAATAAACTCCCTTTCCTGGAAGTAATTTTGCATTGAAATAGTAACAAATTGGATTATAGTATTCATAGAATACCTTAAAATATATCCTCTTACTTTCATTTCTTCTCTGCACACCCCCTCAATGTCCAAAAATCTGTTTTTAATAGTATGTTCTTGAGAACTTTTTAAATTTGCAGTGAACAGAACAATTTTTAAAAGAAAAAATTAAATATATGTGATATCTTGTTACATATATAATTAAAGTCACAACTAGGAAACACAAAAAAAGAGACGAAAACTCACGATATCGATTTTTGCTTTTTTAACGCCCTCATGAGATATTAAAAAGAAAAATAAGAAGAACTTTACGTATGAGGTCGTAAAAGGATTCACAAACGGTACGGATATATACAAAAAATTATAAAATTGATTTAGGGCGGAAAAAAGATAGTTATCGTAAGATAAATACTTGATATATTTCTTACAAATACTGTTATTAAGTAGTAATGATTTAAAAAAAAGACGAGTTTCAATAAAAGGAAAGAGAGGCTGATGGGTGATTAATGATGACTTGTAGTCGGAAGCGGTGTCGTGAATGTTTGGTTCTGGCCCAAGAGCAGCTACAAGAGTGGCACATGTCGTGTGACGAGGCCGATATCAAAACAAGCCCAGCTGAGCCAACACAGACGCGGCTGACCGCCTCACTCTGCCCTCCCAGGCCAATACGTCTGCTATCCACTATTCCTGCAGCTTCCTCTTCAAAGTCAGACGCTTCTTTGATTGATTCCTGAGTTGTCTAGGTGGCCACTAAAGGCATCCTCATCCCAACCTACAATGTCCCCAATATTCTTATAAATAATAACTACAGTAATTATCGTAAATTATTAAAGGCATTCCAATCAGTAACAATATTTCAGATACTTTTTATGTTGTACATAAATTTAGGAGTACTAACTTAGTGCCTTGAACTACCCATAACTGAGGTTTTCTCGTAAGCACTCCAGGACTGAGTAATGAGAGAACTTCCTTTTTAACCCTCCGTTGGTATACCATGTATTAATATTATGAATATCGACTCGTTGCTACTGACAACCGATAGCAGGCCCTGTCTGCTTTTTGTTCAAGAAGTGATTTTTATTACTAATTTTATGTAGAAGATCAGTTTAATTCAAATTACAAATATTTTAGCAATAATAACTTCAGTTTCGGTGGAAGGATAACTGTAAAATCCAAGCGCTTTGTTGAGGTCACTATTTTGAACATAGAGATTAGAAGTTTGTATTTCGATTTATAGGGCTTTGAGTATCAATAGTCTTTTGACGTAACTATTGCACTGGAGCACCGTGGTTACTGCAGTAAGCATCTGCCCAGTAACCTCTACTTCATGGCTCTTTGTGCCAAATCAACATTGCAACTCAACATGGCACTCATGTTTTCTAAGTTTCTCTGTAGAAAGATGAAGAGTCAAGAGCATAGGCCGTTTAGTTGTAATCATTCTAATATTTCATGGTTCATACAAATCACTGAATCTTCACTTATTATTCTCTCAGACAGTTTAACTGAACATTAAAGAAGATATCATTAGATTTCTCAATAAACTCGTGAAATTGATATCAATGTTTTAACCAGAAGAAGAAATTCAGAATTGAGCAAGAATCATTCAACTAAAACAACTTGTCTTCGTCAGAAGTTCTTGAGGTACTCAAGAGAGGTGTTTAAAGGAGTAAGAAGGACACAAGGGCTGGGCAAGTCAGGCAAAACAAAAGAGTTGAGGTAGAATCAGCAGCACACTACCTGCTGCTTTTCAACCATAGTAAACAAAGCTGTTCTCATTAACTCTAGGGCTTAATTTTAATAAAGTATTCCTATTTTATTAGAAATTTTGTTGAATTTGTTAAATTTGCAAAATTTTGACATTTTCAATTGGTATAACAATTCTTGCAATAAATATAAATATAAAAATTAATAATCAACAATAACTCTTGATATAATATATAAATTAAATACCACAATAAACAAATATATATTAATTAAAATGCTCTAAGGCATCATCAGAGAGCTAAATGAAACAAACCTATTTAAACCTAAGTTTGATTTAAACCTTGTTTCATTTAGCTCTCTGATGATGTTGTAACGAAAGGCCTTAGAACATTTTAATTAATATATATTTGTTTATTGTGGTATTTAATACAAATATAAATATTTATAACATTTATCAATAATTAAGATCTTTATGAAGCTGATCTTCGTAAAGTAATAGTAGAATATGAAAGTGTGATGGCGTCCAAGACTGGTGGAGCGCTTGGCGGGTTGACACAAGACGAGGCTCCCACTGTTATCGCTTGCTATCACAGATTTGGACGCCAGAAGGCCGATGTCTATGATCTTCGTAAAGTAATAGTAGAATATGAAAGTGTGATGGCGTCCAAGACTGGTGGAGCGCTTGGCGGGTTGACACATAACGATGCTCCCACTGTTATCGCTTGCTATCACAGATTTGGACGCCAGAAGGCCGATGTCTATGATCTTCGTAAAGTAATAGTAGAATATGAAGTGTGATGGCGTCCAAGACTGGTGGAGCGCTTGGCGGGTTGACACAAGACGATGCTCCCACTGTTATCGCTTGCTATCACAGATTTGGACGCCAGAAGGCCGATGTCTATGATCTTCGTAAAGTAATAGTAGAATATGAAAGTGTGATGGCGTCCAAGACTGGTGGAGCGTTTGGCGGGTTGACACAAGACGATGCTCCCACTGTTATCGCTTGCTATCACAGATTTGGACGCCAGAAGGCCGATGTCTATGATCTTCGTAAAGTAATAGTAGAATATGAAGTGTGATGGCGTCCAAGACTGGTGGAGCGCTTGGCGGGTTGACACAAGACGATGCTCCCACTGTTATCGCTTGCTATCACAGATTTGGACGCCAGAAGGCCGATGTCTATGATCTTCGTAAAGTAATAGTAGAATATGAAAGTGTGATGGCGTCCAAGACTGGTGGAGCGTTTGGCGGGTTGACACAAGACGATGCTCCCACTGTTATCGCTTGCTATCACAGATTTGGACGCCAGAAGGCCGATGTCTGTAAGTATCGCCTCCACATATCACACTATCACCTCGCTCAATGGTTTACATCACGCCACAAGACACGACACAAGATTCTGACCTAACATGAATGACTTTTAAGTAAAAAATATCATTTATTATTAACTAGATGGCTCAAATTAGTTTTTCTACAATGCCAAAAGTTGTCATTTCAATTCGTTGAACTCTTATATTTATAAGATTCATTTCTTTATTGAATAAATCCAAAAAAATGTTGTGTTTATGTTTACATTGTGTTTTGATATGTGTGTTTTGCTCACATGTATGATAAAAATGATCATTATGTAAAAGAACAGATTTCCTGGAATGCATTAGATAGTTTTCTTCCTTCTATTGAGTTCGTAGTGATTTCTATGATTGTATCTAATTAAAATTTAATTAAACTGTATGTTTCTCAAGTTGTTTCATTTAATTTAATCAGACAGATGATCTTTTTTTTTTGGAAATAGTTCTAGGGCTGTCAATATTTTTAGAATTTTTTTTTCTAAAGGTCGAGATTAAGATAGTTTTCTGTAGATCTATAGCCTGCTCTAGGGTACGGTATACATATCAGGGAAGGTGTAAAAAGTTAGGGGGCTAAATTAATAAAAAAATGTAACTATAAACACGAAAGAGAGGTGTACACAAATATTTGTATTGCTCTAATTTCCTTCGTAGCAATCAACAGCACTTTAATATTATATTTAATAGACCATAGAGTTGTTGTTTATATATTTAATATATCGTTTGTATTTGCAGAAGAATCGTAATAAACACGTGATGCAATCAATGAAGTATAAAACCTCGAGGAATAAAGAAAACAATAAATAAGAAATAAATGCTCCGAGACTATTCACTTTATATCATAGAGCAAACAAATTAAAAACTTCTCTCTTTTTTAATTTAAAACAAGTTTAGTTAAAAAAGTAAAAACTTAAACAGTCAACTATAATACTCTTCATTAATTAAATACAAAATTAAATTGTAACATCCATATTAAAATATTATTACTATATTTAGTATATTTACAGTATTTTATTTTATTACAAGGGTTTTCGATCTTTATTATACAACGCCGATTTGAAAACTTGTAATCTTAAATCGGTAATAGGTGAGAGAGTCAAATATCCGGAGTGCATAACAATTATAAACAGACAGAGTGAGATGGAGGTGGTGGGAGTGAGTGAGAAGTAGTTAATTAAGGGGGGGGGGGGGGATTAAAAAGCAAGATCAGCGTGTAAGGATTGGATTTAAAGCTCGTGTAAACAAATGAATGAGTCATCAATCAAATAAACACATCCTGTTTAATTTGACCATTAAAATTCAATTAGCTTAGACAATAATATTTTGATCTACATAAACTATTCTGCTGCCACGTTACTGTTTCTTATAATAGAATATACATAATTATTATATGTTAATTCATGCAATAATTGAATGTCTAGACGAATTAAATAGTTACAGCAACATTGATTTACGAAAATATTTGGAGAAAAAGAGCAACACAATTATACTTGTACGTGAAAGAGTAGACTATGCAGGTAAATGTAAGTTTTAAAAACTATAGTTACCTAAACATACTACCTATTGAAATTTCCATAATTTTTTTGGGGGTTTTACCCGGATTCCATACGTTTTGTAAGAAGACAAACAGAATGTGTTTTAGAAATGTGATTTACTGAACCTCTTATGGTTTTATAGTAATTCTGGTATGACGGGCTTGTTAATGGTATAAATGTCTGACCGATCTGTGAAATCTATACAGTTTGTCTTTTAAACACGGTTAAAAACCATTAAGACTTACCAGAAGGACTATCCAAAATCGCGTGTCGAAATCGCAACCCCAGTGGGGGTGGTGTTTGTTAGTTGGAAGAGAGGTGACGCGGTGTGTCATGGGAAACAGCTTGCACTTCTCTTTACTTCTCCTTACTCAAGAAAGAAACCGCTTTCAGAAACAAAGGCTTTCAGTTACCACGCGTACTCTTGCAAAACATAACCACAGATTTCAAGTTTTTTATACTACTTAAAACATAGAACTTATTATCAAAGAGGTTATTTACATTCTTTTTATAAAGAAAAGTTTTTTTGTGAACTTCTAGTGAGTATGGAATACACAGAAAGGTAACTTTGAAGTAAGATTGGGTAACTGGACTAATGAGTCATTGGTTCAAATCCCTTCATGGTCAGACTTACTCTGCCCAGATTTTAGTTTTACAATTACAGTTCTTATTATAAAAAAAGTCGATATATTGAAATGAGTTATATCTAAAAATTTGAATAATCTTTAATTTGGCTATAAGTGACAGAGAACTAAATACATTGGTACCATGAAGGCAGTGGTGGCTCGAGAATAGCCATGCACAGAGGCTATCCTCCTCGTGTCTATTACATAGCATCAAAGTATAAAACAATCAGGATAATGGGGTATCAATAGCCATTACACTAGTAGACTGTGTAATCCTTAACATGCTATCAGTATCACCTACAGTTTATAAAAAAAAATACAAATAATGTGGGCTTAACAGTTTCAACACAGATGTGCTTGGATTTCTATAATTGTTACACCTTTACAGTTTTCATTGGTGATTTTCTTGACTATAGTGCCACTTGTTGCTAGAGTTATTGAGAATCAAGAGTGTTTGCTTCTGTTTTAGTTATACATACATATGTAGATTGTCTGATTTTGTAGTGCCACGTGTTGCTAGAGTTATTGAGAATCAAGAGTGTTTGCTTCTGTTTTAGTTATACATACATATGTAGATTGTCTGATTTTGTAGTGCCACGTGTTGCTAGAGTTATTGAGAATCAAGAGTGTTTGCTTCTGTTTTAGTTATACATACATATGTAGATTGCCTGATTTTGTAGTGCCACGTGTTGCTAGAGTTATTGAGAATCAAGAGTGTTTGCTTCTGTTTTAGTTATACATACATATGTAGATTGCCTGATTTTGTAGTGCCACGTGTTGCTAGAGTTATTGAGAATCAAGAGTGTTTGCTTCTGTTTTAGTTATACATACATATGTAGATTGTCTGATTTTGTAGTGCCACGTGTTGCTAGAGTTATTGAGAATCAAGAGTGTTTGCTTCTGTTTTAGTTATACATACATATGTAGATTGTCTGATTTTGTAGTGCCACGTGTTGCTAGAGTTATTGAGAATCAAGAGTGTTTGCTTCTGTTTTAGTTATACATACATATGTAGATTGCCTGATTTTGTAGTGCCACGTGTTGCTAGAGTTATTGAGAATCAAGAGTGTTTGCTTCTGTTTTACTTATACATACATATGTAGATTGCCTGATTTTGTAGTGCCACGTGTTGCTAGAGTTATTGAGAATCAAGAGTGTTTGCTTCTGTTTTAGTTATACATACATATGTAGATTGCCTGATTTTGTTTAGGCAATGTTACAGCCGTGGCTAGCTTATTTTTACAGTGCCACCTCGACTATTTTTTGCCACGCCACAGCCCTAAGGGGGAAGTTCATCAAAATCAAAATAGATATCCACCATCACTTTTTTCTTTACTTTACTTCAGTTCATTATTCTCACAATGTCTAAAAATAGAAATAAAATTTGTCAAAGCCAGAAAAAAAAATTAAGGATACAAGTATAAAGAGAAATATATTCTGAGACAAGTTGAAAACTCTACCGATTTAACTGATAATAGGCCCTTTGTGTTGAAAGAGGGTTGTTTAATTTTAATTAGAAGGTCGATAGATGGTGAAAGGCCTGACGTCACGCGCAGAGGTCGTCTATAAAAAGATGGTGCAGCACACAGATCTGCGGCATGCCTCCGCCTGCACACTCGAATGCTTGGCACCCGGCCACGCACTCCACTTATAAATCACCATTTCCATCTTTATTACTTAATTATAATTGATGTTAAAACAGTTAACATTATGTCCCCTTTGATTTTTCTATATTAAATACAAGTTATATGCAGCGATAAAAGCAAGATTTAAATAACTGAATGATATTGGCGAGTTGGCCTAGAAAGTTTACATCTTAAAATGAATTATTTTGATAACACTCAAATGAGATAATTCAATTATAACGAAATATAACCTTGTTAAGGCATTAATTTCAGTTAAGTAAAACGCATTTATTAAAAGTTATGGAAACAATTACGGCCGACATGCATTCTCAAATTAAGTAGAAGAACAATGAAAGCCAAAACGCTGAAGCACCAAGCAGACAATTAGCACTACATTAGGCGCTTTATTCTATATTTAGTCAATATATTCTACCAATTCTACTATTTTTGTACCTTACGTTTCCGTTAATGATAATAAACAAGATAAATTAATGAATTATTAAAACTTACTACTCTTCCCTTTCTAGGAAGTAAAAACAAGAATAACATAATTAACAAAAACAATAAAATCTATAATTTAAATTGTTAAATAAAATAAGATTGTACTCTTTTACTTCCTACTTTTAGTTTCGGTTTTAACTTAATAGAATATCCATATTTTTTGTGATTCTCTTTCTTTGCTGTATTCTTTGAACTGTTTCTGTAAATATAGTTTTTTCTATATACTTTTCCCTCTAAATATTTGACTTTGTACTCTAATGCGTTTAGCCTCACTCTTCTTTCGCTCTCTGATGGTCGTTGTCCCAAAGGTTAGATACTGTAACATTTGTGCATTCCAGAAATTTGTTTCGAAACTACATATATAAAGGGAAGTGGCGTACTTGATTCAATATTTTGACATCAGTCCGTCATCACGAGAGAGTTGGTAGGCTAAGTGGAAGATACCGACTGACAACCGGCGACGTTTGGAAACCGAACAACTGTCTCTGAACAGGTGTGCCTTATCTCCCAATCCTCTCTCTCTTGATGTCGCTTCTAATCAAAAATTAGAAACTGTCGCCTGTTTTTTCATTTATTTCTCTGTATTAGTTCATATTGAGCTCTTGTTATCCGTTTTTGATAGTTCTTTCACAATTCAAATATCTAGGCAGAAGAATCACAATAAAGACGTGATGCTATCAATGAAGTATAAAGCCACAAGGAAAAAGAAACAATAGAAATAAAAGCCTTCAAGTCTTCCACTTCATGCCATCACAGTATTTGTTTCTATTGTTTCCCTTTTCCTTTGTTGTTTTTATACTTCATATTTAAATATATATACATACTGAACAAAAAGAAATATTCACTTCTATTTTTCGACATACTTCATCATCAGAAGGGTTGTGTGAATCGCCAAAGTTTATTTATGATTCTAAATGTTTCGTTAAATGACTTTAAATGAAAGTCATGGATGATCTGTGTCTGCTACTCAAACATGCAATTAACAGATTAACCCTTGACTATCGCAGGTCTTATTTTAGAGAATGTATCAATCCCTAAGGTAATACTAAATATTAACAGGTATTTTAATCCTTTATAAGCTGCTTTAACATTGTAATTAAGGTTTCCTGCCTTCTTATTACCAATTCCCAAACGCTTTACGACTATTTTTGTACATTTCCATCATACAGTCGTAGTCACACTAGACTCAGTTGCGTATTTAATATAGTATACAAAAACAGTGTTATTAACTCGCCAAAAAGTCTTGTATTGTAAATGTATTATACATTTACATTGAAAGCATTGATTTAATGTCAATGGAGCAGTGAAAGAGTTATAGACTTGTGAATACAAAATGGCTGCAGACGGAGATCCAACCACCTGTGGACTCTGACTGGCTTCGCCTTGGGTGATAATTCAAAATCTACATACAGCAAACTGCGTATTTGAAGTCCCAGTAATTTCCCACTTCTTATGCAATCCTACATCCCTAGTGTACTTAGAAGTAAGGCAACCAGCATAAACATTCTTTGAGAAAATGTAACGTAACTTACTTTGTATTTATTGATTGTAATCACAAATAACATGTATCAACTTCTATGTCTTATTAAGAAATTCAGAAATGGGATTAAGATGTTTATGTCTTCATCAAGGCCTGGTATTCAATCAAAAGGATTTATTACTTTGGTTTAAATGTTGTTTTAATAATACCATAGAAAGAAAACGCAGAGAAGTGTGTTTTCACAAATGGAAAACACAAAAAGCACACCAAGGTATTTCGATATTTGTCATCGACTTAAGTATTCACTTGCCTCCGAGAGACTCATTTAACTCTGCTGATGACAAATATTGTAAAAATATCGGTGATAGTTTTTGTGTTTGTGAAAGTGTGTTTTTTGTCTGTGATTATAATTTATTTAGTCTATATATATTAAAATAAAAAAATGAATATAGGATACATACGATAGAAAGAAACTTACTACAAATATACAATATTTTAAATATTGTTTGTCATAAGGAGATTACCACAGGAGAAGATTTAGAAAGACAAAGATAGAGAGAGCGAGGGAGAGAGAGAGAGAGTGCCTGATAGTTGGGCAAGAGATAATAGTTTCTTAATTATTTACTGTGGTTCATATGCCGATTGATCTTGAAATAATAATAATATATATATAATTTAAAATTAAGAAAAAATAATTAATAAAACTAAAGAATGGAATACAATTGATTGGCATATAATCCTTCACGTCATCAACGTAAAACACTAGGATTCCCCAGTATTCTGGAGCAGCTACGGCTGCTAACAAATATACTGACAATATGAAATATGCATCCATATTCTTAGTGTACTTCAACTAGAGGTCAGGCGAATTCATATTAGTAACTCATACTGGGTTACCTCGTCTGCTGGACTAGCAGTTGTTCGGTTTTTACCGTTGTCCATTTTCAAGTAGACCAGATGAGTGAAAGGAAGAAGGGTTCTACTTGTCCATCAGTCCTACTTGAGGATTTGACAACTAGGACAACTCCAATTCCATTTGTGAGGGAAGTATCACTTATTCATGTGTCTGTAAATGTCTTATTATTGAGTATTTCTTTTAACTTATAAAGGATTCACCACTAAAATTGGTTTCAGTAATGGAGGACTACTTTATGGGTAGTTCTATGCTCTTAGTTGTGATTACCTTGATTACAGAGCTACGTCTGTTAATTGTGACACTTCTGCGTAATATATATAATTACAAATCTGTTAATCCTAACGATTAAGTACCATTTATCCAATCCCGACGATAAACTGTTCAATGGAGATATTTCATTCAGTTACATTCTAAACTGATAACGACATTTCGAGATATTAAGTAAAGATCTTCGTTGCGCACAGACACAGTGAACATCTTTTCAATAGTAAAATAAAAGGGCTTCTTTGTTATTTTTGAAAGAGATAGTTGAAGAGGCTTAGTTGAAGAAATCAGAGCAGCGAAGTGTAAACCGGTATTGAGAGGGAAGTGAGTGTCCAGTTACGAAGGGCTGCAGAAGCTCTGCTTGAAATGACAGGCTTCGTGTCTCCTCCTAACCGACAACCAAGACCAAACAAGTCGTTCAACTCATTCACTTTGGACTATCGTCATTTTATTAACAGCTAAAAACAAATGTGTTACTTTATTTAAGGTGCAGTAGAGGAAGAGCACTTAGCACGTACAATAAACCAGTCAAAAATAACATTTTTTTATATTCCTCATATGTTGGCTTGTTCGTTATAAAGAGCTTATAAAATTCTCAAGTGTCGAGAGTCACTAAGTATTTGTAGCACGTTTGTTCCTTCCACTAACATTAGTCGAAGACCATTCACGTTAGACCATTCCCACATATATACCAAATGAAACAATCCATAGGACTTTAGATACAAATTATAACAAAAGTAACACAAGATACGACATGATATGTTTGTACATTTCAAAAATCCCATAATCAGGAGGCTGCTTGTTTCGCAAGGAGGCAGGGAAGGGACTAAAATCTAACAGCAGTAATATAGCCTGTATACACAGTCAGTGATACTGTGAACTGAATTCTAGAATAAACGTTTTGTGAAGCGAACTAAATGGATTATAATAATAAACTCTTCTAATCAACTAGAGTAAAATGGTATTTAAAATTTCCGGCACTCATTAGAATTGTGAGTAAAACAACATACATATTTGATATCAAAGGCAGATAATAGATTATTTATATATATATTTGGGTTTTTGACTCTTACGAAGACCGCCTGCTTTTGCTGAAGCTTTTTGCATAATTTCCAATAATGGTGAACACCACCTGTATGACTGCAGGACTAAAATATTAAAATGTATTCTGAAATATATACACATACAGGAAATATCAATTCAACATACTGTGTGTTCTATCTCATCCAGAGTAAAAGTAAATTTCAAAATATTTCCTAAAGTTCAACTGTAAAAAACACAAAGGAAATATATTTAAGATTTATGTAAAACTATGAGATCAAAAATGACACAATTCTATTAACACTGTTATAATATACACTGGTGTAAATACCACAAAACATGAAAAGAAAGTAACTGTTGGCTAGTTAGAGAAACAATCCACCATGCAAACAGGTTCCTGATTGGTTCTAACATCTTCAAAAATCTTAAACTATTTTAAAAAATACATCTATATTAGATATAATTAGAAAACTTACGAAAAGAATAAAATTAAAGATGTGAAAAAAGTTTGTGAGGAAGCTTAAACGAGCTTTGTCCTTGCTCTTCCAACCGGGCGACGCCATGACGACGTCACTGACTTCTCATCTGCAACAAACAGTGCACACATTAAAACCAAGTGGTATACCTTTAAAAGAAGGCAAACATCTACACCTGCATTAGGCAAATCCTGCAAGTACACATAATTACATTCTAACACTATATTTCTATTTCAGAATGGATTGAATTTTCTGATTGTTTTTCTAAGTTTCCTCTTCATTTCTTAAAATGTACTGACAGTTAGTGATTTCTATTGCACACCATGTTACTATTATGGTCGCAATAATAACTTATTTATCAATCTCTATTATGGTAGCAGTCGTGACTGACTTAAATTTTATTAATTATTTTATCTAAATATAGATAACCGTTAGGTATGATGATAAATACATATGGATACTATTGTAAACTGTTGTACTAATTCTCATAATATTTCAAAAATGTCATATATGATAGAATAGATATGAATGATATTTCATTTGATATATATATATATATATATATATATATATATGGTAGGGAGTGATTTCGTGAAGGAGTTGTCCCAGACATATCAAAGAAATACTTTTGTAGCTTACTCAATAATATATTTTTCTTAAATTTCATACACCTAAAAGTCGCGCAGAATGTGAAACCAAACGCCTGCATTCAAAATCAACGTATAAAGTAAAGGATTAGTGTTATTATATGGTTAAAATCTTCTACTAAAATCCTCATCTACAATTACTAATTAATATATATATATATATATATATATATATCAATGATCAAACCACAATATGAAATGGGAAAACAAGACTAAGATCTTTCAACCGTAACTGGGTTTTTGTGAAATGTTTATATATATATATAGTTCACACAGGAAAGAGAAAAACAAATAAAAACACACACAAAAAAGACTCACAACGATATTTCGACATTCGTTGTCATTGGGCAGAACTATTCCCTTTGAGTAGCTGAAGCTAATTATATATATATATTGTTTTTAAATGATCTTTGTATAATGGCATGAAACTACTTGACTGACCATTTTTCAAGTTTTCTGAAACTGGTTTTAAATCTCTGAAATATATTCATGACATAGTACAAAGGTCATTACATATACTGAATCACTGAATGTGATTAAAACGGGGCTTTTTAAAAAAGTGGTTTATTCAAGTGTTTTCGTGGTTCACCTCAAGTTTATTGTGCGTGTTAATGTCTTTCGCTAACCTTCTTTGGATGCTTCCAGAGTCTCACCGCAAAGTGATACGAAAACTAGGGAGTGTCAACAAGAAATTGGTCAATGCAGAAGCTGCTGCTTATTTTAATAATATATATATATATATATGATCAAACTAGAATATGAAATGGAAAAGAAAGACTAAGATCTTTCAACCGTAACAAGCGGTCTTCGTCAAAGTCAAAACCCAACTGGGTTTGAAGAAGATCTGACGAAAACCGCTTCTTTGGTTGAAAGATCTTAGTCCTTTTTTCTCATTTCATATTATGGTTTGATCATTGATTGTTATTTCACGTTTTATGTGAAATCTTGTTATATATATACCAAATTCAATTATATATCAACCATTTGATAGAATAATACAATTTAAATTGGCGGGGGGGGGGGCTTTGGTCAATTTTCTAGTACTTTTTATGACAAGCTGGGAAATTTACCGAATCCTGATTAAATAATACATCTATATATAATACTTAATGGACCACAGCAAATAAAACAGACTAATCTAAATCTACTATTGAGTTTGTGGTGGTCTATTTAATTGTAGATATACATATGTTTATTGCTGCACATCTGCACATGCACTTTGAATTTATATACTTTGAATCCGAAAGGGATAGCAGTAACAGCAAAGTTACCGCACTTACAGAAAAATTAACAGTTACAGCGTTGAATTTTTGTTTTCAACTGTAATCAGGAAATGAAAAGAGGAAGGGAGATGTGCAATGTAGAATCAGTAGTTTCTGAATCAGCAAACGTTGTCTCGCTCTAAGTATAATCCTGTGCCAGTTGGAACATAAAATATATTTTGTAAATATAGACACAGCACATCCAGTACACAGTGCTTGCATGCGCTTTGTGTATAGCTATGTAGGAATTTAACATAATAATAAAGCAAAAAGAACTAAAGGGCCTTTCAAATTAGTTCACTGTATCATAAGAACACAATGAGCAACTTTCTATAAAAAAAACTATAGAACTCTATCATCATTAGTAATTATATTTTGACTTTCGAAGCATAGTCTTTTAAGGTAATTCTCTGACAATGTACATTAACTATTGTAGAATATTTTGATAGTAGTGTCGCATATTATTTATTGTAATATTTAATCATTTTTATAATAATAGCAATAATAGAACACAGGAAAAAACTCCAATCGAAATTGAAAATTCATCGTCATTAGAAGAAATAGTACTGTAATTGCCAGGAATATATCTACATAGATTGGTTTTCTTTTACTAACAGGGAGACATCTCCCTCTTTCACTCTCTCTCTCTCACCCAAACTCTCACTTCGTCTTCTCCTTGTCAAGATGTGTGTGTGTGTGTGTGTGTGTGTGTGTGTGTGTGCACGCGTGTGTTTGTAGTTAGCGAGAGACAGTGACACTGATATACAACAAAATTACATCTTTCATTTCTCAGGGCTTTAAGAGTCTTTGCCGGGGAACTTAAGTTGTGTTATCAAACAACTCTCAATTTTAATAGACCCAACGTACCACCTTTAGAATTTATTAAGAACTATATTATCATGTAAATTAATCAAAATCTCGATATCGACTTGATTCAAGAAGACTATGCTTAATTACAGTAGAGTAAAACAATAACAATCATTCATATTAAATTAGAAGTTATTTTATGAGCATTTATGAAATTTACAGTAATGATGCGATAACGCTATTTATGTAAATCAGTTCTATCGGTCTGATTAAGAATACAAAAATGTTTTATTCATTGTAAATAAAATGTAATTAAGATTGAATATAATTTTGCATCGGTAGATATATTGTTATTTGAATTGTATGGGTGGTTATTTCGCTAATGAGTTTGTTGAAGCGGCGAAGTGTGGCAGACCTGCTGGCGAGTAAGATGGCTGAGTGTCGAAGGAGGTCGTGTTGGAGAGGCTGGTGGAGCAGCAGGTTTTAGTTTTAAGAGGAATGCCACACAAGCGAACTTGCTGCGACCAGACAAGGCAAGCGACTGGCTCAGGTAGAGACAAGTCCATTGGAGAGAGTGAGTGAGTGCTGCAAGTCTGACCAGGAGACCTTGAGTCTACCTTCCCATACGGATTACTGAGGCCTGATTGAGCAAGCGCTTGGCTGATTTCATCCCCAAGAAATGCCTCGTCATCTCTTTGTCTCCAGCAGGTTTCATCAAACAGTAACTATTTCTAAAGCAGAGACAATACTATTTGAGAAGAAGTAATTGAAAATGAAGATTCGACAATGATGATCCAATGACGACTTTTAATGGAAACTCCAACAAAGGGTGAATTAAATTGTTAACTCTGCAGGAAGGAAAGTGTATTAAACATGTACATTGGTCTCTAGAATCTTGTTCTTATCCTTTTAAAATAATGACAATGCACAAGTGGTTATAGTGATCTCATCTTCATAATCACTATTACAGATCTCAGTTCTTTTTGGTTTTAAGTATGAACTACTACTATTGGGAATTTTAAATTTTCGCGTCTGCACTTCGTTTAGAGTAGAGATCTTTAACAAATAACTAGGTATCATGCAGTTCCTCTCTGAGATTGAACTTTCAAGGGGCTTGAGAGAAAGAAAATGTACCCGTTCTCGATCTTTTCTGACCCTCTTCCAGTTTTCCAACGTTTACTACATTTGTATATGATTCAATAATAACATATATGTTCTGGCAAATCTTTTAAAGAAGCTGCGAACTGTTTTGTCCAACAGTCATAAGGATTACTACTAGTAAGTGGTCGTGTTACTTGTACTTTTAAAGAACTACAATACATTACTCAAGTTTAGTTGCTAGTTTCTTTACTGTAACTTGAACTCTAAAAGTATCTAGATTTACATAACTTAAATTAAAGTAAAATAAACAACATCAGTAACTAAACTTTTCAAATCTTTATTTTGTTTGTAGTAACGGTAAATTAATTTTCAAAATAAAACCCGACTGTCCCCCCCTCCGTCTATACCCATAAGAGGATTACACCATCGCTTCCATATATACATAAAACTAGTAGTCATTATTTTACAACTTCAGACAGGTTTCCATATTTAGTAACTTGTTACTTATCAATTCAAAGAAAAATAGTTTTTAGAAATCTAGAGCCGTAAAAATTTTTTACAGCTTCTATTTCAATTTTAAATTTTGTGTTTTTCATCTCTACGTTCCCCAGCAAAACGGTTGTAGACCCTGGGACCGGTCGCACCAACTTCTCGTGAGCCTCCACAACGCTCATATGACTTGTCGCAACTCTCACATGAACGATTTCTTAAAGGAGAACTCGGCATCTCTGGTGCTAGTCATAAGAATGTAACCATCCAGGATCTGATGGAATAGTTCAGAAGACACGAGTGAAAACCGTCAGGGCTTCCGAATTTCAGATTTCATTATGCATCCATTAAAACCTTTGCTTATCTCGTTCTATAAGCCCTATCTCTGACCTAATTGTCAAATAATTTCTATTAAGAATGCATTTCCTTAGGACTTTGTGAAATAGTTTCCGTTTAAAAAGACATACCATTTTTCATTTAATTTCTTAAAAAACTTAAAGAGCATCTGTTATGCATAATTTCTACTGAAAGATTAGCCATTGTAAAATTTACTGGTTTATGTCATCCAGATATTTTTGTTTAATACAAAAATTTCTATTTCAATTTATTGAGTACATGCAGTTATAATATAAAACGAGAGAAAAAAGTATTTCACTTTCTCTAGAAAAAATGTTGAATCATTCATCATATATCTAAAATAATGTTTAAATTTACAATAACTCCATACTAACTTACGAGTAAGTATTGAGAAATGCAAGGTTCAACGAGTTTGATAAAATATTATTACTTGGTCTTAGGAACAGAAACTATTATCAAATGGAATATTTATTTCACACTTATTACCTCAGAACTTACGCATTCAGATGTATGTTTACAAAAGTCACATCTTGAATTCCCGCAATATGAGTAAATATCACACTATAACAGATTTCACAAGAAAGTTATATCTCTTCAGCTATCTCTTTCAGAAGTTATATATCTTCAGATACAGTTTTTAGAACGCAGAAAGAAGGTTGGTCCCCAGTTGACGATTTTAACAAGTTAGTTATTGAACAGACTGGCCGACAGTTGACGAGGGTCAGGATAATCAAAATAGCAGTGGAAGTAACCAGCTTAGTGGGCCTATGAAACGATTCCCTCAAATCAGTGATCTCCCTCGAATTACAAATGCACCCTCAGTCATCCGCACTCCAGCCCTTTGTCCTTATTCATGAAATATCGACAAAAGAAACATCTTTTGTAAATAAATCCGAGATCAAGGAATCAAGCAGAAATGGCATTAACCAGAAAAAATTGACTAGTTAGCATTCCGAGGGATACTATAAAACTATAATGTATAGGAATGCCATCTATTTCTGTCAAGTTAAAATGAATCACCAACAAGTGTTTACCACAAGGAGTACAGTGTATTAGAAATTTAGTATACTTCGCGCATGTGAATCTCATACATGTAACATCTAATAAAAAGATTTCACATAAACACGTGAAATAACAATCAATGATCAATGATGATAACAGAGTCAGTTGGGTTTTTGACTCTGACGAAGACCGCTTGTTACGGTTGAAAGATCTTAGTCTTGCTTTCCCATTTTCTTATTGTGGTTTGATCATTGAATGTAACATCTAATGTGTACATATAAGAGGTATGCAGAATAAGACAATTTGTAAAACAAGTCCAATATGTAACAATACATATTATACATGATTATTAGTTGATTAATGATGATATTAATCACAAAAACTATCAAAAGTAGAATTTTTTCGTATATATTTTTCAAAACTAATATATATATCTTCAGTATATCGTTACATAAATATATATTTTAAAGTATATGTTTTAGAACTCATAAGTCTCTGCAAAGACAAGATGTTCAAAGCAAGATGGTTACTCGCCACTATTGAACTTCGTTCATCCCAATACCTAATATTTATAATCCTTAATACCTTCTTCTTTGCAACACATCCCTGATTCATGTATGTTTGACAAACCTCGACACGCCACATAACTATTCTCTTTCTTGTACAGTTTTATAATAATACTTCAAATATCAAAGCTAAATCTAAACAACTAACCTTAGCTGTTTAGTCCAAACTAAGTTTTATTCTTTAACTGGACAATATGGAATCGGTACAATTACATTGATTCCAATGAAATAAAATTATACTTTGTTTCCGTTTTGCTATAAAATTATTCCTTCTTCTATAATAATGATGATGTTACACATTTTAAAATCACTGTGAATTAACAATAATAGACATTGATAGTTGTAAATAAATAGAAATACACAAATTGGTTAGTTTACTACAGAGTGATCTCAAAGATCATTTGATTACATTTACGGATTTTATTATATAAGAATAAAGTAATTGCGAGTCCCTGTCAATAGAGTTTTGTCAAAAAAATTGTAATAAATATTTCCCAGTTCACTATCACTGTCCTAGTTTATTTCGTTATGCTGTACGTCATACAACTGTGAAGGGGTCACTGGGTGAAATGTTCAGAGATAAGCCACAAGATGATATCTAATGGTTTTTTCTGATTCATATTTTATGATTTGATAAACAGAAAATTTAAAACTCACGTAGTTTTATACATAGCCTTTTTAATAAATACATACCTTATTTAGACTATTTGATACATATGTCAAAATGTTTTAATTTGTTTATGATTAATATAAGTTTATGACTGTATCCGATAAATTATGTAAAATTAACCGCTTTTATTATGAAAAGCAGTTTTTTGAGACACCTTTGCAGATCTCGCACGATCTGTTACCTCCCTTATTTACACTGTATTGTAGAGAGGTATTCAAATAAATGACTGTAAATTTTGATTTTCAAATACTTGTTCTCTTGTATGTATTAGCGATTGTCCTCTCTTTACGACAGACATAGTCAAATATCTAGGATTTTATGTTGACAATCTACTAAAGTTGAATACACGCACACTATTATGTATAACGACAGGATCTGAAGATATGACGCAAAACGCTAGCTAGCCTTCTCGGTAAACGCTCAAACGTGACTCTACAAAACTAAAGACTGATTTATACCACAATACATATACCGATTTGGACTTATGGACTCATAATCTGGGAACCAGCAAAGCGTTCCAATCTCCTAAGAATTCAGACAGGCCAATCCAAAATTCTACCTTGGGTAAAATTGATGTGTGAGGAATGGTCTCTTTGTTAAAGTAAGAGGAGTTATGTTTCTTGACAAGTATTCAGAATTTTTATTATTCTAGTCTAGTAGTTGATATATCTCATTTTTAAAAATTTCAAGCTTCCAGATATAAAAGTTTTAAATTATACTGAGTAGCTGGCATCAACTTTGACTTGAGTATGTATTTTTTCTCAATATACATTCAACAGCAACCATATAACAGAGTACAATAGGCAGGAAAAAAATAACACTCACTCAGAGTGAATTGGTATATATGATTTTTGACAAATGGAAAGATAAGTGGATTTTATTAAATACTAGGAACTCATGAAACTCCCAGTATAGTAATTCTATAAAAGAACAAACATATAAAACATCATTCAAAATTGAAAACATCTTTGAAGAAAAATAAATGAAACTATCCGACATCTTAAATTCGAAATTCTTCGATGTTTCTGACATTTATCAGACAAAATAGGAATATTTTCAAGTTTTAAATTGGAAAATTTTTCTTAAATATTCAATGTAGAAAGAGGTCTGACCATACTAATGATATTATATGCATCAGTGGAGTGGTATTCACAAATAAGCATATAAATTGATATTCAATCAATATATATAACAATCAATGGTGATAACAATCAATCACCATCTGTACTACCTCCAGAAATGAAAGACTAATAAACATCTCCCATTTAGACATTTATATTATACCTAAATGGAACATTATTTATTATATACCCAAGAAGTATGATATTATGTTTACTTATAGTATAGTTGAAAGTAGGCCACTCCAGATTTTTTTACATTGTTTATATTGACTTGGATATTTTTTTAGCAAATCCACTGAAATAAAATTTCAGTAATTTTACAGTAATTGATGTTTACAATGGAAGACTTTAAATAATTTATTGAGTTATATGAGGTATGGGAAGAATAACATTTTTATATGTAAAAATTCAACGTAAATGAACATAAATTTCCTTTGTCTTCCAAGGTATGATGAATTACTTTTATTTTACCAAACAGATACTATTTTTAAGCTGATTCTAAGGTGATTCGATGATAGACAGTTTTCAGAATCAGGTTCTAAGCTAAATACGAGTACGACTACATAATGACTTCACGTTATCCAATACCTCAGACAATGCAAAGCCACAAAACCATACGACCACGAGTGTGACTCCTTCCATATTCGTGAAGGACGTGCTGACAGACTGACGTCCCATCCCAGTCCTTGACAATGATTACTGACCTTAACAAAAAATGCAGGATGAGAATTTAACAGTAGTGGTCCTCTGGTCCAGGACTGCTAATTACGACGTGCACTGATGTGCATAGAATATTCGTTGGTCTTGGATATCCATTGGCTATAGTAACAAAAGTCATTTTCTTCTGTAACAGATTATTTCGTAACACGATATCGTCACTTTGACTTTACAAAAGTGTTATTACTCCTGTGGTAATGCAGATGATATTATATGCATCAATTGTGTGATATACTCGTACAATAAATAAGGGCATATATTGATAACTGGTTCAATCTCTATCTATACTACCTTCAGGAATGAAAGAGTAATATACATCTCCCATTTAGACATTTATATTATGTCTACATGGTGCATTATCTACCCAAAAGGTTTGATATTATATTTACCTATAGTAAAATTGAGTGTAGGCTACTCCAGATTTTTTCTTGTACTGTTCACATTTCATTATTACTTGCTACCCCTTACAGGGTAGTTGTAATAAAATGAATGATTTTCAATGAAAAAAAATTACATTTATAATATATCTGAAATAAAAAAAATCAAATCACTCTATTTTAATAAGTTACAAAAATAGTGGACATTTTGAAAAACAAACAATATAATACATATACAAATAAATGAAAAAAAGTTGTTTGAATCCTTTCTATGGAACTCATGCATTCAATATAGAAGTCGTAATACTTTCATTAGGTTTTCTAATGAGCAGTATTTTTTGTGTTCTCTGCTATCTGTTTTTTCCTGAATCTGCGCAATCAGTTCCCACATCTAAAATCCTAATTTGGGGATTATGGTGCTTAATGAGCTATAATTATAGATTAAATTATTTGATGGAAAAAGGAGGAAAATAACATTTACGAATATATTATGAATGATAGCGGTGGAGATATGAACTTTAGTCATTATTAAAAAATCAACTAATAACTGTATAAAAAATATGCGATAATTACATCATATTTAACAAATTATTCTTAAATAAATTATAAACAAGAACTCAAACTTGCATAAGAAAATTTGAAGTAATTTATTTTGAAAAACTCGATTTAATTATCTGTATATTGTTATGAGTTAATTTATGAATAATTTGTTTTTTCCCTATTTGGTAAGGCTATGAAATGGATTTTAAATAAAATTTAAAGATTTAGAGTTAGATTTGAATCTGGGATTACCGAATCATTATTCATTTTAGTCAAACATATATAATAAAAAGCAAAAAAAGAAAGCAATATTCATTATTCAGTTGCTGTACAGAAGAAATAAGATTGAAGAGAATGAGATAAATTGAGATGCTTTCACTGGCAACCTGACAGAGTTTATAGTTAACCAGAGCATAGTACGAGCTCAAGCAGTTTTACGGTTAAAATATACAAAAAAAAAAGATTATTTTGTTTTGAAGTTAGGTGAAAGAAAGGATGATAGCATTTAAAGACAGACGGGAGACTTCAAAGCAAGAGTTAGAGCCACATCTGCTTCGGAAAGAGAAACCTAATTGGGGACTGATGTAAAGGTCTATAAAAAGAAACTATTTAGATCAACTTTGAGGCGAAAGAAGCTGATATATTAGCAAATGCCTTTCTTGACCCAGATAAACAGAAGAGATTCTCTGCGAATGGAAAGGCAGATAAATAAAGTGAAAAATGGCTTTTGACTGTCTACGAAAGTAGAACACTACAATGAGCACGCCTCAACACGACTCTGAGCAGCGTTTCAAAGCAGATCTTATTCTCGTATATTTAACTCCCGACTCCCTTTAAGATAACTCTTTCATCAATCCTTTCAAATCTTCTCTTGTTAAAATCAAAAGTTCATACCTTCTATAACAACTTGTGTGTATATTGACTGTAGATCAATATACATAATACTTCCAAATCAATCGTCATTTAGATGAAATACGCATCCATTTTGTATGATCAATGTCAAAGTTATCAGCTTTTTGAAGAATTTTTTTTTCACACAAGTATTTACTAATAAGATTAGTATTTATTATCATCTATATTTCGAACTTATCGTTAGCAGAATAAGTAATTGGACAGGTGATTAGGTACCGACTGAGCATAGTAAGTAAGCGGTGCAGGTCAATTGTTACCACAAAGGAAGAATGGGAAGAGGGAAAACTGGAAAATAAAAAATAAAAAAGAAGAAGAGATATCAGACCTATGTTAGGCAAGATGAATTATACAAGAAACAATAGATATATTAAAATTATATATTTATCAGTAATAAAATATATAGACTGTTTAACGGATATAATGATAAATTAATTATATGCACCAACTAATAAATAAATTAATTCATTTACAAAATGACAATAAATAATCAATAACGAATTGATAAGCAGCCAAAATACCGGTATGTTTGACTCTTTGTCAGTCTTGAATTGAATAAATCCTCAGTAGACGACAACAAAAGCAAATAAATAACCCATGAGTTCTTCGACTGCATCAATAGTAATATACCAAATAACTTTTGCACACTTACCCTAAGCACAAACAAAAAAATAACTACTTTCCTTGGGGTATAAGCTTTCATGTCATGACAGTATATGTACATCCTGGTGGTAAAGAGGTTTAAGCTAAAGAGGTCTCAAGAAAAAGAAGTTGATCTTGTTGCCATAGTTACCTTCTTTTATTAAAAGGTTAAATAATTTTTTTTCTAACGCACTGAGGTAATTTATTATTTTTTCCTTTAAAAAGTTCTTAAGAGATACCAAATATGTTCTAAAAAAAAAAAAAATGGCTGGCACGTGGAAAAAGTTTGTGTCAGAGACTTGGCTGATTTTGGCACGCACTCTCAAAAAGGTTGCCCACCCCTAGTTGTTTTCTAGATAAACAACATTTTCAGCAATTTTATTGTAATACATCAAATCCTTAAATAATATACTTGTATAATAACTTCGATGTTTCAAGATAAATAGCCTTTCAAGATGTAAAACCACGGTGTTAGTTAAGTTTGTAAAAGCAAAACTCTCTAAAGAGATAAAAATGTCTTTGAAATCTAACGGTAGTAGATTTGAAGAGAAGCTGTAAGACGGATGTTTACCCCCGCAGATCACGTCGGAAACTTCGACAGAATGACAATGACCCTTCATGTTACCACACACTCTTAAAATAGACTTGAGTAGGGGACTGCCAATAAGGTTGTAATGAAACAGTAGTGTACTACAGCAAACTCAAAACTCAAAAATTATCCGGTTCTAATGAAAAACTTGTTCAATATAATACTTTAAATATCTATTTTAAACACAAGCTAGGCTTCATAGAACTAAAGGTCACTGTCACAGATGAGTTGGTTTTATCTTTCCTTTGGTAGTGCCTGTGAACTCCTCCTCCTGACGACGAAAAATGTTGAAATTGCCTACGAACTTTAATATTTTTTCTTGTCTGTTTTTTCATAGCGGACTTCATTTTCAATGTTATATTATATAAGCAAAAATACTTTAAAAATGTTGTATCTCCCGTTGTTCAATGTGTTTTTTACTTTTCTTTTAAGAGTTTCATTATATATCTAACAATATTTAACTAAATGAGAACATCTAAAGAAGAACTTATGCTTATGCTCTCTCTCTCTCTCTCTCTCTCTCTCTCTCTCTCTCTCTGCCTCTCTGTCTCTCTCTCTCTTTCTCTCACACACACACCAAAAGCAGATGTGGAGTAGATTTTAAAAAAAATCAAGTCAGTGAATGAAATTATTTGGTTTTTCTAAATTGTTTTTATTTCTCGAGTCTGTTTTTTTAATATTTTATTACTATCCATGCAATATTTAAACAACAAAAACATACAAAATATTAATAGCATACTATTAAATAATATTTTTCCTTTGAACTACGTGATATTATGGAATTGTTCGCTCAAGGGTCAGTGAAGCATGCATGAGTCGGATGACAAGGTATGTCTGTTGACGTCAGGCCAGGTAGGTATGATTAGTCAGTCTTTCCTGACATCATTAAATGCTGTCATTGGGGATGGACTTATTAAAGAGTATCTCGGAGGGACGCAAATACCTATGAAACATGCAGACTGAGAAAGAGAAACTAGAGTAAAAATGTTTATCTCTCTACTCGACAACTTAGCAGAAATAAAATATATCATTCGGCGGTGTGCTTTTTCAAAAAAGTGGGCTGTTTTCTTTAAAAAAAAAACATCACGATATTAAATATAAATCTGAAAGGAGAAACCAAATACAGACCACAACCTCTACATTTACAAGCCAAAAATGACCTACTTACCAAAAATAGGGATATCATTAGTATATATTCAAAATATCGTTACTTCAAAAAAGTACCGAGGGAGAAAAAACCAGCTTCAGAATATATGCCTCCACTCCAACTAGCCAGAAATATAACACTTACCGGACCCAAATGATATCTTGTATAGTGAATCTATTAATTCTTGAATAGTTAAATGTTGGTATCTTCAACTCAACACACAATACATTTACATATATATACATATATTGCTTTAGAAAAAAATGCTAAATAAATATAGAGGACTCAACCTCTATCGGTATTTTTTTTTATCAGAATTTATTTTTATTTTTCAGTTGTTTCATTCTTTTTTCATATTTGTTTCCTTCTCCTCTCTTCTTCCTTTGTAGAGGCTTCATTTAGTGTGTAAGAGTCGTGGTCTTGAACTTGAATCATCACCCTGCCTCGTCTCCTGAAGACGACGATCGTCGAAATATAGAAGTCAGTTAAGTCTGAGTGTATATTTGTGTTTTATTTGATATACTTTATGTATATATATAATTTATTATAGAATGGAAACTGTTGCTTTTCACGATGTTTCCAACTGAAGATATTCATGAGAAAAACATGAGTAAAGACGTAACACCAAGGTGTGGGTTCATTTCTCATCCTGAAGTTATTTCTCTTCTCATGTTATCTTCTCCTGACGACGAATAATTTTTAAAAATATTGATGTTCATAACTAGTTTAATGGGATGTATGTATTGCGGTTTTTTTATATTTTTTTAATCCATTTGTCTGTATTCTCATTTCAAGATCTACCTATTTATGTGTATATATAGTAGTATGATGGAATATATATATTCAATATGGTATAGACGTGTAAATTATTTTCAGTTTCACTAACAATAGAAATGTTCTAGTAAAATCCTGACGTCATATGTGCTGACTAACGGCTGAATCATCATACGACGTAAGCACACCAACAACTAAAAACACACCTGCCTCCATCTTACTAACTGACTAACTATGTGAAGTCTTGAAGTTGTAAAGATCACAAAGAATCTGTAAAATCATTATCCTGTATATTTTGAGGGGCTCGGGTTTTGATTGCCTTGAGGAATTGGCATCACGAATGGTCCGCATTGTTTCTTTCAGACTCTATAACCCACCATTCTTTCTTCTTTAATAAAATTGGCAAAGTACAAGTAACTAGTACAAGTTCCTGATAATTTATTTCTATGATCAACAGAATAGATGGTAATCAGAATGGTGGACTTACATAATAATTACATTTTAAGAAAAAAACTATCTCTTTGATTAAACTGACCGGTGATGTATATTGGCTGACAAAACAAACTTAGTTATGTATTATTAATATAAAAAAAATTATTCTAACTCGTATAATTTTCTTATAGGTCGGCAGCTTTTAAAAGTTATCATTTATTAATAATAAAATCCTGAACTCCTCCTGGGGCTTTTTTTTTGACAACAGCCGAGTGTAAACCACTATTTTTTTTTTAAATACTGCTGTCAACAACCTCAGAGCTATTAATAACCTCATTTAGTCAAGAATCTTTGGAAACAACATTTGAAGTCAGTTGACAATTTCATTTTTTCGAAGAATCTGCAAGAGAACTATTACTGCCATAATGGTTGGCAGAATTGAATTCTTACTGTATAACCTGAAGGTCGAATGCGAATCATTAAACACAGTTAATCACACATTGAGAATTGCTTTTCCTAATAACTAATGTATACTTCCTTCTCCTGCCAGTTTAATAGTTGAAACTCATTTATACTTCTAATTGTAGCCCAACAGTGTGCATAACTACTTAATATACTGTTATGTGAGCTAGGGTATCGAATAATAAAATTAATGGTTCAACACACTATTTCATAAGTTCTTACACGAAGTATAATAGTTTTACATAAAATAATAATTAAAAGATTATATTATATCATTAAAAGTATTATCAAGTAATTTGGTATTAAAAGTTGTTAAGAACCTTAGCAATGAATGAACCATCACTTTTATAAATAAAGATGCCTGACAATTTTTTTTAAAACCGGCCTACTCGATAGTATATACGGTTTACCTTTGAAGTATTTTAAATAATTTCAAGTAGATTAAGTTGCTTCTTCAGTTGTTAGTTACCGCTTACTATGCGGTACATACGCATGAAAATTACAAAAGAAGTCTCCATTAAACATTGAAAAAAAAAAATAACTTAACTAAGAAAAGGACCTAAGTCCTCATCACCTGTCCACTATGGCAGGATTACATGGAGAAGAATAGCAAGTGGCAGGCATGCGTTGTTTTGTAACTCTTTATGTACGTACTTTCACAGTTATTCTCAAGTCTGTTTTGAAAAGTACGCACAGTCATTATGAATGTTGTAAATACAGATTATTTTAGTTAAAATATAATCGTGATAAATGACTTGAGCAAAAGAAAAAGTGTGGCTCTCTAAATATATCTGGATCAGCGAGATCCAAACTCTTCATCAAAAACTACCAACAATTCATTATAGTTCATATTATTTCCAATGGCACACACTCATTGCTAGATGTATTGATCTTTTACAGTTCCGAATTTCAATCAAAAATCTATACCGGCTACATATAGGACCAAGCTAATCTAAAGGAAACATTTAATGAAGTCAGATTTATAACTTTCTTTATAATCTTCAAAGCCATGTTTTTTTGTTCTCTTGAATATTAAAGGAAAGATATTTTATACTTTATAAAGGCTTCATAACAGGTTTATTTTATCTAAAACAACTAACGCAGTTACAATTCGCAAATTACAACCTACAACTCAGTGAATTTCTCAGATTTGATAAAACTGTAACTATTTTAAACCTTACTTCTACTTAACATGAAATCTATAGAATAGTATAAAAGACTTCATGCATCAAAACAGATTGGCGAGTGTGACAGATGTCATAAGTAAAGCCAGACATAACATAATGTATGTGCTGTACTACAATTCACTGCTGACACAAAATCTGTATCCGGAAATTACAATCAACTAAGTGTGTGTGTGTGTGTGTGTGTGTGTGTGCGTGTGTGTGCGCGCGAGCGTGTGTGTTATCAGAAAGAAAGAGAGTATGAGAGAATGTGTGAGTTTGAATGATGTGAGTGTAAGTGGAAAAATAGATAAAATAAAACAAAAATGTAAGAAATCCCAAATAACTTACAATAGCCACAAACTCAAATGACAACTTTTTGTTAGACCATCGTAACAGGAGGTTTTTTTTAAAGCAATATTTCGTTAAGCGAGGACTGGTTGAAAAGTTAACTACTTTTCAAATAAGTAATCGTTTTTGTATGGAATATTCAAGAAACGATATACATTAAAGAGGAATATATATTTTTTTATAATTTTGTAACAGCAATTCAATAATGGCTTGGGCATTCATTGCGTGACAGTGCTTAATAGTGTGCCATAGGTTTGCTGTTACTGACACATCATCAATTAATAATTTAGGATTTAAAAAACGCAATAATTGCAGCATAAAAAAAATTAAATTAATGTACAAACACATTTTTGTGATACTTTTAATTAAATGATTATTATAAGAATGGAGAATCTGAACCATCACAACTAGTCATTTTATTCTTAAGACGTTTTTAAAGAGGTTACTGATAGCTAAAGTAATATTTATATCTAAGACTTATATAAATGAAATAAAAGAGTTGATCAATAGGTTTATGTAAAGTAAGCCAACATTTTGACGTAAAAATTGAACTTATATAGCTGATTCCATAAAGCTGATATAGATTCAGGAATGGCATTATAAGTTATGGCTAATCTAAGTTTAGTAAAATTTGATTGTGTTGGAGTTGTGCTGGTTCCGAATTCCGAGTGAGAGCATTTGCATACTTGAACCTCAACCAGTTTTCCTTGAAATTACGGTTTCATGATCTTTAACTGCACAACAACTTTTTATAAACCACAAAGAGGGAGTAAGAATAAGTGAGAGAGAGAAAGAGAGAGATACAGTTAGTGAGAAGTGCTGTAATCCGCACCTCAGTGAGGTTGGTATGAAGTTTCATTTTTGCTCCACCTGGTGAGTCAAAAGCCGTTGAGTTTGTGCCCTTATAGCTAGCCAAAAATGCATAATGAAAGTAACGATTTGTGTAAAGTAGATTGAATATGGTGTTGAAGAAGCAAAGTCGATGTAGAATTAAATTAAATCAAACCTGTGGCCAGTTATAAACCCAGAAATCTCATCTTTTCAACGAGCTTTTTTACCTCTGCGCAGAACGATTGATATATTGCTAATTAAAATACTTAACATAACTTATGCTAAAGTTTAAAGCACATCTTTAAACTTGTACCACATGTACAAGCAATAATTCATTTTTCTCAGGGATACGTTTTCGTAAAATGAGTTTTTAGATCGGTTGTGTGATTGAGCTTTCAGTCATTTCTTATCAATTATCAAGTCCAATCTGAAGTGAGTTTGAATATCGACATTTTTTGACATTCCAAAGTGCTTGAGTCAAAGACGAGCACAGCTTTTTGAAATCTTTGCAGCCCAATCTTATTACGTTTTTGGTGCTATTAATTAGGTATAAATCACGGTAACTTTATAAGTATTAATTTGGAGTATTGGATTTTTATCATTTAAGAAATACGCGTATAGTTATTGAGATCAATATCTTTTTAAGGAGTAAGTTTAGTAAGAAGTAAACTTGATGCAAACTGAGCAGTGATTACTGTTTGAAGTGTATTTGTAGTTATGGGAGTGAAGATGTGTGCTCGCGGATCACAGAGGTGGGTGTGCGGGGGAGACCGAGCAGGCCCCCGCTCTTGTCGTGTAGCGGAAACAAGCCTGGAGACGACATGGGCTCCCTCAGACGACAGAGATTGTATCAGCGGTGCTGGGGATTGTAATGCGGGCAGCAATGGAGTTAGGGCCCAATTTGAAAGTCAGACACAAACCACTTGGCCTCGTATTACCATAGAATAAGGAAGCAAGAGCAGCTACCGCCACTCCCTCGAGCGCCCGCCTGCCTGCATCACAGTCTTGCCATCTTCTATCAGTCCAAACAACACTCAATCACTACAGCAAGTAAAAAACTGTTTAAACCGTGCGCACTAATATCAAACCTTAAACTCATTGAATTATATCACCATAAATGACTTTATACTTCATTTAGGATGAAAATATATGAAATTGTTAAAGAAAAAATATATAAAAAGTATATTCAACTATACATAGTAAAAGAAAAGGAAAAAGGTTTAAACACTATCCAGTGTTATCTCGTGTTAATTTAGGATACAATCGTTGCAATCTAAAATCCCCTGCACTATCACAAATGCTCCTTATTACGTCAAAAACTACTCCCTTCATAAAAATCTAAAAATTTCATTCAGTCAAAATATAGTCTCTGATCATTATAAGTCATTTCACAACAACCTTTCCTCTTACCTAAATCTATTTGTACGAATCCCTTCTTCTTCCTCACCTTCCCAGAATCCTCCAAGACGACTGAAGAGAAGATAGCCGAGGGATCAACTACTACGATAATATACTAATAAAACCAAGTGAAAAGTTGAATCAGTGGGTTTCATTCTTTACTCATGTGCATTGAAGTTATTGTGTAATCTCCTACTAAATATGCTTGTTACGCATAATATGCGTAGTTGTATATTTGTAAATAAAGATGTTAGAAAAAGAAAGATGACAGTGGACGTCGAAATATCAGGTTTTTGAGTGTTTTCTTTTTGTCATGTAATTATATATCACATTATTGAAAATAACACCAAACTGAGCTGATACCTGTTTCTTACCATGCTTCTCAATTTTCCTAATGAACTCAATGTTACTGCAGCCAGTACAGCGTATAGTCGACATGTTTCAAATGTTCACCATTCATCGTCACGAGATGAATCACTTCTTGGTAGAATTATGCTTTTATATAGGCAAAGAGAAGACAGTAGGGGTTGTTTTTGATAAGTTCATAGCAACCTATTTCCTAATCAAAGAGTGAGTGACCTCGCACAGTCAGTGACTAGCTGCCAAGGCTCTGCTTCTCTTTCATATAATTGAAACATTTGTAAAATGTTGCTATTTTCAATCTGTATATTTAGATATGGCTTCCATCATACGGTATCAGGTTTGGTTTCCGTTTTAACCTTCTTACATTATCAATAACAAAGCTTTGGCTATCCATGTTTAGTGCTGAAGTCCAATCTGTCATTCCACTGCATTTTGTATTATTAGAAAAATTAAGAAATCAATTTTATACATAAAGAATATTTTTTAAAAATAACTACTTTTGAACAACTAGTGATAATCATTTTCAGTAAATAGACAACCAAAACTAGACAACCGTTTTTTATCCAATCATGCACTAATGTCGTCAGGTATGTATTTACTGACGTCAGTGATTAATACTCCACAAAACAAAAGTGTTCCTTGAAAGGGACAAGATCAAAAAAATGTCAGTTTTAATCTAACTACTACGGAGGTTTCAGAAAATAGAAAGATATTGTAATTGACTAAGCTCAATGGTGGCATAGATCTTTGCAAGTGAAATGAATTGCGATTTCCCAAGTGATAATCCTTACTGATGAACACAGTCAACAGCAGTGATTTCTAATGGCTTATGATTTACAATCGCATTCAGTGCATCGCTACTCCTCCTCGAATAACAAGCATTAAGATAGTATTCTTCGATTTAAATCCATTGTTAAACAATCGAGAAAAACTGTAAACACTATTGTTTCAAGCAGCTTGATGGTAAAGATTCAAAACCTCCCTACTTAGAAGTTAAATATAATATTAATACAGCTATTTGTATAGAGAAACATGAGAAGCTTAAGTCTTGGCGAAGTCATGCTTGGCCCCAACAAGAAATAACGCTATAGTTGTATAATCCATTACTATGCTGTATTCAATCATATTACATAAAGACAAAGGAAAATTCTTCTCTGAGAAGAATTTTTATGAATTCATCAAGTTTCGAACATTTGGAGTCTTTCTCCAGGTTAATCTCCTTATCAAGAATCTGTTCTATGGCTTCTCCTTTCCTCCCATGAAGCTGTAACCTGAGAAAATTTTTTTTAATCAAACTTTATTTACATGAAGACTAATATCTTCATTATGAAAAGATATTAATATTAATACTTGCTAAATGACAGGATTTTAAATACGTTGTAATAAACAGATAAATTTATAATATATGAGTATACTAAGTATGAATATACTTATACTTATACCTATACTATATATATGATAACATCAACTTCAAAATAACAGTAAGAATATTAGAAATGTGACTATGATCTTTGGACCAAAAGAAGTGGGCTTCGTCATAGAATTACTTAAAATGATACAAGTTAAGTAGAACATCTGGTGAGCTATTGAGAAAGGCGGTGAGACAAAAGAGGCATTTCAAAAAGGCGTAAAATGCAAGAACGGGAACAAAAGACCGGACAAGGTGACTTGTTCATTAGTTCACTTAGTTACGTAGGAGTGAGCCTCTGACGAAGACTACTTGTTTTGCTTGAAAAATATTTGTCGCATCCCTGAATTTCTTACTGTGGTTTAGATGAATATATATATATATATATATATATATCGAGATTCGTGTGTGTTCGTCCTTTTTCTTGTGTTCTCTAGCTGTAACTTTAATTATATATATATATATATATATATATATTAGTGTACTTCGGTAGCAGTCCTTCCTTTATACATGATTGGTTATACACGACTGAATATTGTCGATCGATGATCTTCTTCTCCAACTTTTCAAGTTTGCGGAAAATTAATTTTTCGTTGTGAGAACAACGGTTCAAGGAATGAATTCTTGGATAAATTAATTTTCCGCAAACTTGAAAAGTTGGAGAAGAAGATCATCGATCGACAATATTCAGTCGTGTATAACCAATCATGTATATATATATATATATATATATATATATATATATATATATATATACCATGATAAACGAAAAAAGGTCCGGCAGGTCAGATTACACTTAAAATAAACTGTGACATAGACAGAATCATAACAAAGACTCACTTTTCAATATTTCGACCGTTAAGGCGTTAACGATCGAAATATAGAAAAGTGAGTCTTTGTTATGTTTCTATTTATGTGTCACAGTTTATTTTAAGTATATATATATATATATATTAGTGAAAGTTGGTAACAATCCTGTTTGCAAACATCTGTTAAACACTTAATGCCAATCTCATGCTTAATTATCTTTTTTTAGATATATATACTTATATATACAAGACTCGCAACGCTGCCTTCCTGCGGGACTCTTCACCTCCTGACGACGAGGATCGTCGAAATATAGAAGTGAGTTATTCCTATGTCTATCTGTGTGCTACCTTCGTTTTAATTCGTTTTTTCTTATATATATATATACATATATATTAAATAATCACAATAAACACGTGATGAAAAATTATGAAAGTATAAGCCACAAGGAAAAAGTAAAATACACAGAAAATATGCTCTAAGTCAGGGCTTCTTAAACTGTGGGTCGCGACCCCCAGGGTGGTCGCGAGACTACTGAAAGGGGGTCACAAAGATCTGATACTTTTCAATCATTATAAATAAAATTTTCAAAATAGTATACACACTACGTACAAATATAAATACAAATAAAAATCATACAAAATACTATTGTAGTTTCCAATTATATATATGTGAAATGAATGGGTACGTATTCTTTAATCCTTATTTTATTTACATTGTAAAATAGTGCGATATTACATCTACATCTACGGTTAATATATATTTCATTATATGGAGGATGGGGTCGTTTAAAATTTCCTAAGCTTGAAGGGGGTCGCTATATAAAAAAGTTTAAGAAGCCCTGCTCTAAGTCCTTTCAAATTTATGTCATCAGAGAGCAACTCTCTTACAACACACAACCGGTTGCTCTCTGATCACATTAATTTGAAAGGACTTAGAGCATATTTTCTATGGCTTTTACTTTTTCCTTGTTGCTTATACTTTCATATATATATATATATTATTATAGTATATTATTTTTTTCAATTGACATGCCATAAAACGTACTATTTTCTCCAGTTTGAAACAGAGATTTAAAAGTAAGCTGGAGCTGAAATCAAACTCGAAATAAATATTCCTTTATAAATTCAAATCTTGATAACGGGTTCATTTTCAATTTAGCTATATTATTTTAATCAGTGACATGGGAAATTTCCTTGAGTAGACAATACAGGAAGTTTGGGATCATTTACTGCAGGGAAAAGAAGTGAGAATGTGATTTTCTTTTATTCTTGGGGGATCTTCAACTTTGCTTAAAGGTGACAAGGTGCAACGTCATCTTTTTTATTCAAATGAACAATGAGTTCTAAAAAGGCAACTGCTCTCATTTCACCAGTACTTTCTTGATATAAACTCAACTAACACGAGGCCAATTATGTTTCTCACAAATAACTGGTAATGAAACAAGTTTTCTTAAGAGATTTTCTTGTTTGAATAGGTGTTTTTGATTACAGTTTTCAATTAAGTTAATATCGGCTTAAGATTGAGAAATTGCGAAGGGGCGCAGTTGCAGTTATCAAGGGAGATCGGATATCAAAATATTTTATGACGTTCAGATGGTTTACCAAAATATCAATAGATATACAATTTTCTTCACCGATATATTTAAAGAATGATTTTTGGCTTCTCAGTATACACCTCTCTATTTTTTCGTTCGCTATTATAAAGTTTAGTGATCATGGAACAAAAATTATGCTCTTTTCATAGATTTACAGCCTTATGGCCAACTACATAAACATTTATTAAGTATAGGGATCATGAAAGAAGTGGTCTCAAGATTTTGACTGCTTTACAACTTTGATGTTCCCAAAGTCTATTTACCACGTTTTTTTCGATGATGTCTGTGTGTGTGTATGTATGTGTTGGGGGAACCAAATAGTTGTGAGCATGCTACAAGAAATACTCTATAGTGTAGATTTGTCTATACTGTTTTTGGGCAATATGAGAGTCACTTTTTTGGATGGTCAAAATGTGTTTTTTTGGCATTTTGTTCTCCTAATCTATTTACTCTAGAGTGCTTGAAATTTTGGGATTAAGCAACATAAGTGAAAAAAAGTTTACATTTTCATATATTAATATAACGGAAAAGGTATGTGTTTGCAATATAATATAAACATTTGTATTTATGATTAGTCATGAAAAATTATGGACACGATACAGGTCATACTGTTTGATAGATCTTAATGAAATAATGCTAATAAATAGGACCTTTTAAGAGGATGAGCTTGGCTCATTCTCTGAAGGGTTACATATTTTTGTTTGTTTGTTGAAATTAGATAGACGGAAAGAGGTGTTATGATAAACTGTATGATTTCAAATAATGTTCTATTTTATCCTAAACGATTAATTACGATTTTTTGTTGAAAACAAATACCCAGAATTAGTATGCTTTAAAAAAATTCACAAAATTCTGGTCAAAACAAAAAGTAATTAGTTTTAAAAGCTGAAGGCATCCAACCTGCTGTTGTTGGATTTTATTTCATTCTTAAATGTTTACTACTGTTATTATAGTAAACAATTGTTTACTATAGAAGTTTGAAGTTATTTGAAAGAATTAATATGATAGGTAAGAAGAATATAGTTCTGAAAGTGACAAAAACAAACGACAATAAATAATATAATTCATCAAGCTCTCCAGACTGATGGGTTGTTGACTATTGTAAAATGAACTTAAAATGTTGTATATGTATCAAAAGGTTGTTAGAACAGTAATGAGCAAATAGTAATATCAAATGACCTGCAATAAACGAAAAGTTTATCAGTAGGTTACACGTTCAGTTCAGTAGGAAATAAACTGACAGATTCTCATTTTTGATTGAACTATATTGAAGAAAGAAAAGTAAAGGTTTGAGGTGGGATAGACAGCTTACTAGTCAGCACTTGTTTCTATCTTTTCTCTCCTGAAGATGGATCAAGCAAAAATTATGCAGTGAATTTCGTCTGATCCTTTAGTTTATTTGTTAACGTGTTATATATTGTTCTTTACTTTAAATTAAACAGCTATAAGTTATACATTTAAGTAATAAATATTATAGTTTTAAGAATATTATTCATGTTTGGATTGAATATTAAGTTAGCATAGCAATGTTGAAAGGTATTTTGTTTGTGGTTATTCATTGGCTGAAGCATGGCGTAATGAAATGCGTTATTTCTGTACGAAGCGATGAAGGCAGCAGATGGGAAATCGCAGAGAAAGCAGCTGACAGATTTAGTAACGACTTCCCGACACCCAGGAAAAAGAAAGTGTAATGGCACGGACAATTAAAGGTAAATTGAGAGCAGATGGGCAGGGCGGAGTGAGAGGAGAATGGGACTATTAGTTAGGTCTGGGCACAAAGGACCGATTGAAGGGACGAAGGTAAGGGCAGGTAAGAGCCAGGTAGGAGGTTCACTGAACCCCGCCCACGCTCTTAACCCACATTCCTCTATTCTCCAAGTGTGTCTGCCCCGCCCTCCTCTGCAAATACCCTCTGCACGTGCCCTGCGGCGCCGCCAAACCGTTATCCAACAACTATCTGTGGCCAGACGGCGTCCCAATGGGGAATCACTGCCTGTATACTGTCCACCCAAGAACATCTAGTACTCGCAAACCTCGAAAGAACATCAAGAAACATCCTTTCTTCAATGTGCCGCCTTCAAAAACTCCTTTCGCCATAAAATTCACATAACTTACAACTTAAAAAAATAAATGGACAAAATATACATTTCTAAAATACATTATCTTCTCATTTATAATTACAGAGAAATCAAATGAAAGGAGATATGCAATGGATATTCCGTTTTTAAAGCCGACTTCATTCCAAGATTCGATTGTGAACTGCTTGCATTCTTCTGCTTCATTTACATTAATTCTTATTGTAATACACTATATATATTTTTCTAGAAAACCTAAACTTTAAATATTATCACTATGAATAAGATTTTCAATAAATTCAATAAGATTTTTGATAAAATTTAAACGTCATCATTGAAAATTTAACTTAAACCTGCAACATTGACCGAATCCTGAGTTATTTTCAAAAATTGGGTTTAGATTAGTTATGTTTCTTGCCTGTATGGATAGTTTCACATAAAAAAAAACTATATGTGCATGACGAGGTCTAAACTAAAGTGAGAAATTCAGAATCGGAACTGAGATTTTTTGATGAAAACATCTGGTCTTAGTAAGAATTACATTTCAACTGAGAAAGACCAGTTTTTTGGTCAACACATTTTAGCCTCTTTTTGAATCACTTATTTTTGTTCACATGCTTCTATATATATATCAATGATCAAACCACAATAAGAAAATAGGGAAACAAGACCAAGATCTTTCAACCGTAACAAGCGGTCTTCGTCAGAGTCAAAAACGTTTCGGTCTTTATTTAAAACCTTTTTCATAGGCAGAAGTTTAAATTTTGAAACAGAAAAACTGAGTATTACATTACAAATTATTATGATTCAAACTACAGTTGTTGTTGAAATCCACAGACTATTTTTCTTTGTATATTAATTTATAAGGTAATACTTAGTTTTTCTGTTTCAAAATTTATACTTCTGCCTATGAAAAAGGTTTTAAATAATGACCGAAACGTTGGCAATGAGAGTTTAATTTAAACTTGAAGAACTGACCGAGTCCCGATAATCTTTAGTTTTGCTTCTATTCTACGGTCGATACTTTGATCAATATTTATTTATAGCTATATATATATTATATATATATACATGTTACATATGATTCTTAAATGATGCTTCAAAAACGAATAAACAAAAGCTCAGAAAAAAATTTGAGTATAACATCGTAACTATAACATAGTTTTATCAATCAAAAATATATAGTATGTATATACTATAAAAAATTTTGAGATGTATATATGGTTAGATATATATATGGTATATCTATGTATATGGTTAGTTAGCCTATTATATGGTTAGATGGCATAAACTGGAATGTAATCGTTCATTTTCTTGTTATATTAATTATTATCTTCACTTTGTTAATTTTTTTGGATTAATATTGTTTATAATATTGTTATAAAAGAAATCTTAATAAATTGAAAATATAGCCTAAAGAACATAGATTTAAGGGCTCTAGCGATGAACAAGTCGTGCTCTGGGTTCTCATCAAGCTCTATTGTAGCTTTCCTTAACAGTGCTGAAGTGATGTTTTCAATACAAAGCATACTTTTTTCAAGTGGCATTGTTCCATCCTGCTGTCAATCAAGTCGAGTAATTCAATGCCCTCGAGTCACGAGTGGCAACCCTGTACAGTAATTAGCAGCACGTTGTAGCCTATCTGATAGCACCAACAGGAATATGCTTATTATTCCAGTCACTAGGTCAAAACACCCACCTGTTCCCAATCCAAACATGCTTTTTAAGTCATAGTAAAAAATTAAACATATTGACTGACATGCTTAGAACAAAATTTGGCTTTTAAACTTGGTTATAGTAATGTTTGTTCTTAAATTATTTACAAACTAGTATTATACTAACTGAAAAAAATTGATGTACATGCTTTGAAATAACAATAAAATATTTTTTACTTTCATTTATCTCAGCATGAAATATAGAATAATGAAAGTATTCTATTGGGGACAATATTTTGGTATAACATTTTCAACGGAAATATACTTTTCTAGGTTCCTTGATACAATAAAATGGATTTCGCAAATTGGTGTATGTCTGTGTCTGCGTGTGGTCTTGTATGTGTATGTTGAGTTGGGTTTTTGACTCTGACGAAGACCGCTTGTTAGGTTGAAGATCTTAGTCTTTTTTCACCATTTCTTATTGTGGTTTGAACATTCTTGAATCAGGTGTTTATTGTGACATCCTGTTATGTATGTATATATAAATATATATAATGTATGTATATATAAACTCAATAGAATTCATACTTAAGCTCCATTTGGTGAAACAGCAAGCTCGGTACAACTATTGCACTTTTTTAACTAGTACTTAATATGAAAAAGATAAGTTTTTTCAATTTTTTAAAACAGAGCTTTGATTAAAATCACTGTGGTTTTAGCCATTTAGTTGGTAATTACTATAATTGGGCAGGATCTGAGTCGAGTTGTTATAGCAGTGAAATAAAAACTGTTATGAAATAGGGATAAACGAACTTTTAAAATAGTTTGATACCTTCGATACCCTTATTAAAATACAGTAAATTATAGATAATAAATATTAATTTTTTTAAAAAATTAATAATCACGTAGATCGATACACAAGAGTTCTGTTTTGTTAAATTACAAACTTGGAAAGTAATCTCACATCAATTATTCTACTAGTGCTCCTAGTGAATATTGAGGAAACCTTTGTCTATCTTCGTCATCACAGTTATCGCATATAGGCTATTATTAATTAATTTAATAAAATATACTATTTGTGATAATTATTAGTGTTGATAGTCATTATTCCAATTAATCATTTTTAGGATATATTATAGCAAGAATATTCAATCTTTTCGGAAATTAATATTGATTTTGAAAAAGTGTTTATTTATATATATATATATATACAATGTATATTTATACATACTGTAATTATATACAATCAAAGAAGAGTAGCACACAGTGTAAAGAACACACTTACAAACTCAAATTTTTGGACAATCCGTCTTCAGGAGAAAAGAGAAAGGGAGACCGAGCATGTTGTATACTCAACGGGAACTAACCCAGTATGGAAACGTTTATTAAGTGAATTTATACATAGGGAAATAAATGAAAGTCGTTGGTATCTGAGATGAGATTTTTTTATTACGAAGCTTAAATGTACAGAGAAAGCGCACGCCTGTCGTATTATTATAGCTTTAACTTGGCCGAAGGGTTAAGCCCACGAGTCGTCTTAGCAATTGAGGTCGCACTGAAGGGATGCGGGTCGCCATATTTAATCAAGGCATTAACACATGTCCATGTAACACATAGGGGCTTATTTGCACATTTCATTATTCCACCCCTAACTGGCTCTTTCTTTCAATAAGAACAGTCGGCAAAAGACAACTGTGGCCACAAAAGTAACAAAATCTCCAACCAATACATTAGCACGTCAACTACTAAAGGGAATTCTTTAACAAGTTCATCACTTTTTAAGTGCCAACTTGATTATAAATCACACCAGCTCATTCATTCCAGTGAATGTAATAAAATCATGTTAACGAGAAAGGACGTTAAGAGATTACTAATCCCCAGAATTAATATAAGTTTTCAAATTATAAAGAAAACTATAATTACAAAACATTTACGATTATTATTTTAATAACTATAAATTTAATATAAACAATTACTGAGTGTTATGACAGATGTTACTTTAATATAGTCATACCCTTTATACACTTTAGTACTCAAATCTTTTTTATAATTAATTCCAATTTAATGTCAGCGTTAAAGGCTTGGCATTAATTAATACATTAATTGTATTAACATACAATTTTTGTATGTTAATGCCCATTATTCTTTGTAAATTGAAAGGTTTTTAAATTTAATCTCTTCAATTCCATATATATATAATAACATAAATGCAATAAATCGAAAAGTTAGTATCTTTTGATATAATAATGGTTTTAAAAAGATTGCTGAACAAATAATTTTAAACTGAAAATAGGTTCATGAAGAATATATTGCTAATATATTTTATAGTTTTCAATAACTTTTTCAAGATCAAAGTTATCATCTATAATCTATAACTTTAATTAGTTAATGTTTATAATTTTAAAAATTTGGAGTGGCCTGCACTCAACTTTACTATAAGTAAACTTAAAATCAATGTTCTTGGGTATATTATATATAATGTCTCATTTAAATGTCAATTTAATTTAATGTAAACATTTAAATGGGAGATGCTTATTAGTCTTTCATTTCTGAGGTAGAACAGATAGTGACTGTTCGACTTATCAATATATAAGCTTATTTTTGTACATCCCACAGCTGATCCAAATAATCTCATTGGTATAACTACAGCAGTAATAACATTTTTGAAAAAACAAACTGAACATTTCTTGATAAGAAATAACAGTTTCTACAAGAGAATATGCGTTTGTTGAAATAGCCAGTGAATTTCTTATATCGGTTACTTGACCTCTTTCTACATTGAATATTTAAGTCAAATTTTCAAATTTAAATCAGAAAAATACTCTTATTTTCTCTGAAAACATCATAAACATCCAAGAAAAAATGTCGTTTTAACATAATTTATAATTAAGGATATACAATAATTACATTTATTAATCTTCAAACGAAAGATTTCCATTTTGAATTATGTTTTACACTTTTGGTTTTTTATAGAATTATTATACTGGGAATTTTATGGCTTCTTAGTATTTATTAAAATCATTTTCCTTCCCTTTTATCGAAAATCATATACACCAATTTTCTCTGTGTGAGTGTTATCTTTTTTCCTGCGTCTTTTACTCTGTTATAAGCTTGCTATGAATGTATATTGGGAAAAAATATATTAGTAATTAACCAGTTTACATACTCAACTCAAAGTCGAAGCCAGCTATTCAATATAATTTAAATCATTTCTAGTTGGGAGATTCTAATTTTTGAAAATAATAAATATAAATAGACTAGAATAGTCTAATTTTTTCTCAGTGATTTTGCTCAAAAAATTTTTAAGTCAATGTAAACATTGTTAAAAAAATATCAAAAATTCGACAAGTATAGCAGGTGATCCCTTAGTCTAGGATAAACAAACAGTTTTTATAGCTTTATTGCTCTTTCCCATAATTGAAACTTCATGAATATTTTTTTATGAGTTGCTAATTTTTTGTTCCATTTATGGCCAAAATTTCATTATTTTTTAATGAGCCGTTTAGCGTCAAAAAAACATTTTCTGAAAACAGAAATCGTACTTTAATGCCCCTTTGGTGAATGTAATTTTGAAAAAAAAATATTTCAAAACATTTTCCATATAATGTTCTATTTTTAGGCATAGTTTCATTTTGATCCGTCAAACTGTATGTCTTGTACCATATCACTCTCACAAGCTTTGAGATTGAATTATAAGTCAAAATGTTTACATTTTATTGAAAAAAAAATATTTCCCGTTGTTTTAAAATTCTGAATATATTTTTCGTTTGTCCCATTTGTAACCTCAAAGATAATGCCAAAATTTCAAAACTCTAGGGCTATCAGTTAAGGAGAAAAAAAGTATTTTAAAAAACGGTTTTTGGCAAAAAAAAGTGACTTTCCCGTTATGCATAATTCTTCCCAAACAATAGGGATCTTCTTCCCTATGAGGCCCATTTTTGTCTAAAATATCAACTTGATCCATCAAAGATTCTGGACCGTAGCGTGGTGACAAGCAATGCTAACACACTCACTCACCCACCCACCCACACACACACACACACACAGACATCATCGAGAAAACTTCATAAAACGACTTTTGGGACCTCAAAACATGTAATTCCTTTAAAATCTCGTGATCGAATTTTTTCACAATCACTATACTTTACTTATAGTAAAGTAAAAATATACAATTTAAGAAAATAATATTTTCAAAATGAATGTTGTTCAAATATTCAGTTCCATTAGTTTTAAGAATTGAATTTTTTTATAAGAACAACTCACAATGATTATATCAACAGAATTGCACATAAGAAAAACTGTTTTACAAGTGTTATTAATGTTTCAATAAAATTAATTAACTTAATATAATTCATTAATCTGTTTTACACATATGTTTTCATACAGTCCATATTGCTTTTGTAAATAATGCCTCCTTACTCTTTGCTTTACAATAGGTGTGGCTGTTTTTATGTCCACCATTTACAGACTTTCACCTCTTAGGGCCTTTAGATGTGGAAAGTATGTCTCATTGATTATTTGGCACATTTGTGCTAATGGACGACTCTTAGTACTCTAAATGTTTATAGCATTATTTACAATAATTGCCCCGTTACCAAGTTGCTTATAGATTCAGAGTCATAAATGTTTGCCTAACACAAGTTATAAGAGTAGGGACCATTGAACGAGTACCTGGCATTGTAAGTCCGGACTCGGATTTGACAGGGTATCATCGTGTTAAGTTTTTGCCGAAGATTGGCCTCCACAGGAACAAATCTCCTACATAAAATATCAGACTATGGCCAAGATTTGAAGCTGTCATCCTCAACACTAAAGGCAAACAGTCTGTCTGTTAGTCTACACATGTCCTCCACCTTTAAAATAACTACACTGATTTTTCAACAATCATAGAAAATAATCTTAAGTTTCTGTGGAATTTTTATGTTTTTGTGGTCTTTGAACAATTTTTTACATTATGTTGATTATGAATATCTGTACATCAGACCCTGTTGTCGGGCATCACCTGTGCGAGCCCCCGAATATGATTAAGAAGCACATGGCCTCGAGACTTCACTCACACTAGAATTGTGTTATCGGAGGGACACCAATGGATGTCCATACAACTCCTGTTAATCTAATCTATGTCTAATATTATAAACGATTCTAAATATATATAAGATGTTGCTGAAGTAACAAATACTAATAAAAACAAATGTGTTTGTCCGTTAGTGAGTACGTATGAGGGTGTGTGTGTGTGTGTGTGTGTGTGTGTGTGTGTGTGTGTGTGTGTGTGTGTGTGTGTGTGTGTGTGTGTGTGTGTGTGTGTGTGTGTGTGGTGAGTGTGTGTGTGTGTGTGTGTGTGTGTGTGTGTGTGTGTGTGTGTGTGTGTGTGTTTATGTTTGTGGAGGATGAATAATAACATATTCATTGTTTCTGGGAACAGACCACAGGTGACGCCATATTCACGGAATAATAATTAAATTCAAAATATGAAAACTCCCTGTTTCGAATTGATTTGAAAAGAACCCAGAATTATTAAATTTATAACAGTGATTCAAAAAAGCCTCTTCGCTCTGATAATGAAATGTTAACTTTATAGAGTTTTGTGCTAATAAATGGTTCATTAGTTTACACAATTACTAGTCATGTAGGGTTGAATTTAAATGTTAAGTATAAGAATTATAGTTTATATTTCAATTTTGTCCTCACAATAATAGAAAAATATTATTTAATAGATTTTTCAATACTAGGAATAAGCAGTTTATAATATTCAAATTACCCTGTGTGTACATATAAGGTTTAATGGAAGACTGCAGTATTCCACCCGGACATCCGTGAAGTAATGCTTAGTTGATACTACTTAATAAAAATATAAATTGAACAACTGTTTTGATGATAAAAATATAATGGATTTATTTGATAATAGCAAACTAGAAGACACTATTCTTGATTTGTTTGAAATATTATGCTTTCCAGTTAATTGAAAAATATTATATTCCAAGAAGTAAGCGAACAGGTATTGAAATGTGTAATGGAAGATATGGGTTTTAAATAATGTCAGTGGACATTTTAAATATAAAACAAAGAAGCCTGGAGAAGATTTACAGTTTTAAACGGTGAAATTGTTTAGCATTGTTAGTGAAACGCGATGCGATAAGCTGGCATAACGAAGTCGTGATATGCCAAAGGGAACTTGGCTTTATCACTTCTAAGGCAAGACAAGCGAAAATCATTCCGACAGGCAGTGCACAATGCAAGAGCGTCAATGACTCATCACTACTGCTTAGCCATTCCTTTGAGTGTGTCAAGTTCTATTGAAATAATATACAGAAAAAAGCTTAACAAATATTAATTGATTGAAAGAATGTTTATACATTTACATTCCTGTTCATAAAACATACTAAGCATAATAAAACTTATCATTTTAAGCCAACAGCTGTTAAAAGAGAATCATTTAATTAATTCGTTTCCATTTGACATAATCGCTAGGTAATTAATCTACTTCTCCTGTTAACGATCAATTTCTGTTTTTATATTTACTGCAATTTTTATAAATACTGATCCAGATTTTTTTTATTATGGAATAAAAAAAATGTAACATGTACAATCAATACTGACAGGATAAGTTAACTTTAATCAGTATTTTTGAATCATTTTGATTTTCAATAGTATCAAAAATTGAAACATTTTACTACTGAGGTTTCTTCGTAAATATAAATAAACAATGGTTTTAACACTGGGTTGTTTATATCGTTTGTAGAGTGTGAACGTAAAAGAGAATTAAGTTAAAAGTAAATTTGACTAGTTTTATATGAATGCTCTGAGAAGTTAACCTCGAAGTTTTGTTAGGTGTGTTAAATAGGGTAGGTAAAAGCAGCTAACAGGCAATGAAATTTCGCTAAAATTAAATTTATAATTAAAATGTATGAAGTTTAAAACTTTACAAACTTTAAAAATTAAGTTTTGTAAGTAGAACTTATAAAACTTATTTCAACGAAATGCCTGTAGTGTTGGGTGAACTCTGTACTATAGTGGACGTGATTGAAAAGTCAGGAACTCGATGTCTCAGCATGATTGATGACTCATTCCGTAATCTAATCCAGGGTAATTTATTTCAGCGAAGTATAAGTATATCATAGCGATTCTAAAAAGAAGCAAGACTTGCTAAGTTTGCGATTTCCCCTTGAGGTTAATATGACGACAAGGCAAGTTGTGAGGCGGTGAGAGAGCGATGACGTGGCCTTGTGAGCTTTCCCTCGCCCACGCGTCTCCTGACAAAGCGCCCAGCTGGTCAGACAATGGTCTGTAGTCGTTGGCGTGGCCCTCCTCAGACCTTCGTATTAATCCCTCAAGTAATATCAATACCGCGCTCAAATCAAAGTCTTCACCTCTTCGTTGCCTTGCCTCAAGTCAAACAACATTCTTTGATTACATGCAATCTCAAACTCATAACGACTTCGTCTTCTAATGCAATTATGCTCAGCCATCTGACCAGCATATATGAATACAAAAGAACAACCAGTGTTTCCAAAGATTTTTTATATTCATTACTTTCAAAACGTGGAAAACTTTGAAAACAGAGGTTTTATCCCTAATATAAAACAATGAATTTAGCATTCAATGATTTCCATCATTTTTACACTTAAAAATAAATTAATAAAAAAAATTGCAATAATTAATGTTCAACGTTTTTATTTTTATAAATCCTGAAGTATGACATATACAAAATATATTTCAAAACACATACCATTTATTGTGTTCATTTGACAATCTTGCACGTTATTTCATCTCTGAACGAGTTGTGTGCTTACTGGAGAGTTGTGTTTAAAATTTCCATTCCGTATCATTTTCACTTTTGTTTAAATCTTTGATGTAGTGTACGATTCTAATTCTGTTTCAAAATGTTATTCTTCTGCCTATGAAAAAGGTTTTAACTAAAACCGAAACATCTAGAATTGAAACTTTTCTAAACCCTTGTAAAACTGACCGATACCTTTGTAAAATTGTAGGTACATTTTTTTTAAATAATTAAAAGGCAGTCTAAAACAAAGGAAGACTTTGATCCCTAATCAAACATTGGGATCAAAGAAAATTGGGATCAAACATTCCGAAAGAAACATTGGACCATTCTTATGACCATACTTGTGATGTGCCCCTACCTCTGCACTACATTCGTAGGAGATTATACACCAATATGTTTTAAAATATAACAAAGTGATACTAAACTGAACTAAACTCTGGCAATAAAAAGGAAGTTATGCTCAAACTATCAAAGCACATGCAACTTAGACTTTTTAAACATGTAATTGATAGTATTAATAGTCGAGCCAAAGGTAAGAGTCTAAGCACCAGGTCGCAGGTATGATGGATTTTAGACCACAACACCTCCATGCTGCCTAAGTTAACAGAGGCAGAGTCCCTCCTCCACATCAACAAGGGTTTCACTGTTTACACTGGAAATCGCAGCACCTCTGTTATGAGATTACTATTATTCTTTACGTAGCATACGGACAAATAGAACAGAAATATAATGAATGCATTGCTAGCTATCAATAAGAGTAAATTTAGGGATAAAGGTTTTTAACCTGCTAGTGGAAACAGCCAGTCATAGTGCAACGAAAAGTGGACAATGCTGCCGGAAGGTTTAAATTACAGCTTACTTCAGTCCTGTGCTATTAATTGCAATATTAAGACGGACGCAAGTGATAATTACACTAATCAGTGTGTGAAACTATTCGATACAGCCCAATTGATACTTATACCGTTTACTGGATAGTAATGTTGCCATTTAGAACAGACCAAATGACCTTTACATCACTTTATCTGACGATAGAACAGCCGAGACGCGAGCAGCCCATACAACGCGCGTCCAGATGTACTCAGCATACCGCTAAATACAAAACAATTCATATTGCTTTAAACAAAAACTTATAATTTTTCGAAACATTAGCGTAAGTCACATTTACAAAATTAAATCAAATCAGAAACCTTTCTTTAAAGTGAACATTACACTTTTAATTATATCCAGGTTGAACGATAAAAATAAATTTAAGAGAAAATAATATTTTATGTACAATCATTATTGTTAAGGTAATATTTGTCAGTTCGTTTCACATACTTTAATAAACTGGAACAACCTGCACTCTACTAAATCTTAATAAGTACATTATTTTTTCTTGTTGATGCGACACTTCAACCATACTTAAACAAGGAGGTGATGATAGACCTGCGTCATATTATACACGCTGTAATATCTATTTAGTTATTTGTAACAGCATATACAAATAACATTTTCAATGTTTTGATTCAAAGATAAAGAGTAAATATAAAAAATCAATTACATTCTAAAAACAACAAACCGTGTCAGTACTGAGTGTTAAAATCTTTAACAAACGGTTTTGTGTAAACAATAATAACAATATTATACAATGAAAAGTATAATATTATTATACTTAAATAATCTTTATAAATAAAATAATGATTTTGTCTGTACATTGCTTAGAACTGACTCATTTCAAGTTTTCTTTACGTTTCATACATTGGAGAAACCGAATCCACCCTTAGAAAAATTTCTGTCGGTTTGTCGGTTTGTCGGTTTGTCCGCAAAACTTTGTCACAGGTAAACTCAGCTACCATAAGACATATAAAGCTGAAACTTTTACAGTAGATTTGTGTAGGTCTAACTTAAAATATAGGCTATGAATTGATTGGAAATTCAACGTAGAAGTGAAGTTATGGACGTTTAACGCAAAAATGTTTGTCACAAGTAAACTCAGCCACCATAAGACATAGCGAGCTGAAACATTGACACTGGATTTGTGTGTGCCTAACTTAAAATATGGGCTCTAAATAGATTATTAATTCAGTACAGAAGCGAAGTTATGGGGCTTTTAGCTGTATTTTCCTAACTTCACAGACAAGTTTGTTTTGAAAATACACAGGTGTGGCAAGTAGGTATTGTTAGTTGATTTTAATTTCAATTGAGCATATGAATATATTGCGTATTTGACATCATTGAAATGGTGTTTCACAGAGTTAAGGATGTACTATCTATTGAGAATAAATGTTTTGTAAACGAGCAATTCTCAACTCTTAATATGAACAGGGAGGAAAAATCAACAAACAAGTTCTTACGCTATATGAAGCCGAGGAAAGAACTTACAAGTCAGTAAAGAGATTGGATTAGTGACGAAGAAGCAGTTCATTATCTAATTGAATTTCTTGACTCTGAATTTATTTCTCCTGGACTGCCTGCTCATGAGTAAAAACTTAAAGTAGAGCACCAATCATGCTACAATTTAGTAGCAGTAACAAATTTCATGTTACGAAACATGAGTGCCCCAAAACTGTGCAACGGGACACGACTCTGAGTTCGTGCTCTACACAGATATGCCATAGAGGCGGACATAATGACTGGATGTGGTATTGGGGAGTCTGTGTGTATACTTCACATACCACTGATTCCGAGCCACTGTCTGTTTACGTTGAAATGATTGCAAAGTCGGGTCAGAGTCTATTTCGCAATGACGTTAACTAAGTCGCAAAGGGAGACTTCATCTAACGCAGGAATACAAGGTAGCAAAACCAAGTTTTTCTCACATGGTCAAATGTAGTTTACATGCTCAACGGTCAGAGGTTTCAACTCTTTCTTCTACCATGAACCTGAAGGACAGACAGCTAATGTAGTGTATAAGCTGGAGGCATTTGTTTAACACTGTAGTAATAATGGTATTTTCTACTATTCTATAATTTCTAATGACATTTTGAAATACCAAAAATGACGGAACTTCTGATTCCTCCGTGGTATAGCCGAAAGGCAATAGGCACACGGCAATAAACCAAAACAGGAACTTCTGATTCCGTCAAAGACGGGTACGTTTGCTATGTATTATATATAACTGTCAACTTTTTTTTAATTTAATATTTGCTTAATAAATACACTGGTAATAATGTAAGGTATGGGACCAGAGTAGCCCAGTGGCTTGCGTGCTAGCTTTTGACTGGGAGCACGTTAATTAGAACTAACTCATTTCAAGTTTTCTTTACGTTTCATACTTCAGAGTAGCCACATGTACCCTTAGAATAATTTCTGTCTGTCGGTTTGTCCACAAAATATTGCTACCATAAGACATATAAAGCTGAAACATTGATTGTAGATTTGTGTATGTCTAACTTAAAATCTAATCTTTGTATACAGAGGCTTTTTTTTAGCACTGTACTAATAATGGTATTTTCTACTATTCTATAACTTCTAATTGTAGTATTAGTATAATACTATAATTGATATTTTGGAATACCAAGTATAATAGAATTTTTGATTCCGTCAAAGACGGGTACGTTTGCTAGTACTTAAATATAAATATACTTAGGTATAAATATAAGTATTAAATACTTAGTACTTAGTACTAATAATAATAATAATTAGTACTTAAATAATAAGGAAATTCTTCGATTTTGTGGCTTTGTTTCTCGTTATGAGTTTCTTGTTATACCGCAATAAATAAATAAGTATCTTTTAAATATTAACGAAAAAGTCGTTAAAATATCTTTTTGAACTAATTAAATCACTCGTAAAAAAGATTCTTTTTAATTAAAGTGTGAAAAGATTTCAAAACATTTTGTAAATCCTATAACATAGTGATGTTATAAAAATGAAACTGGAAGGAGGCATTTCGACCATTTGGCCTTCATCAGCTCATAACCGTATATAGAAAAGAAATCCTTTTAGTTACTAATGAGCACAACGAGGCGGGCTTTCTCTTTCCTGCCTGCTTACATTCTCACGCTCCTCTGATATCAGAAAATATATCACAAAACTCCTTCTTCTGTCCAAAATTGTCAAACTATAGTTTAACTCTGTTTCATATATGTCAAATCAAAATTATTCTTTATATAAACTAATTAAGTTTAACATGTAAAAGAATAAATTAAAATCATATATCTAACCACTGAAGATCCTAGTTTATTTATATTTGAAATTTCGTATTCAATTGTTTTTAGTACGAAAATCTGAATTGATTTTTATAAGGAAAAAGGAACACTTGTTTCATGTGGTAATTTATTTTTGAAATATTTTGGCACTATATATATATATATATATATATATATATCAGATTCAATAATATATCGACCGTTTGATATAATAGGTGTGTTCTCTAATCGGGGTTCGGTCAATTTTCCAGGATAAAAAATTAAACTCTCGTTGCCAACGTTTCGGTTTTATTTAAAACCTTTTTCATAGGCAGAAGTCAGAATTTTTGAATTAAAAAAATGATGAAATTTACATTATATAAAATGAAGTAACAATAGATAGTTAGTGAACTAACATCTTAACTGGTCAAAAACTTGGACAGTCTGGTCCATTTATATATTTATTTACTTCAAATTATATTTATATTTACTTCATTTTATACAATGTAAATTTCATCATTTTTCTAATTGAAAAATTCTGACTTCTGCTTATGAAAAAGGTTTTAAATAAAACCGAAACGTCGGCATTGAGAGTTTGATTTTGATCCTGGAAAATTGACCGAATCCTGATTACATTATACACCTATTCTAATCAACGGTTGATATATTATTGAATTTGTTATATATATATATAACAAGTAAAAATAAAAATCAACATCTAAACCATGGTAAGTTATTTTATTTAAACGATCTTAGTCCCATTTCTGAATCTTTAACTGTGGACGTTGATATACATATATCTTCAACAAAGTAAAAGGAGTGAACTGTCGTTTCTATCAATCCTACTCCTGATGACGATCACTTCCATTATCGTAATATAATAATGAGTAATATAATATCGTAATGAGTTTAATATAGAATTTTCTTCGTTTTTGTTGCTTTTGTATCTCGTTATGAGTTCTGATATACCGCAATTTATTTATCGTATAAGTAAATAAGTAAATATAAATATATCAAGGTGCAAACCATGATATAAAAAAATGGTAGAAGAATGTTTTGACTGTTACCAGAGCTCGACAGACACAATACGACTGTAGCGTGGTCCCATGTTTAAACTTGGCACAGATATCTATACATTTACTTTTGTTGTTGAGAGATATATTTATAGAAATATTGACTGGTGAAATAACATAGAAAGCATAACAGAAGAAACCACTTTGCAAATGTAATTTCCGACCATATTGTAAGTACTCCCGTGTCTTCTGCTCAATATAAACCACTTCTCGAAATGTCACTAGTGTCGCTGGATGGGTCTCATATTTTGGATGTGTAACCCCACATTGTTCTCATATGTGCTCCATGATATATTACAGTCTCATAACCAAAGTTACCTTATCCTTCAACACACTGGCTTCTCTTCCGAGCCTCCTGATGACGACGAATTTCGTATTTTTTTTTAGCGAGTTTTGTTCTTTCTTTTCTGCTTGCTGTCTTTTTGGTCATTTCTTTATTTAGTTTATGAATAGGAATATTTTTTTAATAATTGCTTATATTTATATAAATATATTTCCTCAAAACTTTTACAATATAACATACAATTTGTAATTTACAATTAACACAAAAATCTAAAAAACTGTTTTATAAAATCGATATTGTGAACCACAATTTATCTTAAGCGAACACTGCGTTTCTTAGTTTGTGTAGTTTTGAAATTTAAATATATATATATATATAAAGTAAAAATATTCACCATATCAATTGAAATATGAAAGAAGTTCTAATGCATTCCTAGGTAGAGGGTGAACTTTTTTGAAACAACATCGTTTTAGAACTTCTCTTTCTAAAAACTTAAAGTTATGAAGTTCAATTTTTTATAGTAATTTCCAATTACAGACAGATATGAATACAACAAAACCATCTGTGAAACAATTTGACCATTAACAAAATTACAGATAATAACCAGTTTTATTTTGTATATTTTATGTTGACATTTAACAAGTAATACTAAATTCTCATATAGAAAACTTAACTTCACTTTCTTCAACTTCTTTATGATATTTTTCTGCAATATAGATCGACAAACAGTCAAAAGTGTGTTAGTTTATTTTCTCCTTTATGGTTGTCATTCTCTATATATATAGTATTTCTATAGTATTGTAAAGTAAATTGTAAAATTTATTTTCGGCCTAATAAAAAAAAAGAAGACTACATTGTCTTGTAATATATATGTGAAAACGAATGGAAATAGAGAAAAAAATTCAATGAATCATGTCCTCTTTAAGACAGTTAAAGAACAAAAGACTCTGTTACTTATACTTCGACATAGTTCATATTGTATATTATATAAAATAATATGTAACTTTTTTTATGCAAAACTCTAATAATAGCGCTTAGTTAAGATGTCAGACCTGCAGACTGTTTTAGACTTCCATTTATAGATGATTCTTCGATATGTTCTTTACAAATAAGAGCATATTAATATTAATTAATTAAAGTTTTAAGTTCGGTGGTACCTATGGTGCATGATGCCTTAGAAATGTGAAGGAGAAGACACTGAAATGAGCTTTTTTTTTTTATATATTTAACGATAAATTAAATACCTGAAATTATAAATGAAGCTGTATGTCAGGAGAGCTGAAATGTCATTGCAGCATCACAAGGTCTGACGATTGCGTAAGTTACGCGAAGTTTTCGTGACAGGTGTTATTAACGCCTTTAAAGAGAGAAGAAAAAGGATAATCCAAGCAAGGCGCGCTCGAGCTCCACTGACAAGCAAGGTCGAGGAGGCGCTGCTGCAGAGATCCCAGCGGAATATCTCTCAACTACAAGGATGCTTGCATACCCCACCTGCCTACCCCAACTAATAACATCCTCGTATTCCAAGCAACTATACTGTAAGAACATTCTTTAAAAATCACTAAACTGTCCCTTTTGCTTCTTACAGCTAAGTTGTAAAAAATATCTTTAAATAGAAGAATATCAGACCTCACTTCAGACACATACCCGGGTTCCCATTTGGGACCCACCTTGTTCTCTTCTATCTTTTATCACATAATATTTCCTCTGTTTTTATTACAACTGAGTTTTTACTTTTCACAGAAGATCTCAATTTTATTTTCATTATTACATAATTTATTTATCAACAGCTACTACTATCTTGTTTCTTCATTACTAGGGCCGCTCTGAATTATTTACAATTAGACATAATCAATTGTTATGCATATTATTCACAATTTTAGAAGTATATTAGAATAAACCATATTGATAATGTTAAGGGTTTCTCTTCTTTTTGTGCTTATCAGCTTCCAAATTTAATTGTAAATATTTATTAAAAAAAAATGAAATTAAAAATACACAACACGAATCATTTTCACTATTTCAATCATCTATATGCAATATATATATATTCGTATATTTGGGGAGCAAGCCTTCATTTATACAAGTTCCATTGAAGCCTATGCCTAATTCTGAAGAAGGCAGTTAGAAGACGAACCAATCAAAGAGAGGTAAAGAAAAGACCCTGGGGAAACCTCACCTTGCCACTACCTGTTGATAACTTCCGTTGTTATGATTATGTGCAGTTGACTTTGTGTATAGTTTATTTAACTTTTTCGGTTTAAAATTGTATTAGTTGTAAGTAAGTTGTGAAACTACCTTTGTAAATAACATCCTTGAGAATGGTTGATGAAGACCGAAACATGTCGGTGTACACGAATAAAAATTTTGGAGAACTGATGTATCTTGTCCCGAACTTATGGAGGTCAGAGGTCAGAAAATTTGAAAAATTAATTCGAAAATCTGTTAAAATGGAAATAGGCATAGGTTTTAATAGAACAAATATATATATATATATATATACGAGTTCGAGATTAACAAAGAGCAACACACAAAGTAGGGAAACACACTTACAGACTCAAATTTTCGGGTAATCCGTCTTCAGGAGAAAAGAGAATGGGAGACCAAGCACGTTGTAGGCGCAACGGCAAGTAACCAACCCGGCAACCGCCAGTGCTGTCAACCGTACCCGGTCTTAAAGTATAAAATTAGGAGAAGATATAAACAGAAGCTCAGATAAGCAGTACTGGTTGGGTAAAACTATAAGTAGGTGAAAAATTATAAACAATATAAGATAAAAACAAACTATAAGAAACAAAAATAATGATAGAGAAGAGAAGAAAAAATAAATAAATAAATAAAAATAAATACAATACAAAAAACTTGCATTGGTTGTTTTAGTAAATAAAAGGGTAAGTATGGGAAACTAGTTAAGAATAAGAATTTAGAAAAATAAAATAGGATAAAACAAACTAGTAGTAAGTGAAGAAGACAAAATAGATATACACAAAATATACGAAAGAGGAAAAAAGAAATAAGTACTAGAGAATAAAGAAACAATATAAGATAAAAACAAACTATAAGAAACAAAAATAATGATAGAGAAAAGAAGAAAAAATAAATAAATAAATAAAAATAAATACAATACAAAAAACTTGCATTGGTTGTTTTAGTAAATAAAAGGGTAAGTATGGGAAACTAGTTAAGAATAAGAATTTAGAAAAATAAAATAAAATAAAATAAAATAAAATTTATTTTTCTAAATTCTTATTCTTAACTAGTTTCCCATACTTACCCTTTTATTTACTAAAACAACCAATGCAAGTTTTTTGTATTGTATTTATTTTTATTTATTTATTTATTTTTTCTTCTTTTCTCTATCATTATTTTTGTTTCTTATAGTTTGTTTTTATCTTATATTGTTTCTTTATTCTCCAGTACTTATTTCTTTTTTCCTCTTTCGTATATTTTGTGTATATCTATTTTGTCTTCTTCACTTACTACTAGTTTGTTTTATCCTATTTTATTTTTCTAAATTCTTATTCTTAACTAGTTTCCCATACTTACCCTTTTATTTACTAAAACAACCAATGCAAGTTTTTTGTATTGTATTTATTTTTATTTATTTATTTATTTTTTCTTCTCTTCTCTATCATTATTTTTGTTTCTTATAGTTTGTTTTTATCTTATATTGTTTATAATTTTTCACCTACTTATAGTTTTACCCAACCAGTACTGCTTATCTGAGCTTCTGTTTATATCTTCTCCTAATTTTATACTTTAAGACCGGGTACGGTTGACAGCACTGGCGGTTGCCGGGTTGGTTACTTGCCGTTGCGCCTACAACGTGCTTGGTCTCCCATTCTCTTTTCTCCTGAAGACGGATTACCCGAAAATTTGAGTCTGTAAGTGTGTTTCCCTACTTTGTGTGTTGCTCTTTGTTAATCTCGAACTCGTATTGTGTCCAGTTTGGATCGTATTTCGTTTTATCAGTGAATATATATATATATATATATATATATATATATATATATAACTGTTGAGTAGCAGTTTACTTCTCAACGGAAGTACTTCGCACTTCCTCCCGATGACGACGGATGTCAAAATATCAAAGTGAGTTCTGTAATGACTTTCTGTGTTCTTTCCTATATATAACAGTTCAAAATTGAAGATAGGTAGCACACAAAGTAAAGAAAACCCGTTGGGTTACTAGCCGTTGCGTTTACAACGTACTTGGTCTCCCTTTCTCTTTTCTCCTGAAGACGGATTGCCCAAAAATTTGAGTTTGTAACTGTGTTCCTTTACTTTGTGTGCAACCTATCTTCAATTTTCAACTGTTATTGTGTCCAGTTTGGACTCTTCGCTCTTCGCTCTTCGCACCTCCTGATGACGACGATGGTCGAAATATCGATGTGAGTCATGTCTGTGTCTTTCTGTGTGTTTCCTTCGTTTTGAATTTATTTTATATATATATATATATATATATATATATAACAATTAAAATAAGCAGTGACACATAAACAGAAACACAACAAAGACTCACTTTTCAATATTTCGACCGTAATGGCGGTCGTCCTCAGGAGAAGAAGTGAATTGACGGAGGGTCAATTCCCAGTGGTCTTTCCCAGTGAAAGAACTCACTGGGTGAGGGCTAAAGCAGTGCTGGTGCTAAGGAGACAAATAAAAAAGGAACTAGGAAGTCGAGAGCAAAAATAAAAAAAAATGTTTTTGAAAGGTAGAAAAAGGTTAAGAAATATATATATATATATATATATATAGATATAGATATATATAAACTAGAATTTAAAAAGAACACATAGAAAGGAAATCACTGAACTCACTACTATATTTCGATGTCCTCGTCTTCAGGAAAAGAAGTGAATCGCTCCATGACTAATTCGAAAGTTACTCTGAGAGCTTCAGAAGAAGCACTTATTAGTCTTCTGGGCGGTAGATCGGCTCCTGGGCTTAACCTCAATCATTGATTTTTTTTTCTCTTATTTTTTAGTTGTTATCAGCTTTTAATTTTATTTTAGTTAAATGTTTTCTTTTTTTAATTTTTATTTGGCTTGTATCTCTTTATCTTCCCTGTCTACCTTTCCTCCGAAAGTTGGCAACCCTGTTTGAGTGCTTCAGTTCGAACGCCAAGTCAGTCGTTATCAGCCTTTGGAGCGATTCACTTCTTTTCCTGAAGACGAGGACATCGAAATATAGTAGTGAGTTCAGTGATTTCCTTTCTATGTGTTCTTTTTAAATTCTAGTTTATATATATATTATATATATATATGAATAATAATCAAAATAACACTTGATGTAATAGATTGATTAATTTACCACAATGAAACTAATTTGGAAACAATGCTCTAAGCATTGTCGATTAACCTTTTTGGATATATTAAGGAACCTGCAATTTTGTAAATATTTTTGATTTCTTCATCTAAAAATTCCTCACTGAAAAATTCATCTTCGGAAAGAAGAAGAAATATTGTAGAAAGTGCGCTCATAAAGAACTTTTATGAGAAATTGATGAACAATAGCCTAGGACTCTATAAATTGGATGAAGTTTTGATTAGCGGAATAATTAAACAGAAAAAGACTTCTTCATCATTAAACACATTCAGGGTTACCAACAATTTTAGAAACTTCAATCAACCAGGTCAACAAGTATTTATTATTTTTTAGTTCACTTGCTCTCTGACGATATGTTCACGAAAGGCCTTAGAGCATTGTTACCAAATTTGTTTCATTGTGGTAAATTAATCCATATATATATATATATATATCAATGATCAAACCACAATATGAAAATGGGAAAACAAGACTAAGATCTTTGAACCTCTTGTTGCGGTTGAAAGATCTTAGTCTTCTTTTTCCTTTTTCATACTGTGGTTTGATTATTGATTGTTATTTCATGAGTTTATGTGAAATCTTTATATATATATATAATAGTTTTTACTTGTTATTTTCACCTTTATTGTATTGATATTTTATTTTTTTTGATTAGTTTCCATTTCTTTTTTTTTAATTTTGTTAATACGGAGTTTTAACCTTTCATTTAGTTTCTTTAATTTTGTCATGCAATAATTTTAATTTTTTTTCAGTAATAATAATACAGCTTTTACAATTCTTCTTTTATTTATCTATTCATTATTTCCCCATTTCTATCTATCTCCTTCTAGTAGTATTTCCCCGCTCTTCTCTGAGTAGTTCTTCTGTACTATATGGCTCATTCATCGTGTTACCCCGACAAAGACCATTAAAATTAAAAAGATTTTAATCCCATTTCTGTAACCCTTATAGTGGTTTAGCAATTTATATTTATTTTACCTATTCTTTCTTGTGGAATCTTAAAATATTTATAATTTATATACTCGTAAAGATTTTTAGTACTAAATTAAAGAAACTCAATTAATTTATTTTATACTAGCAAACGTATCCGTCTTTGACGGATCCTAAGTGCCATTAGGATTTAAAGAATAGTAGAAAATACCATTATTAGTACAGTGTTAAGCAAACGCCTCTGTACACACTACATTAGCTGTCTGTCCTTCAGGTTCATGGAAGAACAAACAGTTGGAATCTCTGACTCTTGAGCAACTAAACTACAGTTGATCATGTGAGAGAAACTTGGTCTCGCTAACTTGAATTCCTGCGTTAGATAAAGTTTCCCCTTGCGACTTAGTTGTTCATGCTAAATTCATTGCATTGAGAGTCATTGCTATTGCTATTTTGCAAGTCATTGCAAAATAGACTCTGACGGGACTTTGCAATCGTTTCAACGGAAACAGATAGTGGCTCGGAATCAAAGGTATGCGTTGTATACATACAGACTCCCCAATACCACACTCAGTCATGATGTCCGCCTCTAAGGCATATCTGTACAGAGCGCGAACTCAGAGTTGTGTCCCGTTGCACAGTTTTGGGGCACACGTTTCGTAACATGAAATTTGTTACTGCTACTAAATTGCAGCATGATTGGTGCTCCTACTTTAAGTTTTTACTCATGAGCAGGCAGTCCAGGAGAAATAAATTCAGAGTCAAGAAATTCAGTTGGATAATGAACTGCTTCCTCATCACTAATCACTCTCTTTACTGACTTGTAAGTTCTTTCCTCGGCTTGATATAGTGTAAGAGCTTGTTTGTTGATTTTTTCTGCCTGTTCATATTAAGGGTTGAGAATTACTCGTTCACAAAACTATTTATTCTTAATAGAGTGCATCCTTAACTCTGGGAAACACCTTTTCAATGATGTCAAATACGTAATATATTCATATGCTCCAATGAAATTAAAATCAACTTACAATACCTACTTGCTATACCTGTGTATTTTCAAAATAAACATGTCTATGAAGTTAGCAAAATGAAATAAAGGTCCATAACTTCGCTTCTGCACTGAATTGTCAATCTATTCAGAGCCTATATTTTAAGTTACGCATTCATAGATCTAGTGTCCAACTTTCAGCTCGCTATGTCTTATGGTGGCTGAGTTTACTTATAACAAACGTTTTTGCTTTAAACGTCCATAACTTAACTTCTACGTTGATTTTCCACTCAATTCATAGCCTATATTTTAAGTTAGACATACACAAATCTACTGTAATATTTTCAGCTTGATAAGTCGTTTGGTGGCTGAGTTTACTTGTGACAAAATTTACGGACAAACCGACAGAAATTTTTCCAAGGGTAGATTCGGTTTTTCCAATGTATGAAACGTAAAGAAAACTTGAAATGAGTCAGTTTGTGCAGACAAAATCATTATTTTATTTATATAGATTTTATCATCATTGCATTCACTTTTTGTATGAATTGTCGATATTTTACTAGGAAAGAAGAGTAAATAGAATGGTGATTGGTAAATAGCTGAGGAATATTGTTCCTAACAATAAAATGACCAACAAAATTAACATAAATATTTATTGTACAATCATGGGTGAATATTAACAGGCAAATGAAAAAATATGCTCTGAGAGATTTTTTTAAATGTTTATAATCATCAGTTTTTATGTTATTAGGTTGTACATATATTAAAACAAAATAAAATTTTTGCAAACTTAAACCCGAATTTAAAACACACTATCAATGATATTCAATATTTCGACGCTTTTAACTAAATGTTCTCAGGAAAGTGTCGATATACTGAATGAGAATTCTAGTATCTGTTTTTCATTCGTGTTTCTTCAAGTTTTCATGGTATAATAAATATTTGTAAATTTTGGGAGTAGTCCTTCCTTAAAACATACATTATTAAAATAACTCCAATGGTATGACTACTGTCAAGATAATTGCATATCTTATATTCAAAACACAACATAAAATTAACCATAGAGATGCTGGTTACTGATACAAAAATAATTATAATAGAAACTAACCACCACAAACTGATAATTTTGGAAACCATACTTATTGAAAAACGAAAACCAGATTTAAATATTCAGAATGAAAATAACAGTAAAATATTGAAGCTATTTCAATCATATAAAGGAGAAGCAGGACTCGGTCAGGTATTCAGGATTAATCAAGGCCACTCACCCCACAGGATTAACAAACAGTTATCTCTTAAGAAAACAACCCCCATGTCCTCACTTTGCTTATATAAACGTGAACATTCACCCAAGATGTTGAAAACAACCCCCATATCCTCACTTTGCTTATATAAACGTGAATATTCACCCAAGATGTTGAAAACAACCCCCATGTCCTCACATTGCTTACATAAACGTGAATATTCACCCAAGATGTTGAAAACAACCCCCATTTCCTTACTTTGCTTAAATAAACGTAAACATTCACCCAAGATGTTGAAAACAACCCCCATTTCCTCACTTTGCTTAAATAAACGTGAACATTCACCCAACATGTTGAAAACAACCCCCATGTCCTCACTTCGCTTACATAAACGTGAACATTCACCCAAGATGTTGAAAACAAACCCCATGTCCTCACTTCGCTTATATAAAAGTGAACATTCACCCAAGATGTTGAAAACAACCCCCATGTCCTCACTTTGCTTACATAAACGTGAACAGCCACCCAAGATTTTATTCAGGTCCGTCGTCCCAGTTCAGGTTGAAATGATCAACTTGGCTGACACTTACGTTCAGAGTGTTAGACAACCACACATCACTCGCTGAAGAATATAATAAAATATAAGCTTCAGTTTAGTTTGCTTTTATAGTTTTACGAATTAAATATTCCTACATGTAATACCAACTAAATAAAATATCTATAAATTCCATTCATTAACATTTGAATAAGAATTTTTTTTAACTTCATTCTAATCAAAAAATTCTAAGTCCATGTAAACTAATTCAACAATTACAGCGGATTATGTTATCCAAAGATAAGTTTTTAGTTTTTAAATCTTCATTACTTTTTATAAATTGTAATTTTTTGATAGGATACTTATTTTTGGCAGATATTAATACCGTTCAGATTTTTAGAATAAAAAAACAACGGGGAAGGTATTTTTTGTGTTAAAATATAAACTTTTTGATTTATCAATGATATATGACATATGATTCCGAAAGGTCGTGAACACGGTAAATATTGCACGTCGTGGACACACCACATGAGAGATCGTGAAGAAATGGTACCTAAAAACTGAACTTTTTAAGATTATAAGCTGAACACTTTTTTGTTGAAATTACATGTTTCGGAAAGGAGTATTATGCTAGATTTTAGAATTTCATAAAATATTTTTTTTTTTTTTGCTAAACAGCTAACTATAAGACATTATAGTTTGTGAGAAAAAATTGCCAAAATATAGTCATACTATCAAAAAATTGCAAAACACACTCTTAGAAAAAAGTATATCTTGAACAACTCTTCGTTAACATACCTAAATAGAACTCTAAGAGGTGTGCATAAACGTTGGATTCTCTTTAGATGAAAGATTAAACTGGAAAAGTCATGTGACAGATGCATTGGCTAGGACCACAAAAGCAGTGTTTTCCTGTAGGCGATTCAAAAAGCCAGCCTGCTGCAGCGATACGCAGAACTGATTGAAATATCGGAATTGGTTATATTTTAATTTTAATAGAAACAGTGGAATGGTGTGTGATTGGGGGAGATTATACGACACCCTGTAGTGTGGGAGGTCAAAGAGACTTGTCCGCCGCAGGCTAATACCTGTCTGTGGGCAACCATACAAGCATTCAAAGACCGATGAGTTCCTCAATTTGGGTTACCTTTTCCGGCAGGCAGTTAGACTTCTAAATAGATATAATGACGCTGTTCGTTTCTTTAGCCAATAATCGTAAGAATCTATGATAATTCAAACGTCTTTTGTGAGTTTATAGCCTGCTGAGATCTACTTCAAAGTGTAATAACTCATACTTGGTTAGACTTATCTAAAGCATTCATGAATGCACATTTGACCTATCATTCAAAGGCTTCATGTTTATCGCTGTTGAGTTCTTGACATTCAACTACACTAATAAACTGATAGAATATGCAAGGTGAAAGCAGTACACACTAGACATCTTTTATGATCTTCTGGTTTGTTTGGTATTCAAAGACCCGTTATGAGTTCCCCCCAGGCAGGGTCCTGGTGGGTTTCATAGTAAGACATCCAGTAGGCGATGTTAAGCAAGGTGAAGGACAACGGGAAGAGGACCCTGGCTGCCCTGTCGATGTAGCTAACGCTGTTCACCTTCTTGACGACAGAGCCGCGCGACGCCTCGCGCTGGCGCTCTCTCCTGTAGTCTTCGTCTCCCACTGCACAACCACTCTCAAATAATCATTAACATCCTGCTAAGCAAACATCAATCAACAATCATCTAGACACATCTTATCTCACAGCATAGCATGATAACAGCATTACTCAACGTATTACATTAGAAGTAACTTCACTTTCAAAACAATAAATATTGAATACATTTAATAGAATACTCGTATGTTCAAAGAAATATGAATAGTTAAAATTAAATTACTGGCAGTTTAGAAATAGATACATTTATCTTTATAAGAAATTAAAGGAAGTAACGATAATCTATATTTCTGTATATATATATATATATATATCAGTATTCTAGACCATGTGTCTTTATCAAGATTGGTCCAGGGTCATGCAATTCTCAAATATACACCTTAAGCCAACTATTCGTTTATATTTCCAGACTTCTTTTAGGCTTCGTATATTTTATTTACCGAAATATTATTACATTGTTTAGTTCTATTTTCTTACCTACTGCTTGTAGGTAGGTAAAAACTAGTACTGCACAATGCAAAAATACCAAACCTTGAAGTTATCTCGAAATATGGACGAAACGTTGGTTCACGTCTTTTAGAGAGTTGTAGGACGCTGGATCAAACCTTAATTAAGAAAAATAATATATATATAATATATAATATATATAATATATATATAATAATACAATCTTTCAAAAATCAAACATACATAAAGAGTACAAACGTTACACTCTAACTTTTTGCGCTTTAATATATATATATATCAGTTAGCTACAGATACTCGAAGGGACTACTTCTGCCCGATGACAATGAATATCGAAATATCGCTCTGAGTCTTTTTTGTTTGTATTTTTATGTCTTTCTCTTTCCTTGGTGTACTATATATATAAATATATAGTTCTAAACTCAGAAAGAAATTTAACTCTTTAAAATACATTAATAAATTTTAAAAAAATGAAATTAAGATCTTTTAACTAAAATAACTGGTCTTCGTCAGAGTCAATTGCAAAGTGTTTAAATTTAGTGAGAGTCAATGTGTCACTCTGACTAAGATCAGTTGTTTTGAACAAAATATCTTAGTCTCTTTTCTGAATTGTTTTCTGTGTTGAGACGTTGATTGAAAAATCCTTATATATATATATATATATATATATATATATATATAAAAAGATTTCACATAAACACGTGAAACAACAATCAATGATTAAACCACAATAAGAATGGGAAAACAAGACTAAGATCTTTCAACCGTAACAAGCGGTCTTCGTCAGAGTCAAAAACCCAACTGCTAAAACCCAGTTGGGTTTTTGACTCTGACGAAGACCGCTTGTTACGGTTGAAAGATCTTAGTCTTGTTTTCCCATTCTTATTGTGGTTTAATCATTGATATATATATATATATATTTATAAGTTCTAAGTCATATTTTTTATATATTACTACAGATGACTCCCAAGCATGTTTTAAAACTGTTACTTGAACTATTACAATCAACAAATTAATTTAATGAATTATTAACAGTTTAGTTGTCCGAGGCAAAAAGAATTTTGAAGTCGTTGCTCTTTTTATTCTTATTCATACCTTAAAACTAATACCATGAATAATGCATTACAATAACAGGGATTCTGATGCAAACATATACATTGATTTTAATGCAATCGATAATTAATTCAGGATTTTAATATATTTTCCAAAAAAAAAAAGTTAAAAATAGAATTACATAATTAACGTTACCATGCGAATTTCATGACGGTATTACCTAAGCAGAAATACAACTGCTTCCACCTCGGGATTTTCTTTTCTGTCTGAGTGTGCCGCTCGACGGTTACTTGGGCTATGTGTATTTTGGACCCTCCTGTCTGGGACACTGATAACCTTTTCGGCAGATTCCCCAGTGTTTGTTCCTGTTATAGAAAAAATAAAAATATTAACATTACCAGTAGTTACTTTCTTGAAACCATTTAAAAGTTGAGTTCCTTTCTAGTTTTTAATAATATCCAATAGAATTTATAATATTGATTCCCAGTAATTGTATACTCCCTACTGATAGTCAACTTTACTCAACAATTTTTTGGATCCAGCATTTCCTGGAGGCTGGACTGGTAAACAAGGGGGACCATTCCCAATTACTCCGGATCTAAATAAATCACACAAACGCCAGTCTGTAAATTATAATATTAAATCGATATTTAATTTTATTTGAAATGTTTTTTTTGTTTTTTCGGCTTAAACTTTATCTTCTCATTCTGTTCACTGTTTCTCCAACTTCCTTATCTACTCTTATCTATTCTCTCTGTTTATCAATCTCTTTACTCTCTCGCTCTCTCACTCTTCCTTTCTCTTTTACTCAGTCTTATTATACTTTTTGTGTTCATCAACTTGCTGATTATCAATTAAAATAGAAATTTCAACAAAGAATTTTTTTCGCTTCAGTCTTATAATCGTATGTCAAAAGCAGACTGTTTGTGTAGCCTGAATTCACTCCTTATAAATAGACAGGCTTTTCGATAATCAAGTAATGCCCTTTCTCTCACAGTGGCTTGCATCAGGATCTGTTTGCAGATGCATGTTAGATAAGCATCTGAATATAGTCACAGTCATGGATGAACATTCATTAAATCAAATCGTAACTTTATTTTTGATAAATACATAATGCTGATCTGTAAAACTATTAAGCTTGATTTGCTAAAATGCATTTGCGTTTTGTTTAGTAGTGATTTATCTTTCATTTCTTAAAAGTTTATTTAACCTGTTTTTATTTTTCGTAATACTGATATGTATACCAACAACTATGTTCATTTTGATTCCCTCAAATACCCAGAAAATGAGAAACCACCAAAGGTTAAGAAATGGAAGTCCAGTTATGTTGTATCTAAGGGAGTCTACGTCATTTCTAACTTATGAATATATAATTAAAATATTTTCAGAAAATGAAAAACCACCAAAGGTTAAGAAATGGAAGTCCCGTTATGTTGTATCTAAGGGAGTCTACGTCATTTCTAACTATAAATGTATAATTAAAATATTTAGTAATAGTTTGTAATAAAATAAATCTCTTAAGTACAAAGAGTTGATAAAGTATTGATTAACTATCTATATTGCCAGAAGTGCAATATCTACCTAATCCTGTCATAAACAACAGACATACGTGACTCTATAATCAAGAAAACAACCTGTAAAGGACGAAAATGTAAACGAAAAAGTTTTAAACGCTTTCAAGTACCACCCAGTTTTTAAAGAACTGAAAAGAAGGCTAGACAAGCAATGAGAAGAGGAAAGGAATGAGGAATAGAAAGTGGCGGTGAGAAAAGAGTATTTTGAGGACATAAACGTGCCAATCAACCCAACATCTGCTGACAAGGAGAGAGAAACTTGGCTCACACCTTTCTTACTAAATGTTCAGCCATTCTTACTACCCGGGGTCATGTTCATTACGTTCAACATGGACTCTTCATAAACCAATACATACATCGTCTTAAAGCTTCCATGTTTCACTTTTTTCAATACTGTATTTATGATGTTAATTACGTGTTTATATCCCTTCGCCTTTTAGTAGTCGTTCACTTTATATATATTATTTAACTATGAGAAAACATCCAGAAATAGACAACTAAAGTTCAATATACACAATGATCCAAATTATTGGTTTGTTTTTCTTTAACTTTTCTCCTGATGATGGTTCAAACCAAAAATTAAAGACTGTAACTGTGTGTTTTTTATTTATTTATGTATGTATGTTTGTTATATAAATTCAAAGTTATATTTCTTTTATATATATCCAATAAAGTATATATCGTTCAAAGTTAGCAAAGAAACACAAATAATTATTACTATTAACTGGTTCAATGGCTAGTTTCCAATAGTAGCTCCATCGTACATGAAGTTCACTCCATTTGCTCTCCTGAACACGCTTGTAACTAAAACTTTTAGAGACAGGGAGTGTATGTTTTCCCTATCATATGTGTTACGTTCAGCAATGACTACTGCCCTCCATTTCGGATTGTGTTCAGAACTTACAAGTTTACATAGATATACATATATACAACATTTCACAAAAACACGTGAAATAACAATCAATGATCAAACAACAATATAAAATAGAAAAAAAATATTAAGATCTTTCAACCTTAACAAGCGGTGTTTGTCAGAGTCAAAAACCCAACTGAGTTGTCAACCGCTTGTTACGGTTGAAAGATCTTTCATCTTTTTTTTCCCCATTTCATATCGTGGTTTGATCATAGATATACATATATATCTGCCTGTGTGTATGTGTGTGTGTGTCACTCTGTAAGGGTCTGTAGACTACTTCTTCAAACTTCTGTATTCTTCATTCCTCTTATGAATACGGCGGGTTGCTGAAATAATTAAGAGTCGTGACTATCTGTTCCCGATTTGAAAGTTTGACATTTTTGTCCATTTAGACAGCCACTTATTTATTCAATATATATGTTTCTCATAAAGTTGAATATATGATAATCGACATGTTTAATTACATTATATATGGGACAGAGGAGAGAACTCCTTCTTCGAACTCTTTCTGGTGGTTCGACAAATGTTTCCATCACTTCTATATCTTCCCATTCCTCTTCGTCAACAGGAATCTCACCGCTACCAACCTAAAAAAAGTTGAATAAACAAATTCAAACACCTTTCAGTTTTTAGAAAATATACATTACTTGGTAGTAAAACATTTTCAACTATTCACATAAGTCACATTCTGTTAAAGTTGAGTTTTTCCAGTATTACAGTATTTTAATAACTTTTAATTATTCTTTCGTAATTATATAACAAAAATAAATTTATTTGATTAATATATTCTTGTTACATCCATTACTAAGCATTTTGTTTGCTATAAAACAACATGCTTTATTCATTCTAATTTGAAATTGAATATAACCAAAGTTAACATGATCTTACTCCGCATTTCTCAAATATTTAGTTTTTGTTTAAATTACAAAGTTAACTTGAATTTCAAAATCAACAAATAAAAATATATCCATGCTAACTCAAATAATAAATGAACCCATTATGATAGAAGTAGTAGTAGTAGTAATGTAGTAGAAATCAATTCGTACTTGTATTTGGATTATTTTGAAGGCTTTGTTGTTGTTGATCAATAATTGGTTGAAATGGAATATTATTTCAATGATTTCTAGCAAGAACAATAATCTGTTGACATTCTTCATAGTGTTAATGTGGTCCAGACTTAAGGTTCAATGCCGAATCCAACCAATACCTTCCATTTGCGGGATGAATAATATTGTACAGATGGTTATTTAGGAAGGATGTACAGGCAACCCTTTTAGTAAGATATTAGTTACCTTATAAATATTTCTACTTTAAACTACTTTCTGAACACTTTTCAATTGTTGCTGTTGAATTAATCTTTGTAATAATAACCATGTGTGGACCACTACCTCAGCAAACTTTTAGGGCTTTGTCTTTTCGTTCAATATCTATGCGTATATAATGAACTTAAGTAAATCTGAGAAGGTTTCTTAGACCCCATACTATGATTTTATACTTTCTACAAAAGAAGTGTACTGATTTGTTTTTCTTTCTAAAAATGAAATATAATAGTAGAATTAAATAAATTATTCTCTACATAAACATGTTTTATATAAACAACAGGAACATCGTGTTTCGGCAACAACGTGACTTCTATCTTTGAGTTTCAATTAATATAGAAATACAGTGAGTCATGGTAGTTTAAATGAATGCAGCAAAGATAGTCAAATCAACGATCTAAATAAAACTATGCTTACTGAATTCATTTAAATTAAGATATGCCACGTTGTAAATGTACATTAGATACAACTTTAAAAGAAATAAGCATTTGAAACAAAGTGTTGTTTTTCTATAAAAGTTATTTGCGTGGAGACTAATTTATATAATATTGCTATTGTCCAGGCAGTGTTTTGCCAGCAAGCCAATAGAAGGAAAGGTATACTCAAGTTGTAGTAGCCCTTCCTAGAGACATTGAGAATTGACCTGTATTTGATTTGTAGTCATGTTTCTCGGCCTTTCAACCCAATCCATGAACAAAGCATGTAACAGATGGATGCTTTTTTACGTGAGACTCTTTAGCCACATGAGAAGGCACACCACCATGTGAAGGAGCCCGCTCATGTGCCCAAGGTGGACCTCGCTGAGGCGGGTCCCACGACACATTGACCACTCTCACTGCTTGGAATACGTCTTCCACTGAATGTTACACGGTGGGATGCTTTTTACGACGATAAAGGCTTCTTCTGCGGTCTACACCACAACCTTCCCATTGCTATGCATACGAGCCTTCACGGCGACAGTCTTTTAATGACTGTTTCCTCACACTCATGCTACCTAAATAGAAGCAAATATTAACTCTTGTGATGACAGATAAACTCAGTCTTTAATCTTCAAGGTTTTATAGGCATATAACTTTCTTTAATTAATTTCCTTTGTAATTGTTTGGGTGTTCCATTAATGTTTTATGCTACTCATTTACTTTCTTATTATATTATTAGTAATCACGCTATCATTCCTTTGGCCACACACGCCCTTAAGCTTGCTTTCATCTCCCTTTCATTTATATCGCTATTTAGACTCTTTTCCTCCTCTTGTTGTTTCGAATCGTTGATTCGTCTAATGAACCAACTACTGGTCGTCAGTCCCTAGCCAATCCCATCTTTATCTGATGAAGGTGGCCGCCGAACTATTGAAGTCAGTTATGTCATTTCTTTGTCTGAGTATTTTTCTTTCTAATGCTTTATCCTGATGATACATTACATATATATATATATATATATATAATAATAGATATATATATTATATATGTAATGATAATCACTTGATAGACGGAAAGACGATCCAAACTGGACACAATAACAGTTCAAAATTGAAGATAGGTAGCACACAAAGTAAAGAAACACACTTACAAACTTAAATTTTTGGGCAATCCGTCTTCAGGAGAAAAGAAAAAGGTAGACCAAGCAAGTCGTAGACGCAACGGCTGGTAACCCGTTGGGTTACTGAGTAGATCATAACAGTTTTAATGTCTGTTTAATTGTTTCGAAATGTAAGTTTCGTAATTACTTATTTTGAATTCAATTCAAATTTTCTTTTCCAATAGGTTTACATAAATATTCTTCTATGGATTGATATTTTTTTTGGTAACTGTAGCTATAATTTCTTTAGCTAAATTGCCCTTGTGGATTTGTTTCGTATATTGTGTCTGTTGGCGTCACAGTCCCCACTATGATATTTGAACTCATAGACTGGATTTTTAGTCTATTATTACATGAGTAACCACTAAATAGGTTAGTAACTCTAGTTAAGAGGATATTTCCTCTAGTTAAAAGGCCAACTTGAGTCAATTTTTGTGGTTTACTATTGAATTTCTTTGGTGGGACTTTTGTGACATATTGACCATGGTCATTTTTTAACCTTTTTAAAGTTAACATCCAGAGATAAACATTTCATCCCTCACCCGCCTGGTATGTTACAGAATCTGGGTGTTAGAGTTGACAGTTAATTTAAAAAGGCTGACAAAACAGTGGGTTAGGTTAGGTTAGGTTGCAGTAACAGCCCCATATGGCAACACACATAGGCCCTTTGTGATGCCACACAATGAAGATTGATTCTACAGTGGGAGTCCTAAATTTTGCCTAACTCAAGTGTATTTAGAGTAGAGATCTTTAACGAGTACCTGACATCCTGCAGGCTTCGGGACCGACGGTTTAACGTCCTTCTCCAAGGGACGTCGTGCTCAGAGTTATTCATCTCCCGCGTGAATAAATCGAGGGCCAGGTGGGGATCGAACCCCGGTCCTATCAGTTCAGAGGCGAGCACGTAACCACTGAGCTAGCCTGGCCCTTTGACAAAAAGTAAGTGGGTATTGTTTTGGATGCATTTCAGAAAAGGAAAACATTATAAACAGCGTAAAATAAAGAAGAGATTTTTTTACAGCAATCATTAACAAATAAACTGATTGCAGTCATTCTTTTATAAGAGGTAACCAGAGTTATTTTCTTTATAGCTTTTCGTTGTTCTTTCATTTTGGCAAAGGGTCAGAGACTTCATTGCATAGAACACTGCGTGGATCACTATAACAGAAAGACTACGGCGATCAATGGACCGTTCTATATTCTACAATATAACTGAACGACGTTTACAATAAACATTTAATAAAATAATATTTATGTATAAATTAAACGAAATGAAATTTTATTATAGTCGTTGAGATATTTATTCAAAGTAAACATAATGAATACGAAAAAGTGCATAACACTTCTGTGTTTTACATATGATGCAACGAATGCACTTACTAGCTGATGTATGGTTAGCCAACTTGAGTCATTTTCATGGTTACTATTTGATTTTGACCATCTTGTTGAATTCCCTTTGAAGCAAATCCTGTGACGCCCTTATAAATACATATGTGTTGTTTCATGAGTTTAGAATGATGATGAGTATTGCATAACGTGTGTACGTCGTCCTGGGAGTACAACTTTAACTTAGTGACAGCATTAATTGGGTGACTCTGCGTTGACTGCAACAGTCTCTCAGCCCATGCACTTAGAGTGGTCACCACCTTCCTGTCCCCTGTTGACTACTGATCAAAAATTAAGAGAGAAATCATTTTGCATCATTCACTTGTTTGTATCTGAAGTTTTTTTATAAAATTATTTTGACCAGTTTTGATTATAGCAGCCTAAGACAATGAATATTTTAGCCTTAATCATGGGTGAATAATGAAATTTATCGAACACTAAAATTCGCAAGTTATACCTTTATGCCAGAGGAGTAGTTTAGTTTGATCATTTTTTGGTGATTGCCACTTTGCCCACAGGCTCTGTTTACATTTCACGATGGAGAACACACTCTTATCTCTTAATTCAAAATTAGTTGAATTAATAAAATATTTACTACTTAATATTTAATTCACCTTCGTAAAATAGTGAACTCCTGCAAATTCTAACAGAGTAGCGATGCAATAAAAAAAACTCATGAGGAGAAACCAATCCAGTGCAGTGGCGTATTTGACTTTAGGGAGGTCATTTCTACTGTCCAAACCTATTGTTGACAAGGTTAGTACTGTCGTGATACCTAGAAATATAGTTCAATGAAAAGTTTATATAAGTATCACCAGAAATAAAGGAAGAAATTATTTGACTAATCACATAATCCAACTCGATCGCTTGTAGCTTCTCGGTGAATCCAGAAAGACACCCAAGACAAAACGACGATTAGTATGCAAGGAACATAGACCTGGATGAGAAAGTACCCAGTGTGCCTCTGCAGATTGAAGTTCACTTGAAGTAATGAAAACTCACCTGCAACGCATGTTTTCATTAAGATTCATTAAAATAAACTATCAATAACTAGGGAATATAAATTGATACAAAGGTAATCAAATATAGTGTTTTCTTCTAAGTTGAATGATGGTGTCAAATTCTAAAACATTACAAAAAAGTTACATTTGCATGCAAAGTTATTTGGGTATTAATTCACTGCTAACATGATTGATCTTAAGTTCGAATTAAACGATGGATGGATCTTGAGTTTGATTGATGATGGTTTGATTGACTCTGAGAGTGGGGTGTGAGTTAGATAGCAATGTCAACGATTGTCAATGTGTGACTCAGCGCAGGTTTGAATTTTAATGTTAGCTTAATTCCAAAATTCATTTTGAGTTATTCGTCAATAAAATAGTAAGATTTTGATTGCTTTATGACTATGAATGACAATGTGATTGTGATTCAACTATAATTTGAGTTTTAATGAGGATTATCTGTACGTTGAACAATAGTTTGAATGAGCGTTGAGATACTCATTCATTTTTCATTGTGATGTAACTGTTCTTGAGTGTGTTTCAATGTGATAATGATATTTATCCTCTCATATTGTACTGAAGGCGGTTTATAGTATTGTTTACCACAGTTTCATTTCTAAAATAACTTTTAATAATTCTTTTAATAACCTAACATACCCTCTCTTCTTTTTAAAGTAAAGTTTCTTCGTGGAATACTCATCAGATCGAACTGAGAAAGTGCCATGTTTGACTGAAAGGATACACTATTCCCTGCCTGCCACTCATAGACAATGTGCTGCCTTGGGTATGCATCTACAACAGCACAATATATCAGAATGTATAAAACAATGCGAATAACAACAAACATTAAATGTATACTCACAACTTCCTAAAATCAATGGACAAGACTGTTTGTCCATAGGAAAACTGTGCAGTAACATTGGACATTTAGCTTTAATGGTCAACCTAAAAAAAAGATAAAATATAGTTAAAAAATGTTTTAGATGACATATTACTTTACAAACGCCTAAATAAATTCATGAAAGCATGAAGAATTCATCTTTCTTTAACAATATGGCTTAAACGTCTTGAAAACAGTATTGTCCAACAGTTAACAACGGCATTTTAATAAAGAAATGACTATAACTCGTCAGAAAATATTTGTCTTTTCTGAGCAAATAATAATATAATTATATTACACAACACTTTAGTTTTCACAAATGTAATTTCTTTTCCTATTTATTTTGCTTTTTGTTCATTATTTTTAAAAATGGATTTAATTTTTTAATTGATATGTTGTTGACGACTTGTAAAACTTGTGTGTGACAATCGATATTGATATTTATGTATAAAAGAAGGACCATTGAATTAGGAACAGTTGTAAGTCGTTCAGAGAGAGCCTTCTGAGAAGTACTGATTCTGAGGTAAAATGGATAAACCAACAAAAGTCTCCACACAAATGGAGTTTTATTCAACGCGTTTCGAACACTTTGTGTTCATCATCAGGAAGACACTATAATACAAATTATATCTAATTAGTTACAAAAATTAGAGTGAAATAATAAAAAAATTCAATAAGAGAATAATAATAAGAGAATTCAAGACATACCCAAGGATGTGATACTGACGGGTTGGTCCAGTGAAAACAACTAGTAGGAAACAAATCCGTTGCGAAAGAGTGGGGATAGGCATTTAGGAGATAAGGTGACAAAAGGCTTGGGGTATGCTTGAAAACCGTTAACTGAAATAGAGAAGGCCAGGACTACTTATTTAGAGGAAAGAAACTTTTTTTTCTTTAATTTATTTTTTAATTTATTCTTTGTGATTCTAGGAACAGTTTAAGAAATTTTCGACACCCTGGAATTTGATCATTAAGACATAGAGAGGCAGAAGGATTATTAATGACGGCCTTGTTTATTTGAAAAGTTTCCAAATTACAAATCTCTTTAAACTTTCTATTTGCATGTAGGATGGTAAGGTTCAAGTTTGGATCAAAGCTGTGATTTTGTGTTTCGCAAAATGTGAAAAAATTCTTTATTATTCTTATTGTCATTTTTCCTTTGCAAGTATTCATTAAAATTTTCCCGGGTTCTTTTCTCAAAGGAGCGCACAGTCATGCCAATGTAAAAACATTGACAATTGTTACAGGACAACTTATTATTTTATAATAATTTTTTTATTATATTTATTATTTTTGTTGGTTTATCCATTTTACCTCAGTAAAATATGAGTAAATACCACACTATTACGGATTGCACAACTAATGATTTATGAACTGATTCATTGCAAACCATCTACTCACGACTTATGTCAACTTGCGTTAAAAGTTGAAACTCTGAAGTAGATTTACTGGTATATTGACAAGTGGTTTACACTTGCCATCTCTAGAACTTATCAAAAGGTTTAATGCTTATAAAGTAGGCGATGAAAATAAACAAAGAAAGGAGTATTTATAGTAAAATAAAAGGGACCTCATGGAGTAGAGGATGTTGCCTTGCTGGTTGATCCTGAGCAGCTTGTTGGGGACTGTGATGGTGTGCACATAGGAGTGCTTGCCGTTGTAGAAATAAGTGTCAGGGCGCCAGATCCTCTCCAACATTTTGATGCTCAGACTAAGGCTTTTGATTGGTCCAAGGAAGCTCAGCCTAGGGTCTGTCCAATATTGACGGAAATAGCAGTCCATCGAGTAGTCCTGTACAACAACCTCCATCAACTAAACCTCCCACATCAAGAGCAAAACAGAATCGATAAATGATTACCATTCTGATATATACGAGTAAAAAAAAAACATTTTTGGTTGAATACTGATTAAAAAAAACCTCCTTTCGAACACATAGTCTTCTTTTTCAGGTTATACCAAAATACAAACAAACTAAAGAACACTTAGAGTTAAGAAAATTACAGACATACAGAAGAATAGGGTGAATATTGGGTTTTAATAAGGTGGTTTGGTAGAGGGGGAGGGGAAAAGTTTTATATTTATATTTTAAGTGCAACCTGAACAAGAAGAGTACTGTTCGAAACGCATTGATTTTATAAAACATTTGTTTGTTTTTATTAATATTAGTATTAGTATTTTAATAGTATGTTATGTACTTAAAATGAGTAAATTCCACACAATAACTGAATGCACAATCTTTTAAAAAAAAGTTTATAAAATCAGACTTGATTAGTATATCATTCCATTATATATCTTTGACATCAGATCATATTAACAACGGTAGTGGTTGACAGAGATATTTAAAAAAATATATATAATAAGTAAAAGAATTATATATACCATATCAAGTTCCGAAACGGGTCCCATACTTCTTATTAAAATGTTTGTTTTTACTACAGTTGGATTTCCTAAAACAAAATATTATTAATATTACTCTCATATCTTTTAGGATTATCAACTTTGATTCATGAATTTAAAAAAAATATATAAATATTATTCTGGTTGCAAAATAATTAAAAGAACAGATTTGCTTTTTTTGTAATAATAAATCCTTCCATTTTGCGTTTCTTTCTATGAAACAGGACAGAAATAAAAAAAAAAGTCAAGCCAGAAGATCTCATGTCTTTTCACTTGTCTTCTGGTCTTACAAGTTAGCATATTCAAACTACTTTAATTTTTAATTAAAATTAAAATCAAAAGACTTGTAAAACTTGTGTGTGACAATCAATATTAAAATTTATATATAAAACAAGGACCTTTTAAATAGGAACCGTTAAATGTTTCTTAAAGTAGTAGAAATATTTTCCTACTTCAAGATGTTTCTGTGTTTATGGTTTTTTGAATTTTTTTATTATTACTTTCGGATTAATTGAAATTAATTTATTAAGAATAATCAATTTATTTATGAAAAATTTTTTATTTCAGTATATCTTCATACTTTTTGTTGAAACAGTTTTTAAAACTTTAAAAAGGGAGAATCATTCATAGTTAAAACAAAAAAGCACCTTTCCGTGCCATTGTAACAGATTATAATTACGAGAGCAGTAAGTTAGGTTATAGCTTAGGTTACCTGAGTGGTGATTTGGAGGTTGAGAACTTTCATAATTCTTCAATAAATTTTCTAAAACCATTGTTATGTTTTTGGATAATGTTTCTCTTACAGGACGAGATGTTCCTTCGATATTATCTGAGAACCTGAAAACAATATTACTTTCAAAAAATATTACTGGAAAATGTTACAAACAAATTATTACAATATTACAAACAAATGTTAGATATGTTATCTTTTTGAAATTATTGTAGAATTATTTTAACACTAGACATTTAAAATGTAATTATATAGAAAGAGATATTTTTTTTTACATTTTTTTCTATTTAAATTAATATGTGGTTTAACATTTTTCTAAAATTGTCTTTCAATTGATGAGGGCGTTTATATCTGAGAATATTTGCTAGAAGCCATTTCTGCCATCTAACGGCGTAAAAGGGAAGTGTAATGCCGTTTTAAATAAACATGAATGCCCAAACAAACTTAGCACAGTTCTGGTTGAAATAGATGTGAAATGAACTTTATTCATTCTTTAATATTAATTCAATTATTGTTTCTGAAGATGTTAAACTTTTTTTTAATTAACAAATATAATTATGAAAGAACAATTTGAATTTTTGTTCATATTTAATGTCATTCACATAGAATATACATTTTTCCAAAAAATAGAACTTTAAGATATATATTTTTAAAATTGAACGAAGTATTAACTGGCGAGATGTTTCATCTTTTGATGATTTGCTATTGTTCATATTCTCAGACAACAATTTCTTCGCAATTAATTGATCGTTCTTACTATACTTTAGGAGCATAATAAGCAGTTAATTCAATTGGAGCCTCTGATAACTTTTAATTTTGTATATCAATTATAGTTATTTGTTGATAGCAAAATTAAAGAATATTTTTTTTTAATAAATCCACCAACTAAGTCATGGACCTATTCCTGCTGAGATAACTGTGCTGCCGAGTGAGGTCAAACATGTATCTGTAGTGTCTTGTTTGTCAGTAAGTTTAAATCCCTTTCGTAGATATCTGGTCTTACGACCTCTGGTCAAAGGTCATTAGGCAATGAATGCTGATGATGAAATTATGACGGGAGTTTTTTTTATACAACCATTCTTATATGTACCTTTTGCACATATTCATACTATTCGTGTGAGTGAACATAGTATAATAGTAGTAGTCGAAGAGTGAAGAGTAATGCAGTAAATTTTCAAAGTGTTATATTTTTTTTTTACTTTCATGGAAGTTGCATGAAAATAGTCAAAAAGTTATTACTAATATGGTAAGTTTGCTTAATTTGATATTTTTTTTCATTTTCATGGATTTGGTCATATAGTAGACAAAGTGTGAAGTGTAATACTGTAGGTTTGCTGAATTTGTAATTTTTTTATATTTTCATGTGTAGTCGTGTTGGAATAGTCAATACGGCATTACAAATACGATAACTATGCTAAATTTGATAACATTTTTCATTTTTAGAGTATTTTTGTGGGAATAGACGTAGAGTGTAGAGTAATGCAGTGAGTATTCAAAATGTTATATTCATTTTATTTTTATAGAAGTTGCATGAAAATAGTCAAAAAGTAATGACCAATATGTTAAGTTAAGTTAAGTTTAAGTTAATTAAGTTAAGTTTGCTTAATTTTTAAATATTTTTATTCTCATGGAATTGGTCTGAGAGTAGTCAAAGCGTGAACAGTATTATATATAGTAGGTTTGTTGAATTTGTTATTTCCTTATATTTTAATGGTAGTCGTGTTTGAATAGTCAAAACGACAAGACAAACACGATTAGCTTGCTAAATTTGGTAAAGGTATTCACTTTCATGTATTCGTGTGAGTTTATTCAGAGACTGAAGAGTAATGCAGTAAATATTCAAAATTATTCAATTTTTTTTATTTCATAAGTTCCATGAAAAGAGTAAAAAAGGTATGACTAATATGGTAAGTTTGCTTAAAATGATAAATTTTATCATTTTCATAGTATTTGTGTGAGGGTTGTCACATTCTCGCACGCTGACACACACATCAACCCTCAATCACGCACGCACACTCACGCGCGCTTTCACGCTCACACACACACACACACACACACACACACACACACACACACACACACACACACACACACACACAGTACTCACACACGTACTCACACGTACACACTGTATATATATATTTTCACTGTATATATATATCGAGTTTAAGTAACGATCCACATGGACTATAAATCTTTAAATTACAATAATCACGATCCAGAAAAAGGAATATAAAGCACACTTACGAAAGACAGTAAAAGGAATAGTAATCTCACAGAATTAGTCGCGCTCTGTCTTTCGACGTGGGGAAATCTCTCTCACTTATTCCTCTCTTCTAGTCTACCCATGATGACGAACAACAGTTCGAAATTTGAGAGTTATGTAAGTGTGCTTTTTATTCTGTTTTATGAATCGTGCTTTGTATAATTTAATGTTATATATATATATATATATATATATATTCACTGATAAAACGAAATACGATCCAAACTGGACACAATACGAGTTCGAGATTAACAAAGAGCAACACACAAAGTAGGGAAACACACTTACAGACTCAAATTTTCGGGTAATCCGTCTTCAGGAGAAAAGAGATTACTTCTCTTTTCTCCTGAAGACGGATTACCCGAAAATTTGAGTCTGTAAGTGTGTTTCCCTACTTTGTGTGTTGCTCTTTGTTAATCTCGAACTCGTATATATATATATATACTCGTATATATATATATATATATATATATATATATATGATTTTTGAGAGGTATTTTATTTCAATAATTAAACATATTACATTAATGAAAAGTTTGTTTAATTGTACGTAAATGATTATTACCTTCACCACCGTGTTGTATAAACAGATTATACTTTAATACAGCGATAATGTAAGCATTCATGTTTAATCAATGAAGGAATAAATGGAAAAAAATGTTCAATTCTTGAAATAATGAGAAGGTACTTTTCAATGAAATTTAAAATTTTGACTTATGAAAGAAATTGAAAGCTATTGAGGAGAAGACACAAATGATTATGTTGTAAAGTAGTTTTTACTTTTAGTAAAGTTGAGTGTATGCCACTCGACTATGTTTCTTTACGATATATAATTTATAAGGGAGTTGGCTGTAAACAGAGAGCAGGGCAGTGTGAATAGGACAGAGATGCAGATGAGGCACTGTAGTGGCCTGTATAATGCTAAGTAAGAACACTCACAGCAAGAGGGAGGGGACGAAGACAAGGATCCACTCAATCGTTGACATTTTCGCCTTATGGTCTCACCATCGATCTGCCAGTTCAGCAGAGTGCCGTCAAAATTGCGACTTCACTTCCTTCTTCTTCTTCTTCTTCTAACATCCGCTTTCTCCAATTCTCTCCCTGTAATCACCATTGTTTCTGCAATCTTAATTTAAATTCGCACAACCATTATATTGGCACCTCCATCAAATTTAATGTAATCCAATGTCACTGAGCTATAGGAAATTTCATTACTAGATTTAACTGGTTCATCAGAATAAATAAAATAATAACCTATCTGCAGTCCAATTTAATACAACTTTACTATTTATAAAACTAATGGATATTCAATAATATTAAAAAGAATTATGAAATATATTTCTTCAATATTTAATACAGCTATTTAAATATTTAATATACAATATTTAAAACAAAAATAAAGTTGTTATTTTTGTTTTCAATGTTACGCTATCATAAATGTTTATATTTTTTTAATCAAGAGGATGTAAAGAAAATATGAAGAGATATATTTGTCAAAATGTATTCACATTGAGCACTGCTCTTCTACAGTTTGATCCATAAATTAAGGTACGAGTATACGGCACTGCGGAAGAATGCATGAACATTCATGACGAATCACGAGCATTCTTTGTTGTGCAGAGTACTATAAATAAAATTGTATACTTAATCAATTTTTCAATTTTGTTGTTTATTTCTGTTTGAATAGAGAGTGATCAATGCTTATTTGGAAAAGTTCTTTCTTGTTTTATTCAGACTGAAAGAAATGTAATATTTAAGGAATATGCTTTTTTTTTCTTTTTCATTGCAATATGTTCAGTTTTAAACTGAATCAGAATAAAGAATTTTTTATCATAGCATACAATGATTGTTGTCTTGCTACATGATCATACTGGAATGCTTATGTATGAAGTATGGAGTATGCAGTATGATAGAAGTGCGAGGTCTGAAGTGCAAGTGCTTAGGCGATTTACTACCTGTCCTTGCCTATACTAAATCTAGCTATCTGAGATTCAATGGAGAGTGGCATAGTTTTCAATAAATACTGAAACAGTATATCGCGTAAATAGTGAGGAACACTTCTAGGAATGTGGGGGGAAGTACTTGAAAGAGAATTCTTTAAATTAACCTGCCTGGTACAAGAATGATGATTACTTATTGCGTTCGTATGATGGAATTGGTTTAACCAATACATGCAATGTTACTAGTATATGACGTCGTGAAGGGACAGTCTTAATATAGAAATTATAAAAAAATTAAACAATTCTACAAAAATGTTCTTTATGATAGAATGTATTGTGTAATTGTCTTCTTGTCTATTCAGAGAAGCGTAATGATGTATCTGGATGAAATATTGCGAAGATTTTTTGGATTTCTATAGAAAGCCGTAGGTACATTGCTGAGCAGACCACTTGTGCAGTTATAGGGTATTTCAATATATAGTACTTAGGTATTTCATTATAGTACTTAGGTATTTCAATATATAGTGTGTCTATGACTTTCTAACATTACAAATCAAATTATATTGAGGCAAGATTTTAGTCGAATCATATACAAACGGTCATATCTATGCTGAATATACCGGCTTCCACGAGAGCTCTAAAATAAGAAACAGTGGTAGTTGTTACTAATTGAATGGGTGACACTCGTATCCTAAAGAACTCCCCCATTTTATTATCCCTTCCCTTATTCTCTAGTGCCTTCTACAACCCCTAAGTTTGTCTCAGAGCCCTAAAGCCCTTAACTTCTCAAAGCCACTAAGTTCTTCTCCCATAAGGGTTTAACTTTAATAAATGTTACTTGCTTGTTCATAATTAAATTACTCTTTACAATACTTTTTTTATTTAGTTTTTTTCTTCCCTATTTTATTTTTTTTTTGTTTTAATATTAATCTTCCCAGTACTGTCCACTTTCTGAATGTTTTTTCTCTTTCCGGTTTACTGTTGTGATAATTATTGAGTTAGTTCTACTTTGATCCAGTTTATAAACTGACTCACACTTGCCATTTCTACTCTCCTCATGAGAAGATGGAATACCGAAATCGTCAAGAAAGAGGAGTGCCTGAAGTTTTTTGCGGTTGTTAATTTAATGGCATATATATAAAGATTTCACATGAACACGTGAAATAACAATCAATAATCAAACATCAGTTGGGTTTTTGACTCTGACGAAGACCGCTTGTTACGGTTGAAAGATCTTAGTCTTGTTTTCCCATTTCTTATTGTGGTTTGATCATTGATATATATATATATATATATATATATATCAATGATTAAACCACATAGAATTATCAAATTCTATAGTTTTGCCATACCACGAATCATTGGACCCCCTTCCAAGATTAGCCAAACAACTTGATTTTAATATAGTGTTTTCTAATCGTAATAACGTGGGTAATATGTTAATAAAAAACTCTCCAAGCGAATTGGAGTCCGCTGGTATTTATAAAATTCCGTGCAAAAATTGCCATAAAATTTATATTGGTCAAACTGGTAAATCATTAAAGACACGTGTAAAACAACACCAATATAACGTAAGTAGACAGGAAAAAAGTAGTGCCTTATTCTTGCATATAAAAAATGAAAATCATCATATTGATTGGACAGGAGCTAAATTTATTACCTATGAAAAATCGATGTTGTTAAGAAATATTATTGAATCGTCTCTAATTAAATTTAATAGATCTAATATTATAAACATTAGTAACGGTCTCTTCAAACTTGATACTTTCGTCACGAGGGCAATAGCCTCTTCAAAGAGGGTTGACAGCTAGCAGACAGTTTTTACTTTTTCTTACTGTACTCCTTTGTTTCCCCAAACATCCCTTTCTGGACATTAGTCCTTTCCTGTGCTTTCACCCTTTTAAAATACCACTCTTCCCTCCCACTCTTCTCAACTCCTCACCAGATGTTTTCTGCATCTAGTGTTCAGTTGGGTTTTTGACTCTGACGAAGACCGCTTGTTACGGTTGAAAGATCTTAGTCTTGTTTTCCCATTCTTATTGTGGTTTAATCATTGATTGTTGTTTCACGTGTTTATGTGAAATCTTTTTATATATATATAATATATATATATCATGATAAACGTCGTAGTCGTCATGATAAACGAAAAACGGTCCGGCAGGACAAATAACAATTAAAATAAGCAGTGACACATAAACAGAAATACAACAAAGACTCACTTTTCAATATTTCGACCGTAATGGTGGTCGTCCTTAGGAGAAGAAGTGAATTGACGGAGAGACGACAGTCAACTAAAGAACTCACTGGGTGAGGGCTAAAGCAGTGCTGCCGCAAAGGAAACAAATAAAAAAGGAACTAGGAAGTCGAGAGCAAAAATAAAAAAAATGTTTTTGAAAGGTAGAAAAAGGTTAAGAAAAGAAAAAATAAAGAAAATATATAAAACAATTAAAAAATATTTTTTTTAAAAAAATAAATAAATAAAAAATATTTAAAAAAATAAAAATAAATAAATAAATAAAAAACTAACGATTTAAATTCAAGCCAGGTTTCGAGCGTGCCCCCAGGAGCCAAATGTGGGCTTCCTCAGGAGCTTTTAAAGTAACTTGTCTGTTATCACTGGGGACTTGTTTAAGAACTTGGAATGTGAAACAATCATTAAAGCTGAGGTGGAGGGAATTAGCGTGAGTGGCGACAGGGAGACTGCTTCGTTTACCAACCGAAAGCCTGTGATTATTCATCCGAAGGTTCAGCATCGTAGATGCTAAACCAACGTAAAAAGCATCACATTGGGTGCATTTCAAGAGGTAAACACAGTCAGTGGAGATACAGGAGGAAGGACTGTGAATAGGGTAAGAATTAAGATTAGTTAGAGACTTAAATGAAGACCCAGAATTTCCTTTAGAAGAGCTCCCTATCCTTTCCTCTTCCCCCTCTACCGTTTCAGTTTTTAACCAGTTGCCCCGCATTTCCTTTAGAAGAGCCCCCAATCTCTCAAATATTTTTTCTCACCGGGCCGGCAAACTTATTCAGAATCCCCAAAGCAGCGGTGGCCTACAACGCTGTGGACGTCGGAGATGTCTTACTTGTCCCATTGTTGATTCTGGGTCTTCATTTCAGTCTCTAACTAATCTTAATTCTTACCCTATTCACAGTCCTTCCTCCTGTATTTCCACATATATAATATATATATATATATATATATAACATTAAATACAGTAAAATTTATCGGAATAAGACTCATGATGTAATTAATTTATCACTTTTTACTATTATTCTTTTTTTTATCATTAATTGACTTTAACATTGAGAGACTTTAGAGACTTTTAGAGACACAATTAAAAAAAAAGCACAAAAATATTTTCAAGATGTAATTAATTATACTAATTTGATTCATCAGTAGCATACTCAAGAGGTACTGTTTCAATTACCAAATAGTGCCGAAAATCATAAATTCTATAAAAATTCTGATTATAACGTCTCCACACAAGAAATACGTGTAATATATAACTGAAACGCGCATTGTAAGCATGGGTTCATTGAGTTCTATAATTTAGGGTTTATATACATTGGACCTGAATTACCACATGGAATCCTATAAACACAAACATCTTTTTCTTTTTCGTGGGAATTTTTCACCCAGTTTATTTATTAATTTTCCCACACTACGTTTCATCTTTTATTTCGACAAAACGTTTCATGTGTTTACTTTGAGAATCAAAGATTACTCATTTCATGTATAAACTAAAAATTTATTACTCCATCCATCTACTTTTCTTTAGAAATAGTGACAATACGTTTCTTGTAATTTTTAAATAACATGATGCACCTTGGAATTTGACATTACTGTAATATTCATAAGTAGTGGCAAATTAAAAATTGTTCGTTAATTGAATAATTTTTCAAAATTACCGTTTTCAAACCTATATCTGTAACTATACATTTGTAGAATAACCATACATTACAAGCTTTTATTCATTAGTGCTAATTACTGATTTGATTTTGTTTCATAGTTTAAATCTAACTAATTTTTATTAACTTTGATTTAGGCATATACTCTGATACACAAAAATAATACAAAACAAACACAGGTATGGCAGCATTTTAAACATGAAAAATGTGGAGTGGCCTACACTATACTTTACTATAAGTAACTTAATGTCAAATTTCTTGAGTATATAAAACATAACGTCTCATTTAAGCATAACGTAAACATCTAAATGGGATATAATTATTAGCCTTTCATTCCTGAGGTAGTACAGATAGTGATTGAAGGACATATCAATTTATAAGCTTATTTTGGTACATCACACAGCTGATGCAAATAATTTCATTAGTATAACTACAGCAGTAATAACGTTTTTGAAAAACCAAAGTGAACATTTCTTGAAACGATTTATTCTCCTACAAGAGAATGGCTTTCGTTCAAACAGCCAGTGGATTTCTTACATCGTTTACTTGACATCCTTCTACATTGAATATTAAAGTAAAATTTTAAAATTTAAAACAGGAAAATACCCTTTTTTTCTCTGAAAAACATCTTAAACAGCGAAGAAAATGTTATTTTAAGGTGCTTTGTTAATTAAAGATGTACGATAATTACATTTATTCATCTCTAAACGAAAGATTCCAATTATGAATTATCATTTACCTTTTTGGTCTTTTATAGAATTATTATACTGGGAATTTCAATCTTTAAAATAATAATAATAATAAGCTTCTTAGTATTTAATAAGATCATTTTCATTCCCCTTTGTCAAATAACATATATACGAATTTTTTCTAAGTGAGTGTTATTATTTTCCTGCACAATATTATTCCTCTTACATTTCATATAAGTCAATAAACAATTTAAATTATTCCTTTATAAATATCAATTTTATCTCAGTGGATTTGCTCAAAAAATTTCTAAGTCAATGTAAACAATATAAAAAAATATAAAAAATTCGACAAGTATAGCAGGTGATCTCTCAGTCTAGGATAAACAAACAGTTTTTATAGCGTTATTGCTCTTTTCCGTAATTGAAACTTCATGAATTCTTTTTTCTGAATTGCTAATTTTTTGTTCCATTTTTGGTCAAATTTTCATTATTTATTAATGAGCCGTTTCGCGTCAAAAAATCATTTTCTGAAAACAGAAATCGTACTGTAACGCCTCTTTAGAGAATGTAATTTTGAAAAAAAATATCTCAACTCATTTTCCACATAATGTTCTATTTTTAGGCATAGTTTCATTGTGATCCGTCTAACAGTATGGCTTGTATCGCTCTCACAAGGTTTTAGATTGAATTATATGTCAAAATTTTTACATTTTATTGAAAAAAAAATATTTCCTGTTGTTTTAAAATTCTGAATATATTTTTCGTTTGTTCCATTTGTAACCTCAAAGATAATGTCAAAATTTCAAAACTCTAGGGTTATCAGTTTAAGAGAAATAAATGTTTTCAAAAAAACAGTTTTTGGCAAAAAAAGTGACTTTCCCGTTATGCATAGTTCTTCCCAAACAATAGGGATCTTCTTCCCTATGAGGCCCATTTTTGTGTAAAATATCAACTTGATCCATCAAAGATTCTGGACCGTAGCGTGGTAACTAGCAATGCTAACACACGCACCCACCCACCCACCCACACACACACAGACATCATCGTAAAAACGTCATAAAACGACTTCTGGGACCTCAAAACATGTAATTCCGTCAAAATCTCGAGATCGAATTTTTTCACGATCACTATACTTTACTTATAGTAAAGTAAAAAGCCAGATGGTTATTATTACTTTACTATAAGCAAAGTATAGTGATCGTGAAAAAATTCGATCTCGAGATTTTGACGGAATTACATGTTTTGAGGTCCCAGAAGTCGTTTTATGACGTTTTTACGATGATGTCTGTGTGTGTTTGGGTGGGTGGGTGGGTGGGTGTGGGTGGGTGGGTGGGTGAGTGTGTTAGCATTGCTTGTTACCACGCTACGGTCCAGAATCTTTGATGGATCAAGTTGATATTTTACAAAAAAATGGGCCTCATAAAGACGAAGATCCCTATTGTTTGCGAAGAATTATGCATGATGGGAAAGTCACTTTTTTTGCCAAAAACCCTTTTTTTTAAGACATTTATTTCTCCTAAACTGATAACCCTAGAGTATTGAAATTTTGACATCACCTTTGAAGTTTCAAATGCAACAAAAGAAAAATATATTCAGAATTTTAAAACAACAGGAAATATTTTTTTTTTCAATAAAATGTAAAAATTTTGACTTATAATTCAATCTCAAACCTTGTGAGAGCGATACAAGCCATACTGTTTGACGGACAAGAATGAAACTATGCCTATAAATAGAACATTATGTGGAGAATGAGTTGAGATATTTTTTTCTAAAATTACATTCGCTAAAGGGGCGTTACAGTACGATTTGTGTTTTCAGAAAATGTTTTTTTGACGCTAAACGGCTCATTAAAAAATAATGAAAATTAGACCAAAAATGGAACAAAAAATGAGCAATCTATAAAAAAAAAATCATGAAGTTTCAATTACGGGAAAGAGCAATAACGATATAAAAACTCTTTGTTTATCCTAGACTAAGAGATCACCTGCTATACTTGTCGAATTTTTTGTATTTTTTTACATTGTTTACATTGACTTAGAAATTTTTTGAGCGAATCTACTGAGATAAAATTGATGTTTCTAATGGAAAAATGAAAATAAATTATTGACTTATAGGAGATGTAAGAGGAATAATATTGTGCAGGTAAATGATAACACTAATTAAAAAAAATTCGTATATATGTTATTTGACAAAGGGGAAGGAAAATGATCTGATTAAATACTAAGAAGCCATAAAATTCCCAGTATAATAATTCTGTTAAAAACCAGGAATGTAAAAGATAATTCAAGATATAAATCTTTCATTTAGAGATTAATAACTGTAATTATCGTACATCTTTAATTAACAAATCACCTTAAAACAACATTTTCTTCGCTGTTTAAGATGTTTTTCAGAGAAAAAAAGGGTATTTTACTGTTTTAAATTTGAAAATTTTACATTAATATTCAATGTAGAAGGATGTTAAGTAAACGATGTAAGAAATCTACTGGCTATTTGAACAATAGCCATGTTTTCTTGTAGGATAATATTTCGTTTCAAGAAATGTTCACATTGGTTTTTCAAAAATGTTATTACTGCTGTAGTTATACTAATGAAATTATTTGCAAATAATAAATTATTTGTGATGTACAAAAATAAGCTTATAAATTGATATGTCCTTCAATCACTATCTGTACTACCTCAGGAATGACAGGCTAATAATTATATCCCATTTAGATATTTATGTTATGCTTAAATGATACGTTATGTTTTATGTACTCAAGAAATTTGACATTGAGTTACTTATAGTAAAGTAGAGTGTAGGCCACTCCAGTTTTTTTTTGGTTTAAGATTGCAATCAAAGAGCACTACTAGCAAATATGTAAACCTCAATAGTACTTGAGTTCATGTGCATGGTCAACAGTCATCTTGAGCAGTAACTAATTAAAGTTAAAAGAGTCAGCCTAGCATCGCACCGTATTTACTTTACTAGCGCATAAATAAATCTCTTTTCAAGAGTGTCGGGATTAAATTTGTTAGGGTTTCACGGCTTCTTGAAAGTAATGTATCCATTAAGCTGAGGACATAAATTCAACATTATATCATCCATTATACTCATATTTTACTGAGAATAAAATATACCATTAGAATAAAGTGGAAGACTTTATAGGTCGTATAAATATATTTTTTTTTACTATTTTCGTACTAAAGTTTTACATAATTAAAAGTTATAATGCATTGCAGATTATACTGAATGGATAAAGCATGTACTTCTACTTTGGTCAGAATGTCCATGTTAATTTACTGCAAAGCGTAAAATATCGACGGGAGCATTCCGTCAACACCTCTTGTTCAAATCTACTTGTGGCCTTTACACATTTTTAGCATCGACTCAAAAGAGTAGTTGTAATAAAAAGTGTGAATATATCAGTCTAAAATAATATTAAGATAACTACTTTTAAAGGTAGCTATGAAAACGACCTGCATGACCTGATAGTGCCCGCGGGTAGATTAGTCAACGCGAAGTAATTCTTGTTCCTTGCAAAAGGCTATGAGTCTTTAAACGAGTGGACGATCACTAGTACTTCTGAGAGAGCTAATACTTAAAGGTAAAGCAGTACACATTTATAGTTTCAAAGCTCACTCCGAGCACAAGGCCGCTGCTTAGGTCGAGCAACCTAATGCTTTTTAACAAGTTACCAATGTTAGTTGGTAACACTGAAAGGTAAATGTCAACACTGAATGGTAGTTGGTAACACTGATTGGTAGTTGGTAGCACTGTATGACAAAATAATGAATACTTTCTAAAGCCGGTCTAATATACAAGCAAACTGAGGGTTACATGAATACGTACTTAAATAATGCTTTTAACAATATCTTCGATACTATAAACTTTATAATTATATAGCGAATATTTATTTTAAAGCATTCCAAATAATTCGAGTGATACTGAAAGATTTATAATGAAGAATGATGACTTCATACTTTAACAATATGTTTAATAACTTTTACTTAACGACCGTGTTTGTAATAAAACGGTTGGTTGGAACTTTAGAGCCTACCATTTGTAAAGTTATGTAGGTTATGAGTTAAAAGCTACCGTTTTTAACTCCGATACTCAATGTAAGCCTTCATAACAAAAATATAAATTTTTGTAACACTGGAATTCAGAGTTGAGTTTTTTGACTACGTAACCCTCAGAGTCTAGCAATATTAGTTGTGTATATAATTTGTTTTTACTGGTCATTACTGGTCATTGTACTGGTCACTACATTCATAACCAAGAAGTTCAGTATGTGCTTGTCCTAAAAATCTTAATGCAACATAAGTCTTGAAAACAAGTATATGATTAAGGATTTCAACATGGGAACATCCTTTAAAACTGAGGCCGTGAATATATTCACATGGAAGCAATGAGAAGGGTGCTGCGCTGTCCAGTGGAAGCCCTATGGCAATTTATGTGCATCTGTCTTAGGTTTTATTAGAAAGAAAAGCATCCCGCTTTACGGTTATCAGGTCGGTAGACGCAGTGCAGGAAGTACAGGAAGTGTTATTACGGATAGCTCAGGCATTAGGCTTGAAAGGCTAAGTGAGCGATAGACTAGGGTTAGTAATCACGCCTGTTTGACAGCAGTATCCCCACAGGGTTAGCAGGTTTAGAGAGACATTGAAAAGATGCTCGTCAGGGTGAATGGTTTCTAAGAAACGAAGGCAGTGGAACAGAGGAAAGCTTTTTAATAGCAGACCAAGCTTATGAAAGCACGGAAAAAAATAATAATTTAAGCTTGCTAACCGTGTTTTCTTAAGGTTAGTTTCTTTCTGATGATGTTTAAACAAAAAATTATGTCTACATGTGCATTATTCTATTGTGCATTTAGTGTACATTTTTGGTTTGTTTTCAACTTTAATTTTCTATTTTAGAACTATTTTCATTTTTTATGAAATTATTTATGTATTAATAATATATTTATTTAATATAATATATTATATTTATATTTATATATATTATATTTATATATAATATATTTATAATTATATAATATAAATTTATATTTATTTATAATATATTATATTAATATATAATATATTAATAAAAAAAATTAAGAGATTTTTTTAATGTTTATTTAAAGAGGTTACGAGCATTAATATAAGAAATAAATAAACTTTTTACATTGTGAACAGTTGAGTAAAAAATATTTAAAAAAAAGTTTAAAGTAATAAAAGAGCAATTATTAAGTTTAGTTTGTGAAAAATGCTGTAAGAAATTTAAAGAAGCGAGATGGAGAACAAAAGCAGTACAAGTCCTAATTAAGGGCCTTTAGAATCGAGATGCTGCTACGTGACACTTCGTTAACGGACGAGCTTCTGTAACGCTATTGATCTTCTTTCGTTTTGCCAACACCTGCAAATTTACTGTAGCCCATTTGTTAAAATAGATGATTTCATCAGATAAAATACGACTTGGTGTGTTATTCAAATGAAGTATATAGTAGAATATATCTCCATTTAGTCTGATAAAAGACACAACTTTGTTTGAATTGAGTACCATCTACTTACGTTGAATATAAGTATATGCGTATTCAAAAACCAATGTATGTTTCTTCATGAATCATACCTAATTTCTTACAATTAAGCGTAAACTTGGTTGCTCATTTACATTTTGAAAACAGGGGCATATTTTGTACACGTAGGTCACACTGTAAGTATATAGATTCATATATTACTGGTAGTTCAGGGTTAAAGGAACAAAGTTAGGTTACAGTGGCTGTCCCAAAACAGAACACACATAGACCAGAGATTTGTCGATAACACATAATGAATATGCTATATTGGGAGTCTTAAGTTTGGCCTAACTCAAGTACATTTAGAGTATGAGGCTTAATATCTTCTCTGAGAAACAACCTCCCAAATTTTTTCTTCTCCCGTGAGAAGAAATCAAAGTCCAGAGTAAGTATTGAAACCCAGTTCTATCAGTCCAGAGACGAATTGGCTGACCTTGCCTGCCATTACAAGAATATCTGGTACTCCGAGGAAATCATATATAAATGCATGGAGGGATTTAACTCCTTCTGGCCAGCCTCTGTATGAGAAGATAATGGATTTACCTACAAAATACTTATACAATATACATTTGTTTGTATTTTAGATATAACCTGATGAAGGGCGCTTTGTGTTCAGATTACGTTATTTCTCTAATAGTAGTATAAATTGCTCAAAACTATATAGTTACTGTTCGCTAAATATTTGAATATTTGTTAATCAATGGTTAGTTTGCTTATCGCGTTGATTCTACTTAAGTCAGAAGTTACTACAAATTAGGAACCGATGGTTTTATCACATTCGCGAGAGATATTTTGGTTTTAGTTTACATAAAATCTGATATCGTAACTAACATTAAGATTTTGGGTTTACCTGCAACCTCAAACGAACTTATTTTTAACTAACAAATTAATTAAAATTATTATTTTAAAAATATAAAAGATAATATTTTAAAAAAGAATTTTAAAACGTCACATATAATATCACATATTAATATGATAAGTTATCATAATTGAAATATTTATAATTTAAAATTGATAGATGTCTGATGGCAGGTATAATATTTTGAAAAGCCAATTTCATAATATTTATAAGATATTGTTTCTACAGTTCCAATCAACGTCAAATCCAGTTCACTGAATGTGACAGACTTCCTGTTGAGCAAGTGAAAAGTTCGTTGGTTATTTCTTAACTCATTTATAAAAATACATAAAAGTTTTTATTGATGACATGAAATATCTGAAAACTGACCATGTGATAGAAAGTTTATTTTTAGCAAGTCAGTTATTATGGTAATAATAATAACTTAAGCAGAGAGAAAAATAACGAGTCCAGCTATTTTATAATTGGACTTTTATAATTATAATGGTAAAAGGCCTATAATTATATTTGAGGCCTCAAATTTACTGAACCTTTAGTAAGATGAAAAAATAGTAATTTCTTCAAATTACTGGTACTAAAACACCTGAGCACTAAATAAAAAGTAATTTAGAAATGAGAGAGTACTAAAGAGCAGATGGCTACGCAAAGACCGGATTGTAAGCGTACCTCTCTCCACAGCCCATTGCTTGAGAATACATTCATTGAGAAGTGGCAAGAGAAAAATTATTGTCAGATGGTTTTAGATCTTTCAACCCTAACAAGTGGTCTTCTTCAGTGGACTCTGATGAAGACCGCTTGTTACAGTTGAAAGATCTTAGTCTTTTTTTTTCATTTCTTATTGTGGTTTGAACATTGAGTGTTATTTCACGTGTTTATGTGAAATATTTATATATATATTCAGTCTTTTGCTCTTTATTATTGGCAAAATTTATAATATTTCCAATATTATTAACTTAAGTATTAATTTATTAATATTATTAATATACTAATAATAATATTAATATACTAATTTAATAATACCAATATTATTAATATTAGTCTTAATTAACTGTAAGTTAATTAAGACTAATTGTTCAAAACATCCACGCTTTCCGAGCAATTGATGGGTTGGAATGTAGGAAAACATTTCAGTTATGGGAGAGTCAATTATCGGAAATATTAAAAATATTCCTTTCTGTATCAATGCTTGAATTAATGTATAACCTTTCATCTATTAGTATGTATTATAGTAGTTTTTATTTGATACTTTACTGTTAGCATATTCCGATTTATATTACGAGTAAGTTTGGTTTTTATATTCTATAATACAAAACGATAATATACGTATGCCATTATTTTAATAAAAAAAACGTAGCATTTATTATTATGATTATTTTTTCACCTCGATAAAGCCACTGCGGGTAGTTAGTAATGAATTAAAAATGAAGTAGATGTAGTAGTAGTAGTAGTAGATAGTACAGTCTATGGTATCAGGCTGTAGCGCAGTACTTCTTTGCATGGACTGGTCAATCGACTATGAAATCATTGCATTACGATTTTTTACACAACACAAAATACAATATATTGAATTCTTTAACTCTGAGTAACGCAATATATGTGTAATTGTAATTTGTATAACTTTTAATTCTACCACTCTAGGTTTAGTATTGGTATGTCTGCAAGTGTTTTCCTGTACTGAAGGTATATAATGTTTCGTTTTAAGATGGAATCCACAGTTACTTGCAACACGTGATTTATAACCAAGGAAGGCAATAAACTCCATTCACAAGCAAATCTCTTGAGTCAGGCTTTTAATCCTACGGTCAGCCCTTACGAGTCTAAACAAATTGCTCGTTTATGGACTTTATAAATTATTTGGTCCAGAGTAATGCAGACTCCTGCACAAACCATACGAAGCTGTAATACCATACGACACAATTACTTACTCATTCCCAAAAATGACTAATCTTCTCTTTTAGAGTAGACTGCTGCGTCAGCAGTAGTGGTCTACCGGTCTGAACTCCTAATTATGACGTACACCACAGTACAGGAAAACTATCTTTGGTCATAAGAGTGTGGCACTAAGGGTGCCAACAAAGCTTTGAAAATAATTCATGCCATTTTCGAGTTGTTTGACTGAAAACTTTGAATGGCGTGTTCATAATCACATTTGACTTTAAACTTTTTTTCTTGTTTGAAAATTAAAAAAGTCACTAAAAATGCTGAACTTCCATTTGTCTTAAAAATTAAGTAACAATATATGAAATAAATTTATGTTTTACATATTATCTATTAAATTAAATGATTTTTATTCATTTATCAATCAATTTATTTAAATTGATTTATCAGATCAGTAATATTCCTTAAAGAGAAATTATAGTGATATTTACATTGAATAGATTTAAAGAAGATAAAAAATACTGAGTTTATCTTGTTTTAGGAAAGAGAGGTAATTGGGATAATGTTGAGTAGGAGGTGTAAGGGAATTAAATGTAAGTCTTGAAAGAACCTTTCATCACTACACAACGTGAAGGATAGTCCTAGTGCCCTTAGGGAAGTTCATGAACTCAATGAATTGACAAGCAAAGGGTTATTACATATAATACAGCGCAGTACATTAACCACTATTTACAACACAGGTTAAACATTCATAAATAAATTGCATTTTGTAACTCTAGTAAAGTTATTTTCGAAAATCAGAACATCTATTAGTACGAAATTAATATACAACAGTTATACAAAACTAACATACAAAAAAAAAAATTACAAAGCAGGAAATAATTCAAAGTTGGATACTTTTCAAGTACGAAGTGGAATGACTTTCTTATTGTGGTACGAGTATATAAAGAGTGATAAGTTAGGATTTTTGAAATATTGTGAAACTGCAGACGAACGTGACGAGTGGCATACGAGTAGCAAACATGTGGCTTTTACGTGCAATATACCTACCAGCTGTGCAGCAAAACACATCTTAGAAACCAATATCAACTCAATTTGAGAAATTTAAACTCTTTTTAAAGACAGATTTATTTCAGAAACCTGTTATAAAAACTATATTAAATCTGGGATAATTGAATGGAAATGGATATTAAATATTGTAATAATCAAAAATCTTATTTAAATTGTTATCGATAATCGTGATGTTAATAATATTGTTACGTTTATGTAACGACAATAAAGGTGGATTACATAATACTTTGTTTTACTTTAGGCACAATTGCATGTTTTCATCATTAAGACGATTGTTTCATTTTCTTTTGAAAAGTTCAGACTTTATTGTTAGAATAAAGATCGTAGTTCAAAATAAGAGTAAAAACTGGAGCAGTCAACCTTACGGTAAGCAAACCAATTATTAAGCTTATTTACAATCAAGCGGGTCACTTGGGTTAATTGAATGTTGCCGTTTCTAATTCATTAATTACTTTAAAAACAAGTTACATACAAGAGGATAAACTAAATAATTGTCCTTTTTAGTGCACTAGACTTTATTTTCCAATTTTCAAAGTTCATGACATTTGTTTAAGTAATATTTATTTATAATCAGCCTATTCTTAATATGGGATTTAAGTTTTCAGTCTTTCTATAACAGGTATCCTGAACACATTCTCAAATTAAGTGTAATAAAACAACATTTCAATGCTTTAATATTATCAAAGCAGAGTACAGTCCCTCAATACACCAAGGACTACAAGCCTCTTAAATTCCATTAATTAATGTCAATCGGTGTTTCTTGAAGAAAGACTGTTTGAAATAGTTTTCTGTAAACAAATACCCAATATCGGGCTGTTAAATTTTTGTGAAAGTAAATTCACCAAAAAATAACAGAGTTTACATGTTATTAAAATAATAACAATTGTTGAAATACCAATAGCATGTTATTGAATCATGTTATTGTGATGATAAGAAATTATCTGTAAACCAGTGTTTCCCAAAGTGGGCGGTACCGCCCCCCGGGGGCGGTGCTTTGATATCGGGGGGCACTAATGTAAAAAGGAGTCGGGGATTCTATTTCCATAAATTAAAATGTTCATGCAATATAATTTCTAAATTTATGTGAAAACACCACATGTAAACTTCTAGAAAAAGGTTTCTTAAAATTATTTGTTTTGATAATTTATTTTTATGATAAAAGTATCCAAGTTTCTTTTATTGTGTATTAATTCTTTTGCATAAATATACTATGAAACAAGACATATATTGGATTATAAATAAATATTCGATTAGTCATTATATTAATTTAATTATTAAAGTTTTACTTATTTCGTTATTTAGTCTAAGATTCTGATTATTATTGAGGGGTGTTGAGTACATGTTTACGGACCCAAGGGGGCGGTGGCTTGAAAAAGTTTGGGAAACACTGCGTTAAACGGTGTAATCAGTGCGTGTTCAAATGCATTCAACCGAGTAAAAAATATTGATAGCTGGGCGCAAAACGAACATTTCATATTATTAAAGAATCTTAATACCTAATGAACAATAGAGAGATCTCGGTCTGCATACACACACACAAATCATGAAAAAAATATTAAAAAATATACTCAGAGGACCTGAAAATAAGTAAATCTGTTAAAACTTTGACACCAATTTCTTTCATAACTACTGAAACAAAAATATATCATGATATCTCCTTAACGGAACAAATAGTAGTAGAAATGCTAAATATATTTTTGTTCTTTGAAAAGAAGGCCATTCCGTTTAAAATGTCTTTTAAACAAAAACGACTGGGAGGGAGTTCTGTGGCTTGGGAGCTGGACTTCAACTTTCTTTTAACTCCACTACACACATGTTCTAGTTCACACTGAGTTAGTGTTGTGCAGGAGAACAGTTGTGCACTTTCATCAATGCACATACCAAGAGATGTAATTATGACTAAGTTATGTTGTGCTCCAGCCAGAGAAAGGATCAGCATTGATGATAAAAGTACATAATAAATATTGGGTTATTGGGAAAACTTTTTTTTTTCAATTTTGACATCAACTAAACTGTCACGAACTGATATTTTAGTTTCTATTAGTGATATCCAAAAGCATTTACCTTTTTAGATGGTTTCAAATTTCACCAACTTAGAGCAGGAAACTATCAAGGTTTACAGACACAGGTAATGTGACCTCCTCATCATGAAATGAACCAAAAGAGCACACTCAGAGAAAGAGCAATTACGATAATTGTTCTGGTATAGAATATTTGAAACTGACTTTAAGAAAGGATCAGACCTCCTTACCTCGAACACTAGTGGCTGATTCGTTCACTTAGCTATTGACGTTGTTTATCTTCAAGAGTAACAAGTAAGTAAGTAAGAGTAAGTTGAAATTTTCTGCCTGTGTATATTTGTACTAACTAATGCCTACATTTTATTTAATATTATTATTTTCCTTTTATTTAAACGTTTATGTTACAATCCTAACCTGATTCTTTGAGTCATTTTTTCGAAATTATGGAATTTTATTTTTGTTGTTTAAATGAAACAAAAAAAAAACGACTGGACAGACTTAATAGTGAGAAAACAAGAATAATAAAAGAATAAAATTAGCAAATTGTTAAGAAAAATAAATTATTTAAATATATTAGTTGTTCTTGATGGACAAGTTCCAAAACCTGTTATTTTGGAACAACAACATCGTTTACTAGATGTTGAACGACTATAACATCAGTAAACAAAATTTAATATTAATGTAACTTGCTCAAACTTCTTTGATACAAACAGCACCCATTTATGTATCTAACAGTCCTTAGAAAAAGATACAAGGATATTCTAAATAGAGATACAAAATGATTATAGACACTTCTTGAGTATCCAGCATTCATTTATTATGACGAAAACTCTCCCTCGTGGTTCTATCATTGTCATTACCTTTATTCTTTAGCATACATTGTTCTAAAATCATTAAAAAACTGCAGTTATTGTTTAATAACTTCAAAGATTAAAAATTATAATTACTTTTGTATGAACGTCAGCTTTTAATTGCAAGGTTATATATTTCATATTGTAATATACCTTGATAAATCTTAATAACTTATAATTATTATTAAATATTTTTGCGCAATCAAAAGAAAAGTAATTTTCACTGAAAAGAAATGATCACGTACCACAATACTAAGAACAATTAAAAGGACTGGAAATGTTATTTAAAGTTTACCTTATGGGTTAATTTTCTTCCTCTCGACTTCAACAGTTTCAAAAGGTAAACTAAACTTATCTTTCTTCATCAAACTTTCATTTAGGCTCCTTCAAAAGCTTTTTGATATCTGAATGGTGCTTAGTTTTTTCGTCTAATAATACCTAGTTTGTCTATCAATGATATCTTTTCAATTCAATCTGGATATATAATTCAAATTACATCATTAGTTGTGCAATCCGTAATTGTGTGGTATTTACTCATTCTGAGATAAAATGGATAAACAAATAAAAGTCTCCACACAAATGAAGTTTTATTCAACAACAACAACGCGTTTCGAACACTTTGTGTTCATCATCAGGAACACAAACCGCGTTGTTGTTGAATAAAATTTCTTCTGTGTGGAGACTTTTTACTCCACACTATATAATCTATATATATATATATTATATATATATATATATATATATATATAGTTCACACAGGAAAGAGAAAACACAAATAAAGACACACACAAAAGACTCTCAACGATATTTCGACAGTCGTCGTCATCGGGCAGAAGTAATTTCTTTGATATATATATATCGTTGAACAACTGACCGTATTTCACTGATGTCATTTTCTTCACCAGTTTTTCAAGGTTTCTGAATACCTTCTTCTTTCCTTCATCCAAACGTTGGAGAATGTTAATTAAGTGGGAACCTTAATTAATCATCAATTAACCTTAATAAGTCGGTTGAAACCTTGAAAAACTGGTGAAGAAAATGACATCAGTGAAATACGGTCAGTTGTTCAACAAAATATGCTTAAATGAAGGACTGCTTCCAAATTTTACAATATATATATATACGTGAAATGAAAATCAAAGTCTAAACAACAGTAAAATAATAAGCTGACCAGGTGGCGCCTTACTCCTGCGTATACATAATAAAAATCATCAGTAAGACAGAAACAAAAGTTATCACTATGAAAAATTGATTCTGCTAAGAAAAATTACTCAGTCCTCTTTAATGAAATTTAAGATAATAAATGTTATTTAAATAAGACAGTATTGACATGATTAATGGTTTTTTAATGCTACCGAGAGGAATAGGTTTGTCTACAAGGGTTGAAAGCTCGCAAAGAATTTATTGTTTCTTCTGAACTTCTTTGTTCACCCTGGATTGCTTTGCACACCAAGGCTTCCTTTCCTTGTACTTCACGCCCTTTGAAATGCCTCTGATGCCTCCCTCCATTCCGAGAACCACACCAAATGTCCTATTTTGGCTTGTTGCGGTATGATGGGGACCCTGACGAAGACCAATTCTTATGGTTGACAGATAGTCACATTTCTAAATTTATTACTGTGGTTTCGACGTTGATACATGTATATACAGAAAACTGAGTAAAGATACACAAATAAGGAAACACTAAGACTTAGACTTAAATTTCAGGTTGCAACCGTTATCAGGAAATTGCAACCTGTCTCTGCATTGTGACTTTTCTTCTAACGGTATTTATACTCCTAACAGCGGGTGAAACCGACATTTTGAGACAATAACTTGAGTTTTCCTTTTTTTTTTCATCTATACTCTTATAAAACTATTTGTACCTATTTCAGATAGTTTTAATTTTCATTAAAATGTATATACATCTAACATTGGATAAAATAACCGAAAAGTTCAAATATTTGTTAGACTTGAGAAGCAATCGGATCACACTGACAGTCTCTACAAGTTTCCATCCGTCGCTTACGATTGGCTGCTTTTCTCTTTCCTCCCTCTTAAAGATCATAGGTGTTTATGTTCAAATATTTTGTTCCTCAAATTCATTCCCGATCATATATATATATATATATATATATATATATATATAACAGTTCAAATTTGTGGATAGGTAGCACACAAAGTAAAGAAACATACATACAAAATCAAATTTTCAACCGTCGCTTCACAAGTGCTCTTGGTGTCCCTATCTCAATTAGGATCGTCATTCAGGAAACTCGAGAAACTTATGAAGAAGTAAGTTTCACCTAAAATGGTCTAATTTTCAACAATGTATATATATATATAACTTGTCAAAGGTACAGACTGTTGAATAGAATACAATGTAAAAAAAATTACGTGAATTGGTCAGTTTACTAAATTCAAATCGAACTTATAAACCTTTGATTTGAACCTAGAAAACTGGCCGATTCTCGAAACAGATTGTTTTACTGTCTGAGTTAATATATATATATATATATATATATATATATATATATATATATATATATTTAAATATTACAACTTAATATATATTTACGTTGTATTTACAGTAAAACTATAATGTAATAATGAATTGTTTAATTTAAAACCTTGCAACATTCATTGCATAATACGTTAAATAACAGTATCTAGCAAGGATATATTTCAATTAAAAATTGCAGATTTTAAATTATTTTGTCATACACTATGTTGCCCACTTTAACCATTTTCGCTGGGACATGCTCATTTTTAATTGTTTTTGAATGAAAAATAAAATAACATCATTCAAATTTTCTTTTAAATATCTTTGAGTTATCTAGGATAAAAACTGTACCAAGTTATAAAGTAAATTCTATGAGTAAAATGTAGTAGAATAAATGAAATTTAGCATATATATGGTATATACAGTATAATAAGACAGATGATAATAATAGAAGATAATATATTGCTAACAATTAATCAATCAATATTGTATAATAAAAAATATTAATTAAAATTGGGTCTTTTAGTTTAATTTTTAAATGATTATTTGTGTAAACTCATTAAAAATAAAAAAATAAATTAAAATAATATTAAAAACAATGAAAACTGAATGTATTTAAGATGATTCGAATTTTTGGATCGAAAGAAGGAGTATAACTTATATATAACAACTTATATGGTTTCTCAAGTGTGAATACATGATGTAAGCGCGTTGTGGAAAGCGCTAATGAGTGCAGTATAAGATGTGACTTACCTGTAAGTAGAGCGGAGGGAAGCTAGATTCTGACCACGTTGAAATCCGGAGCAGGCGCCGTTTGCATCGAGTCCCTGCTAGTATCGATATATCTCTTCCCTGCAATCATTCACATATATATATATATTAAACAAATACGTCATTCTAAATGACAACCCTAGCTGTATGTTAAAGTATCAACGTATCATTTTCTATATTTCTTACCGGCTCCTTATTTACTTTATATCACGTCTTTCAGTCTGATTACATGACATTTTAAAATCGATATCTGACCCACTTTTTCTTAAACGTTTTTTATTAAACAATATGAACTCATCTACATGAGATGACAATTAGTTAGACATGTAATAATAATAGAGTAAATATAAATGCTTTTATGCCACGTAAACGCCATAAAAATAAATTAAAACCAGGAATAAAAATTTCGGATAATAATTAACGAACTTGGTTGTTGTTTGATGTACATAAAGATAAGTTTTTTTGTTAACTTTCCTGTTTGAATTACTTTTTACTTGCTAAACTATATATATATATATATATAGTTCAATATAGAAATAGAAACATAGAGAAATCAAAAGAACACACTTACAGTCTCTAATTTTCGGTTTGAACCGTCTTCAGGAGAGATAAGAGAGGTCCCCAACCGTCTCTGAACCAGTGCGTTTGGTTTCCCTCTCTTATCTCTCCTGAAGACGGTTCAAACCGAAAATTAGAGACTGTAAGTGTGTTCTTTTGATTTCTCTATGTTTCTGTTTCTATATTGAACTATATTTGTCCGTTTTGGATCGTATTTCCAACGAAAAAGTGTATATATATATATATATATATATATATACACTGGGTTACTTGCCGTTGCGTCTACAACGTGCTTGGTCTCCCATTCTCTTTTCTCCTGAAGACGGATTACCCGAAAATTTGAGTCTGTAAGTGTGTTTCCCTACTTTGTGTGTTGCTCTTTGTTAATCTCGAACTCGTATATATGATATATATATATATATATATACCAATTATATGAAAGCGTTCCCCGAACTAAATAAACTATATTGACACAAAGAACACTCAGAAATGAAACAGAAACTCACTACTATATTTCGATGTCCTCGTCATCAGAAAGACAGAAACGAGTCGCTCTGCAGGCAGACAACGACTCAATGAGTTTCTGTTTCATTTCTGAGTGTTCTTTGTGTCAATATAGTTTATATATCTATAAAATAATTCAAAAGTTGCACTAACATGAAAGTTACCAGAAAACTAATCTTTATATATATATATATATATATATATATATATATATATATATATATATATATATATATAACAACCAAGTTCGTAAATTATCATCCTCAATTTTTTATTCATTATTTTAATTTATAAATATATATATATATATATATATATAATATTATATATATATATATATATCAATCATCAAACCACAATATGATATGGAAAAAAAAAGGCTAAGATCTTTGAACCGCAACAAGCAGTCTTCATCAGTCAGAACCTCAGATGGGTTTTGACTCTGACGAATATCGCTTGTTACGGTTGAAAGATCTTAGCTTTTTTTTTTCATTTGATATTGTGGTTTGATCATTGATTGTTATTTCACGTGTTCATATGAAATCTTTAAATATATATATTTATTATATATATGATAAAAGTATCGACCGTGAAATAGAAACAAAATTAAAGTATATCAGGACTCGCTCAGTTATTCAGGTTCAAATTAAACTCTCATTGCCAACGTTTCGGTTTTTATTTAAAACCATTTTTATAGGTTGAAGTATAAAATTTTGAAACAGTTAAACTAAGTATTGCACTGGAAATTCAGTTGTTGTTGAAATCTTCAAGCTATTTTTCTTTGTAAAATAATTTTTAATGTAACACTTAGTTTTTCTCTTTCAAAATTTATACTTCTATCTGTGGAAATTGTTTTAAATAAAAACTGAATGTTGGCAATGAGAGTTTAATTTGAACCTGAAGAACTGACCGAGTCCTGATAAACTTTAATTTTGTATATATTTAAATATATGTAATAAAGAAATGGTCAAAACCAGACAAATAAGTAACTGAAAATAAAAGTAACACCAAAAAGAACGAAAACACTTATCAATATTTCGAACCGAAGTTCGTCGTCAGGAAGAGGAACTGCTGTTCAAAATATTGATCCTCCTTGTTCTATTTTGAGTTCCTTTTATTCAGTTATATATATATATATATATATATATATATATATATATATATATATATATAATATATATATCAATGATCACACCACAATATGAAATGGGAAAACATGTTGGGTTTTTGACTCTGACGATGACCGCTTGTTATACTTTAATTTTGTACATATATAGTATTATATAGTATAATATATATATGTACTATATCTATAATATAGTATATACATATAATTATAATATATACATTTATATATGATAAGTTCAATATTGATTAGTTAGGTTAAATGGTTTAGATAGATTGACGATAAATTATGCGTCGGTCTCAAATCTATGTATAAAGATGGTTTTCAAATTAAATTAATTATTTCCTACAATCCAATTCACAATGGAAGAAATTGTAATTTGCTCTTCTTATATGCCAGGATCCATGGCCACATACAGAGTTACGTTTTAGTGTATATAAAAAACCTACTAATCTACATTCGTATGACCATTTTATTCTTCCCATCCAAGAAATGTAAAAACAGTTATTAGAAATATGCTTTTTAAGACCGTTAAGAGTGTCCTCCCCGAAATTTCTTAATGATGAGATTAATAACATTAGGCCAAGTGCCCTATCATTAAAATACCCCTCCTGTTATATCGACTTAGATTTAAAGGGTGCTAAAAAAACTTTTTCCAATATTTCAACAGAATCCCGCTAAATGTCAAATTCAATAGTTTAAAAGTATATCATTTTTTTAATCGTAATAACTTGACAATGTGTTAATAGCCTATTCAAAAAATCTCCCAGGGAACTAGAGTGAAGTGGTATTTCTAAAATCCCAAGCAGAATAGTTGATTCTTTCTCATCAAGAGTATTAAATCCGGTTTCATAATATATTTCAGGTGAAGAGCATTGATTTTGGCGTCTTAGCTGATTTGAAAACGTAATAGTTATTTAAAAGGTATGCCACTCTTTTCCCTCAACAGTCTGCAGAGAGAGGTTTTTAATCAGTTTAATTGATTCATGATCACGCTCTCCTTTTCAAAACTTATTTTAGAAAACAATTTTCATGTTTGGTGGAAATGGAAATTAGGTCATTTATCAGGTTATAATGCTAAAGGAAACAACTAATAAGCCATTCGTGTTTTTCAATAGAGACAATATTTTGTTTATATTAATAACTGAAATATTGCTTGAAGGCAACAAGAAATGTGATTGCCTCAAGACGTACAAGAAATTCGACTTACATCTTAATTATCTTGTAATTGGGAATATCAAAATTTGATGTCAAGAACAGATATGGGCTATTCTCCGAAAAATCGGCCACTGGAGAAGTCATTTACAACTGATCAACACAAATTTATAATATAAGCATGTAAAGGAATTATTACTTGCTTATTCAATACTGATGGCATCTGAATTCATATTTGACAATTCATATTCAACTGAATTTTATTTTTCGATGTCTTCTGAGTTCACTTTGTGCTTTGTTATGATGATATTGTATGTTTCGTTAGATAGGCAGAGTAATCTGTGATTCAGATAATACAAAATTTGTATTATATCTATATTTAGTATTATACTCTTACAACGAAGACATGGAGTACATTTTTGCATAATATTGCCACATAAGAAAGACATATTATAGCCCATTATGTGAATTTAGATCCTTTATTTTCTCCTCAACTGTTAGCTTTTGAAAAACGAAATTGTATTGGTTATTAATAATTATATCACAATTCATTTGAGAAAAAAATAGAACTTATCAATACATTAAATGGTTAGTTTTGTAGAAATATTTAAACATTTTAAACTAGTGCAAATTAAGATTGAATGGAAATGATTGAGAACAGAATACTGGGCGCACCATTTGACGGACCATTTATGACTTTTGGTTATTTACGACAGGTTTTCGTTATGTCTATCTGTCGGACGTATATCTTGTTATTTGTACAGCCCTGATGATGCTACAAAAATATAGTGAAACGTTGTTGTAAGTGAAGTGTTTGTTTATGTAGACCAACCCTCAATAACCTCTGCTGTTTGCTGTTATTTTTTGTGGTCGAAGATAGAATTATATATATATATATATATATTACATTTTTTATTATTATTATTGTATTATATATTATATATATATATTATATATATATATATATATATATATATATATATAAATTCAGAAAAGAACTCTAATAAGCTTCATTATAATATCTACAGTCTTGGCATTAAATAGACGAAGGTAATATTAATAGATATAACATATACATTTATATAATATTTGTTGTAATTATATCTCATTTTCCGAATATTTAAAGTAATCTTAGAGTCCTTTAGATGAAACTGTGATTCTGAAAGACTTAATGATTTAATTTAAAAAAAATATTAAAATGTCATAAAGTGGTGAAAACTACATGCAAAAAAACATGATAACAAGTTATCACTTCTGTTTCGTTGTAACAACAGGTCAGGTCTTAAAGAAAATGCAAAGTAGACAGAATTTAAATTAGTTGGTTGTCATACTAAACCGCCGTAGGATCTCTAGAGGAGACAAAATGATACGGAAGGAAACTTCGGACCTTTGTTAGAAATACAGAAATATTTAAAGAAAAGCGCGAGAGTGTGAGAGAGAGAACTCGTGTGACAGCACGAGTGCAATGTTTTATTTTTCTAGTAGGACTATAACAAGAATGTCTACCTATTCTCATTTGCTCAATGCACTTCCCTGCCAGCATTTTTCTTAAAAGAAAACTCAGAACAGTGGTGAGAAAAGTGGAAAAGTTGACTTCATTATGAGTAAGCCATTTCCAAGCATAGTTATAGGAGTTGAATAAAATCAACCAAGATGGCTTGATTTTGTGGGAAATCAAAAGGAAATTATTTTCCAGAACTCCTGCATCTCGCTAAAATAAGATTAGCCAAGTTGTTTTTATATCGAACATGTAAATATATCTAAAATGCTGTTTTGAAATCAGTTTTTCATGTTTATCCGTTTCATTTTCTCTTAATCACTGGATGTAATTGTGGTTTTATTCTTTTATTAATGCCCTGAAATTATCTTTATGTACACCCCTCCAACTTTATAGATGACCTAAACATAAATAAAGAGTGTTTACTTTCGCAAATATGAATATATTTATATAATTGCTTACTTAACTGTAAGTATAAAGGAATAATGGCTGAGTAATCCATCATTAACTGATACTGTAAGTGTCTGAATGCACGCTTAAGAATTTAAACAGATTTTTTTTCAATTTCTATGGCCGTATTCACTAAAATTTAAATATATAAGGTTATGAAAAGAGTTACTGTATAAAAATAATTTTTTTAAGAATATCATTAGAAAAAATCTGGAGCAACCTAGACTCAATATCGTTTGATATATTTTTGCTTTTATACTATTTCAAATTTTATAGTCATTACATATTAAATTAACTAATTCATATTTATTTAATTTTTTTTATCAATAGCTTGATGTCTCGAGAGCCCTGTATGAAACAACCAAATTGGAAGATCAGGAATATAAAGGTAATGGAAATATGAATTATGATATTTCAGTTCATAATTAATTTCATAAGATTTCGAAATAAAGACATGTACTTATTTCGTTACAGTTTAATATTTAGTATAATAATATAAAATAATAATGTGTACTAATAATATTAATTAGAATAAGAAAGAATTATCAAATAATTGTAGAAAAAATGAATTTAGCAGATATATATATATATATATATATATATATATATATACAACTTTAAATTACACAAAACATGACACAGAAAAGAGAATACAAAGAAAACTTACAGAATTCAATATTTCGAACTGTTGTTCGTCATCAGGAGAGTAGACTAGAAGAGAGGACGAAGTGAGGGAGATCTCCCCACGTCGAAGAACGGAGCGCGAAATATATATATATATATATATATACATTCACTTAACAAACGTAAAAACGATCCAAACTGGACACAATAACAGTTCGAAATTGAGGATAGGTAGCTCACAAAGTAAAGAAACACACTTACAAACTCAAATTTTAAACAAATTTACAAACTCAAATTTTAAATTTGAGTTTGTAAGTATGTTTCTTTACTTTGTGTGCTACCTATCCTCAATTTTGAACTCCTATGTATATATATATATATATAAACTAGAATTTAAAAAGAACACATAGAAAAGAAATCACTGAACTCACTACTATATTTCGATGTCCTCGTCTTCAGGAAAAGAAGTGAATCGCTCCAAAGGCTGATAACGACTCATATATATATATATATATTTACCCTGACCAAACTCCGAGAAAAAGAAAAAGTGTTTTGTATATATATATATATATATATAAACACTAATAACTTCTCGACCGTGTGACAGATATACAACTAAAAAATGATTGATCGGGATGCGGTCAGTTTCTTCCACTTTTTAATTCAAACTCTCATTGCCGACGTTTCGATTTTATTCAAAATCTTTTTCATAGGCCTACAAACAGAGGAAAAACAAGAATTTTAATACGTACATTTTTAAAACACAAACAAAAGAAGTACACTATGAAAATTAAATACAATCTTGAGTATTAGGATAACAATGACAGAATAATAAAAAAGAGAAAAAGATGGAGTCTAACTATAAAAACAAAGTTTTTTTTTTTTTTTTACAATGTACTTACATAAGTAGGAGTATTGGCAATTGAAGGAACTATTACATTTTCATTTCAGAACTAGTAATGACTCTTAAACTATTCAATGAAAACCGTTAATAACCGACTCTGTACAGCTGATAAGCAGGTAACTATTGAACAAAATTTCACTAAATCTGTTAGGTATTCAAAATACTAGAATAAACACTATTTAAATTTGCTATATCGTTTCTATGATTAATACAATTTTGATCTTTTTTAATGAATAGCATTTCAAGGGTTCTTCTTCTATGTTCGTCCTGTTCTTTACTCATAACGGTTGTTCCATCAAAGTCAAATGTATGTCCTTCATTTATTGAATGATATGCTAATGCTGTGGCATTAATCTTTTTTGTTCTAACAGAGTATTTATGTTGATATATCTTTTCTTTTAACAATCTACTGGTTTCACCAAAATACTTCTTATTACATTCTATACATTTTATAGAATAAATAATATTACTTTCTAAATCTTTTGGTATCTTGTCTTTTAAATTAGAAAATAATAATTTTACTTTTTGTTTATTATAATATGCTAACTTGATTTCTGGTAAGTTCCTTTTTAACAGTTTTTGAATATTTTGTGATAGCCCTTCAATAAATGGGAATTTGAAATATCTTTTATTCATCATTTGATTGTTATCAGTAGTTGATTAACGGTTTTCATTGAATAGTTTAAGAGTCATTACTAGTTCTGAAATGAAAATGTAATAGTTCCTTCAATTGCCAATACTCCTACTTATGTAAGTACATTGTAAAAAAAAAAAAAAAAAAACTTTGTTTTTATAGTTAGACTCCATCTTTTTCTCTTTTTTATTATTCTGTCATTGTTATCCTAATACTCAAGATTGTATTTAATTTTCATAGTGTACTTCTTTTGTTTGTGTTTTAAAAATGTACGTATTAAAATTCTTGTTTTTCCTCTGTTTGTAGGCCTATGAAAAAGATTTTGAATAAAATCGAAACGTCGGCAATGAGAGTTTGAATTAAAAAGTGGAAGAAACTGACCGCATCCCGATCAATCATTTTTTAGTTATATATATATATATATATATATACGAGTTCAAAATTCAAGTAGAGTAACACACAGAGTAAGGAAACACACTTACAGACTCAAATTTTCGGGTAATCCGTCTTCAGGAGAAAAGAGAAAGGGAGACCAAGAACGTTGTAGACGCAAAGGCATGTAACGGCAAGTAAATTTTAATCTGTAAGTGTGTTTCCTTACTCTGTGTGTTACTCTACTTGAATTTTGAACTCGTATTGTGTCCAGTTTGGATCGTGTTTCGGTAATTTGGTGAAAGATATATAAATATATATATCGGCGATTGACTCTCCACCTTGCAGGAGGAGCACCGAAGAGCTATGCCGAAGAGGTCCACAAAAAGAAACTATCAAGATAGAAGTTGTCTTCCCCACTGAGGGGACAACCATCTTGCAGAGCTTCCAAGACGACATCAGACTGAATATACTCGAATCCCTATACATTAAAGAATATAACCCTTCGTTCAATATTCAAAATAGTGACCTTAAAGCTACCGAGTTCAAACAATTTTGATAATACTTTTAAGATAGTAAGAGAGGTAGGTGACGGGACAGGCAGGTAGTAGGGGTTCAGTGCCCTGCCCTGCATGCCCTCCCACTCACACCTCCCTCCCTTACGCATTTCTTGCTTTTCTATAATAGTTAGTTGTTAACTGCCCTTTGTACTGTACCTTTTTGCCTTGTTTAATATTTTCGTTTTTACCTGATGATGGCTAATGTGATCTGAAAGCTTGTGTTTTAGATTAAGTTTCAAATTATAGTTTTAGTTTAAAGTGTTAAGTTTTCAACTTCTTTCCTTTCATGTCGTTACCAGAAATCCTTTGGAAAATACCCGAAAGTTACCGAAAACTAGCTAGGAAACTAGAGAACATCAGTAAGAAATTGGTCAACGCAGAAGCTGCTGTCAACTTTAATTATATATACATATGTATATATATCTGGAGGCAACTACAACAAAGCCAATCACAACAAAAGTAAAGATTATAATAATTCATGTCTTTATCTCCACGGAAAATGGGTGAACAAACAAACAAACTCACGATCTTTGTATATATAGGTAATATTCCCTGGTCCAACATTCTTTGTTGATAATTTTTTATCAGGCAATATTCAAAGTGACTTAAAGTTTAGTAAAATCACAAGGAGAGCATGTTCTAATTAGTAATCGTTTTAAATAAATAAATAACGCTTATGTTCATTTCCCATGTATCAAAATTAAGCGAATACAATGAGGTTCTTTTTTTCATCTAGAACTATACAATATCAAGACCAATGTCATAACGATTTGTCAAAAGGTATGCTAACTTGCTTGAAATATTCTGGGTAGACTTCCACAGGATGGTATCATGAAAATGTATTCAAGAGTAATCCTACAAAAATTAAACATACTTTACTTCATGTTCACTATACTTTATATTAATCAACGATAAAAACGAGAAAGTGTTTCTAAGAAAGTAATAATCATCCACTAAGAGTATTTATCTAAAAAATACATTATGTATTGTGACTATGTATATGTATGAGATACCTTGGTATGTCTTCTGTTTATCATAAAATACTTTAATATCCGATTTCACTTTCAACTGTGATTTTGCAAAGCGTACTCTGATTTTATCTTAATCTAAATCTAGCTAACTGAACTCTTTTGATAACGACATACTAAACATAATATAATTAGAAACACTTATTTAAACGAGAAAAAAATCTCAATATAATCAGGTTCATTAGAAGATATTTATGACGAACTTAACTCTTCATGAAGTTAGTTGAAGAATTTTAGCAAGAAATAGCAGATGAAATGAAAACCGTTAACTTTTTGTGCATTGGATGAATAAGAAGTTGCACCTGCATCCTTCTTCGATAACTTACACCAAAAGTTCGATTCTGTAGAGTAGATGTGCCATGTCATTTCTGGGCATTATTTCTTAATAAAAAAGTAACTTTCTTCTCAAAATGTGATTACAAACAACTTCTCTCATCTAACTACTATGACTAGAGTTTTTAATTTTTAGAATTATCATCAAATTGACAGAAGCATTTACTGGAAAAAATATACAATTTTTAAAAACAGAAATGATTGATTCCAAAATCTCATGGGCACAATTAGGATCACACCATTCCATTGATCATCCTAAAATTTCGCCAAAAAATAGCACCTTTTGAAAGGATGAACTGAATACTTTTCGTTGAAACATACGGGAAAAAAGGGGTATAATGGTACTTGTTATAAAAATGTTTTCTTTGCACTAAACGAGTTAACTATAGAAAAATTAACATAAAAATTATTAAGAATAGCGTTATTGCTAAATTGGGTGATGTTTAGAAGACATTTGTTTAAATGAATTGACCATTCACGTAGTTTTATTGCTAATCAAATGTTGTTTAGAGACAGTACTGTTATTACAAATAATGCTTTCGTATCTCCTACGAGAATGAATCGTTCTTTAAATTACTACTATTGAACAAAATGGATTGATATACCATTATTGCTTAATCGAGTTGTTTTTGTAATGAGTTACTATTGAAACTAGGGACTACAAATCGAACGTAATAATCGTTCTTTTTGAGAAATATTTTCAATTTCAATAATCTAAATCCATGGTAGTTTTGTCTTGCAATCATAACTACAGATCAGTAGTTACTAACTACCATTCAGTGTAACCAACTACAATTCAGTGTTGCCAACTACCAACAAATTAAGTTGTAAAATTTCTTGTCATTGAAATTATTTATCCTTAAACAGGATTCAATACGATACATTAAAACTTTGAATACTTGATATACTCAAAACATTATACTTTGATAGATCGTTGAACTCTTTCACGTCACCACTGCTGTGTTTCTTCTTCCTTTTCTACTTCTCCTTTACTGAAGACGGCAAGAAAGCTGTTTAAATTTTATGAAAAAAAATTTTAACTTTTAAAAAATGTTGAGGTTCCTTACTCATAATCAACAACATCCACCTACAAAACACCACGTCATTTATTTGCTGATGAATGTAGTTATTTCATTAGAGTTTATACTGATAAAACCAAGTATCTTATTTCAATAAAAATCAAGAATCTTGCATCGTTCATCAGAGAGCAAATTCTCCGCTTCTGAGAACACACACTTCTCTCATCCGTACAACAACACCAGAACTTATTCCATAATACCACATTCATATTTCGCAATTTAATAATCAATCTAAATCTGATATTAAATTAGATCTGATATATAATAGCCGTCTTTATAATATAATATATATATTATTTCATAATATATATATGTACTATACACTTAATATATATTATATATTATTTTATAATATATATATATATGTATATATATATATATATATATATACTATATACTATCACACTTTACTCTCCTCTTCTCCTTCTACCTCATCTAGTTTTCCTGAAGCCCTCTCCTTATCATATCGCAAACCACCGAACCTCAGAGGCATTTTCTCCCATCACTCTCCCTTGAACCCTGCACTTGGGAGGGGAATGGTGGAGTGCGGACGGAGCAGATGCCAAACCTGTCTCATCATAAACCCTAATCTCTTTTTTACTTCCCCCCATAGCAACATTAACTACCCTTGTCCTCCCCACACCTCATGCACCTCGGTTAATTGCGTTTACCGTTTGGACTGCACCCAGTGTGATGCATTCTATGTTGGTATGGCCTCTACGCAGCTCAACTTACGTATGAATGGCCACAGGGCTTCCGTTGGTCAACGCAAAAACCTGACTATTGCTATCCACTCTAATTCCCATGGACTGGACTTTAATCACTGCTTCCGTGTCCAAGTCCTTAATATATCCCTGTTCCGTCTTCTCGGGTTACTTTAAGAGCTTCAGAGGAGACAATTATCTGTCTTTTCAAAGCTCGCTCTCCTCCTGGCCTCAACTTGTCTCGTTAATTTTTTTTTTAATTGTTCATTGCTTCATTTACTAATCTTCTCCTTCTGTTATTTTTATTTGCTTTTATTTGTTCTTTTTTAGTTATTTTTCTCTCTATAGTTAATAGCTTACCTAGGGCGGCCAGCAGAGTGCGTGCGTGTTCGTCGCATTCAACTGACCACTCAGTTAGCTTCAGCTACTCAAAGGGACTACTTTTGCCCGATGACGACGACTGTCGAAATATCGTTGTGAGTCTTTTTTGTGTGTGCTTTATTTGTTTTTCTCTTTCCTGTGTGAACTATACACACACACACACATATATATAAACAAACCACAATATGAAATGGGAAAACAAGACTACGTTGTTACGGTTGAAAGATCGTAGTCTCGTTTTCCCATTTCATAATTTGGTTTGATCAGTGATTGTTATTTCAGAAACATACAGAGAAAGAGACACACTTACAAACTCAAATTTTCGGATGATCCATCTTCAGGAGAAAATAGAAAAGGCAACCAAGCACGCCGGAAACACAACAGCAGGAAACCGTCCCGACTTTTGAGTGAAATATATATATATATATGAATTAAACACCACAATAAACAAATATATATTAATTAAAGTGCTCTAAGGCCTTTCGTTACAACTCATCAGAGCGCTAAATGAAACAAACAAAAAATAATAACAAGTTAACCTGGTTGATTGAAGTCTCCAGGATTTCTGGCATCCCTTTCTGAATTTAATGTTCCTAAAATTGAAGGAGTCTTGATCTGCTTACTTATTTCTTTTATTAATATTTCATCTAGTTTGTAAAGTACCGGACTATTGTTCATTAAATTTCCATAGAAGTTCTTTATGAGTGTACTTTCAATAATATTTCTTCTCCTTTCTGAAGGTACAAAAATTAATTCCTTTGCTTCACTCCAATGTATCATATGATTTTTCTTCCTTACATGAAAGAACAAGGCAGTCTTTTCATCTTCCCGTCTCATTGAATATTGGTGTTGTTTTACTCTTGATATTATATATATATATATATACAGTACTGTTTTCTTGACCACAAATTACTAACAAACACTTTTTCTTCTTCTCGGAATTTGGTCAGGGTAAATATATGGAATCACCTTTTTGCCAACGTTTCGTCTTTATTTTAAGACATCCTCAGGGCTATAAATCAAGGCTAGCTTCTGTTACATTACAACATAACCGTTATCTGTCATTACATGTGCTGCTCCAAGCGACATGTAATGACATGATATCGCTTGGAGCAGCATATGTAATGACAGATAACGGTTATGTTGTAATGTAACGGAAGCTAGCCTTGATTTATAGCCCTGAGGATGTCTTCAAATAAAGACGAAACGTTGGCAAAAAGGTGATTCCATATATTTACCGTGACCAATTTCCGAGAAGAAGAAAAAGTGTTTGTTATATATATATTATTGGTATATATATATATATATATATATTTTATTAAAAGTAATGCCCAATTTAACTTTTACACTTTTTCTTATCCGTTTTTCAAGTGTTCTCATACTTGACTTCCATGGTTCTGGAACTAAAAACATAAGTTCACCAAAATTTTTATTACTATACACCGACATGTTTCGGTCATCGTTGACCATTTTCAAGGTTAAAGAATATATAAAATTATTAACTGATCGAAAAGTGAATAACAATTAAAATAAACTAAAATAAACATAACGAGTCCATAACACATATTCACAATAAGGAGGTTATCAAAGGTAAAGGTATGTTGAGGTTTCACCAGGCTCTTGGTTACCTTCCATCCGTCATTTGTATCTGGGAAGGTAATCGATTAACTTCTATACCTCTCCCAGACTGGTTCGCCTTCTGACTGCCTTCATATAATTTTAGAATTCTTGAAAATCCTCCTCCTTGGCTGTTAATACTAGGTTGCTTTTCGAGGATCAAGATAGCTTCCAAAATTTGCAATCTGGTGTGGTCATGTTCTTGTTGTAATATTACAGTATTGTCTGTTAACATTTCCCTGGTTAATTGCACTCCATGTGTTAACCTAACGTGCTCTTTGGGTCCTCCGGATGCCAGATGCATGGTGAGCCTTCGTGAAAGCGTGGTTGTGGTGGAACCAACGTATTTCGAGCGTAGGGACTCGCAGTTCCCTAATTTGCAGTTAAACTCATATACAACATTAGTTCTCTGAAGGGTTGCTTTCTTTTGTGGGTTGTTCGTAATTACCATTCTTGAAGTGGCAGAGTTGGCATAGTAAATTCGTAATTCTAATCTGTCATCTGGCTTGAGGCATGATGTATTATTCTTAATAATTCCTTTTAGTATACGTTCATCCGTTTTATAAGCTTCGAAAACTGGTTTTTATAATATACTAAATGTGTTGCGCCTTTGTTTTCGGGATTCTGTTGAATATCACTACCATGAAGTTTGTTCAGGCAACCTTTCAAGATGGAATCGAATTGTCGATTACTATATCCGTTGTTAATAAGGACTTCTTTGAGCCTATCTGCTTCTTGTTTGAATAATTCCCAACTAGATGACGTCTTATACGCTCTTCGAATGAGGGTTTTAATCATGCCGTCCTTATATCTGTCAGGGCATTCACTTTTAGCGTTTAAAAGTATTCCACTATTCGTAGACTTTACAAACACTGAAGTGACAAAAGTCTGGTTTTCTCCATTACTCTTTATTTTAACATCAAGAAAGTCTAAGCTACTGTTGGTTTCCATCTCATATGTAAACTTCAAAACCGATTCAGCTTCAAAAGCAGATTTAATCTCATCTATATATTCCGGCTTATCCATCATCACAAAGCAGTCATCAACGTACCTACAATATATATGAGGCTTCCAGGTTGGATTTCTAGCGATAATCGAATTCTCTAGGTTGCACATATAATAATTTGCAAATGTGACCCCAAGTGGGGAACCCATGGCCACGCCATCCGTCTGGTAGTACATGCTCCCGTCTATGTGGCAGAATGGATTTTTAGTTGTACATGCTATAAGTAATTCTTTCAAGATTTTCTGTTTAAATGGTGGAGGGGGTAGCGTAGCGTGGTTGTAGGCTACATCACAAATAATATCTATTGTTTCTAGAACTGGCACATTGGTAAACAGTGATTCAACGTCTAGCGAAGCCATAGTTCCTTTAGCTTTTGTGGCTTTTAAAATTTCCAGAAATTCATCGCTAGACTTGAGGAGGTATTTTGCTGGAAGGTAAACAGATATAATTTTATTAAGGGTTTTTGCGGTTTCGTACGTAGGCGTTGTAACTTGTGAAATTATGGGTCTCAGGGGATAGCCAGGTTTGTGACACTTAACATTTCCGTAAAGGTATCCCGGGTTATACTCTCCAATAACCGGTCTTAACACTTTATCTTCTACCTCCGTGCTAATAAGGAGGCTAATATGGCTAATAAGGAGGTAGAAGATAAAGTGTTAAGACCGGTTATTGGAGAGTATAACCCGGGATACCTTTACGGAAATGTTAAGTGTCACAAACCTGGCTATCCCCTGAGACCCATAATTTCACAAGTTACAACGCCTACGTACGAAACCGCAAAAACCCTTAATAAAATTATATCTGTTTACCTTCCAGCAAAATACCTCCTCAAGTCTAGCGATGAATTTCTGGAAATTTTAAAAGCCACAAAGCTAAAGGAACTATGGCTTCGCTAGACGTTGAATCACTGTTTACCAATGTGCCAGTTCTAGAAACAATAGATATTATTTGTGATGTAGCCTACAACCACGCTACGCTACCCCCTCCACCATTTAAACAGAAAATCTTGAAAGAATTACTTATAGCATGTACAACTAAAAATCCATTCTGCCACATAGACGGGAGCATGTACTACCAGACGGATGGCGTGGCCATGGGTTCCCCACTTGGGGTCACATTTGCAAATTATTATATGTGCAACCTAGAGAATTCGATTATCGCTAGAAATCCAACCTGGAAGCCTCATATATATTGTAGGTACGTTGATGACTGCTTTGTGATGATGGATAAGCCGGAATATATAGATGAGATTAAATCTGCTTTTGAAGCTGAATCGGTTTTGAAGTTTACATATGAGATGGAAACCAACAGTAGCTTAGACTTTCTTGATGTTAAAATAAAGAGTAATGGAGAAAACCAGACTTTTGTCACTTCAGTGTTTGTAAAGTCTACGAATAGTGGAATACTTTTAAACGCTAAAAGTGAATGCCCTGACAGATATAAGGACGGCATGATTAAAACCCTCATTCGAAGAGCGTATAAGACGTCATCTAGTTGGGAATTATTCAAACAAGAAGTTAGGTTAACACATGGAGTGCAATTAACCAGGGAAATGTTAACAGACAATACTGTAATATTACAACAAGAACATGACCACACCAGATTGCAAATTTTGGAAGCTATCTTGATCCTCGAAAAGCAACCTAGTATTAACAGCCAAGGAGGAGGATTTTCAAGAATTCTAAAATTATATGAAGGCAGTCAGAAGGCGAACCAGTCTGGGAGAGGTATAGAAGTTAATCGATTACCTTCCCAGATACAAATGACGGATGGAAGGTAACCAAGAGCCTGGTGAAACCTCAACATACCTTTACCTTTGATAACCTCCTTAGTTGTGAATATGTGTTATGGACTCGTTATGTTTATTTTAGTTTATTTTAATTGTTATTCACTTTTCGATCATTAATAATTTTATATATTCTTTAACCTTGAAAATGGTCAACGATGACCGAAACATGTCGGTGTATAGTAATAAAAATTTTGGTGAACTTATGTTTTTAGTTCCAGAACCATGGAAGTCAAGTATGAGAACACTTGAAAAACGGATAAGAAAAAGTGTAAAAGTTAAATTGGGCATTACTTTTAATAAAACGTGTAGAAATGAAGGCCTGCTCCCCAAATATATATATATATATATATATATATATATATATATATATAATAACCCAAATCATAACATAAAATTCAGAAATGGTCTCAAAATCACTGATAGTTTTTATATAACTGACAATTGCCAGTGGAAGTGTGCCTCTGATGAAGACCAGTTATTTTCTAAAAAGTCTAAGTCTCATTCTTTACTTGTTGGTGTGGTTTAGATATTTTGTATATATAACGAGTATGAAGCGAATGTTTGAGTGACTGCAGTGATTAGAATGTACCTATAATGATTGTTGTTTAGAAAGGTAATACTAGGCGATAGTTTTAAGACATTGCTGATGGTTGTTGTTGAAATAACAAATACAAACTTGATGGAGTGACTATTTGTTTTAACCCCGAGAGATATGTTTTCTGCATGTTGGAGAAATAATGACATGGTTGTTTGTAGTGGAATATTGGTTGGCTTATGGACTTAGGATTAGGGGCGGGTGAATGTAGGTTAAGTGGAAGACCAGACGAGGATGTCTTCTTTCTCCATCTCTCTTCAGCTCATTTAATTATCCTCCCTCAAAAGCCACTTATCTAACTCCTTTGGCTGTCTTTCAATCGATTGACCAATCTGTGCTCATTATTCAAGTTTATATTAATTTCAAATACTACAGGCTATCATTATACAACCTACTGATTGCTTGTAAATTTTCCACTGTTATTATAATCAAAATAACAAAAAATAATCCTTCGTTTTAAAAGATGTTTAACATTGATCAGAGATTTTCGTTCTTTAATGAATAGGTTTTTTTTTCGCCATTTATGCTTTTTTCTATCATAGTGTTTCATAGAAAAGGGTCTACTGTTAAGCCACAAATGGTTTGCTTTTGGAAAGGTGAAAGGGAGTTAAAAAGTAAATTGTTAAGATGTCCTGTATACATCTTATGTTACATGATGTGTACAGGACATCTATACTACAGTCCGTTATGTTAGGAATGATTTGTCTAATAATTTTAAGAACGTAAAATTTAAGTCTTCCAATATAATATATTTCTCTCTCTCTCTCTCTCTCTCTCTCTCTATATATATATATATATATATAACTATCAAAAGACGTGGGGTGTTTGTTTATTCAAAAACTCGTGCCCTCTGTTATAAATTAGACAACTGGAATTGCAGATGAGCCGGTCAAGTCTTGTCTTCATCACAGCGATACAGTATTCCTTATCTTGCTTGACTGTAGAACCCATATGTCAGAGTCAAGGCCCGCGGGCCAAATAAGACCCGCGAGAGGGTTTTCTATGGCCCGCAGGATGATATTAGTTTATTATTAAAACCAACCCGCAGGCTGCAGAAGTTTTACACACACCGATACTACATTTCCCACAATGCAAAGGCGACGCAGCGAGCGTGGCTTCATTTCATACTTTATCAGCAGTCATTAGCATAATAGGAAAAGTTAACTTTCAGATACCCTTCAAAAATGGCAAAACGGAGGGCGGACACTGAAAACCGGTGGTTTCAAACAAGGTGGGAGTCGAAGTACATGTCCACGGAGCTAGCCTTGAATAATACCGCCTCAATCATTGAATGTTTATGTTATGGGGATTTATATATAAATGAAATCTGTCTTTTGTGCTATTGAAAATTAAAAATGACTGACAAAGCCATAAGAAAATATTGCTTCATTTATCCGATCATATTGCAATATATTTGTTAGGTTTTCAGTAGGTTCAATTTCGTTCACTACACTATATGTGGTAATTTTAAAAAAATTCAATAAACATTTGATCAGTCCGGCCCTCGGATTGTTGCTACATTTTTTATGTGGCCCTCCGTCCATTTTGACTTTGACACTCCTACTCTAGACAATGTGCCATGGACTTCTTCAGTCATTCCAGTTTTACATTGCATCTTAGGTAAATCAGTTACTGGCCTCCAGTAAGAATTATTCCATTGATAAAATTATCAATCAGATATGATGTTGAACTATTTCACTTGAACAGCTAAAAGTTAACCCTTAACCTCAATATTGTTATATTCACATTCTGACTTATATTTCATTTTATGTACTGTATGTAATTCAACTTAAAAGGCCAAGATATAAAAAAAATGCATACCTTAAAAGATAGGCAAATTACTTGGAGAGCACAGAAAGAAAAATACCTTTCTATTCCAGTACTACCTCGTGATTAAAAGAAAAATTACCTGTAAGGTAGCAAGTCAGCACTTGAGCTCGCAGCGACTGCGTGTGCTCTGGGATGCAATGTCAAATTGGAAAGACAGGAGGCAAAACAAGCACATTACTAAACAACTGGGAAATAATGGAGAGAAATCAACTGAAAAATAAATATAGTTATTGGGTTACTAATATTAGAGTTAGTAATAATAATGTCCGTCATACTTCGTAAAGTTTCTGTAGAGCTCGACCGGTTTCGGGTCCGTCTGGTTCCCATCTTCAAGAGCAACTGACTGTATTTTATTTTTTTTTATAAAATAAATAAAATAATAGTAATATAAAAATAAATAATAATACTGTATAAAAATAAAATACAGTCAATTGCTCTTGAAGATGGGAACCAAACGGACCCGAAACCGGTCGAGCTCTACAGAAACTTTACGAGTTATGACGGACATTATTACTAATAATTCTGAAAAATAAATGACTAATGATTACAAACGACAATAATAAAACACAAATACATTTCTTTTTCTGCTCTTCCTTTATATTTATTCGTTTCTACGAGTATTTTAATATATTTATATTCTACTTTTTTCACCTTATTTCTTGCTTATAACGACAAAGAGTTACGTTGTGCACCGTTTCTGTGTATTCCCTGATGACACTTGTAATAGCATATAGAACTGAGTATTTTCTTTCTGATATTTTCTCAGTAAACATAATATTTTTCTTCACATTCACATTCTTCTTTTAGTAAATTCTTTTTTGATATCTTTTTTATTCACAATGTTTCTTGAAAACAAATCTTAAGATATTTTAAATGGGTTCTCGAGCAGTGTTTTTTTTCCTATTAAACCAGCATATTACTATTATTTGCCTACATATACACTTAAATACACATCATTTTTAACATGATAAATACATTATTAGAGTTCAACTCTTGAGTTAATTCATCCTTAGATCATACTGACAATATTGAATACATAATAATCTGAATTTTTTTTAAAAAGTTATTTTTTTTTTATATCATTATAACATTTTCATGCACAATAATTTTATTTTCAACATAGGGATATCTGATAGTTCTCAAATTTTATAAAATTAAAGTATTTTTCTAAGATTTTAAGTTATTTTCTTAATTACATTCAGACGAAATATTAATGAATGTAAAATAGTATAATACTGAGCAACATTTAGAAAATAACATATATATACTACTGTATATGGTAGTATATGGAATACTACTCCATATATTTACTGTATATGGTCAGTCTTGCAATAAGGATTCCCAAGTATTGTTAACTTTAGACTTTGTGGTATTTAATTTTCGTTTTGACTCTGTAGAAACTGATTCCGCTAATTTTTTCATCTATCGTTAATCTGTTTTGACCATAAATTAAAACCTTCTCCACTTTGAAATGAAACCACAGTCAACAAAGGCTGCTCTTGTTGGTGAGTTAAGTGATAACTTACGATGTGAAAGAAAGTATGCTAAATACATAAAATATTTGATTCATTAAAAAGAAGTATAAATAAATTGACTACATATTAGTAAAACAAATATAATTCAAATTCTGCTGTCTTATTTCATTAAAAGTTTTTCCGAATATATGCATTGCTTAATAAAAATATTACTTTTTACAAGTTATTCTTTAAACAAATGATTAACTTCAAAAATGATATATGACTACTTTAAAATAGTATTTCAAATATTCTAATACGCTTTAAAACTAATTTAGTGATATGATGAAATACAATTTACAGTAATAGTTTAACTTTTTTGAAATATAGAAAAAGTTCTATAATTCTATTTTTAAAACAAACTATTAGCTATTTGTAAAAAATGGAAGGTTTGAATTTCATAACCATTCTATAATTCATTTTTAGACTCTACCAGACGGCTTACAAATTAACAGATCTAAATATACAGAGTGTCGTAGGTGGCTCTGAGCTCCACGGGTAATTTAAAACACCCGTCATTATTAACCACCCAATGGCCAAGATAACAAGTCCCAACTTTACGCTTTTTACATTTTTTACTGATTTTTTTATGTGATTTCTTTTTGTGAATCTTGTTTATTTAGTCCGTGAAATTGTTTTATATAAATACGAATATATATATACATATATATATATATTAGTAAATTTTGGTAGCAGTCCCTCCTGTAAACATACATTGTTAAAAATCTGACCATATCTTGCTGAAACTTGCTTCTTAAGAAGCAAGTTTCAGCAAGATATGTCAGATTTTTAACATATAATATATATATATTGGTATAAATAGGCAGCAGGTCCTCTTTTAAACAGGTATCATTAAAATTAACCGCAGTCTAATTAACTAACTAACTATTAACTAACTAACCTCTTGCTAACAGGGTTCAACTGAAAAAGGAGTTGGCCAAGTGACATGTTAAATTAAAATCGATAACTCATGCTTAGTCATTGCTATAAATAGATTAAAAGGATAGTACAGGTTAATATAAAGAGAAGGTCAAAGGTCAATAATGAACAAAAAAAACAAGCGGTTAGAATAAAAGAGTTGAAAGGTCAACGGTATAACTGGACTAATAGAGAATAAATAGATTAAGAATATTAAAGTAAATGAAGGATAAAAGATTATTAAAGGACAAGAAAATGTATTAAAATAAGAGAGTTCAATGAAATATATATATATATATATATATATATATATATATATATAAAATTAACAAAATTTCACAATACAAACGTGAAATAAGAAATCTCAATTCAAATTTGACTTTAACGAAGATCGCTTGTTACGGTTAAAAGATCTGAGTCTTTTTCTCTCATTTCTCACTGTGGTTTGAACATTGAATATATATATATATATATATATATATATATATATATATATAAACTAGAATCATCAAAAAAAAACCACATAGAAAAGAAATCACTGAACCCACTACTATATTTCGATGTCCTCGTCGTCAGGAATAGATGTTAATAGCTCCAAAGGCTGATAACGATTATATATATATATATATATATATATATATATATATATATAAAATCCAATTAAAAAAGATAGCACACAGATAGACACAGGAATAACTCACTTCTATATTTCGACCATTGTCATCATAAGGAGGCGAAGGTCGAAATATAGAAGTGAGTTATTCCTGTGTCTTATCAGTGTGATATCTTTTTTTAATTGGATTTTATTTAAAAGTCCGTTGGACCTATTCATTTAATTATGTATATATATATATATATATATATATATATCATTAACAACCGTATAGTCCCTGCAGACGTTCATCATAATTCAGGTCCTAGGAGGGATCGCAGTGACTCTAATTTCCTCATCACCACTTATTTTCCTGGTGTTCATACGCTGGGTGCAGTTGTCAGGGAGTTTTTCCCTATACTTTCTTCTTCCTCCTGTACTTCTTCAGTCTTTAGTGAGGCACCTTCCATTTCCTATCGCAAACCTGCTAATCTTCAATCTATCTTCTCTCACATCTCTTCTCCTAAGCCTCCAAAAACTGCTGGTGGTATGGTTCAATGTGGACGTCGTGGATGTCTTACTTGTCCTATCATCAATCCTGTTCCTTCCTTTACCTCTGTCCATAGTAAACGCACCTACCCTATCTCTCACAAGACCTCTTGTACCTCTGGTAACTGCGTTTACCGTTTGGATTGCACCCAGTGTGATTCTTTTTATGTGGGTTTGGCTTCCACCAAGCTAAGCCTGCGTATGAATAATCACAGGTCATCCGTTGGCAAACGCAGTGACCTTCCCGTTGCTACTCATGCCAGCTCTCACGGACTCAGTTTTAATGACTGTTTCCGTGTACAGGTCCTGAGGCAGATTGATCAGACTAATTCGAAAGTTACTCTGAGAGCTTCAGAAGAAGTACTTATTAGTCTTCTGGGCGGTAGATCGGCTCCTGGGCTTAACCTCAATCGTTGATTTTTTTTTTTTTTTAAAGTTGTTATCAGCTTTTAATTTTATTTTAGTTAAATGTTTTCTATTTTAATTTTTTTTTGGCTTTTATTTCTTCATCTTCCCCCTCTACCTTTCCTCCGAAAGTTGGCTACACTGTTTGAGTGCTTCAGTTCGAACGCCAAGTCAGTCGTTATCAGCCTTTGGAGCGATTCACTTCTTTTCCTGAAGACGAGGACATCGAAATATAGTAGTGAGTTCAGTGGTTTCCTTTCTATGTGTTCTTTTTTAAATTCTAATTATATATATATATATATATATATATATACTTTTTCGATGAAAATACGATCCGAAATGGACAAATACAGTTCAATGTAAATACAGAAACATAGGAAAATTAAAAAAACACACTTACAGTCTCTAATTTTCGGTTGAACCGTCTTCAGGAACGATAAGAGAGGGAAACCAAGCGCACTGGTACAGAGACGGTTGGGTCTCCTGAAGACAGTTCAACCGAAAATTAGAGACTGTAAGTGTGTGTTTTTAATTTCTCTATGTTTCTTTATGTACATTGAACTATATAAATACTTTAACAGATAGGAAAGGAACAGAGAACGTCACTACAGAAACTCACTTCGATATTTCGACATGCGTCGTCATCAGGAAGAAGAGTACGAAGACCTGGCATTATATATATATATATATATATATATATATATAAACTACATTTACATAAAGAATACACTGAGATGAAACAAATTGTTAATGAAAACTTAGATTCGAGTAAATATTTTTCTTTTGTCTTTTGAACTCAGTGTAATTTGAGTTTAAAACTTGGTTTGATCAATATTTGTTCGTAGAATATGTTGTGAAATAATTAATTTAAAAATACTAACGACTTAGAAATGATGCCTTTTTTTCAAATCATGATAGAGGACCTCACATTCAAGTCTCACGTCACATGTACACTCACGGTACACGAAGCTTGATCCCTGGGATTCGAATATATTACCAGGCTGTCTTCATGTTCATAAGATATAAAGCTTTTGTATACAACTGTAACACAGTATTTCAAAACAAACAACAGATATAAAAATCAACTTATACAGTACAGTAAGCAATTCATAAATGAGTGTAAAGTGTTCGACTAAAGAACCTGGTCTTGTGTGACTCATTGAAAAAGAAAAAATTATAATAACAATTAAAAATAACTCCTGTTAATGGATAACAGAAAATAATTTAAGCTTAAAGAGATTTTATTTTAAACCACGTATTCGCTGATAACAGGATCATGTACAACTTTAAATTAGTTTAAACTACTAAAATAAATTTGAAAAAATTTTATAAAGTATTGATCACTGTTGAGGTATATTATCTTGAATGTAATAAGCATACAGCAAGGTATAAGAGAGTACAAAGAAGGAAAAACAGAATGGGAAAAGCCTTCGTGCAAAGATATCGATTTTGGTAAATCTCTTTTCCTCTTCAGTGTCCTTGAGGTCTTCCTCACGAGGCAAGAAGTGGATTCGCTTCCAATACCTGACGGGGGCCGTTAGCACCAGGATCACTCTTTCTTTTGGAGTCTTTGGTCGCCGGAGTTCTTCAAGGTTCTTCAGCCATTCATCGCCTTTCACTCTTTTCAAACAAGACTATATTAGTCACGTTTAAAGGGACCCTCACAATAAATGTATCAATATATCCACTGAATGCCCAAAACACTTAATCGGTTTTCGACGAGTTATATGCTTTTTTGAAGACGCTGTCAAAACCAGTGGTATAGATTACCTTATTTGTATTCAGCTTAAAGCAGTGAAAACTTTTTTTTTCAAGATTTCAATTGTTTAGATGGTGTCACAACAAAAACCTAAAGCATGAAATACTGATCATCAGTTTCTAGATTCATTCTATTGTCCTTCGCGTCTAGAATATGTTATATCTTATAAGCCAAGAACGAAAACACGATCTGAAAACTCTAAATAAAGATTGTCGACTCGCATTTAATGATACCTGTTTAGTTGAGTTGAGCGTACACAAGTAAGGACGTTATGTAAATTGAAGAAGTGCCCAAATATAACTTTTCAAACATTAACACTTTTTTCAATTGTTCATGATAAATCTGTAGTGACCTACATTCAACTTTACTATAGGTAAACATAATATCTTACCTCTTGTGTATGTAATGAATAATGTTCCATTTAAGTAAAATATAAATGTCTAAATGGGAGATGTTTATTAGCGTTTCATTCCTGGAGGTAGTACAGATAGTGATTGATTCACTTATCAATAAATATCCTTATTTTTGTATATCACACCACTGATGCATATAATATCATTAGTATAATCTGACCTCCTTCTATTAAAACAAATTTTCCCATTTAAAACTTCAAAATATTCCTATTTTGTCTGACAAATGTCAGAAACATCTAAAAAAAAATGTAGTAATGTCGTTTTAAGAAAATTCTTAATTTAAGATGTGGAATAATCTCATTAATTTTTCTTCAAAGATGTTTTCAATTTTGAATGATCTTTTATATTTTTGGTCTTTTATAGAATTACTATACTGGGAGTTTCATGAGTTCCTAGTATTTAATAAAAACCACTTTTCTTTCCATTTGTCAAAAATCATATATACCAATTCACTCTGAGTGAGTGTTATTTTTTTCCTGCCTATTGTACTCTGTTATATGGTTGCTGTGAATGTATATAGAGAAAAAATACTATTTTTATTATTAATTCAGCTTTTCCGTATAATTTAAAACTTTTACATATGGAAGCTTGAAATTTTTAAAAATGATAGATTTGAACTAGTAGACTAGAATAGTGAAAATTCTGAATACTTGTCAACAAACCTAGCTGGTCTTTCTTTAGGAAAGAAACCATTTGTCACACTTCAATTTTACCCAATGATACTATAATTCACTAACCAAAATAATTTACAACTGATATTAAGTTTTGTTCAGGAATACAATATATAGATTGATTATAGTATTTTGTGAGACAAATCCATCATACCAACGAAAGCAACAAACATTTTTGTATATTGGGAGTGAATTTTTTTTTGTAAAAATATACTCATACTCACAACATACTCACCCACCCACCCATACACACACAGAAATCATCGAAAAGACTTCATAAAACGACTTTTGGGAACTCAAAACATGTAATTCCTTCAAAATCTCGAGATCGAATTTTTTCATGATCACTGTAGGTACTTTACTTATAGTAAAGCAAAAATTGATTGGGATTATTTTATACTATGACTTCACCAGAAAAACATCTTTAAATTTGATGTTAGAGAGAGGGATAGGTTGAGAGGGAGTGAGAGGGTAGAGAGGGAGTGGGAGAGGAGAGGGAGAGGGGGAGGGATAGAGAGTGGGGGGAGGGAGAGGGGGAGAGGGGGGAGGTGGAGAGGAGGAGAGAGGGAGAGGGAGAGAGAGAGACAGAATGAGAGAGAAAGAGAGAGAGGTTAGTAATCATTGAACACTTGTAATTAAGTTAGTATCAAGTATTATGAAGTTCTGTTTTAAGTCACATTTAGTAGTATGAGTTACTTTGAAAAGTTGTTTTCGTTTAGAAAAAAATTGCAATGTCACTACCAACTGGCATTTCCTTTAAAACTCAAAGCAAACACACAAAATAAAAATTTGCCTTTATCTTTAACGCCAGGTGAGGTTTTGATCATTTAAAGTCATATATGATACTAAGTTAACAAACTCTTGGATAAACAGAAAATCGATTAAAAAAAGTCAGCAAATTTTTAAAAACGTATCTAAATAAACGCACACAACAGTTTTACGCACTTAGTCTCAAATTTTTGGTTTAGTCGTCATCAGGTGGAAGAGAAGAGAATGGAAGCAGGGAGGGGAGGAAATAGAATTTTGCCGAAAGGTTTCTCTACTCTTCCTCCGAAAATATTCAAGACAAAAAATTATCAATTACAACTAATTAATAACCGATATACGAACAAAGAACAATCACGTCTATAGATTATCTGTCAAAAGAACATATAAACAAAATTTTTCAAATATTAATCTTTAGAGAGTAGCACAAACAAAGTTTTGTTTTTGTTCTTATGGTAGTCCGTAGAAGTATTTTTGCTTTGTTTTTGTAATAATTTGAATTTAAAATCTTTTAGCCTTGAGAATGGTGAATATTTTCGTCAAAATGTTATCTGATATGTAATTTGTCTATTTAGACCAAATACGTCTATTAGTCGTCGAGAATCAATAATATTTATGATAGTAGGTAAGGTCCGGTTGCACTGGCAGTCTCACTCGAGAACACACATAGGCCGAACCTTAGTTCTTTATGATATCACAGAATGAAGATTGATTTTACATTGGAAGTCCTAAATTTTGCCTTACTCAAGTGTATTTCGAGTAGGGATCTTTAACAAGTACCTGACATTGTACAGGCTCGGGACCGATGGCTTAACGTCCTCTCCGAGGGACAACGTGCTCAAATTATTCAGTTCGGACTTGACTCTGACATTTACCGCTTTTATCATTTTTTCTCATTTCTTATTGTGGTTTGGACATGGTTACTCACCTCCCGCGTGAATAAACATTGGTCTAGAGTGGGTATTGAACCCCGGACCTGCCACTCCAGACGCGAGCACGTGCCACAGGACTTGGCCCCTATCATAGTAAGACTATATATTTTTTATTTCCTCACACCATGATACTTCTACACGACACATCAATCATTCCATGAAGATTTTCATTTGTTAAGATGGGAAAGGCAAACCTCAGACAATTCAAAATGTTTTAACATGTTCTACGATACTGACCCCGCCAAGTGCTCATCTGCTAGGACGTTAGGCACAGACCTCCATCTCTTCTGCGCCATTTTGCTCACACTGCTGATACTCAAAAGTTCTACCTAAAAGAACACAAATCAACTAAAAAGCACCATCCAAAATTAATCCCCTATTCCTTTCATCTACAGGTTTAGAAAATATTCAATTTAATTTTATATATATTACTTTTAAGAAAACATTACAACGCAATTTATATAATTCAAGATAAAAGAACAATTTGTACATTTACATGATTGGATATATTATATTCGCATTGGATTTTATATCTCAAAAATAAAACTTACACTTTGTTAAAATGTCTAAAGCTTTATTTTATTTTTTAAAATTCAAAACATTATTTAAACAATATTTAAATGCAGTTATTCAATATAATATTGTTTAAATTGTACTAAGTTATCCTGATATTTCTGCTTTTATTTGGTTAAACAATTTTCTTTTTTCGCAATGGTTTTGAATGAAATTAACATATAAAGTATGTTAATTTAAAATGTGAGTCCACTATCGTCATCTAAATTAAATTTGAATTGGCGATATATTCAGCTTAATTAATATTGTGATAACTGTCAAATGTCTCTTTTGAAAAGTAAATTCTCAAATCTGTAGATAAAGGAATAGTTTCTGTCAAGTTACAAAACAGAGATGACAGCTCACAATTTACAGTCACAGCTCTGTTAAGTTACTAAACTGAGCACACGCAGTACATATTGACTCATTATATATTACTTACATTAATGACATAAACAAATGAGGTACTTTTTTTTATGAATAATGTTCCAACAAATAAAATTATTTAAGCATTTTGTAGCTAAGTGAAGTATGAGCGTAAAGTCATTACTTTGTTATATAAAGTCACGTCAAGCGTGAGAATTTCATGTCAGCTGAAGACAATTATCAACTTTTAGTTTTACATGATAACGATAACGTATTGTTATATTGAACTCACTTCAATATTTCGACACAGGTCGTCATGAGAATGAGTGATCTGCTCGAGTAGCACTTGACTCAAGGGCTTGAGACGGGTTCCAAGTCAGAACTTCCTCAGAACAAGGAATGTTTCAATATCGGAGTAAGTTTCGTCTGCACCACTCTGTGTTATGCTACTTTTAATAGTTATCAGACCATTTTAGTTTGATTATATACATATATATATATATATATACTTTTTTGTTGGAAATACGATCCAAAACGGACAAAAATAGTTCAATATAGACAAAGAAACATAGAGAAATCAAAAGAACACACTTACAGTCTCTAATTTTCGGTTTGAACCGTCTTCAGGAGAGATAAGAGAGGGAAACCAAGCGCACTGGTTCAGAGACGGTTGGAGACGGTCTCCAACCGTCTCTGAACCAGTGCGCTTGGTTTCCCTCTCTTATCTCTCCTGAAGACGGTTCAAACCGAAAATTAGAGACTGTAAGTGTGTTCTTTTGATTTCTCTATGTTTCTTTGTCTATATTGAACTATATATATATATATATATATATATAAAACTTTAAATTACACAAAGCACGACACAGAAAAGAGAACAAAAAGAACACTTACAGAATTCAATATTTCGAACTGTTGTTCGTCATCAGGAGAGTAGACTAGAAGAGAGGACTGAGTGAGAGAGATCTCCCCAAGTCGAAGAACGGAGCGCGAATCATATATATATGTTGCAGAAGCTGTTTCAGAATATTTTTATTGCTACAATTGCTTAAAGAGATACTGTTTTAAGAATGTAACTAAACAAGCCGTCGACGAAGCTCGCCTTAGCTTACTGGGTTGGTGATTCTTTCATTCATATGTGGTAACATTCCCACAGTAGTGTGAAGACTATTGCAACAAAAAAGAGAGACAACTTAGTGTTATATATACAAAGAAGTTATCAGGTTCTAAAAACACTTCTCATTTTGTTTATGATATCATATTCAACTCATTAATACTAAACAAGTCTGTTCTTAACGGTCTAGTATAGTGCGAGTATTAGCCTCGTTATATGCTTCTTCTTCTATTACAGTTTATAATGTTCTTCAAATAGATTCAATCAACTTAAAGATGAATTCTTTACAAAGACGAATTATTTAATATTAGTGTCACTTCCCAATTTCTTATTGAGGTTTAAACATTGATTTATATTTCACGTGTATACTGCGATATCTTGTATTATATATATTTCATTAAACACTTTTTGAACCCTTGTTTTATGTCTCTTTTCTCATTAACTTTACTAATTTTCTAATCAGTATTTTGAAGGTTTCCGGGATATGAAATAACAATCGTCCAAATTTTTTTATCTTGAAAACTCATTGTTTTCAATAACATTATTTTCAATAACAATATTCACTTTTTAACAATTCACCAACGTGAACATTGTTAACAATGAGTTTTCAAGATAAAACATTTAAACAATTGTTATTTCATATCCCGGAAAACTTCAAAACACTGATTGATAGAAAATTATAAAAGTTAATTGCAAAATAGACTAGAACAAGGATTCAAAAAGTGTTTAATGAAATTTGTATCAACAAAAATCTGCTCCCTAATTACACAAATATACGAATCTCTCTCTCTCTACACACACACACACACACACACACACACATATATATATATATATATATATATATCTGTGTTGTATATATGTATATATAAATATATATATATATATATATACAATTTTTTGATGAAAATACGATCCGAAATGGATAAATACAGTTCAATGTACATAAGGAAACGTAGAGAAATTAAAAACACACACTTACAGTCTCTAATTTTCGGTTGAACCCTCTTCAGGAGAGATAAGAAAGGGAAACCAAGCGCACTGGTACAGAGGGCGGTTGTTGGTCTCCAACCGTCTCTGTACCAGTGCGCTTGGTTTCCCTTTCTTATCTCTCCTGAAGAGGGTTCAACCGAAAATTAGAGACTGTAAGTGTGTTTTTTTAATTTCTCTACGTTTCTTTATGTACATTGAACTATATATATATATTTTAGACTCAAATTGATAATTAAGAATAACTGAAAATTTGTTTTTTCCATAGCGCTCAATACATCAGCTGCATTATAAGGAAATTTTGTGTATAAAGTAAGAGTAAGTCTGCAATCAGAATTGGAACAGGCACAAAAATAAAATGAATTCCCTCATGGTAGGGATATATGAGTGATAAAAAAAATTATGAGGGAATACCTTACTCTTTACTTGATAAATTGCCTCCTCAGGCTTTAAGACGTTCAGAAGTGCGCAGTGTATGGACTCGTGAGAGTCTTTACCTTCTTAGGCGGTTCTTCTTCTTTCGAGTTCTCTTTAGCCAAGGGAGCGTCAACCGGTTTCAAAAGACACTTCGTCTCTAGATATGGATCAGTTGATTCTTCAAAGTGCTGTGTCACTTCTATTTTAATGACTGGTAGCCCAGAATGCGATGCTTCTCCTTTATCTGAAATTGTTTTTTGCAATGTTGCATCTTCTTTACTTTTTCGTTTTTCCTGAAAATGCATTTATTTATTTAGGAATGATATCTATTATTGTTTATAACTACAGTGTTATTAAACTCTCCTTCCATTCGTAAGTCAAGACTATTTATTTTATTTTTTAAAGAACACGGAATATTTCAGGAATATCCTCCCGATTCGTCAACAGTCTACTACTAACATATTTTATTGTTTATAATTAGAAACCTTAGGTACTACTGACTCAATATTTTCTGAGCAAATTTTAAAAATCATAATCATGGTTTCATGATCTCTGCTGGAATTTATTAATAAGGTATTTATTAAATATAATATTTATTGGCATATTCATCACAAATAGTTATAGACTTCTATAATATAAACAAAAATGAATGATTAAGTAAACAGATGATGACAGGACAAAGTGTAAATATTAATACCATGATTTGATTAATCTATATAAGTGGTGTGTGTGTGTGTGTGTGTGTGTGTGCGTGTGTGTGTGTGTGCGTGTGTGTGTGTGTAGATAATGCATATTCCATCCCAAAATCTAAAGTATTTATTCGATTCATATAACAAATCAAATTTTTCTTAATATTCTTTATAGACACACATTGCTATTTTTGCAAATTATTTATTCGTTATTTAATAATTTTTATTATAGGCGCATTAACAGTCATTTTCGTCAAAAATGTATAAAAATAGACAGTTTTATAAATTTATATGAGTCAAAATAAACAATTAATATATACTTCATTACTGGACATTTCTTTCTAAAATAAAAATTGCCCTTGATTCAACCATTTCATGACTCCAAAACAAGTAAATTGCTTATTATATAAATATACAAGTGTTAATCAATTTTTCGTATTATTAATATATGATTGTAGAAATAAATTTGAAGTTGAAAAAGAAATCAGAGGAAGGATGAGCTTTGAAGAAGAGTGTATCCCACAACTTTGCCTCAGAGTACTGAAACAGCTGTTCTAAACTGCCAAACACCTAAATACTCCAACAAACTAGACTTTCATTAAAACTTCTTAAGTATGGGCTTAACTTTGTACCCTGCAACCATCTACTAATTTCAATGAAAATTAAGTCACCGATGGTTGGTTTCTTCGCCAGTGCCATTGAGCGAGAGCAGAGTTTCTCAAACATTTTTCAACGCGGAACCCTTTTTGGTTCAGTAGCTTTCCCGGGAACCCCAAATACTAATGATTTTAATTCCACGTTCATAATGTAAATATTAGCGTATGTCTTTATAAATAGTATGTATGTACGTCTAAAAACAATTAAAAAGTAATAACACTGAAATGTGTATTTTTTAGAACTAAATAAAAATTTAAAACTAAAAAAATTTTAATTTCCATAATTCCCACAAGTACGTTATACACGTAAAACAGAATTACTAGCAATTTAAAACTGTGTTTATTTGTAATCATCATGTAATCATGTACTAAAAATATCATAAAATTACAATAATTTTGTAGGGTTCATTGAGCATAATGTTTTTGATTAATAGGTATAATCAGACCATTCTATAATATTTGGCTTCATAGTTGAGAGTTTGATTCTCAATTCAGCAGCAGCATTAGGTCTACTTTGGTATTTGGTTTTTATGTCAATATAAAAGGAAAATCCGGTTTTATATACGTAGGTAGTGGGAATGTGAGAAGTCCTTTTTTTCTAATAGCAGGAAATTTGGGTATCAGATAGCTCCAAAAACTGACTAGTGATTTATCCTAAATATGAGTCAAATTTTGACCACTTCTACTTACGTATATAATTAGATATACGTATGATTCGTTTTCATAATTCACAAAAAACACTGAATAAGTCCATACCAATTAAAAAAAAATTAGAAAACTGTTTTTCGTGGAACCCCAGGGTTCTGCGGAACCAACTTTGGGAACCTCTGACCTAGATGAAGGCAGAGATGATTTGCTACAGATGCCTTGAGCACATCGGACTAGTGTGTGTTTGAGGGCGATTAGAAGACTGAAATGTCATCATGAAAACCTAAGTAGTGTAAATAATCGAGCTCTGTACAAGGGTTATCGAGGTCTTAGTAGAGTTTCATCAGGTAGACTGCAGGTAGTTGTAATATACCAGAATGGCCAATCATTACTATCAGCATTTTCTCTTTGTTGATGAACATGCTAACAATCAATCTCTAGCTGCCTTATACAGATGTGCACCTTGTTTTTATTGATAACAAGCAAGCAAGCCAGTGGGCTACCCTGACACCATGCCTTTAGTTTATTACCAGTGTTTATATTAAGCGAATATTAAACTTAAAAAAAATTGTTTGTTAAATTTATATATAAAACATTTGCACTACCGTTATCGACGAGCACGCAAGGCACTTGCTACCCTGGCTCCGATTTTGGGAATATAGTGATAATTTTCTTTTAATTAACATTATTCAGATAATAAATAATATATATATATATATATATATATATATATATATATAATTTCAAGTCTCTATCTCCACGGAAAATGGGTGAACAAAACAAACAAACTCACGCGCTTTATATATATAGATATATATCCAAAAGTTTTATCTTTAAAACTCATTGTTCACAATATACACTTTTTAACAATTAACCGACGTTTCAGTCTCCATGGACCATCTTCAGGGTATTTTTTTTAAAATTTAACAGGCTAAGGCTAGAAATTTAAAACTCTATATAAACAAGATTAAAAACTATACAAAAAAACAATAACACAGTCGACATGCATAATGGTTACATAAGTATGGGAGGTTACGATAAGGCTATGCTCACTCAATTGAAACAGTTTAAACTAGATATTTGTCCCTAAGGCTAAGCCTAATTTCAATTATCTTCTGCATTCCTGCTCGCTGACTCCACTACATGTAGCTTTAAAATTCTTGTAAAACTTGTAAGTTAGCCATTTATTTTAGGTTTCTTTTCTAATATCTGGACTGCCTCTATTATTTGTAGCCGACAGACATCATTTTCTCTGTTGATAACTTCGCTATTGTTGGTTAACATTTGTCGGCTTAATTCCAAGCCATGCACCTTTTTTGTGTGTTCTTTAGGAGCACCTGCAGCCAGGTGCATTGTGACTCTCCTCGATAAGGTTGTTGTTGTTAAACCAATGTAGTTAGTTTTTAGGAACTCGCAGTTTCCTATAGTACAGTTATAACTATAAACTACATTGGTCTGTTGGAGTTTAGCTTTGGGTTGCAAGTTATTCTTGATTACCATTATTGTTTTTTTTTGTATAGTTTTTAATCTAGTTTATATAGAGTTTCTAGCCTTAGTCTGTTAAATTTTTAAAAAAATACCCTGAAGATGGTTTTTGGAGACTGAAATGTCCGTTAATTGTTAAAAAGTGTATATTGTGAACAATGAGTTTTAAAGATAAAACTTTTGGACAGTTATTATTTCATATCCCAGAAAACATCAAAACACTAACTAGAAAATTAGAAAAGTTGATAAGAAAAGAAACTAAAACAAAGGTGCAAACAGTGTTTAACGAAATTTGTATGAATGAAAATCTGCTCCCTAATTATACAAAGATATATATCCATATACTACATAGGTATAACATACAGTAATATCTGTTCACTATTGTTTCAGTCTACGAACTGATTTTATTTTTTGACAGACGAAATGCTCAAAGTTTCTCTTTCTCCTCACCTAACGCTTACAATGCGACTGTTCTCATCACAAGCTGTAAGAGCCATTACTTCAATATCCTTACGTACAACTTGCAATAAATTTAAATAAAAATAACTCATAAAAATATTATTTCAATAATTATAAAATATAATGTATTATTGAAAAATGAAATTATCTCATGAATAACAGTAGAAAAAAGTACAAGAAAAAGAAGCTCATTTTTTGGACCACTTTTGTTTTTGAATAAGATGTGTCAATCTTAAAGACTAAAGAAAACTATCCCAATTACACAAGTTTTATTACACAAAATCAATTGATTAAAGGAGTCACCGATATTTTATAATCACAGATGAAGTTAGTTTTTAATTAAGAATTATTTTTTTCGCTTGAAAAAATACGCGTTTTTAACTTCTTTGAGCAGCAGAAAAAAGGTGTTTTTCATTAAATTGAATAATAACTTTTCATTGCAACAAAGAAGAAAGTCTATAAGTTGAAATAAAGTTTGAAAGCAGTCTTAAAACAGAAATTAATTAGTCGAATAAACAATTTTGATCATCTTGTTTCATTATTAAATTTTCCTTTTAAAATAGATGGACTTTTACAATTTTACTGGATTACGTAACGCACTTATTTTAGTGGGTGCCCTGACATAAAATTACAAATTTTACTAAAGGTCTAGTTTATTTTATAATGACTACTTACTAGCTTTTTCTCAATCAAAGATTTTTTCCTGTTTTCTATTAATTTTCTCAAGTCAGCAGTGTACTTGGCTTTGTAGTTGATTAGAGCGTATTCGAGAATGACAGCAAAGACGAAGGTGAAGCAGAAGATGACCCACCAGTCCAAGGCAGTCATGTGCGAGACTTTGGGCATTTGCGACCTGCCGCCGAAACCAAGCGTTGTGATCGAAAGGACTGTCGTCACAGCTGCAAAAATCACACTCTTTATCGAAGATAAAGTCATTTCCACAGATAGAACAAACATTCATCACAGGATTCCTTTGATACCATTAATCAAATAATTTACAAAACACTGCAACCTTTATAATGCTCTCAAGCTTTCCAAATCGATCATAAGTCCAATTTGTCTATTGAAAAACTGATCTTTTCTATTATTAAAAAAGTTCCAAGTTATTTTAATGTAATGCTACTGTTTTAAAATAATTTCTAAATTTGAATCCTATAGATTTAGTATTTTAGAAGGAAAAAGATGTCGAGTTATAGTAATGTTACCGTGATGTAATATACACACAGACGTCATCGGAAAAACGACAAAAACTTTGAGGACCTTGAATCTTGTAAATTTATTTTCTTTTAGATAGCTATTTTAATGATTCCTTTGCTTCACTTATAGTAAAGCAGGAAATAAACAAATAGCTCTCAAGAATGTTTATTGCTCTGTGTTAAAAAACTCACTAAACGAGGAGGAAGTAGATGTTCCCTTCAATAATATTTTCGTCTTTGTTCATTTTCCAATGATGACTTATTGTTTTTTTAAATATTTCTATTTTCATAGAATTTCTTATTCAGTGAATTACCAATACACAAATCCGTTTAGGTTGAATAATGCTTGAAACACTGGTTGTGTTTTAGATCTGAACCATCTTCAGGAGCAAAATTATTTTATTTTTCTTTGACCCTTCCCTTACCTTACTGTATTAGGTGTAATTCATGACATTATACTGCTAGTGTTCAATCCTATTTTTAAATTGCATTTTATTAGCAACGTATTCGTATTTTATTTTAGAAACTCATTGTATTTCCTTTATTCGAATGTCTATTTACTTATATTGCAGTTATTATACTTTTGTGTTTATACTGTTTCTATTTGTTAGAATTGTGCATAGAAGTCATTACTATACCCGCTGTTTTGAGCTGTTACTGTTTACCGTGTTTATCGTTCATTGAAATTAATTTCGTTTCATAGCATTTATTTGTATTGTTTCTCAGTATAAGCCAGGTCCAAAGTACGTCCCCCGTACACTATATAAGGGCGAACAAAGACATTTACACATTTGTGGTTTCATTTAGCGTTTCCTATTGGTGTGCATTTATCTATCAAGGTTTTTTAATATAAGCACTTTTGGTAGAAGAGCGTGTACATTTTTATATAAGTTTTGTTTTTTAATAGCACTTGTCAAAACACACACTGAAACCTAGGATACCAAAATAATTACATTTCTTCAACCTCGATCAGCTGTTCCTCCAGGTTACCTAAGTCACAGTGTTGTCCCCACAGACTCCCCTCCCAGTGACAACGCTCAAATATTTCCGTGGAAAATGAACCACGCGGCCTCTGCGAGTACGTCTGACATGGTCGGATGAAGCCGGTGATGATGGCAGAGCTGTATCAGGTGGTGGCTGTGTCTTGGCAGGAGAAACTATTGGGTCGGATACCTGAGGCTTGGTTGGTTGATTTGGTGATGAGGTTTCTAAACAAAAGCTGTAGAGTTTTTCTGGAGTGGAGTCATCAGATGTCCAGTTGTATTAAAATTGGGTTATTAGTTAGTAATTCCGAGGAGTTAAGATGTCTTGGGCTTGGATAACCAGGTGTAGAATTACCGTGGTGTTGAAGTTACAAGATTTCAGTTGAAAATTTTAGTTGATTTGTCCTGGATTTGAGTTACCAGTTTTAGTTGTTCTGGAGTTTAATTATCGCATGTTTAGTTGTTCTGGAGTTGAGTTGTCCTGGATTCGTGTTACCAGTTTGTTGAGTTACCAGATGTTGAGTTGTCCTGGATTTGAGTTACCAGTTTGTTGAGTTGTTCTGGAGTTGAGTTACCAGGTGTTTAGTAGTTCTGGAGTTGAGTTACCAGATGTTGAGTTGTTCTGGAGTTGAGTTACCAGATGTTTAGTAGTTCTGGAGTTGAGTTACCAGATGTTGAGTTGTTCTGGAGTTCAGTTACCTAAGTCACAGTGTTGTCCCCACACACTAAAGATTATTAGAACTATTTGGTTCACATGATAGACATATATGAAACACTTTAGCAGCTGTGGGAGATGACTGTGTAATACACACAGTTTGAACAATAATACAAAAGAGAAATAGCAAGATAGTTGATGTATCTTCAATGCCTCTAACAATTTAAACAACCATGGTATTCAAATTAATCTATTTAAAATTCTTTATAAAATTTAATTTTCATTCATAGTGAAAATACAAAGTAATAAAAGTTATTTTAAAGCTGAAAACACATGTTTATTTTGAATTACCTAAGGAAACCCTTCCAGCAACATCGGAGGGAGTAATCCAGAACGACACCCAAGAACAGCAGACTATTAGAGAGCAGGGTACGTAAATCTGCAGCACAAAGTATCCAATGGTTCTCTTCAGGTGGAATTCAGCCAAAACAATGGAATATTCGTCTGAAATCATAGTTAACAACCAATACTATATAATGCAAACATTTTTGGTTAGTAATATGTGTTAAAAATTAATCAGCATTTAAATCTAAAATTTTTAAAGAAAGAAACAAAAAATTGTATTAATGAAATAAAACCTCCTGTGTTTAAAGATTTTTTCCTTGTAATTTATCAATGAATGTGCATACATTATACTATTGTTAATGGCATGTACGTCTGAGTTAAAGACCTTTAAATTGAGCTCTTCTAGTCATTTCTTTTATTTTTGTTTGTGTGGGTGATAATTTTCAAATACATTGTTCAAGAAACAAACAACACTTTTTAAGATAATTCCTTTAGATTCAATGACAAAACCTTATATTAATATTAAAAAAATAATTATTCTTTTAGAATAGTTTAAAATTGTCACTTACTTAAGTAACAATCAGGAGGCTAGAGTAGATAAGCGTTAATGGTGAAAAGTCATACATTTTAATAAAATAAATTTATTCTGCCATACTATTCAAATCTACATATACATAAAAGAAAAAAAAACATAGCTTAGAGAAATTGATATTTAGAACATCAGTTCGTTGTCAGAGGAAGATCACAAGAGAAGATGAAGCAAACGTGATGTCGTAACAATAAATGACGAGTTAAAAACTCCTAGCCTCACCATGTCTCTTCTAGTTCTTATTCTCCTGAGCAACTGTTGTTCTAAATATTTTATATTAGTAAATCCCTTGTATTGTTCTGTGTTCATATATTTTACTTTTGTCAAGTACAGTTGGACTACTTTTCCCTAATTTTGGGTTAAAAGTAGCTATCTTTTCCTAGTTTTCGATATTAAAATCAAAAGGTAAGATTCTTAGTTGCCTCCAAGGGTTTAATCTCAATCCCTAATCATTTACCATTTCTTACAATTCTGTTTACTTATTTACTATACATATAAAGTTTGTTTTTATTAATATCTATTATTTTAAAAAGGTTTTATTGACATTTGTTTTGATATTATCACTGATATTGATTACTGATTTTGATATTTTGACTTATTTCATTATTACTTGTCTCCCCACCCCACATAAGTGGGCTACTTTGATTGAGTGCCTTTTCAATGATACTTCACTTCAGTTTTTGCATGTCTACTGACTGACTCACATATATCTACCTCATGACAGGGCAATCAAAAAATAGTAATGCTTCTTGTGATCTCTTTTTATATCTGTTCTTTCTATGAGTTTAGTTTATTTAATTCGTAGAACATATATATATATATATATATATATATATATATATGTTTTGTTGAACGATCTTTGTACTGTGGCATGAATCAATTTCATAGTCGATCTTTCAAGTTTTCTCACATTTGATTTAAATCTTTCTGGTACTAAATACACTAGTTCTCTAAATGATTTATTCTTTATAACTGACATGTTTCGGTCTCCTTGACCATCTTCAGAGTTAATCATATTTATAAAAACTTATTCCTACTAATCACAACTATATTACACTCTACATTTCTTAAATTAACACATCAAACAGTTTTGTGGAAATGATAGATGAATGTAACAAGTAGTGTTTTTCGTACTTAGAACCTATTAATTCTTATGTAACTTAAATAACCATTAGCACACTTTCCAAGGTAAAACTAATTTCCTTTTGTCTGATACTTTTAAATAGATGTGTACTCAACAACTCTGATTATAAAATAACCTTTTGTTGGTCTTAATAAAAAAAAATGTGTGTTAGTTCTCTATGTGAGTTGTAGATTGTTTTGATAAATGTATTATAGTCTTACTCTAATTTTAGCCCATAAGATGATGTAAAAATACATCGAAACGTCGGCCTAGAAAGGAGTTTATTTTCTTTTATTTGACCTAGCCCTCAATAACAAAATATTGAATATATATATATATATATATATATATATATATATTATATATAATATATAAATATATATATATATATATATATATAGTATACATATATATATATATATATAGTATACATATATATATAGTCTCGTATATGACTTTCTAAAAAGAGAGATTGGATTCTCCCACAGGGTATACAAACCATGCACGATTAGGATCCTCTGTTATAACTAATTAATGAAATACACGTGGCGTAAGTTAACCTTTGCCTCTCTGTGCAAACTTGTTGTCTGTGGTAGTTATGTTGTAGAGGTCGTACTGGGCCAATTCGACTCCATCCTCTGCTGTCACCCCCCTGGAGGATGACCATAAGTAGATTATGTCTTCTGTGGTGTATCCGTCTGCAAAAACATAACATTTATATTAGTCATTATAGCATTAAGTGCTCAAAACCTTATTTTATTATAGTATCAATTCACTATACTCGGTGTTCACTCATACTCGGATATCAATAAAACCTACTGTCTCCATGGATACTTTCTAAAACAAAAGACCTTTTATTAAAAAAACTTACACTTTTCAAGCAAAGATAATTTAAAAATAACTATATAAAGCTTTTAGGCTTATAATACACAGTCTACACACAAAGGTTTTTTAAAATTCATACTAAAGCGTTTCAAACACTTCGTGTTCATCGTCAGGTAAACTTTCAATAGTATTGGAGGACAGACAACGGTTGAACTTTATTTTATCCATTTACCCCAGTTTGAGTAAATACCACACAATTACGGATTGAACAACTAATGAACTTTCAAAGAGTTTAAATGTAATTAATTTAAATCAAAAGTAACTCGAGGACTTTGGAACTAACTGCAAGCACTCTGAATTTACATGACTCTGTGATTGAGTAGTTATAATTGTATCTCTAGAATGCAGGCAAAATAAATATATAAATGATTGGATTCTTTATTTCTGCATAATGTAATAACTGTACAATGTACTAAACAATTAACAATTGTTTATACAGCAATGTCTACTGCATAAAGACAGCCAACATAACCGACACAAGTATTACTATTCCCTCGTTGACTTTCATCAAGCTGTATATATATATATATATATATATATATACCTCATTAAAGATCTTGCCAACATTAAGTTTAGTATGTTTCCTACATACCTTTTCAAGGTTTCGAATGCTACCTTTCCATCTCTGTGGTACCATATAAATTAACTCACCGATTTTTTTATCTTTCATTGTATTTTTCATATTACATTTCCGACGTTTCGGTCTACGTTGACCATTTTCAAGGATTCTATATACAAGGAAACATACTAAACTTAATGTTGGCAAGATCTTTAATGATGTATATAGAATCCTTGAAAATGGTCAACGTAGACCGAAACGTCGGAAATGTAATATGAAAAATACAATGAAAGATAAAAAAATCGGTGAGTTAATTTATATGGTACCACAGAGATGGAAAGGTAGCATTCGAAACCTTGAAAAGGTATGTAGGAAACATACTAAACTTAATGTTGGCAAGATCTTTAATGAGGTATGTTTAAAAGAAGGTCTGCTCCCAAAGTATACCAATATATATATATATATATATATATTGAAGGGAAACTTTTTGATTTGTGTCATGTAGTATTTCTAACGAATATTTTAAGCAAGCATTGAAACAATGGTTAAACTTTAGTATTTGTTCCACATCTGACATCTTCATGGAGTAGAAATTATGAAAGAACAAGATATTATCTTGTTTTCATTTTACGATTTTCTTGTTCCAAGTTAGATTTTTTTATTCCTAAATATATTTCAATCATAGAAATTTAATAATATAAACAATACATTTCGAACACGTCCTTGTTCAGGCATTAACCAAGGATGATTGTCTGTGGTACGACGTAACGCGTTGTTTTAAAGTTTTATAAGTGGAGACTGTTTCATTAACATATATCCACTCATTCTAGCCTAAGTTTTACATATTCTATCGCTGGTGCATGTAAGTCATAAGTAAATGTAAGAACCTGATAATAAAATAATACTCGTTCGAAATACATAAATACATTAATTTAATAATATAATTATAACTTACGTACAGCTGCCAATAATAAGGAAACATTTTTGTGAATCCAACGGAAATTTTCTTAAATGCATTTTACAAGTTGCCACGATAGTGAGTCTGAAATCCAAACACCATTAACTGTATTTATTGTGTATTAATTATTGTATTTTAACTGTATTTATTAATTTTTAATTTATTTATCAATTAAACCTTTAATTATTCTATATTTATCTCAGTTGTTTATCTTTTGAAATCAACTAAATTAAATGTAAGCTTTTCATAGTAACTACCTCATCGAATATGTGATGGAGCCATCATTTCTGAGTCGTAAGAATTTGTTGGGGGATGTGATCTGATGAAGATGAGACCTGGAAATGCAGGCTTAGTCATTGTATGTTAGGACCCGGAAACGACATCAAGACAAATATGTGTTCTTCCAATACGTAACACATAGGCGATGTTGTAAATAACGCCATCATAAAAGACAATAATCACACTTCTTACCCTTATATATACTCAATCATAACTTTTTACATATCTTCGCTCTTTGGAACTGTCTCATCTGTATGCACATGAGCAAAGAATGGAACCCACTGGTTCAACTTCTCACTTTGTTTGTTTTTTTTTAAGTATATTGTTGTAATAATAGATTCATGGGCCATTTTCTCTTGAGTCGTTTTTGGGGGATTATGGGAAGGTGAGGAAGAAGCAAGGATTCATACAAACGGATTTGGGTGAGAGGAAAGGTTGTTGTAAAATGACTTTTAATGATCAGAGGCTAGCTAAGTTTTGGATGAATGGAATTTTTAAGATTTTATGAAGAGTGTAGTTTGTAACTTAATAAGGAGCATTTGTGATAGTGCGGGGGATTTTAGATTGCAACGATTGTATTCTATGAATATTGGATGGTTTTGCACAACCCCATAGTTCAAGTCCGTAAGTGCAAGTCGGTCGCAGTGTTGTTTTGTATAGGAAAAATTTAAAAATATATTTGTCTAAAAGAAAAATACTACGATCGATAAAGTAATAAATAACAATATGATTTCTCTTCAAAATAAAGTAGTAGAATATCATATTAACATTATAGTAGAATTAAAATGAACATTATTCCAAAAAAACCTCCACTAAACTCTTGATGTTACACTCAACCTAAAACAATTTGGTAAAAAGTTAAAACAAAAGTATTTAGTGGTACAGTCCTTGTTTACCTTAATATGAAGATTATTATTCGAATGAGGGTTCAGTTCATCTAAAAATTGAAAATGCGGTTGGTATTCAAGCATTACTCTGTCCTAAGTTTATTCCTGGACATGGAGTAACTTTCATACGGACAGTCAAAGGTATAGAACAGAGTGTAGTCCAAACACTAATTTTTCGTCGGCAATATTTTCAACTACAAAAATTGCTTTAGTCACACTGAGTAGATCAGTCTCTCATTTAATATATCTTCCATTGTCAATGTTTCGTATTTTTTTAAATTCTTTTCACAAGTAAAAGTACGAACTTTAGATTCAAAACTTCCACTCCTAGCTATACACCTTTTTTAATTTCAAACTTAATAGTCTGTAGTTTTTCTTGTTCAAAATTTTATTTTTAATAGTTTATACTTTTTATTTGTTTTCATATATCTATAATTTTTACAAATCTCTCTACGTTAAAAAAAGGAGACAAATGAATAAATGGAATGAATGAATCGTACAGTGGACATATAACGTTATGACACAAGCAAGACATACGTAATCAGGGCAAGATTTTAGGTGTTTTGTGAACATTTCTTTTCTAGGTACTTGTATGTTTACTGTGACATTTCTTCAGTTACTTTAAAAACAGCTTTATGCAAACATGTTAGACACAGTGGCGATTTCTCAGGGAATGCAACACATGCATTGCATGCATAGAATTCATCTTTAAAGAAACCAAAATGTTCAAGACTCGAAATATTTAAAGGAACCCCTTTTTTTTTTATTCCACTACACGCTAAGGAACCATTTTCTATGATTGCGCTAAGCTTCTCAATGCAGGGGTTTACTCTTATCATTTCTGGTTAATGAAAATGGTCTTAATTGCCAAGAGAAACAAGAACGAAGTTTGCATACACTGCAACTCAGGCTTGCTGAGCTCCTCAAATACATACTGGAAAGTGATTTGCACACAGGTCTTCCGGAAATTTATAAACTCATGAATTTGGTTATGACTATTCCCATAACAACAGCAAGTGCTGAGAGATCGTTTTCTGCCCTCAAAAGAATTAAACGTTATTTACGAAGCTCCCAAAGTGAAGAGCGATTGTCTAATTTATCCCTAATTTCAATTGAAAGACATTTACTTAAAGATCTCATGGCAGATAGAGAGAAGTTTTATGGTTTTGTTATCGAAGAATTTTGCAAGAAGTTTTTATTCAAATGATGTATTGTGTTTCTCTTTCTTTAATAAAAACATTTTTTGCATATTTTTATTGTATTGGTTAATAAAAGTTAATGTTAAAAGTATTTCCAAATAAAACCTGATTCAAATCCCCATAAAATGTTTTTAATACATCATTATCCTTTTGTGCAACATGAAAAGACTGAACATGAGAATTAGAAGGGTATTTCTCTGTATTTCTTTTATTCATTGAAAATTGCATGCCTAAAGAAAAAGGTCAGGAGTCGCCACTGGTTAGACACATATATATTACGTATGCACAACATATCTATCACAAACTAAATCAGATGACAAGATCCAAAAGGATTAATTGTAAAAATAAAATCTAAAAATAGAGATTTTTATTACGGATGAGTTAAATTTAGTTGAAAACTAGTTGCGTAATATGATCTCTAAAAACAATCAATTCCCCCAATGTTTTAAAATTCTTTTGTGATAAGAGTGAGTATCTATTGAAAGTTTTTACCCCAAAAATCTAAGAGGAGAAGACCTCTTGATTCAGTTAAAGGACATGAAATCAATCTCAGGAAAGGTCTTACTTTTTACCATTAAGGAAGAAGGTGTCCGGCTTCCAGACCTTTTCAAGGAACAGCCAAGACATGGAGAACTCGTCCAGACCTGGCACTTCCCACTTGAGTCGCCTGTCCACCCATGCCTGCCTGAAGTAGACGTCCATGTGGTACATCTGCGCATATGTGTACAAGGTTTTTATTGAAGTTTAAACAACAACACTGATTCAAGTACAAGTTGAAGTTGTAATAAAACTGAATAGAGCGAGGACTCCCAGTGTGTCACCAATGTGCTTCGCCTGTAGCTGAATTAAGCAGGAATCAACAAATGGATTACACACTTACCTCAAGAAAGTACAGTGAAAGCGTTGAAAACAACGTAGAGTGGTATACATTGCTGTCATGCTGGATTGCTGTAAATACATACACTAACAGAGAACCGAGTCTATCGGGAAAGTGGACAAAGTCCGAAACAGGTTGAATGTAAAAGAAAATTTATACAGATTAAGATGGTTTACTCTCTGACTAGTATTATCAATCGTGTCTCTAGGAAAAAACATAGCTATGATTTTGTCCTATTCAAATGCTAATAGATTAGGACACTGAATGATAATAGATTAGGACACTAAATTCTAATAGCTTAGGATGCTGAATGCTAATAGATTAGGACACTGAATGCTAATAGATTAGGACACTGAATGCTAATAGATTAGGGCACTGAATGCTAATAGATATTCAGCTGAATGACTCTGAATTCCTCATTTTCCTAGGCAAAATTAATTAATTGAATATATGAATAGCTTAAATTTAATTAAGTATCCTATATCTTTATCAAAAAATTAATTTTCTATGAAAATAAATAATTCTAATTAATTTCTTTAACTTTACTTTTTTTCTTTCAATTGTTATAAAGTTTTGGTAAAAAAGTAAAAATTACATAAAAATTTATATATGGAAAGGGTTAAAATATGTAAGAGTTGTTGTACAAGCATAAATGTAAGGTACCACATTATAATCGAGTGTTCATATTTTCTGTTTCAAAAGACAAAACATTTATAAAAATATATGTAAGGACAACTGAGATGAGGACGATAATTCAAATAGGAACATTGTGAATAACAGGGAGTCGAAATGTGAGAATTACCTGACCTGTTCGTTTTCTGAAACGGGCCCCATGCTCTTGATGTGCATATTCACTTCTACCATCGTTGGTGGACCTGAAACACAATTATCAACCATAGAAGCAGGAAATATCCATGCTTCTATGTTAGTAATGACTATTCGTAAAGCATTATGGATAGATAACAGAGGTAGTCTACAGGGTTCGTAATTATTTTGACAGTAAATTGGAGTTAATCGAAGATAGTGTTTGAGTCCCAAAATAAATCAAGCCCTTTTGGCTGAAAGCCGTTGGGACTATGCGTGAAGTAAACTCTTGGGGTCTAATAGGCCCTTGGGTCCCTAAACAGATGAATTCCTTGGGTCTCTAGGGGAGTAAGCACTCCAGGATCTAAATAAAGTAACCCCCTGGGCTCTAAATGACGTAAGCAGAGTAAATAGGGAGCCGTAATGAATTAGTCTTGAAGACCCATTCCAAGAGTGCCCACGACACTAAGTGAAACATGCTCTCCAAGTCCTTAAATATTACACAGATTACCATACAACTCAACCTAAAATTGGTAATTTAATAGTAAGAAATTTAATCAGAGAACACCATTATAGGTGGACGCGTATAAATTTTAGAATCGGAAACACTTTCTATTATTAATTTACACTCTTCTTAATTTGACAATGAAATAAAATGCTTATGAATGGAATGTTACCAGATCTTATGCTAAAAACAAATAATATAAAATAAGTCTGGTACGATTACCTGCATGACTGATACTTAAATGTTAAAATTTCAACAAATAGTAAACAGCTCTACTTTAAACTTTTACAAATTTTATGGATTTTGCGAACTTAGATGACGACACAGAGAAAAATACTTTGAATGAAAGTTGAAGGGAATGAAATCTGTAACCGATTCTGTGATTTTTATTTTCTGGAAAGTCATTTTTTTAAATAATATATTAATTCGAATATCTTGTTAAGATTTTTTTGTATTTTGTATGGCTTATAAATTTTAATGACTTAAACGAGACAATATGCAATAAGTTATTGTATAGAGTTATTCCACATATAATTAACGATATTGTTTAGTATATTAGTGATGCATACATTATAGAGGCCACGATTTGTTAGTGTGTCAGCATAAATGCTAAAAACTGACTTGCACATTAACATTTCTTTGGTTATACGAAAACTAAATTCGTACATTAATTAAACTAGAAATTAAGAAGGATCATTACAAGAAAATGGAAACCTTCTCCTTCAAACCGGATGTCATTTGGGGGCACTTTAGTAGTGTATGCATACACAGAGACTGACGCACGACGACTTCATGTATTTATAGATAACACAAGTTCAAAATAAGAACGTAAAATAAAAATCAACTTCTAAACTTTGCAAACAATTTGGAAATGAGACCAAAATCTTTACATCACAGAACAATTATTCCAGGAGTTACAAAATGGGTATGTAACTTTACGACAAAATCATTATTATTATTATTGTTATTATTATGAAAGATATCACTATGGCTTTATATCAATAATATTTTTTTATTTTTTTTGCATATTTTAAACATCAATGTTTCATAGCATGTATATGTTTTATAAGATACATATACATTGAGTGTGTGTGTGTTTTCCTACCCACCAGTACCTATGCAGATTGGGAGTTTATTGACTGATATACAAAACGTTTGTCACACTGGGTATATCAAGATATAATATTCTAGTACATAAAATGTAACAAATTTTTAGATAAGTCACATTTATGTATGCATGGTTATGTTATATGTATTTATGTTATGTATGGTTAGCATTAGCAATATTATTAAAAGACACACTATTTCAAGGAATAGAATTTATTCTCCTAATCATATATGTATTTTTAAAATTTATAATACTCAATTGAGGTATTAATAAACATTTGATTCTGACCATGCGTTACTGAAACTTAAACATGATAGTTGTTACCTCCAAAGTCAGGACGGAGTCTTTTGTCGTAGTTACTTTCCAAGAGAAGTGCATCCAGAGTTGAACTTACATTCTTCGTAAAGCTTTCGAAGTCGTCGATAGCCCACGTGAACGGGACCGAAAGCAGTAAGATCAAGAAGGACTGACTCATACTTGATGGCGCCATTACCTCAATCTAGATGTGGAATGGTGGTGAGATGCGATGAAAACGTTTCAACAAGTTAACCACGTCCTGAGAATATTACTTTATATCATTAAACAAATAATAAAGAGTAGACACAGATTACAAATAACTGACACTCTGTTCACCACAATAGTCAAATAACTTACTCATCAAAATAAAGTAAAAAAGAAAATTACGAGTAATATTCGGAATTTTATGTCGCTAGTTCTATAAAATGAGTATATTTTAAGCTCTTTTTCAATGTCAGAGGGCAGTGAATAGTTAGAGGAAAAACATACAAACTTCCCCTTACCTGCTTTGCCTGTTTTGTACAAGAAAAAGTAACTTAGGAAGAATTACCAATTTTATACCTGAATGTTTTACTATGAAAAACTAGAGAAAATGATATAACGTGCTGAAGTAATCTGCCGGAGTTCTGCAAGCTATTTAATCTCAAAATACAATATATATATATATATATATATATATAATATTTATAAATTAAGTAAAACGGTTTGACGAATTATAAAGTAATTTATGTATATATCAACTATTAAAGTACTGTGAAACTTGTTACGGTTAAAAGATCTTATTTCTTTTTTACGTGTGAATTGTGAAATCTTGTGATATACATTCAAGATTGTAAACGGTACATATTATGTAACCTTTGTATTAGTATACAACAATTTTATTTGTTATGTGATTAATGCATGCTCTTGATGGTTTATAAAACTTGAAAAAAATTATTATTTAAAAATGTATATCATCCAGTCCGTGATGCGGTAGAAAACGTAAAATTAAATTTGGTTTTATATTAGCAATTAAATGCTAAATAAATGTTTAAATTGTTATTGTTGCTTTATAAAAACATGTTAAACTGTATTAATATAATTTAGTCTTCAGATATAATTATGTAAAGTTTTGAAACAGTTAATACCAATATTGAAGGAAATCAACCCTACATATCTGAAAAATTGGATGATCTACTGTGGAGTAGATTAAATACTAAGGTTTGATTATTATTCTTATTTATACGCCAGAGTCGTGACGAGCTCGTATATACTGCTGCTGGATTTTATACGGAAAATTTTACCCATTACTGTTATAAACAACACAACAGTAATGTTGTTTAATAAACTTTATAATATTATTTGGAGAAATATCTTGTGCTCTTAGAGGCATGATGAAAGACTTTATCAATACTCTTAGACTTGTTAATGGATACTGCCTAGAAGACACTGTGTCTTCAGAGGATCCTGCCTCTTCATGACCAAAGTTTTAATGTTACTTTTAGAAGATTTGAAGCAAATTATATTGCTTCAGTAAATTATTGAATTAGTAATGACAACAACAAAATATGCGTCCTAAAGGAAATAAAGCTAGACAACAAAATATGAGGAACTAGAAAATCGAACAAAAACAACAGTGCTAAAATGTCATAGTAGACGATGCACTTATCAAAAAAAAAAATGTTTTTAATTGTTAGGAGGATTGTAAAGAGAAGTTTGTATATTAATAACATGAGTCCATATGAATAAAAATATTGTTGGTTTATCTTACCGTTTGATAAGAGACTCATGTTGACAGCGAGCGAATGTGTAAGAGATGACAGCAAACAAGATACAAGTCGAGTCGAGGCAGAAGTTTAGTGGAGTTAGAAGGAGGTTATGAAGACAGACATCTCAGTCAGACTGCTGCTGGCGACTTTTTTTCTTTTTGGCAACCCCACCCGTCGATTAATCACATTTTTCTGCTTATCTCACACCTGGCGTGGTCGACACTGGTTTATTAATAACAACAGTCTGAAATCAACTGACTCCCATATCCAGTCTTTAGCCTGAATCCAAATATCTGGGAGAACAGACCAGCTGTCTACATGGCTCCAGCAGTAACCACAAGCAAATAACCTCCTTCTATAGCTAAAACATACCATTACAAATAACTTACTTACCTATACATTATACTATTGACAATACAATCTTCCAAAAGTATGCATTTTTTTTTAGAAGTCTCTAATTCAAGAAATCTATATTATGAAAATTTCATGTTTTTTTTTACTAAAATAAAAAAAAGTGAAAAAGACAATTTTTTCATTTTTACCATTTGCAGTTACTTCAGAAAATAAATTCAAAACAGAGACTCTATTGCAAAAATACTTCAAATTGAAAGAAAAAAATTGTCTCTTACTATTGGTGCGGTTTATATTAATTGCTTTTATATATAATTAAGTTTGAAATAATGCATTGTCTGAATAATAAATATAAATCTTCAGACCTGACTTAGAATAGAATTATATTTGTATTTAAACTATAAACTTTATACAAAGGAGTATTACATTGCTTCATAGTTTAAAATTCACATGCTAGTATTTTTAAGCCATAATATAATCAATAATAACGAAATATATAAAAAACAGAACAAATAAAAACTAAAATATACTGATATTTGAACCTTTCTTAAAAGTTATTTTTTTCTTTTTGTTATTCATTTAAAATAAAAGCTCTAATTTTTAAAATATTGACGAAAAAGTGAAATATATTTGCAGCCTGCCTTTTGTGTACAATTGCTGGGACAGAGGCAAGGTTCTTCAGACCTGACTTCATGTAATAGTGAAATTACAAGTCATGATGGACTTCAATCAGATAACCCAGCTTGATATTGACCAACTTATAAGTTAGTTATTTAGTTAGTAATTATAATTAATATTACACCCGTTAAAAATAACCTGGTCTTCATTTTTTAATGGTATTTCCATTAAAATTCGGTAACGAAATGCCGATGACCTGAGCTGTTTACAAGTTACAGTCCTTTGTCAAGAAGCTACGTAAACAGTGTTTACATTTATGGAAGGTAATAAAGATTACCTGGGAATCCTAATCATCAGAAATGATGTAGGAAAATAGTCTAAGAGAACATTTCATCACCAGAAAAGCTGATCGAATCACCAGTTGATTGTTGAAATATTTATCGCTACGTAACACATACTCGTATATAATCTTACATACACTTATTTTACAAATTTTTAGTTTTTTTTTTTTGCAGTACGTCTTAAGAATCTTATTCACCAAAAAAAAAAAATCTGTAGTTGTAACAAATATTTTTTGCATACAAAAACTTACAATTAATGTTTATAAAAAAGCTTGTTATCCGATGCTCTAGAAAAGGTGTCTGCAAATCAAATTTTCATAGTTGATCGAAGTCTGCAAGTTCTTAAATAAGAATTCGTGATTATATAGGATAGAAGTTCAAACCCTTTGTGATTATAATATGTAACCGAGTTAAACCATGAATAGCTATTTACTAAGTGACCCATGCCACTTACCGAATGAAAATTAATTTAACTATATATATATAACATAATGGACACCTCAGAAAAATATTTTTTTTTCAAACCATAAAATCATTTTTAAAAAGTAATGAAATTAAAAGCTTTTATGATTTAATGATTTTTGACAAAGGGAAGACAAGTGATTTATTAAAATAACGTGCTATGAATTTCCCAGTACAATAATTTTATAAAAGACCAAAAATATAAAACATTGTTCTAAAAACATTCATTGAAAAATATGAATGATATTTTTATACATCTTAAATTAAAAATTATTTTAAAACGAATTTTTTTCTTACATGATTCTGAGATTACTCAGAAAAAATAGAAATATTTTTAAGTTTTAAATGTGATTGTTTGTCTTAAATTTTCAAAGTAGATGAGGTCAGATAAATTATGTACGAGATACATTGGTTATTAGAAAAAAAAACATACTCTGCTGTAAGAGATTATTTCGTAACACGAAATCTATACTTCCGACTTTCAAAAATGTTATTACTGCATTAGTTATACTAATGATGTTATATGCATCAGTGGTGTGATATACAAAAGTAAGCATATATTTTGAAAAGTGGATTAACCATCATCTGTACTACCTCAAGAAATGAATGTCTAATAAACATCTCCCAGTTAGACCTTTCTATTATGCCTAAATGGGTCATTATATATTACATACCAAAGAAGTAGGATATTATGTTTACTTGAAGTAAAGTTGAGTGTAGGACACTCCAGATTTTTATACTCTTATCAGATATACTATTTTCAATGCGCTAAATAATATGATTTTTAATTGTTATTATAATTTTTAGTTATAATTAACTTAATTACCATTTAAATTTTTTGAGTTATTCTTTTTAGTTGATTTATAAATGATTTTCTATAGGAAAAAAAAAGTTATTTTATCCCCAGAAAGGTAGAAAAGTAACTTTTTATGTCTAGTTTTCAGGTAATAATCTAAGATATTTAATCCCCGTAATTAAAACAGGCATAATGAAGAAAAGGCGGGAGAGTAATGAAAAAAACAGGGATACAATCCAGGTTGTTCAACCTAATTCTTTTTTTCATGCAGCTTTTTAGATATGAAGTGCAATGAGATCGGGAGAGTAAGGGTGGCAGGCCTGATTTTTAAATCCCAGCTGTATTGCTAATTCACTCCTCTGTTTTGTTTACATAGTTCTATTTAACTTCTCAAACCTTTATTTTGGATGACTAAGCGATAATGTTTCTTAAGAGCACAGATCTTGCTTTCATAATTTATTATATGAAGTATAACACATAATATAAATTTGTTTGATATATTTTGTTCTCACACATATTTCATTTTAGATCCTGTACAATATATATTATGACTATCATAATTTTTATATTATATTATTATATAAAGTGTCCTTGCCTCCACTTTATGTCCTTTAATATATTTTTACTTTTTTATCATACTACATAAGATATGCTATATAATGATAATAACTATTAAAACAAATAACAAATTATTGAGATTCAATAATTATTGTATTTGTAAGAAGCTTAAAGGAAAATATTAAGTCAGAACAGACATATTTTAAGTAAAACCTTTCATTAGGCGTCACAGAATAGTTCTCAAATGTCTTTAATTCCTGTTTAAACTTCAGATAGATGTTTTCATTGGTATTCTCAACGCGTCCTACAATTGATCGCCTTACTTTATCAAACCTTGTTTTAGTCTAGGCATAAAACAGAAACGGAGCAGTCTACATTCTTCTATAAGTTTGTTCTCAAAGAATATTTTTCGTGATCTTAATGATGTGTCAGCACTAAATACTTTAATTCCGTAATGATTATTATAAATTAGCTTTTTTGTAAATTTTATTTCGAAAATATATTCTGTTCTTATACAGAAAAATCACCTGGAAAAAATTATACTGGAGAATTTGATCTCAAAATCCTGCTATCAGTTATACGTTTTTTTTTTTTTTTACTGATTCACTACCTTTCCGAATAGTCTGCAAAAAAACCATTTCTGGTTAAAAGTATGACTTTCTATTTAAATTTTTCTATTCTTTCATTCTTTTTACTTTCACTTAAAATTTATGTGTTGAGGCAACTACATAAATTCATTCACATAGGTACAAATTCAGCAAACCAAATTCAACCTCTAACCATCGACAAATTAAACTACGTCAAGTATGTTGCACAGCTCTGTAAGCAGAATATAGTGATATGAAAGATAAAAAAGGTATTTTGAAATGTCAATATAATCACTCATTTTAACATGCTGAGCATTTTTTTTACATTTTTGGATGAATCGTGAATATAAGTGGCAGGTATTCATAGTTTTTTTTAACTTCTCTATACAAGTCACATTCATTAATAAGGTGTTAATGAAAATTATCAGTTATACAGTTCTTACTGAAGAAATGTACCGTATCGACTTTGATAATATTGAATTCGGGAAAGCTATATTATGCCACTGTGTATCAACACATGTACTAACTTTCTTTCAGAGACATAGCTAATCAAACTAAATCAAAGTTTTTAAAATTTTTTTCGACGCGGAACCCTTTTTGGTACCAGTAACTTTCCCAGGAACCCCAGATTCTAATGATTTCATACAATCATAATATAAATATTTTTATATGCCTTTTTAGATAGTATGTATGTTTAAAAGCAATTAAAAAAGTAATATTACTACAATGTGTATTTTTCGAATAAAAATTCAAAACTAAAAGATTTTAATTTTCATATTTTTCACAAGTGTAAAACACATAAAACAGAATTACTAGTAATTTTAACACAGAGTTTATTTTGTACTCATTTTTGGCTTTATAATTGAGAGTTTGATTCTTAAGTCAGCCCCAGCATTAAGTATACTTCGGTATTTGGATTCTATGGCAGTTTAAAGGGAAAATCCGGTTTCACATAAGTAGGTAGTGGGAAATGTGTGGCAATGTGTGAAGTGCTACTTTTGCAATAGCAGGAAATTCGGGAATCAGATAATTCCAAAAACTGACTAGTGATTCATCCTAAATATGAAAAAATTTTGACCTATTGTACTTATGGGTAAATAGAGATATAAACATTATTCGGTTTCATGATTCAAAAGAAATATAGAATAAATCCATAGTCACAAAAGAAATTTTTTTAGAAAAATGCTTTTACTAAATGTTTTTCACGGAACCCCAGACAGTCCGTTAAGGAACCCTTGGGTTCCGCGGAACCTACTCTGGAAAGCAGTTGAGAAAGAGGTGAGTTGTAAGAAAGACGTGCGGAATAATTTTGTTATCTAAGTAAGCACTTAAACTGTACATCGGCTTTTCAACCATCACCCACCACCAGGAACATCCCTAGTTAGTCTCTCATTTCTTCCCTTACTTTTGAGATTTGTTCGTAACCTCTTTAAGAGAGTTTCATAGTCTATCTTATTAGATGTGATTTTATGTGTCGTTTTTGACAACCAATTTACTTACAAAAAATCATACTGTTTTAGTTAATTCCAATATTATCTGTACATTTCTTTATTTTATATCTTTTAATAGAAACATACCTTTCAAGCTTTTTCTAATTGTCATAAAGATATATGGTCAATTATATTTTTATTATAATTAGCAAAACGTAGTAATAACATTAAAAACTTGTCCATTATCCATATACATACAGTAAATTTAATTGTAGACCACTTTAGACTATTTTACTGACTTTAATCATTTTCATTCAATACGTGACACTTTTGATGTGCAGAAATGAATGAATGTTTTAGGAACTATGAATTCTAAATGTGTCAACTGAAGTAACGCTTACGGTAAATCTAAAACTACGCTTCAATTCGATGTGCTGCAAATCAATGCACTTGACCGATAAAAGTTACTTGTGCCAATCTCTAAAGTCATTTAGAGACACTCTACTAAAATGCAAGCGGACTCCAATTAAGTTCTATTAATAGGTTCTTAGTCATAATGAGCTTGCTTTCATGCCTCTTTTGTTTATAGACGAATATTTCAAATAAGAAATGAATTAAACTTTAAGACTCACATTTTGCATGTTATTTAAAAATAAATTCGTATGTTTTTTTTTAAAAAAACTTTATTTAATTGGACTTTGAAATGTAGTTTTCAAGATTGTTGATTTTTCAAGAAGGAATTCATTTCATATTTATGCGTTTCAAGTATTTTTTAAGTATATTTCAAACTCATATTTCTAGGTACTATCTCCTTTTAAGAGTATTAAAACAGAGGCATTAGCTTTATAGATTTACAGTAATATTTTAATTTATCTTGTAAACTTCAATATTACTTTAGTCATGATAGGTTTTTTTATGTGGCTCATAAAAAGATATAATAGTAAATTGAGTGAAATAAAGAAGAATTAGTTATTTGATATAAATAATTGGAGACATGCGCAGAAGGGGTGGTCCAGAGCGCAGTTCTCAGTCAAAGCCGAGCCGGTTCGCTCCCTTGCTGCCGCCACTACGTCATCGATCCACCAATCCTCAAAGGTACATATGCTGCTTTCTCAAAACATCAATCTTTCATCAAATAGCTAATGATTTCTTGTTTCTCAATCAGTATTTAGTAACTGCATGCCATTCTAAGTTTGCAAATAAAACAATATATCAAAATAAATAATGTTCATTCTATAACAGTCTTTCATAGATTACTTCAATACAACTTTCAGTTTCATTCAAAGCCCTCCACTTATCTTATCAATAAACTAATCAATCCCATCCCACTGCTTCTTTTCTGTGCAAAATCAATCGAGATTATTCTAAAAATTGCAAACTCCTTAATACCTCTTCGTTATTCCTACACTTATTTTTAAACTAAAATAATTTAAATATTTTTGAAAGACAAAGTAAATGGAATGAATCATTTATTTGTAAATTAATAAAATGCGAATAGAATTCCTTTTTAACGTAACCTGTACCGCGTCAGTGATAAAAATTGATAAAATACTATGGTCGAAAGCATGTTCACAATTTCGACATTTGTGTCGTCATCACTGGAAGTTTTAATGTGATTAAGAGGAAGATCGTATACATCTATTTTGTTTGAAATTCATATTGAATCTACCTGCTCAATCATCATAAATGTATGAGTACATAATGTTATCAAAATAAAAAAAAAAATACATTCTATTCGATGGCGTGAAATTCTAATAAGGATGACAGTCGTAATAAAAAAAAACTAAATAAAAGTTAGATAATTAGTAAGTGAAGCCAATAATGGTACGTATGCGAAGAGCGACTTGATGTCCTTAAGCAGCATTGAACTGGTGCTGTTTAAGTAAATATTACTGCTACCTAATAAAGAAGAAATCTACATAAAATAATAAACTTTCAAATTTTATATCAGGTATTTTATCCTTCATTTATATATTCATAATAGTTTTTCAGCCACAAAATACAATAATTTAAAAATATAATAGTTTAATTTTGGTAATATGAATAATGAAAGTTTGTACATTATTACTAGAGATTTGTATATTAGAGATGACGACAAAGATCTACATTATTACTACAATAAATTGTCCCTTGATAATTTCAGAAATACATGAGTCCATATTATAAACTCGCAACTAAAAATACTGTATAACTGAAATAAGGTACCATGGCTGCTTTCTGGTCGTTGCTTTATCAGAACTGACTTCATGTAAATAAAGGTGTTGTTCAATCATGACTTACCCAAACGAGCGGTGTTGATGTGTTAGTCTACTTCTTCATTACTTTAGTGCTGCTTCATTACCCCAGAGAGTCAAACGCATTTACTGTTTTTTTTTTTACTTCTTCATTATTTGGGTTTTACAAACACGTTTCTTCAGCTGTCTTTTCTTCATAATTAGGTGACTCCTGGTATAAAATTCAATAATCCACTATCACTAAAAGAGCTTGTCATATATTCTCTGTCGACTTCAGTTCTTCATAATTACGTGACTCCTGGTATAAAATTCAATAATCCACTATCACTGAAAGAGCTTGTCATATATTCTCTGTCGACTTCAGTTCTTCATAATTACGTGACTCCTGGTATTAAATGCAATAACCCACTTCACTGAAAGAGCTTGTCATATTCTCTGTCGACTTCAGTTCTTCATATTACGTGACTCCTGGTATAAAATTCAATAATCCACTATCACTGAAAGAGCTTGTCATATATTCTCTGTCGACTTCAGTTCTTCATAATTACGTGACTCCTGGTATAAAATGCAATAATCCACTATCACTGAAAAAGCTTGTCATATATTCTCTGTCGACTTCAGTTCTTCATAATTCAATACTTCTTTGTGGTATCACATCATTGTCAATATTCGACTTTTGGTATTAAACTCCATTGTCCAATACCAGTCACAAGAGTTAAACACATACGGTGTATCGTCTCTACTTCCTTACGTTTTGAGTTCTGGTATATATAGGAGTGTTTCATCATCATTAAATCCAGTTTATTACTTTGTTTTGTTGTCTCTTCCTTATCAACCCTTGAATTTTAGTATAAAATGTAGTTCTTTGCAATCACATAAAGTTTGAATAATTTTCTTATATTGTATTTGTTTCTTCATTATTTGAATACTGTTTACAAATGTAGTAGTTGGCCATCATCAAAAGAAATATTTGCTTAATCAATTTTTGACTTCTGGAATGGAAATGTGTAGTCCACCATTACATAAAGAGCTAAATACATTACTTTATCTTATGCAGCTTTCAAAATACTCTACTTTTATTTCTAAATAGTAATGACCTCTAACTGAACAAAAATATGTAAGACCGTCAAACCACACTATAGTGTGTTTTCATCTTTGTCATAATCCTTGCAGATGGATGTAAGTAAAATGTGTGGCCTACTAGCTGTCAACTGTTATATCATCCTCGGCTCCAGCAATGCTTTTTTCCTGTTTTTCCAAATAAAATTTCCAATAGCAGTTCTATAGCAAAAAACACTAATCCATAAAAACGCACAAGAATATATGTTAAAGAATAAAATGACTATATTCAACAATAACTTAATAAACAAAATAAAGTAATTTATAACAAATTAAAATAAAAATGAAATGAGAACCAAAACATTGATATGCAAACAATTCTCTGGTAGAATCAGATTGCTTGAAGGTGACAACCCATGTGATATATGTACACTTTTCTAGACTCTTCGACTAATGAATATCCAATAGCTGGATGAGGTTTCACTCAGGCGGCTGAGGTTATAAACATTCATAGTCATAATCATTGCCTCCCAGTCAGGAGGTCTATCTAGGTTTTTTTTTTCAATTCATTTGAAGCGACTAATAAGTGCAACTGACCAGTTCTTATTAAGCTCTAAGAAACATAAGTTCCAGGCTTGAAGTACTGAATACAATTCAAAGTTCTCCAAAAGCTCGAGTTGAGATAGTCACGACTACAGTAATCATGGGGGAGTTGACGACGGGCAAATCCTACTTAGATTACACCTAGTCTGAATGCTCTGTGCAAGTTTACCATCGCAGAAGACAAAACCTTTCATACATTCTCTTGAATATACAGTATCTACGTAATAAACTAGCCACGGGAGTAAAGTTAAAAAATCATTTTCACTGTTCTGTTGGCCAGTTACTATCTTCTTGTTTTATTATTCGTCATTAACATTATCGATAGAAACAACATTCTCTTACGAGGCGCAGGTGTTCGACAGGAGGTATTTTAAGGTTATCTCTGTTTACTACAGCTGCATTCAGCCAAGAGCCTCGTTTTAACTAGTAGCAATGTCTCCTATAAATCAATACTTTTACTCGTTATCAACAAAGCTAATATATGCAATTGAAAAATTTACTACAAAAAAGTTAATCAAATTCACTTAATTCGCAACTTTACCTGCATTGTCAGCACAATATGCTATCTAGAATATCTATAATATACATCAAAGAAGACCTTTATAGTAAAGATATATAATATTTTCTATTGTAATAACACTCAGAATGATTCATATAGGTCAGAGATAAAGGAAGACGAGTAAACGTCCAAATGAGAAGCGAAAAACTTCTGTAAGAAGATTAGAAAAAGCATATAGGAAATGTACAAGATTAAAAATAAGCAAGTCATTTAAAAAAATATATATATTTCTTGTACTTACAAGCAGGAGCCATCGCCAGACACACCTCCCGGAAACATGGAAGAAAACTCACCCGCCAGGACCTGGTACAAAACACCACCATTCTAAATCAAGTCAATGACCAAGCCAGGCTACAAATTTACGAAGTCATAAATATATATATATATATATATATATTTACAACGTGCTTGGTCTCCCTTTCTCTTTTCTCCTGAAGACGGATTGCACAAAAATTTGAGTTTGTAAGTGTGTTTCTTTACTTTGTGTGCTACCTATCTTCAATTTTGAACTTGTATATATATATAGGTACTTTTCGATGAAAATACGATCAGAAATGGACAAATACAGTTCAATGTACATAAAGAAACATAAAAGATATTAAATGCACACACTTACAGTCTCTAATTTTCGGTTGAACCATCTTCAGGAGAGATAAGAGAGGGAAAGCGCACTGGTACAGAGACGGTTGGAGACCCAAGCAATTGGTATATATATATACATTAAGACATAGGAAAGAACAGAGCAAGTCACTACAGAACTCTTTATATTACTACAGAACTTTGATATTTAGACATACATCGTCATCAGGATAAAGTACGAAGTACTGGCCTCCAGAGAATCACGTAGAACCACCACAGTACTACTCCTCAACGGAGGAGAGGAAAAATAGAAATCCCTCCAATATTTATATATGACAACGATAAGTATTAAAATAAAAATAAAAAAAGTAACAACAATAAATCAATAAAATAATATAAAATATGATAATATAATATAATAAAATAATATATATATATATATATTCAGGTAACTCACCACAAATTAGAGAAGATAGTCGCTCTAATTTGTGGTGAGTTACCTGAATATTTATATCACGTGATATTTATATATATATATATATATATATATATAAAATTATAATTATATGTCTGAAGAGAATATAAATGCCTCTTCAGAAACTCTAAGCTACATAAGAGTTAGACTCCGGGATTTTTTTAAGGATTTGTAACCGGAAGCAATCATTAAACCGGAGGTCATAGGAATTGGTATGGAATTGGTATATATATGTATATATAATTATATATATATGTATATATAAAAAGATTTCACATAAACACGTGAAATTTGACCACGTTGAATAAACTTCAACGCGGTCTCCGAGTTGGGTTTTTGACTCTGACGAAAACTGCTTGTAACGGTTGAAAGATCTTAGTCTTGTTTTCCCATTTCATATTGTGGTTTGATCATTGATATATATATATATATATATGTTGTTTATACTTTTTATTTTTTAATTTTATTTGCACACTTATCTTTGTCTTTATTATTATTTCAACTTATATATTTTATCTTGTTTTATAAATAAATATTGGAGGGATTTCTTTTTTCCTCTCCTCGGCTGGGGGGCAGCATTACGGTGGTTCCTTTTTTTTCAGTTACTTATTTGTAACTGTCAATAACTGTACATCAGTTTTTGACACAAGATCAGCTTAACTGTACTATAGCAACTATGGTAGTTACGACTAAGTCCTTCTATAACTGGGAGACTTGAACGAGAAATAAGTAGCTAGCAGTGCTGACGAAAAATCTATCTTAAAATTTCCCTTGAAGAGATAATGCCCCCAGCCTTTATAAAGAAATTTCCCCAAGAAAACACCACCAGAAAATAAAACTAGGCCTACGTTTGAGTAATGCGAATTAAATTTGCCTGTAACTTGTAGATAAAACGTTTTAAAAAATTAAAATCGTATTTATTCGAGGAAATATATACATTCAAAAACACTAACTGATAAATAGACTTTGTAACTTTGTAAGATAAATACATTTTGTAACTCCATTCTTCAAGTACGGTAAATAAATTTAAACAATTATCTACATTTAAAATTCATAACCTGAAAACATGAAAAAGAATGAAAATAATTTAGGGATTAACAGACAAATAGCATGATTTAAAAGCATTGAAAACAGTAAAATGAGAGACACATCCTTGGGTATGTCTTGAATTCTCTTAATTGAATTTTATTATTTCACTCTAATTTTGTAACTGATTAGATATGATTTGTATTATAGTGTTTTCCTGATGATGAACACAAAGTGTTCGAAACGCGTTGAATAAAACTTCATTTGTGTGGAGACTTTTGTTGGTTTATCCATTTTACCTCAGAATGAGTAAATACCACACAATTACGGGTTGCACAACTAATGATGTAAAATGAGAGATTATAGTATAAGAATACTGTTAATAATACATAAAAGAAAGGTTCAAAGTATGAAAATATTTTACAAATGATCAATTTAATTGATAATGTCATGAGAAGGCCATTTATAAAAGTAAGATCAAAAGCTATTCACTGTAATAAGTCTACAACTGACCATTTTATATGTCTGTCTTCTGCGGTGCTTTTGATGCAAAAAATTGAGGTCTCATATTTCTGTGGCAAGCACTTTTTCATTCTACGTATTGGTTTTAAAGACGTTGAATGAAAGGACGTCTGAATTTAAACGTGTAAATGAAGCAAAACTTTGATACTATCCGCGCACTATCTTGTTTGTCATAGTAATTCTTCCTGTGGGAATAGAAAGGTTTTTTCTTCAGAGGAACTTTTTTTTTTCCGGAGGGGTATTTCCCGAGACTCAGTAGATAGATCAAACCACTAGGTGGGCAGGTCATCCAACAAGAAATAATTTTAAATGGAAGAGAAGGATAGAATAACAAATAGATAGATAAGAGAGGGAGTGTGAGGTAAGAGAGAGAGAGAGAGAGAGGGAGTGAGAGTGAGTGAGTGAGTGAGAGAGAGAGAGAGAGAGAGAGAGAGAGAGAGAGAGAGAGAGAGAGAATGATAAGAAGAACTAAATAGGGTAGAGCAAGTAAGAGTATAGAGACTAGTAAGAGTGGGATCCTCTAGGCCAGGGGTTCTCAAAGGGGGTGAAATTCACCCCCAGGGGTGAATTTTGGATCTTCAGGGGGTGAATTGTGACCACAGTAGGTTTACAGAGTGAGAAAGCTATTATAGGTTTTGACCTCTTAATTATAATTTTAAAAAAAAAATTATGGAATTAATATTTAATATATCCATCAATAATTATAATTAGCACTTTATTTGTAAAATTCTGTTATAATCATAATCAGTGTAAAGTTGTAAAAGTGTATATACTACCTTGGGAAGAATAGGGGGTGGGGGAAATGGCGAGAGGGGTGAATGGGCTAAACAAGGCTGAGAACCCCTGCTCTAGGCAATATTAATTAAATATTTCATTATAGAATGGAGATTTTAGTCTTAATTAAAATAGGAGGTATAGAAATTATTTTAAAAGCATATGTCATTTATGCATCCAATTGATCATACCATTTCATCCGGGTATGGATGAAACATAAGAAAACATAATAACTTGTTTCTATATATAACACATATATATTTGTATTATTTTTTTCTAAATAAACACTTACTAGCCAACGCCCACTGTTGAGCCATCAGGTGGCGCGCTGACCTGCGCAAGAGAGAGGTCCTTTCGTACTATTGAAGAAGAGTTTAAAAAAGTTGTTTCCGAGTTTGATTCATCACGGATGAGCAGGCTTCAGAACAGACGTCCAGCACCGATGGCCTCCAACTCATACTTTAATGGCAGACAACTCACAACCAACAACGCGCTATAGTTTCAAGCTTTGTATATTGTATATTGTATATACGGGATGTGATCGTATAAACTTATAATGGACTGGAGATGTTTTACTCTTTGATTAAGACTTGTGAAAGGTATTAAGTGTGAAGTGTGTCCATTTGGCCCTTACAAATATTCAAGTGTAACATAAATCATGTTACCAGAATACAGAATCCAGAACTTTAGATAAAAGTAAATTCATTACAAAGCATTGGCTGATAAATCTGACCAAATTACACTTCTTTAAAAAAATTAAATTGATTGGCAATTTGTATCTGAAATAAAAATTGTGGTTTTTGTAATTTCTGGTAAAACATATAATATCATTTCTAGTATTTAAAACGTCTTCCATTTTAAAAGTATGAGAATTTTTTTGCATTTACATGCAGTATAAAAGGTGTAGGTCATAAAAAAATTAATTCTTAAATCTACGAATATATTAAATATTTATTTTTGGTTTTAATGATCGATAAAATGGAAAATAATGAACATATATTTCACTAATTTCAGTGTTCGTCGACAAATACAGTTCACTAATACATTCATCGCGGCTGTAAACTGCAAATTGATTAAGGTTCTGAAGAAAGTAGAAACACAAACTGTCTTTGTTGATAGAGTAAAGAGATTAAAGGCGTGTGACAGTTTGACTGCAAGGATATTAACAAGCAATCAAAGTATGCCAGAAACTGTATTGAAATCTCTAAACTCATTATTATCTGACATTACATAAAATAGTAAAGCTTTCATATTTTAATGGTAGTCATTTTGAGTGAAAACAAGTGTTTTATGCTGACACTTTACACCATTATTGTGACACGGTTGTCAGATCCTGATTGGTATTCTTGGTTGATTCATTAAAAAAATGATCGAAAATAGGCCCAATGTTTTCATATACCACACCGAAACTTATTAAAAACAATAATGACTTAAATTTAAAAACCTCATCTCAATAATCATCATTATACTCATCGTCTCTTACATCTTTCGCTTGCAGGTACATGGCTAGTAGCAATAGAGTACCAATGAGTTAATAGAGTACCAAGTACTCTATAGAGTCAGTAGACAATAGAGTCAACAGCAATAGAGTACCAATGAGTCAATAGAGTACCAAGTACTCTATAGAGTCAGTAGACAATAGAGTCAACAGCAATAGAGTACCAATGAGTCAATAGAGTACCAAGTACTCTATAGAGTCAGTAGACAATAGAGTCAACAGCAATAGAGTACCAATGAGTCAATAGAGTACCAAGTACTCTATAGAGTCAGTAGGCAATAGAGTCAACAGCAATAGAGTACCAATGAGTCAATAGAGTACCAAATACTCTATAGAGTCAGTAGACAATAGAGTCAACAGCAATAGAGTACCAATGAGTCAATAGAGTACCAAGTACTCTATAGAGTCAGTAGACAATAGAGTCAACAGCAATAGAGTACCAATGAGTCAATAGAGTACCAAAACTCTATAGAGTCAGTAGACAATAGAGTCAACAGCAATAGAGTACCAATGAGTCAATAGAGTACCAAGTACTCTATAGAGTCAGTAGGCAATAGAGTCAATAGCAATAGAGTACCAATGAGTTAATAGAGTCCAAGTACTCTATAGAGTCAGTAGACAATAGAGTCAATAGCAATAGAGTACCAAAGAGGCAAAGTATTCAGTATTACATCAGATGATACGAGGTCTTTGCTCGTATCATCTGATCAACAAACGTATCAAATCCAACAAAGGCGATTGGATTCTTTATTGTGACTATGGCGTCCAAGATTTCAATGATTTTTACTTTACTATAAGTAAAGTATAGTGATCGTGAAAAAATTCGATTTCGAAATGTTTACGGAATTATATGTTTTGAGGTCCCAGAAATCGTTTTATAAAGGTTTTTTGATGATGTCTGTGAGTGTGTGTGGGTGCGTGGGTATGTTAGCATTGCTTGTTACTACGCTAGGTCCAGAATCTTTGATGGATCAAGTTGATACATTACACAAAAATGAGCCTCATATTGTAGATGAGCTCTATTGTTTGGGAGTAATTATGCATGATGGGTCATTTTTTGCCAAAAACCTGCTTTTAGAATACATTTTTTTTTTCTCTTAAACTACTAATTCTAGAGTCTTGAAACATTGGCATTTGAAATCATTAAGGCACCAAAAGCCTTCCTTTTTAAAAAAGGAATCAAACATGATTTTTTTAAAAACACTAGCATGCCATAAAATTTACAGTATAGTAATGTTATAACAGATCAAATTTTCAAAACATAATTCAAATTCAAAACATCATTTCAAAAATAATAAATGTAATAAATACTACATCTTAAATCAAAATTACCTTAAAAGGACATTTTTTCTTAGATGTTTCTGACATTTTATTGAAAACTAGCAAACGTACCCGTCTTTGATGGAATCAAAAATTCTATTATACTTGGTATTCCAAAATACCTCAGATTCATGAAAGAACAAACAGTGGGAACCTCTGACTCTTGAGCAAGTAAACTATAGTTGATCATGTGAGAAAAACTTGGTCTCGCTAACTTGAATTCCAGCGTTAGATAAAGTTTCCCCTTGGGGCTTAGTTAACGTCATTGCAAAATAGACTCTGACGGGACTTTGCAATCGTTTCAACAGAAACATATAGTGGCTCGGAATCAATGGTATGGGTGGTTTACACACAGACTCCCCATTCCATACCCAGTCATTATGTCCGCCTCTATGGTATGTCTGTGCAGAGCACGAACTCAGAGTCGTGTCCCATTGCACAGTTTTTGGGGCACACGTTTCGTAACATGAAATTTGTTACTGCTACTAAATTTTTACTCATGAGCAGGCAGTCCAAGAGAAATAAATTCAGAGTCAAGAAATTCAGTTAGATAATAAACTGCTTCCTCATCACTGATCACTCTCTTACTGACTTTTAAGTTCTTTCCTCGGTATGATATACCGTAGGAACTTGTTTGTTGATTTTTCCTGCCTGTTCATATTAAGGTCTGAGAATTGTTCGTTTACAAAACTATTTATTCTGAATAGATAGTACATCTTGAACTCTGGGAAACACCTTTTCAATGATGTCAAATACGCAATATATTCATATGCTCAAATGAAATTAAAATCAACAACAATACCTACTTGCCACACCTGTGTATTTTCATTTCAAAATAAACTTGTCTGCGAAATGAGCAAAATAAAGCTCCATAATTTTGCTTCTGCACTGAATTATCAATCTATTTAGAGCCTATATTTTAAGTTAGGCATACACAAATTTAGTGTCAATGTTTCAGCTCGCTATGTCTCATGGTGTCTGAGTTTACTTGTGACAAACGTATTTTCTTTACACGTCCATAACTTCACTTCTACGTTGAATTTCTAATCAATTTAGAGCCTATATTTTAAGTTAGACATACATAAATCTATTGTAAAAGTTTCAGCTTGATATGCCTTATGGTGTCTGAGTTTACTTGTGACAAAATTTTGCGGACAAACAGACAAACCGACAGAAATTTTTCTAAGTGTGGATTCGGTTTCTCCAATGTATGAAACATAAAGAAAACTTGAAATGAGTCAGTTCTAAGCAATGTACAGATGGAATCATTATTTTATTTATATAGATATCAATTATAGAAAGAAGTTCCCCTTTCTTAAGTCGTTTATTTTTTTTTTATGAATCTGCTGTTCAGGTGAGGAAATTATTGAAATGGTGCACAGATTGCTTTTCAGTTTTACTCCTTAATCAATATTATACTCTGCATGTTGCATCCCGTTTAGGTGGTCAGTTTTCATACGCACGGTTCTATAAAAAATACTCATATTCCCTTGACCCTTCAAAAATAGCTGAAACGGTGCATTTACTAATTCAAAAACTTTGACAATGGTTACAGTAAACTAGAAGTGCAAATGGTTTATTTTGTCGTAAAACATTTTGTTAATAATTGTTGCTTTATATTTGGACTCCGCCCTTCGTGAATTCACTACAACCGTAAAGTAGCCTTTGGAGCTCGTGCCATTCAATACAATATTGTGTACTACTTTTCCTCTATCGAGTTATCAAGTTTTTACATCTACTGGAATGGAAAGAATATTTTATAAATTTATAGAATAATTTATCTTTCTTTAATAATTTTTTATAATATTCTCTTTTACAGAAAAGAACAGGTAATGATTTAATAGTGTTATTTGATAGTTATATTGATTTTGGAGTATAAAAAGTCACATAAAGCATTATAATTTCTAAATAAATGTGCGAAAAGCGAAAACGAATAAGTTTGATGAAAAAAATGTAAGATTTAACAGTCAAGTAGTTTTATTTAAGTAGAAATATGGATTTAGGCTATTCAGGCAACCATTATGGTGGTTCCAAATATGGAGGTTCAAATATTAAAACTCAAAAGAGTAAAATAGTTCGGGAATTCTTTGAGACATCCAAATGCAGAGGATATGAGAACATTTATTTGAGGACTTTTCTAAAATACGTTTCATTTAAGAATTTAATTGTTTGAATTCTATCAACAGTGAAATGACACTCGTTTTTTTTCTGAATGAAATTAAGTTAGCCGGACCTTCGTAAAAATTACAAACTAATTTCTTGTATTTTGAATTAAGAGTTTTGCTTTATGAACTCGGATTGTGTGAAAGACAGTTGATAGCCTTCTAGTAATTGGTAATTAATTTGAGGAGGCCTGTTCAAAGGGACACCTGACAGACAGGGTGAATGAGGGATGGAGAAGAGCCAACACAGCTGGGCAGGGTGACCGCCGCCAGGGCGACACCTGACAAAGCCCGCCTTCTCACACATCCATTGCCCATTACTCTTTCCTTACTGTCTCCCTAGGGCCCTCCTTGCCATTTTCTCACACATTTCTTAGAATTATCTCCCTTTGTAAGTTTATAGCCACATCAATACTTTTCCTATTGGCCAGCTAAACTGGGAAGGAAATATCTATTTAGACGAACTCGATTAAACGATTTTATACAGAAGAATCGATTTATTAAACTTATAAAACCCATATGTTTTATAAGTAGTGAAATAAAGGGATATTAGTTATGTTATAACATAAAATAATTTCTGTTGTCACAAAATGTAGTTTTAACAAATATGACCATAACAACCATAGTATAACAAACTGGTATGCCTATCAAAGTTCAAACATCATAAATATAATAAAAAGAGGTAGTAATGGAGTGATTATGCGCCTCTAATAGCCTCTAGCACTCAACTAGAACTTTCGGCCTTTGAGAGGCTACTCTGTAAACCTGCTATATGCAGGGACAAACGAAAGAGGGGGAGAAGGTGGCCAGGGGCTGGGCCTGAACACCTTCGTGTCACAATCCATCCAACTTCCCAAATCCTCTCCTCTTATCCAGCCCCAATCCAAGGCGTTATGCGATCCGTGCCGAAGATGGATGATACAGGGGTTACTGTATTACGAACGGAGCCTCAAGGGTACCAGGCGAAATAACCTTACATCGGTATGCGGTGCTCTACCGGAGCGGACAAAATACCACCGATGGAGCTTCAGAGATTTTCCCCTGTATGATACTAAGGAGAAGAAAGTCCAGAGACCATCCTCCGAAAGAGCAGAGGGTCTAAAAGCGCTAACTAGTGGGAGCCAACCTCTCGAGAAGAGAAGAAGACTGTCTCGAACAAGGAGAAAGGAAGTCACTTTCTCCCAAAACGTAGGGAGCCAAAATGGGCATTATGAATGATGGTTTGTGCAGATTCTGCAAAGAAGAGGAAGAAACACCGTTGCACCTGCTAGCTGACTGTAAGGCAACTTTGCTGCACAGAGGTAGCTGCTTCGGGACACTCAACAAAACATATCCATTATTTTGACCCACCAAAAATGATAAAATAAAATATACCAGAGAATAAAATAATAGTATTAAATATATACAATAATTAAATAATAAAAAATGAAGTAATTAAGTAATAAAAGATAACAAAGGGCATGACAATGAAAAATGAAATAAAATGTTTTGGTTGGTAGCAGTGTTACCAACCACTAATCAGTAGTTACCTATTATTCAGTGTTACCAACTACTAATCAGTATCACCAACTACCAATCAAGTTACTAACTATTAATAATTAAGTTGTAAAATTTCTTGTCATTCAAATCATTCACCCTTAAACAGGATTGAATACAATACATTAAAACATTCAATACTTTTTATGTACTCAATACATTTAAAACTTCGATCGGTCGATTGACGCTTTCACATCTCCGCTGATGTGTTTTTTCTTCCTTTTCTACTTCTCCTTTTCTGAAGAAGGCAAGAAATCCGAAAAGAACGTGATATATTACTAAAGTTTAAATTTTATAAACTTTTAAAAATTTATTTAAGCTTGCTTACACTAAATTAATAACACCTACGGGACACCATAGCGAATTCTCCGCTTCTGAGTACACACACTTCTCCCATTCTTACCACAATACCAGAACTTATTCCATGATAATATATTCATATTACAATTTAATAATCAATCTAATCCGATGTTAAATTTTGTTGAATTGTGCGAAATATAGATTAATTAGAGCATTTCGTGAGACAAATGCATCATACCAAAGAAAGCAAGAGAAATTTAAGTTTATTGGCGGTAATTTCAACTTGTAACAATATTATTCTTTTTATGTCTCATATAAGTCAATAAATTATTGAATATTTTCCATTATAAACATAAATTTCATCTCAGTGGATTCACTCGAAAATTTTGTAAGTCAATATAAACAATGTAAATAAATGTAAACAAATACGACAAGTGTAGCAAGTCCAGGATCAATATTCAGTCCTTATAGCTTTGTTGCTCTTTGGCGTGTTTGGAATTTCATGAACTTTCTTTAGAAATTGTAAATTTTTTGTTCAATTTTATGGCAAAATGTCATGGTTTGTTTAACGAGCCGTAGCGTCAAAAAACAGAAAATCCAGTGTAAGGCCTTTTTGGTGAATGAAATTTGGAGAATAAATTATATCAACTCATCTCAAAATTTTCATAAAACTTCTTGGACCACAAAACTTATAATTCGAATAAGATTAAATAAGTGTGAAGTGAAAAACCTTCTCATGGACTCCTGATCTGCGCCCAAAATGTCCTATTGTGTTACCCGCTGTCGCTATTAACAATTTTAAGCTCTTAAATAAACTTAAGAACTTTTTTGAAAATCGAGTTGGAAAAAAACGTCTGTTGGTTTTAGTTACAATTTACCTAAAATCTCTAACCTTTTAAAGTCAATTGTCTCACACTTCGACAAATGATAAAGTATTACGTAAATATTACCACTAAATTCCATCAAAAAAGTTCCCTTCCTATGGTAGTTTTACTCAATGTGCAGCCCTGTTCAATGTACTTTCTGCCCTGCAGATAGAATAGTGTTTGACGCCACCGCTCTGAGATTTTTATACCCCCCCCCCCCCCTGGTGTAATGAGATCTTCATTTACTGATATCATTTTGCATTTTGAAGTCATCAGAGACCTTAGATAAGATTTTTCAAGCAACTTATCACAAATAGATTAACAAAATCGAAATAAACTCTTTTAGCCAACTCTTTAGACTAGCTTGATATTGATGTTCAAATGGAACTGTTTAGCACAAAGATTCAAACGTACACAAACCGACTGAGGATTAAAAATCGAATAAAAAAAGAGATAAAACACTTTTCATTTATAATAAAGTGACAGCAGTATTAATGGAAATAGCATAACTGAAAGCCTATTTCGTAAATACTATCTGACTAATTTACGACTACATGGATTGACTTCTGTTTGTTCTTTTGAAAAATACTTAATTTTAGGCCTCTGGTGGTGGACCACCACTAATTAATAATTGATGGCAACTGTTGATTAAAAACAGGGTTTCTCTTGAGAGTTCCATTTGTTCTTTCATTTTTTTCTTTTCCTTAGCTTTTCTATTTTTCTCTTAATAACATTTTTTCATTAAAAAAAAAGAAATTATTTCTCTCAGACCATTTTTTGATGTCTGTATTTTTTTGAAGGGAACTGTTTTAACGTAACAACATAAAAACTTTTAAGATGAGAAAAATAAATAAATAAATTTCTTTTTTTGTAAATAAATGTATTTATTTTTAATAGGAAAACTTTAATTTTTAGTTTTAAACTTGAAAACTCCCCAAGGTCAACCTGAGTTAGCACGTAAAATTTGATCAAGATGAATAATTTTTTAAACATACAGAAAATATTATACTTATATACTTCAAAATCAGAAAGAAACAGGAATAAAAACTAAATAGGACTCCGTTTCAATATTTCGACACTTTTACAGTGATTTTTAGGGAAGGAAGTGGTATATATATTGGTATAAATAGGCAGCAGATCCTCTTTTAAACAGGTATCATTAAAATTAACCGCAGTCTTGGCATTCACGATCTTAGGACTGAGAGATTCGATCCTACGAACTAACGTCCTGCTAACAGGGTTCAACTGGAAAAGGAGTTGACCAAGTGACATGTTAAATTAAAATCGATGAGATAGTCAATGGTATTAATAGATTAAAAGGATTGGTAAACGTTAATATAAAGAGAAGGTAAAAGGTCAATCAAGAACAAGAAACAAAGCGGTTAGAATAAAAGAGTTGAAAGGTCAACAGTATAACTGGACTAATAGATAATAAATAGATTAAGAATATATATATATATATATATATATATAATAAATTCAAAACGAAGGAAACACACAGAAAGACACAGACATAACTCACATCGAAATATCGGTCCAGCGGACCTTTTATCGAAATAAAAAAACGGTCTAGCGGACTTTTTTAAATAAAATAAATTCAAAACGAAGGAAACACGAAACATCGAAATATCGATATGAGTTATGTCTGTGTCTTTCTGTGTGTTTCCTTCTGAAAAACACATTTAATCTGAAAAAGAAAATAGATTAAGCTTTTAAGTGCTTTCGAGTATTATGTCGTTTTCAAAAGGACAACTCGAGTAGAGTAGAGGTAGGTGTTAGTGTCGAAAAGGAAAGAATGATTTTCACAACCATAAACGTGCCAATCAACCCAATATCTGATGAGGAAATAAGAGTGAAAAACTGTTATGTGACAAGTTATCTAGCATCCTCCTTTTTCTAAAAATTATCAACAGTCTTTTTATAAGAGAGCATTTAATAAAATTATCTTTGATGGGTAAAGAACTAGAAATACATTTTAAACTGCATAAATATAGTAAAATGTAATATTCATACTAGTTATTTCGACATACAGTTGACTTTGATGAATCAATTGATGACTTGATTCATGAGTCTTGTCAGTTTAATCTCAATGACGTTTTGGTTTAATGGCTGGGTCATTGCTGTTTAATAGATCCCAATGCTCAACACTTTTCCAAGGTCAAGTTTTGTTCTGGGTAATCTTATCCCCATCATCCTCGATTTATTCACGCGGGAGGTGAATAAATCTGAGCTCGTCGTCCCTACGAGTTTAACCGTTTAATCGGAGAGGACTTTAAACCGTCGGTCCCGAGCCCGTTCGATGTCAGGTACTCGTTAAAGATCCCTACTCTAATTACATTTGAGTAAGGCAAAATTTAGGACTCCCACTGTAGAATCAATCTTCATTGTGTGGTATCATAAAGGGCCAATGCTTGGCCTACGTGTGTTCCCTTGTGGGACTGCCACTGCAACCTAACCTAACCTATCCCCATCATAGAAAAAGCCTACAAATTGAGCTCCTGAATGGTCTCTGAAGTGAGTTCATCACAAAATACCACTCTGTCGATGACCATTCTCAGTCATCAACGTCGTAATCAACAAACACCTTGATGTTATTCGTAAGATAAGTCTAAAACAAATATTTAAGTAACTGTTTAAATAGTGTTAGCGCTAGTGAGACATAGTTTGTACTAATATTATTAAAATAGACTATCTTCCATTAACGTAGCAGAGCAAAACTAGAACTCATTCTTGATGATGCACTGCGTTCATAACGGGTCAGTTTATGACGATCACTTACGAGGTAAGAAATCATGTTTTTTAGTAACTTAAGTAGTTATTTTTTAATTATTTCGAAAATACAATAATATTTAATGAAAATTGCTTAGTATTGATTGGTAGTCATGACCTCTAAAACCAATGGTCACCTGTTGAACCGAATTGTCATGTCATGGTCCGATATGGTCATAGTCCATTTATGTAAACAGATATTTTGACAGTTACTGAAATGAGTTCTCAGGAAGCACTGAATATCACCCATTATACATAATACATAAATCTTGCATTACCCATTCATCTATATTTAAATTCATAATTCACAAATAAGATCAAAGGGCATGTACGTCTGTATGTAACAAAGTTGGTCATACAAGGTACTCTTACACTTAGAAGATACTGTATCATTAAGAAACAGGAAGGCTATCCATGAACATTAAGTTTCAAGCTCTGCTGGTCATTATATTGACGTTAAACATAATTTTGCAATATATAAAAGATCCCATTGAAATTGCTAAATTTCTATATAAAAAAGTACTTTGACTCGTTATCAAGTGTAAAAGTATCAAGATTTAATTCCGACTTCTCATTCATGCATTTCAAAGCATATAACTTCACCTCTTAGGGGATTCTTCAATATTTGCTATGACTTGACTTCTGCTTTTAATAATATATCACCTTTTTGTTTTTAAATGACATTTTACATCGTAAAAATTAATTAAAACATTATAATACGTTATAAAGTATGTAAGAGATTATAAAGAACACATTATTAAGAAAGGATATCAATTATTCAAAATGAATAATGAATAATAATAAATGAATAACATCATAAGGTCCATAAAAAATTATTTCATGAAAATAGTTGTTGCTGTTGACTCATTTAAATATCATTGTAAAATCGCAATATTTGTTTCTGTTTTGCCATATTCTAATAGTGACATTGACACTGGCTGTAGTTCTGTGAGCTTCAAAGAGCGCCATTCTTGTCAGATTTAAAGGGTCGTGATATTAGTGACATTTACTGACTTCAGCTCTCCTACTCCAATCCGACAGCTTTTTTTCGTTCATTAAATTATTTACATTCAAAAACATGGAAAATATAAAACAGTTTACGAAAGAGGAATGGAGACGCTAGACTTCAAGAAGTCTAATTTGACACCATTATCCTTATTCTGTTACACTATTTTGCATGGTTTGTTCTTTTATTACTCAAAACCTACTTTCACAGTTAAGTTTTCAATAAAAATTTGTGTAACTATAACTTAAAATTTAATGCTCCAGTAATACCATAAAAAATGGTATAATATTTATTTTGTTAATAATGATTGGAGTTATAAAAAAATGTGTATTTTACCTTTTAGTGTGACTGAATATTTTTAACTAGAAGAATAAGATCCCTATAAAAACTGTTTGAAGTTTTTGTACCAATGGCAATAATTTGACTGATGGTCTAAATACTGCTATCCATTGACTCTGTTGAAGAATCTTAATATAATTACTTGAATATATTTTCATTATTATGATAATGATATCTGCCGCCTGTCAACTCAGTGGTATCCTTGATCTACTTCGACAACCAAGCTGGGCTACCAGAATTGGTACTACAGTAACAAATGTGGTACTATTTGCCTTCGAGCTAAAAGTTTGGTACGTTTGGTACTACTTTTATGTAAAGTGTCATTATTTGGTACTATTTCTTAAAATTGATCTAAATTTATAAAAAATAACGAAAATAAATACTAAATAATATTCAAAATAGTAATTCGGGTATCATATTATAGTATGATACCCTGTCATCATACCCGAAGGCAGTGATGAGCATTATCGGTGATAATTATCGATCGTTAATTTTGAGTGTTGAAACTAACAATGCAGTACTCTTTTCAAAATCATTCATCAAGGGAACAAGTTGCATGGAATGGAAACCCAACAAAGAACTAATTAATATGGCACAGACAGTCAATTTATATAAAGATGCTAAGGACAACGAAGTTACTTTTTAAAAAAATAGTAAGTTTAGAATTAATTTAAATTAAATAAAGCAAATTAATTTTTAACAGTTTTGCGGCATTTAAAAAAATTTACCTGTTTTTGCCTTTTAATTGCTATAGTAATACATATATTACCACTGCCATAATACATAGTTTTCACTAATGTGAAAGAATTAGTTGTGTGTACCATATATGGTGCACAATGCAGTTAAAGTATTAATAATTATATTTCATGACTTAACTACTGCTATTGGTGATTGTAAGGAAGGTTTTTTTAGGCTATCGTACATGAATAGCATTGGACTTAAGACAAGTTTTGTAACATTTGGTACTATTCTCTCTGATTTGGTACCTTTTCAGCATAACAGTTGGTACTATTGACCAAAACATTCTGGCAGCCCTGCAACCAAGGGCTTTGCTTATAACGTCTCCTTTTAATAGGAGGTTGCTGGTCATTAGTGGCATCTCTGATACTGTTGATAATAATAATAACGATAAAGCGATTCGTCCCAACAAATAAATTCTATTTATGACATAGGGATATTCTCATGATTTTAAACAAAATAATTTATCGATTGTCGTTTATCCGGTATTTGGCATCTTTCTTAATTAAAACTGGTGCCAAATAACAAATGAACCAAACTTCTCACCTCAATAACAGAGCTAAAGGATAAAATGGTACATTATCATTGAACTATGTAGGGTATTTATTTGCTAGGTTCGCCCTTCCCTAATTATCCCACTTGTAAACAGTTTTTTAAATTAAGAATGGCGCATTAAATGTAAACTTAATCAAGTCAATAATTTAACAATTCTTTCTGTTTTTTTAATTACTAGAAGCAACAATTGTATGAGTTGTGCAGAGTCAAAATGTTTATTTTAATAAGAGGTCGGCTTTGTTTACCTATTCGAGGAGTTCGAGTCTCTAAGATCCCTGACTCAGTCAACTATTTTTACTCCACTCTTAATTAAATTTATACTTTGTCACCTATATTTAAACTAAACTGCGAGACGAAACTGTGGAGCGCAGTCTGCTGTTTTAACTATGTAAAATTAATATACACAGGTTTTCTGTAGCACTTCTACATCACCTAGCAGATATCTTATATCTCCAGTAAAACTGAAATGCCAATTACGAAAACTAAGCATAGCAATAATGTAAAAAGTCAATATCGAGTATATGAGGGGTTTTCATGTTTTGAGGTCACCTGTGTATAATGAAATAGGTCTCTACTACTGCGCGCGTGTGTGTGTGTGTGTGTGTGTGTGTGTGTGTGTGTGTGTGTGTGTGTGTGTGTGTGAGTTATAACTCAAAACCACCCAAAGCGTTATAATCACTAAATTTCATATTTTGTAATTTAACCGGAGACAGGAATTAATGTCGATATAAACATTCCACTTTTTTAGAAGATGCTCTATTAATTCTCTCTCTCTATCCATATATATATATATAATCCTAGAAAATGTTTTCGTTCTTTTTTGTGTTGTTTCTTTTCAGTTACTTATTTTTCTTTTTTGGACCGTTTATTTATTATATATATATATATATAGTATTGAATTTGATAGCAGATTCTGCATTCACGATTTCTTTACTTATAGCTTCTATTTTTCTCTCGATCTTCTTTTGTGCTGTTGATAATTGCCAAAGCAAGCTAGCATAAGACATTCAGAAGGCTAGAACACTAAAAAAAAAGTACTTCACCGGGAATATCAATATTTAAAATTATACCATATGCTTAAAAGAGGACTTGCTGCCGAAATACACACACACACACACACACACACACACACACACACACACACATATATATATATATATATATATATATATATATATATAGCTACGTCTAAACCACGATAAGAAATGAGAAAAAAGACTAAGACCTTTCAACCATATTACCATAATAAGCAATCTTCGTCAGAGCCAAATCCGAACTCTGGATGGGATTTGAGTCTGACGAAGACGGCTTTTAACGGTTGTATGATCTTAGTCCTTTCTCTCATTTGTTATGGTGGTATGGATGTTGATTGTTATTTCACATGTTTGTTGTGAAATATTGTTATATATATATTGATATCGTTAATACCTGGATTTCAAAGTTTTGACGTAAATGCAATACTTTCATTATTGTGTGTTGTTCATAGAAGGTATAATGGATAGAAGTAATGGATTTCGAATTGTTTTCATTTTCATAAATTAATTTATTACTTTCTAAAATTGCGAAGTCTCTTTTTTCTTTCCATATTAACTAATATCAATTAGACAACAATTGATATTAGTTAATATGGAATTGTTGTAATACAACAATTAGTTCATCTGTTATGACAGTTCAAATAAATCTTCCAACATTTTAAACATATAAGGTAACATTTTATAACTAATGGATTTTATAATAATTTATATATAACTATTATTTATAGAAATGGCCCTTAACTTAAAAATAATCTTACTTCTTTCAAGAAAAAAAAATGTCTCATAAATTCTAAACTTTTCTTGGGTGACTTTAGACAGAAAAATTGAAGCACACTTGATTAGGTTTACAATTTACGTTCCAGTTTTGCTTCCATTGAATTGAGATGCCAATAAAAGCCAAACAAATGGTGGAAACATGGTGGAATCAGTGTGCAGAACGAAATTAATCGGCTGTTTTCGCCGAGTGGGAATTCAGAAATAAATTGCTATTTTCAGTCCAATGAACACACTATACTTTCTAGCCTATATATAAATGGATCGTGGAGTCACCTGTGATACAATCAAACTTGTCCCATTTCAAAGAAAAACCAAAATATTTATTTATAGACCAAAAAAAAAAACTTTTTTAAAAGCAATTTTACTTCTATTCAAAACACAACAATTATGTGTTGGCAAATTATCTTTAATTTTACAATATAACAAATGTGGAAAAATTATCAATGGAGCTACAAATCTTTTTTGTTTTTTATAAACTGCCTTTAAGTCATATACAAATGAATGTTTCAAGTTAATTTATTACGTGTATATGTAGCGGTCTTCTTTGAATTTTTAGGACATCATCAGGCTGAAAATCGTTTAAAAAATCATTTAATAAATTTAAAATGATTATTTAAATTTCACCAATGAATACCAATAGATTTTTTATTCGTTACTTCAAAAAAATGTTGCCTTCTACATACATATTTACATTTCTTATAAATAAAGTTTGTTAATTACAAAGCCATCAATTTTGCGAGTTCAAAGAATTTTCAAGAATTTTGAACTTGTCATCGAATTCCTATATATTTAATAATTTTTCTTTATGTCGAAGCATTTGAGCAGACACTGCAGCCTTATTTCTTTAAATTTGTTTTGGATACTGGGGAATGTATCTTGTATAATAGATGATTATCGAATTTTAAATAGTGATTTCTTGTCTAAACATAGAACTGTAAATCAGGGTAAATCACTTCAAGGGAATGTACTCGTTGTTGCTCCTTACACCAGTGATTCTCAACCTTTTTTCATCACGGCACACTTTTAATACTTCAAAAACGCGCCGGCATAAGAACTATTACATAAATAAAAAACATTGTTAATTAACTGTTATACCTATAATACGATATATTTTGTAAAAATAGCAGACGATAATAATTTCCAATATAATATAAAGAAAAGACCATTAGAATGTAAATAAAATGTTTATTTAATGATAAATTACAAACTACATTTAATGCGAAATTTGAGGTTGGTGTTTTTTGACAACTTCAGTTATATTTGGGTGTAAAAACGATAACGCTACCCTCATATCATCATCTAGATTTAAACGTCTGGATCTTTTTTTCGTCTTTATTTGGGTGGAAGCAGAAAATCCAAACTCACACAAATAAGGTGCAGAAAAATTAAATCTTTTGAAATCTCGGTTATTTTATACCGAAATTAGTTCTTCCTTTTCTTTCAAAGTTAATTCAAACACCGACTTATCACTATTACATGTGAATTTCAAACGCAATCAACATTTTTTATTTCTGAATTCGGGAAATATTTAACAATTCATTGCTTTAGTATTGTCCACTGTTTTATGAATTATTTTATAACACTCTTTTAGAACTGATTCAGACTTTTCTAAACTACCTTCTTGTGCTTTATTCCCGCATAAATTTTTTTTTTTTTCTTGAAATCCCAATAACTTACCGTAGAGGCTAAAATATTCTGTTTCAGTCCTTGTAAAGTTATACTTATGTTAGTACAAATAACAAAAATATGAGATTAGCAAGCTATGATGGTACACTATGATCTAACAGATCAGCAAAATCATTATTATCCTGTTGGAAAAATACCTTTATCTCGTTTTTTAATTCAAGCAAGGGAGATAAAGCTTTCGTTCTGGACAACCTGACTTCCATGTGCAGTAACAACGATTCATATTTAGACGGCATAATTGACTAAATTTATTTTTAATGGTCTCGATTTTAAGTAATTAATTATTTTAACACACTCTTCCAACACTAATGAGTGTCTCCTGATCCAAAAACAATACGGAACTAATATATCAGCATTATTTTCTTTTAAATGTGTCTCCAATCCTTTTATAGATCCGGCCATAGCTGGAGCACCGTCTGTGCAAATGCCAATGCACAAACTCCACGAAATTTTAATTTATTTTAAATAAGAATTTATTGCATCGAAAATGTGCTTTCCTGTTGTAAAATCAGATAATTCACGACAATATAAAAATTGTTTAATTATTTTCATTATTGTAGATAAATCGAACGAATGTAATTAAGTGTGCTTTTCCGGTAATATCGGTTGTTTCCTCGATTTGTAGAATATTTGAATATTCAATAGTTTTGGTGGTAGTTCCTTCAACATTTGAGTATATACCTACGATTCTACGATGAGTTGTGTCATTTGAAAGCGGTATTTTACAAATACCAATAACTGCTGATTCACTCATTATTCTTTTTACAATGTTACGACAACCAGGTAATATAACATCATAAACCTATATTACAAATAGGTAAACCGTCATACCTCGTAAGATGATCATGGAGTCGTTGGATCGCAACCATCTTCGATCGCAACCTACTCAGCTGTTATATAGGGGGTTGGTTATCTGAAAAGCCCACTGCTATCCAGATATTATTATTTTGATTTTTAGTTTTTAGCTATTATCTAGTTTCAGTTTTTAATATATTTTTTAACTTCGTCATCCTGCCTATCCAGTTTTCTTTTTATTTTTATCAGTGAGTTACATAAAATATCGGATTGGTAATTTATTTGTTCATTTATTAATTTACCCGCATTTTTATGTTTATATATTTCTATCTGTTCAGTTATGTTGAGTCTCTGTCCTTTCTGTCCTGTCTGTAGTAAGTCCATTGTGTTTTCTAAGCTGTCAGCTGTATGTCCGTGTTCAGTCAGGTGGTTTGCAAAATTTGATTTATTTGTATTATTTAAATAGTCCTTAAGATGTTCTTTAAATCTTATTTTTAGGGTTCTTCCCGTCTGTCTAATGTATATTTGGTTACAATCATTACATTTTAATTTATATACTCCACTTTTTTCATATTTATTAATTGCATTTTCGGTCGAGGAAGTTAATATTTGACTTATAGAATTATTAGTTTTAAATCCTACCTTTATGTTGTATCGTTTTATTAAGTTCTCTATTTTTTGATTAATATTTCCTAGGTATGTCATAGACGCGTATTTATTATTGATAGGGCTTTTGTATTTGTTATTAATTTTATTCTTTCTATTTTTTAATATTTTTTTCTATTAAGCCTTAATTATAACCGTTATACGTAGCTATTTCTTTAATTATATGTATTTCCTTATTATAGTTGTTTTGATTCATCGGAATTCTTATTAATCGATCTATCGATTAGGATAGCAGTGGACTTGACAGATAACCAAGCCCCTATTTAACAGCTCAATAGGTTTGTTGTGGTCGAAGATGGATAACATCCAAGACCGCTCCAACGACTCCATGATCATCTTACGAGGTATGAGGGTTTTACCTATTTCTAATATAAAACATACTAACCTCAATGGTATTAACAATATGCATGTATTTATCATAAGCCTATCTATGAGGTTTAAATTTAACAGTAATTAATGCAGCCACTTCATAGAAAGCTAATTGAGCTCTATCAGACACACTAGATTGTTTTTCAAAAACCCTTACTTCTTTGAATCTTGTAGGTAGTAATTTCTGAAAGTAGTTTTTCTCCTTTAATAATAGCGATGGATGATTAGTAAGGAAGTGACTTCGGATTTTTCTCAGACCACATCACTGTTTTTACAATTTACACCGCCTACCAGACACACAGCAACAGTTTGCCCATTTTCATTTGTAGATGTAAATCCAGATTTTCAGAAGTCGTCATCATACTTGGGATAAACGATATATTTTTTGACGGAGAAAACATCTTTATTTGTACTGGGCTGGACTCGTTAGTCTGACCGCCAAAACTATTATTACCTTCCTTAAGCATTCTTTTTTTTATCCTGTTTAGTTTCCAAGTTGTTTTAAATTAAAATAAAAATAATTTTATCAAAAAATTGTTAAAACGACAATGATATATTATCTTTGAATCTGTTTTAATTTTTGCAACACAATATTGTGGTATTGCACGTGCAAAAGTGATTAATTCTGTATAAGAAATGTAAATAATAAACTCTACTGTAAACAGAGGGCGACTAGGGCATTAAATGTTCTATTGTACGTTCCAATTCGAGGCGCAGTAGATGTAAACGATCATTGTGTTTCTCAAACTATGATTGGTTATTGCGCCCGCGTCATAAGACATTTTCGCGCCAATTTTACAATAGTTCCTGTTTTAAGGTGGAGGGGATGGAAGGCTTATCACTACTATTCTGACACTTAACTGAAGGTTATATATGTACGCTTATTAATTATTTTATAAAGGTCCAATATGATTTAAATTAATTAAATGTAATTAAAAACTTTTAACGTAAAAAAAACTTTATATTAAGAAGTAATTAATGATGTATGATTAAATATGAATGCCTGTACAATGTTGACAACTGAGTGGACGGCTATAACAATGTTGCCATTATTTACCTTTCTTCTCTAATATCAGGTTGAACCAAACATTTTACTAATCCACTTAAAACTCTCGCACTTGAAGATCTAACAGTTACTTAAATACTCAAACAATTACAAATACCTTGCAATTAATTTTACTCGTCAATTTATAACTATTTAAATTTTAAAATTGTACAATTACTTTAGCTGCACAATTTAATAAATCTAGTTTTTTTTTAATTATACTTCCTAAGTTTTTGCACATAAAGCGTTAATTGCTAAGAATTTGTTTATTTTTTTGACTATTTATTTAATACTATAAGAACCAGGGCCTTCAGCCTCCTCGATTACTATTCCTTTATCACTGTTTATCACTTAGCGTATTTGATGGCAAATAAGACGCAGGGGCATATAAGATGCATCCCAATTTTGGCAGGTCTAATTCCGGAAAAAAGTTGTTAGTGTGTTTTAAGGATATATTTTTGAAAGCAGTCTAGCAGCACATTGCACAAGCAGAAATATAGATTTATAAAATCAAGTTTGCAGCACTGATAAGCAATAAGCATAAGCAGAACATCTCAAAAGTACTATAATACTGGTAATCATAATACCGTGGTACAATATTTTTGCATGCAGTTTTGGGTAGATAGAGGTCCGTACTGATCGTAAAGTAAGTGAGGGTCACAGAATTGAATCATCATTGCAATAATTACTGTTGAAGTAACAATATTGGTAACAATAATAAAACTAACTATAATATTACTAGAAATAATTATGTATTAGTGAATTAGGTTATGGAGTGTCAGAGGAAAATTTAGCCAATATAAGACCTCAACTTCGTATATAAGACGCAGGGGATTCCGAGAGCACTTTTTTTGGTAAAATGTGCGTCTTGTATACGGTCAAATACAGTAATCTCTTGAAATGTGCGTCTTGTATACGGTCAAATACAGTAATCTCTTGAAATGTCATTTGGTTGTTTAGGACGTATGTCTGCCACTCGTCGATTTAAAAGTATTCCTCTTAACTACTGTGGACAAACTTCATTTCTTCAAAATCTTTTATTTTAATCTTTCTTGGATTATAATTTAAAAAAAAATATATAAACTATCTGTGATCTACTACAAGCATTGATAATCATTCAACGACAGGACTAACTTTTTACATTATTTCTAAGGTAGTGCAATCAGTTATTATGTGGTATTTACTCATTAGAAAGTAAAAAAAAATAATGAAATAGTTCCCACATATATGTATTTAATAATATAAAAAACAACGCGTTTCGGACACGGAGTGTTCTTCTTCAGGCATTAACCACACTGATTCTATATGTGAAGACTATTTCATTAACTTTTTACCATACAATTTTTACATTACATTCAGTGATTTCATTAATAATACATTCTAAAGATTGTTACAAATCTAACTTAGTTTAAGTTTCTGATATTAGTGTCAACAATTATTTTTCTATCGCTCATTCAGAATTATGGAATACTAAGAGTTCACAAATTCTTTTAAATAATCCTCACAATTAATTACTATTCTGGAACGGAATTTAGATTTTTCTGTACTTATTATTAGACAAAAATACTTTAACAATTTGCCATCACAGATGGTTAATAAGCCCGACGAACATATCTACAACTGGTATCTGTTATACTGAAAGCAAATAAAGGAGAATAGTTATCCGGACATCCCAGAATGTCCTTTCAATTCGCAAAAAAAATCACTTGGATCCTTTTTAGGAGGATTCAACCCTTTTAAATAAGTAGCCACGCCATGAGGTGTAGTTTGAGGGCAAACAGAATGCTTAAATTCTAGACACGATTACATGAGCTCGGCGGACCATGTTCAACTCAGGGAGACAGGCACACTTCTCCCTCACTCCCTGTACCCCTGTCACATCTCAGTCTAACGAAGGCATCTTTTAATTCTACTTAATAACATGATTGAAATAACAAAGTAAAATTCTTGTTACAAGTAGTTTGTGTTGCCCAGTAGTATAGAAGAGGATTGTAAAGATCTCTCAACAGGTGACCACTGCTGCATTAGGGAATCCGAACAGTGAAGATTGACTGCTACACAAACCATTTGTTATACCTGATGTCTCTAAAAAAAGCCGCAGAAATAACTCTAAACTTTGAATTATGTTGCAAAGTGACAATGCAAGTTTTACACTGCTGACCAACCTGCCAAGTCCTTGACTGACAATGACATTGATTTGAGGCACAATCCACTCCACATCTCAAATTTAAAACTGTCATTTCTTGGTTTTCCCAAAAGTTAACTGAGGAATCAGATACTCAGTTTGGAGTGATATTCATGTTTCAAAAGTTATTTTTTGTATAAAAATAAGTTCTGAGTTCAGGATGATTATATCCTAGAGTAATTTTGCGACTTTTATTTCTAAAAACTTCAGTGTTGTTATCGCATAGTAATTGGGATGGCTTTAAACCTGTCGAAGAAATTATGACCCCAGGTCTTTCATGATATACTTTAAATATTCTAAAATAGCCAGATTTTAACTCCTTTCCTCGGTACTGTGTGCAAACTTAGTTAAACTTCATGCAAAACTCACCTATGTCTAACTGCACCACCGACGGTTTTTCTTGTTTTTCGATTTTGTTTTGATAATTCTGAGAACATTCCACAGTTAGTACACTGCAGTATTTTACTTTGATAACTAGAACTTTCCCAGTAATTACAACTGAAGTTTGAAATTTTATTTTTATATTAAATTTTCCATAGCAACATTATATTTATTTAAAAAAAAAAACCTTTAATAAGTTTTAATTTTATTATTCGCTTAAATAATTTTTGATAAAATGTATGGCGTGATTAATTTCAGTTTTTATTATACTGTGAGCGTTGAAAATATGAAAAGTTTACACTGCTTTCCGGATATGTTGAGTTTGACAGATTCTTTTCGTAAATGTCACCATTAGGCATGAGCCCAAGTGGCCGTTAGGACACCCACAAATAGCCCTCTTCTCTTTTAATGATTCGAAACAAGCTCTTTTAATTGTGGCACATTAGAGTAAAAATCAATATAACGACTGCAATATTGTCATGTACAATATAGAATAACACGTGTAACATATTTCTGAATTATAGCTACCCATAATTCTTTACATCCGCATAATCACAGTTTTTAGTTGCCTCGCTAGAAGACCCTTCTTAATGCGAGGTTTAAGATTTATCTAACTAACAAATTTCGCTCTGATACAAATTTAAATCATTGTTTGCTTTACTTTCATTAAATAAAATTAACTACATACATTAAGTTAGTTTTTTTAATTATTAATCAATTCTTTTTTGAAGCGAAAAACATACGTTTAAATGAAACTCCGCACTCGGCACTACCTTACAAGCAAAAACAAGCTTTTTGTTTGCATATCCCAGAGGTTCCCAAAGTGGGTTCAGCGGAACCCAGGGGTTCCTTAACGGATTATCTGGGGTTCCGTGAAAAACATTTAGTAAAAACATTTTTCCAAAATTTTTTTTGTGGGTATGGATTTATTCTATATTTCTTGTGAACCAAGAAAAACGAATAATGTTTATATCTACATATACCCATAAATGAATGATCAAACCACAATAAGAAATGGGAAAACAAGACTATGATCTTCGTTCTGACGAAGACCGCTTGTTACGGTTTAAAGATCATAGTCTTGTTTTCCCATTTCTTATTGTGGTTTGATTGATTGATTGTTATTTCACGTGTTTATGTGAAATCTTTTTATATACCCATAAGTAGAAGTAGCCAAAATTTTATTCATATTTAGGATGAATCACTAGTCAGTTTTTGGAATTATCTGATTCCCGAATTTCCTGCTATTGCAAAAGTAGCACTTCACACATTGCTGCCATTTCCCACTACCTACTTATGTGAAACCGGATTTTCCCTTTAAACTGCCATAGAATCCAAATACCGAAGTAGACTTAATGCTGGGGCTGACTTAAGAATCAAACTCTCAATTATAAAGCCAAAAATGAGAACAAAATAAACTCTGTGTTAAAATTGCTAGTAATTCTGTTTTATGTGTTATGCACTTGTGAAAAATATGAAAAATAATATCTTTTAGTTTTGAATTTTTATTCGAAAAATACACATTGTAGTAACATTACTTTTTTAATTGTTTTTAAACATATATACTATTTAAAAAGGCATATGAAAATATTTATATTATGATTGTATGAAATCATTAGAATCTGGGGTCGCGGGAAAGTTACTGAAGTAAAAAGGGTTCCGCGTCGAAAAAAGTTTGAAAAACTCTAGCATATCCCATTGTGTTGAATAAGTCACTCATGATAAACCATTTTTCATTATTCACATGTTCCAAACGATTTTTCACATTAACGACCAAACGATTTGATCGAATTCCTTGATTAAACTTCTCCTATTTAAGAGAGGTTTATGACGTTGAATGAATGATACGCATGTGTTCACGGCTGGGAGACGAGAATAACACAGAACTACACTGTGAGCTGATCCCAGCCCCTGGTTCAAATATTCCTCTTAATAATAGCAAACACAAAAGAAAAAGAAAACAAAAACCACAATAAGGAACAATACCAATAAGCAAACTATAAACAAATATTGGGCAAAACAAAAATCTACAAAGTTATGAAAAATTTTCTGCCAATCATTGGCATGTAATATGGAGTAATTAATTTTGGGATCTAATCCTCAAAAACCTATTTTGTATTTAAAGAATCAGTGGTCGATAAGCTATGTCAATAATAATAATAAACTAAATTTAATTTCTGGTTCAAGCATAAATAAAATAACTTTAAAATAGTAACTATTTCATAGATCGTTTAACTTTAATATTTATAACAAACCATAAAAAAAACTACGGGCCTACAATAATATTCTTTGAAAATGATATTAGTGAAAAGGGATTAGAAATGTCTGGTTTTTCCATGAAGCTAATTGACTAACTGCGGTGTCTCCAGTTCACTAGAGATAGGGTAATATGAATGTTTTTCAAGTTTCTTTTATCGATTCTAAAATCCCTTTGAAGTGTTACCGCTCTTGCCCCCCACCCCCAACCACAGCCGTACACTTCCGGCCATTCCTTTTAACTCACGTATTTTGAAACTTTGAGGACCCTGGTACAATTATATGATTTTCTTTTTTAGTTTCGTAAATCGTATAATATTTACATGAAACATAAAAACGAAATAATATTTTAAGTACTCATAGTTAATAATTTTATTTCATAATAAATAAGATGTAAAAGTATTGAACAATTAATAATTATATAATATAATATGTTATATAATAAAACAATGTAAAAACTGTTTAACATTGGTATGAAGTGTACGACTGGCTTTATGTGAAATATGTTTTAAGGGAAATAAAGGGCAAAGAAAGCGAGAAGAGATATATTTTATTTCCCATATTTAATAATTATATGGGCCAAAGATGAAATAATATTCACTGGCCCCCATGGTCTATAGCTCTAGTCCTAAACTGAAATCTCTCTTGAAATAAGAGGCCTTAAAGAACATATTCCACAAAAGGAATGACTTACAAAGTTCAGAAATTTAGTTTTCTATGTTCAAAAGTCATTTAAGTTAAATATTAGATCTTCGTATAATGTAATTTGAAAGTTTTATATATATATATATATATATATATATATATATATATTAAACAAATCTGTCTGAAAGGAGTGTCGCAAAAATTATTTTCTGGCTGTGAAAGTCTTAGAGGAAAAAAAGCTGTAAACACCTGATAATAACACTCTGGTGTTATTATTAACAAGAGCCTATTATTATTAACGAGCCTATACGGTCAAGTAGGCCGTTATTTGTTTAAGTAAATTAGTCAATTTTTCAAAAAATTATTTGTGAACATTTAAGTAAATATGTACAATTAAATTGAGTTTTACTGGAAAAATGAGAGTTTTGTAAAGGAAGCATACTATTAAGGTTTTGATTATTTCGGATATATTGAAATATCAATGTGTGGTGGAGCTGTTCATGAAATTCATGAATTATCCGATGAAAGATGAATGTGAATTGTATAGCTTCATTTTAGGCCAAAGTAGAAAAGTTTATTGGAATAAAGAGATAGACTTCCCAAAGGGAAACGAAGGCACAAATCAATTTCAAAGGAAAAAATATTATTTAGTTCTACGATAGGAAATTAAGTTTAAAAGGTCTTGAAAGTTAAAACAGGGAGACTAGACAGCAAATATTAGGAATGGTAATGGGGGACTATATAAATGAGCAACATCAAAGCCTATGCATTTCTGAGAGTCTGTTAGTAAAAGAGGCCCTCAAAAGTCTGCCAGGGTCAAAAGGTGGTCTCTAGTTCAAATAAATCCTATGTCATTTAGAACGCTTTTTTCAGAAAAGATTAATATTGAGTATTTATATTTTGAATTTGATTGTGATTCATGAAATGAAATATCTTGTAGGCTGTTTGCAAAGTAGTGGACACATTCAAATACACTAATATTATTATTCTTATTGACAGGGGAGGAGCTTAGATTTCTAAGTACTGCAATCAATATTTGATTGATTTGATTACTTTAACAGACAGCGCTCTCTGAGTGTAAGCCACTAATAAGCAAATAACGTATCGTTAGCTGGCTATTTCTTTATGAATAACATTTTATAACGTGTCTGGACCTAAAAGATGTAAAAAAGTGGATAGAAAATAGTCAAATTAAAATTTATAAAGACGAATGAATTTTGGAAAAAAATCTTAAAACATTAAGTCAATTACAAATTTTATTCCATACAACTTTTCTTTAAAACAGTTTCCTCAGAGAGTTCATATACGAGTATCTCAAATCTTCAGGAAACTTTAAAGTGTAGATTTGCAGTTTTGCTATTTGTTCACATTTTGCCATTTCACCTGTCGGAGTGCACATACTGTTATAAATTGTCCTTCAGTTCAAGTTTTGGCACTGTTTCATTCGTTTACATTGCATTGGTGAAATAAAAAACAATAAATTAAAAGTATTTCTTTCCAAGGACCACACTATACGCTTTTACCTTGATCGCTGCTCTGGAGGCGGAGGTTTTAGACTTTTCATTGTTTGAAAAGCTCGATTATAATCGATCAGCCTATATTTTTAAAAAATTCTTGGACAATGCTTTATCTATGAATATCAATTACATCTCTTTTTATTCCATGGTTTAATTCGAACAATTCCTATTCACTTGAAAGTTATCTTAGATATTCAACATTGTAGAATTAAGAAATATTTTCATTATTTTTGTCACCACATAAATCCGAGGTGGGCTTCTAGTATTTCATATTTCTTTAAATAAAATTTAAATGAAGTCTTAATTTCCAAGACGTTATCTGGTTTCAACTTATTAAACTTTATTTCCTTTTAGAATTGTTACAACACTCTTTTTACTGCTGTTTATTTATTTCATGATTGCTATGGGTGTATTAAAGGTGCCGGTCTACAGTGCTGCTTTAGTTTGCTCACTCTTCCTACAATCCTTCTCAGTTCACCGCTTTCTTTTTATCTGTTTTCTATTCCCAGCTTGACAGGTCTTGACAGCTCAGCTAAGCGGTCACTTGATAAGGGTCACTTTGACCGCCTCTTAAATCTTTGCTTTACTTCTCCTACACATTAGTGCCTTGCAATTATTTTTCCACCCGGGGCGGTAGTAAGATTTGACGCCTCTCTGCTTGCCAATCATAATCTGTTAACCTTCAAAATTCTTCTAGAAAGCCCTCAAAATATTTATTTTCATAGAATTACAATCAAAAAACTAATTTTATGCTGCTGTTATACATATACGAATGTTACGAAAGAACCAGAGATTTTTCAAAATAAAACGTATAATTCAAAATCATAAAAGAAATTGTTAAATTAAATTTACTGGCTACGTAAAGATAATTGACTTTCAAACTCCTTCAAAAAAATAATTAGTTTTGAAAAATGTAAAATAAATTCATTTTTTTTTTAGTTTGTAAATATTACACTTGAAAAATCCGTTTAAAACAATATTATACATGTAAAACATAAAAAAAACGACCTTAAAAATTCATTTAGGTATACATTTTCATATTTTTTGTTAAATTTTTATTATTTTAATTTTTTTTTATTTTTCTATATTTACCCCTCAAAATGTCGCCCTCTAACACGTGCCCCCCCCCCCCCTCTTTGCTACGCCACTCCTACAGACGGTTTTAACTAATTTAGAATACAAAGAATTTCCTCTGTTATTTGTTTTGTACTAGCCCAGCTCAATATACGAGTATATCAAAATTAAGGAAGCAGCTATAGTGATTCCTAATTATTCGCTACTCTGCTGTGCACAACCATGACAATTATAATCCAGTCTCTGTGGCTTTTATTGAATTTGGTCTAAGTGTACCTGAAAACGTCACACGCTTTAATTTTATTAAAACAAAATCATTGGTATGATATTAGAGAAGAGCCACTATGTTTGAGTGGTCTATTCATGACTTAGAATCTATGGGCCAAGTGAATTTCTAGTCCATACATTTTTCAGATATATGGGACCCATGGGCCTGTTTCTAGTTGACATGATTAACGTTTTAAAGACTTAACCTCGGCAGTATCAGAATCTTCCATACAGTCCACAAGGAGGGGGGGTGGCAAAATTTACATTATTTAATTTTCTTACTAAATAAATTCTTACTTCTGTAACTCTTATTATTTTATTTATCTCTGAAATACTTCTACTTGTATGTGCTCGCCTCTGAACTGATAGGACCCGGGTTCGATCCCCACCTGGCCTTTGATTTATTCATGCGGGAGGTGAATATTCCTGAGCACGTCGTCCCTCGGAGAAGGACGTTAAACTGTCGGTCCCGAGCCTGTACGATGTCAGGTACTCGTTAAAGATCCCTACTCTAAATACACTTGAGTTAGGCAAAATTTAGGACTCCCATTGTAGAATCAATCTTCTAGGCCTATGAAAAAGGTTATAAATCAAACAGAAAAGTCGGTAACGAGTTTGATTTTGAAACTAGAAAATTCACCGAATCCCGATTACTTCATAAACTTTTTCTATGAAACAGTATATTTTATTGACTTTGTTATATATATAAAAGATTTCACATAAACACGTGAAATAACAACCAATGATCAAACCACCATAATATATATATACCATGATAATCGAAAAACGGTCCGGTAGGACAGATTACACTTAAAATAAACTGTGACATATACACAGAAACATAACAAAGACTCACTTTTCAAATTTCACCCCTAATGGCGGTTGTCGTCCTTCCTTCCATATATTGATCGGAAGGCTAAATGGTATATGGTAATAAATCAAAACAGGTTGTCGTCCCTACGTCAATTCACTTCTTCTCCTGAGGACGACTGCCATTACGGTGGAAATATTGAAAAGTGAGTCTTTGTTATGTTTCTGTCTATGTGTCACAGTTTAAGTATATATATATATAAAAATTTAAATTACACAAAGCACGACACAGAAAAGAGAATACAAAGAAAACTTACAGAATTCATATTTCGAACTGTTGTTCGTCATCAGGAGAGTAGACTAGTAGAGAGGACGAAGTGAGAGAGATCTCCCCACGTCGAAGAACGGAGCGCGAATGAAGAAATAATATATATATATATATATATATAACTTTAAATTACACAAAGCACGACACAGGAAAGAGAATAAAAAGAACAGTTACAGAATTCAATATTTCGAACTGTTGTTCGTCATCAGGAGAGTAGACTAGAAGAGAGGACGAAGTGAGAGAGATCTCCCCACGTCGAAGAACGGAGCGCGAATGATTGCGCGTTCTTCGACGTGGGGAGATCTCTCTCACTTCGTCCTCTCTTCTAGTCTACTCTCCTGATGACGAACAACAGTTCCAAATATTGAATTCTGTAAGTGTTCTTTTTATTCTCTTTTCTGTGTCGTGCCTTGTGTAATTTAAAGTTTTATAGTCCTTGTGGACCGTTTCTTATATTTAGTATATATATATATATATTCTAACAGGAAAACGATCCAAAAGGACAACAAACGTTCCACAGTAAATCACAAACACAGAACAAAGGAACAAACACACTTACTGTCTCTAATTTTCGTTTGAACCGTCATCAGGAGAGTTGAGATAAGGACACCAAGGAGACCCAACCGTTATATATATATCATATGTAGCAGTGATATTAAGTAATATTTTACTTAACGTAATGAAATTGAAAGAATAAAGGCTGTTCGGTTATTGTTAAAGTGTTATTATGGTAGTGGTAATAATCAACGAATTTTACTGAATTAGATAATTAATTTTCACATGTTTGTACTGATTCATGGTTTATCCTTTCGTGTTATACCATGGTGAGAGTTGTGGTTTCTTTTCATTCGGAATCCATTTAATACCATCAGCGAGCCATATTTACGTAACCACTATTATCATGTGTCGTCACCCATCCAAGTACTAAGCAAACCCAATGTTACTTAACTACAATGATCTAACGAAAACCGGTGTATTCAACATGGCTATTGTCATTCAGTTTTCTTATTTCAACAATAACAATGCGTTACTTTCTTCAATTTATAAATCCTAATAACAAATAATTAATAAATTCTTCAATAACTCATTTTGTTTCAATTTGTTAAATTGAAAACCAGTTTAACTCGTCAAGTCAGTTAAGGCGACAACGTTCACAGCAATGTTGAATACACCGGCTGAAGACACCTAAGTTAACCAGCTCTGTGGTCACCACCTGAATGGTTGACAACATGTCTGTTGTTAAAGTGGCTGATCATCCTTTTTCAGGTTGCCCAATAATTTCCGCATAACTTTCTCCCTTGAATAGCATCGTACTACAAGTTGGACGCTAAATAAAAAAGTTTGTCAAGAAACTTCTTTTTTACCCATTAAATGCAGAAATGATTTTATAATTAATATCAAATCAATTAAAATTAGTGTTTATATATTTAAAATACTCCTTCAGCCAACATTCAGTTAAAAATAAATTATAACTAATTATTTAAAAATTAAATATACATATTGTTTTTATTAATTAAAAAAGTACTTGAGATAAAAACGTACTTGATTATAATTATGAGATAAAAACGGTACTTGTTATTGAACATTTCAGAAGTGAAATGTGAATACGATTGATTAATTGAAGTACTTATAAATTGCTACCTACAATAAAATTGAAAATTAATACACTATATCAGAAGTGTCAAAGTCAAAATGGACGGAGGGCCACATAAAAAATGTAGCAGCAATCCGAGGGCCGGACTGATCAAATGTTTATTGAATTTTTTTAAAATGGTCACATATAGTGTAGTGAACGAAATTTAACCTACTGAAAACCTAACAAATATATTGCAATATGATCGGATAAATGAAGCAATATTTTCTTATGGCTTTGTCAGTCATTTTTAATTTTCAACAGCACAAAAGACAGATTTCATTTATATATAAATCCCCGTAACATGAACATTCAATGATTGAGGTGGTATTATTCAAGGCAGCATCAGTATATTTTCTCATTTAGACATACAGGTTTTCCAGCTAGCTCCGTGGACATGTACTTCGACTCCCACCTTGTTTGAAACCACCGGTTCTCAGTGCCCGCCTTCCGTTTTGCCATTTTTGAAGGGTATCTCAAACTTAACTTTTCCTATTATGCTAATGACTGCTGATAAAGTATGAAATGAAGCCACGCTCGCTGCGTTGCCTTTGCATTGTGGGAAATGTAGTATTGGTGCGTGTAAAACTTCTGCAGCCTGCGGGTCGGTTTTAATAATAAACTAATATCATCCTGCGGGTCATAGAAAACCCTCTCGCGGGCCTTGACTCTGATATATGGCCACTATATCAAAAGAACAATGAAAAAGAAATACAATAAATGAAAACTTATTGATATAAATGTAAAAAAAATCTAAAATATAAGTGATATATAAGACGTCGAAAAAAGTAAACTAAACTGATAAAAAAATAAAAGAGAAACTTAAAGAAATTATTATATTATAGTACCATGCGAAGTAGAAAAACTCATGTTTTTAAACTATCAAAGTTTTCAAGATAAACTCCCAAATCTAATATCTCCGGGATAGTCGGACAATACTAGTAACATTAAATAACGGACTTAGAGTTTATGGTATTCCAGTAATATTCGGTCACTAGTTAACCTTCTCGTAACCTTTCCACTGCTACAATTGTATGGAAGGTAATATAACAGTGGTAAGTTGCACTGCCTGTATAATAATATAGTTTTTTTTGTTATAGATAATAGTAGTGATAACAGTCTAGATGAGTGACAACACTCACAGAGCATTTCATTCCATTGTTACAATGTAAAATTACAGGATCTTGAACCAAATCCAAATGATTTTCTTGGATTATAACCAAATATTTAACACTTTCAATTTTCCTGACTTTATTCACTAAATAAAATTAGTCATATGACTTTATTTTTTGGGGAGGTACTTAATCTCAAATATGATTTATATTCATCCATTATTGGATAGCATTTTTAAACTTCTTTTACAACATTCAAGAAAACTAGTTACCTAATGAACTTGAAAATGTTCTCTTTCAAGTTGCCAAAAACAAAGCAGGGCTGTAATAAAGTGAATTTGCAAAATGGATTTGGCTAATTAATAGTGGCAGGAGAGTGGGCAATTAAATGGTTGCCGACAGCCGACACCTCTGGTCTGACGGCAGTTAAATCATTTCGCTTTTGTCTCACCAGAAAAATTAATTACTCCATTTTATTTAGGGATTATTCGAGAAACATTTCTAATTAAATGCGTCGGCATTTTCTAGATAGTTAGTTGAAAATTACAAGGATGTAACATTTACAGTGCAGTGAGTTTTTAGGTCGAAATATTTTATCTGCCTTTAACGGTTAAATGAATTTTGTTAATAGATTCAGCCCAAATGGGATCAGATTTTTGCCTAACCATTTTAATAACGAAATTCATATAAATATTCACTGCTCTTATCTCTAAAAGACTGCTGTCTTTTTTAGTGAATAATCTTATTTAAGTAAATAACATCAGTTTGCAAACAATAGGGAACAATTTTTTTTTTTAAATCCCAATGTCTTAGTACTTCATAAAAGAGAAACATAAATAAATTATTATATTATAGAAGAATGTAGAAGAACTGATGTTATTAAACTATAAAAGTTTTTAAGATGAACTTCCAAATCTAATATCTCCGGCAGCCACGGTCAAAACTCCACCTTAATTAAAATTCCATAAATTAGCTAATTTCCGATTAAAAAACATCATCTTACCTAAGCAATGAGTAAATATCACCTTGTATATTTACAACCAAGATTCACCTTGTATAAAGTAACTGCTCCAAAAAACCGTAGATACTGGTCCCAGTGTAGAAATAGTTACATGTTTATAGACAAAAATAGGTTTCTATGGAAAGGGTTTATAGAATTACAATATAGAGCTCAAGGCATTCCAGTTTTGCAGCTCCAATTGTCAAACTTTGTACTAACTATAAAGGTGAGATTTATAACATAAACTTTTCTTACTGAAAAATTATTTCTTCAGAAAGAAAGAATCGTAATTTTGAGTGATTCTCAGGCGGCGAATATTTGTAGCTTCCAAATAATGAATTCTGTGCTATATACGAGGTGTGTAAATAAAGTAGTGAGACTGATTTTTTTTTAAATTTTCTATTCAAATATAATTACAATGTGATATTGTCACCTTCAAAATAGTTCCCTTCGGAAGCCACACAGCGCTGGAGACGGTCCTTCCAATCATTGTAGCATTGCTGGAACTCGGATTCTGGAATGGCCTTCAGCTGGTCGGTTACAGCAGTTTGTATGTTTTGTAGTGTCCCGAAATGAGTTCCCTTGAGGTGATTTTTCAATCTCGGGAAGAGGAAAAAGTCACAAGGACTCAAGTCTGGTGAATAAGGAGGCTGAGGAGCAACAGGAATGTTTTTACTGGCCAAAAACTCGTTTATTGAGATGGCAGTGTGACAGGGCGCGTTGTCGTGATGCAACACCCACTGGTGATTCACATTCACACCCAGGTGTGATTCAAATTCAACTGTTCCCCGATCATTCTGACTGTCAAGCGTCGATCTGAACGCACAAGGTTCCGTACTCTGTTGACATTTTCATCGGTGTTTGCACTTGAAGGCCTTCCGCTTCGTGGTTCATCTTCAATCGACTCTCTTCCTTCTGAAAATTCCTTAAACCACCGAAAAACCTGTGCCCTTGATAAAACACGTTCTCCATAGGCCTCCTGAAGTTTTTCAAAAGTTTCGGTTGCATTATGTCCAAGTCTGAAGCAAAATTTGATTGCACACCGCTGCTCAACTTTGAGGTCACTCATTTTTAAAACGCTCAAGAAAAAACCATTTCACGAAAACCAACGCTACGGACAAACAAATGACTGTGGCGAGTTCAGATTCATACTGGAGGCGCATCACACGTGCACCTGACGCTACTCAAGGCCACGCTTCTCCAGCGTTGCCAGATCGAAAGCGACGTTGCCAGTCTCACTACTTTATTTACACACCTCGTATATCGTGTATTTATTTGGGATATTGATGGAAACGAGGAATAAGACAAGCTAGCAAAGAAAAGGCTAAGCGTGTCGACCTAGTCTGCCATGCGGAAAGAACATAGACGATAGATATTTACTTTGCACAGTCAGACTGTACTAAATATGAACTGTACTGCACGAAAGCCGATGATGGAAACCTAAAGTTACAGTATAACTGATAAAAGACCTTAGTGCATTAATACTGCTTCATTATGCACCCTGAGGAAAGCAGTATCTCTAATCTTACATTTTCAACACAAATAACTATTGTGGCATTAAATGCACCTGTAATACAAATTAAATTATAATATTTCGCTATAGTCTATCTTGTTTGTTGGTGATGGTATTGTTGAACGGGTTTTGGCAGCTAACCATCTTCAAGACAAACTCATTTCTCATTAAGACCAAAGTAGTCAACACACAATACCACATACAATATCTATCATCTATCTATTCTAAACTTTTAACCTACAACCCCAAGTAATTTGGTAAGCTAATTGTCTATAAATAGTATGGAAAGAAAAAAAGCTTTTCGAAATAGCTGATTTTATGTCTGTTATGATGAGAGTGCTTAGAGAACCTGTTAGAGGTGCAGCATGCTGCTCCTCAGTCATCACTCTACTCACGACAAGAACGTGTGTGGGTAAGTCAGCTATACCTGTATTGGAGTCATAGCTGATCTATTAGCGAGTGTTACTGCTAAGGGTGCTCTTAGTGCATATGTGTAGCAAGGCCAGCATGCTAGACACCTCATCATTTCACTCTACTGACGACAAGAACGTGTAAGAGGGTAAGCAGCTACTATGTATGGAGTCATAGTGATCTTTAGCGTGTGTTATGTGGCGAGTGGCTAGGACATATGTGTAGCGAGGCAGCATGCTGCTCCTCATCATCACTCTACTCACGACAAGCAACGTGTGCGGGTAAGCAGCTATATGTATGGAGTCATAGTGATCTTTAGCGGTGTTATGTGGGGTGGCTTAGGCATATGTGTAGCGAGGCAGCATGCTGCACCTCATCATCACTCTACTCACGACAAGCAACGTGTGAGGGTAAGCAGCTATATGTATGGAGTCAAGTGATCTTTAGCGGTGTTATGTGGGGTGGCTTAGGCATATGTGTAGGGGCAGCATGCTGCACCTCATCATCACTCTACTCACGACAAGTAAGGTGTGGGGTAAGCAGCTATATGTATGGAGTCATAGTGATCTTTAGCGGTGTTATGTGGGGTGGCTTAGGCATATGTGTAGAGAGACAGCATGCTGCACCTCATCATCACTCTACTCACGACAAGTAAGGTGTGTGGGTAAGCAGCTATATGTATGGAGTCATAGTGATATTTAGCGGTGTTATGTAGGGTGGCTAGGGCATATGTGTAGAGGGCCAGCATGCTGCACCTCATCATCACTCTACTCACGACAAGTAAGGTGTGTGGGTAAGCAGCTATATGTATGGAGTCATAGTGATCTTTAGCGGTGTTATGTGGGGTGGCTTAGGCATATGTGTAGAGGGCCAGCATGCTGCTCCTCATCATCACTCTACTCACGACAAGTAAGGTGTGTGGGTAAGCAGCTATATGTATGGAGTCATAGTGATCTTTAGCGGTGTTATGTAGGGTGGCTTAGGCATATGTGTAGAGGGCAGCATGCTGCACCTCATCATCACTCTACTCACGACAAGTAAGGTGTGTGGGTAAGCAGCTATATGTATGGAGTCATAGTGATCTTTAGCGGTGTTATGTAGGGTGGCTTAGGCATATGTGTAGAGGGCCAGCATGCTGCACCTCATCATCACTCTACTCACGACAAGTAAGGTGTGTGGGTAAGCAGCTATATGTATGGAGTCATAGTGATCTTTAGCGGTGTTATGTAGGGTGGCTAGGGCATATGTGTAGAGGGCCAGCATGCTGCACCTCATCATCACTCTACTCACGACAAGTAAGGTGTGTGGGTAAGCAGCTATATGTATGGAGTCATAGTGATCTTTAGCGGTGTTATGTAGGGTGGCTAGGCATATGTGTAGAGGGCCAGCATGCTGCACCTCATCATCACTCTACTCACGACAAGTAAGGTGTGTGGGTAAGCAGCTATATGTATGGAGTCATAGTGATCTTTAGCGGTGTTATGTAGGGTGGCTAGGGCATATGTGTAGAGGGCCAGCATGCTGCACCTCATCATCACTCTACTCACGACAAGTAAGGTGTGTGGGTAAGCAGCTATATGTATGGAGTCATAGTGATCTTTAGCGGTGTTATGTAGGGTGGCTAGGGCATATGTGTAGAGGGCCAGCATGCTGCACCTCATCATCACTCTACTCACGACAAGTAAGGTGTGTGGGTAAGCAGCTATATGTATGGAGTCATAGTGATCTTTAGCGGTGTTATGTAGGGTGGCTTAGGGCATATGTGTAGAGGGCCAGCATGCTGCACCTCATCATCACTCTACTCACGACAAGTAAGGTGTGTGGGTAAGCAGCTATATGTATGGAGTCATAGTGATCTTTAGCGGTGTTATGTAGGGTGGCTTAGGCATATGTGTAGAGGGCCAGCATGCTGCACCTCATCATCACTCTACTCACGACAAGTAAGGTGTGTGGGTAAGCAGCTATATGTATGGAGTCATAGTGATCTTTAGCGGTGTTATGTAGGGTGGCTTAGGCATATGTGTAGAGGGCCAGCATGCTGCACCTCATCATCACTCTACTCACGACAAGTAAGGTGTGGGGTAAGCAGCTATATGTATGGAGTCATAGTGATCTTTAGCGGTGTTATGTAGGGTGGCTAGGGCATATGTGTAGAGGGCCAGCATGCTGCACCTCATCATCACTCTACTCACGACAAGTAAGGTGTGTGGGTAAGCAGCTATATGTATGGAGTCATAGTGATCTTTAGCGGTGTTATGTAGGGTGGCTAGGCATATGTGTAGAGGGCCAGCATGCTGCACCTCATCATCACTCTACTCACGACAAGTAAGGTGTGTGGGTAAGCAGCTATATGTATGGAGTCATAGTGATCTTTAGCGGTGTTATGTAGGGTGGCTAGGGCATATGTGTAGAGGGCCAGCATGCTGCACCTCATCATCACTCTACTCACGACAAGTAAGGTGTGTGGGTAAGCAGCTATATGTATGGAGTCATAGTGATCTTTAGCGGTGTTATGTAGGGTGGCTTAGGCATATGTGTAGAGGGCCAGCATGCTGCACCTCATCATCACTCTACTCACGACAAGTAAGGTGTGTGGGTAAGCAGCTATATGTATGGAGTCATAGTGATCTTTAGCGGTGTTATGTAGGGTGGCTTAGGCATATGTGTAGAGGGCCAGCATGCTGCACCTCATCATCACTCTACTCACGACAAGTAAGGTGTGTGGGTAAGCAGCTATATGTATGGAGTCATAGTGATCTTTAGCGGTGTTATGTAGGGTGGCTTAGGCATATGTGTAGAGGGCCAGCATGCTGCACCTCATCATCACTCTACTCACGACAAGCAACGTGTGGGGTAAGCAGCTATATGTATGGAGTCATAGTGATCTTTAGCGGTGTTATGTAGGGTGGCTTAGGCATATGTGTAGAGGGCCAGCATGCTGCACCTCATCATCACTCTACTCACGACAAGTAAGGTGTGTGGGTAAGCAGCTATATGTATGGAGTCATAGTGATCTTTAGCGGTGTTATGTGGGGTGGCTTAGGCATATGTGTAGAGGGCCAGCATGCTGCACCTCATCATCACTCTACTCACGACAAGCAACGTGTGCGGGTAAGCAGCTATATGTATGGAGTCATAGTGATCTTTAGCGGTGTTATGTAGGGTGGCTAGGGCATATGTGTAGAGGGCCAGCATGCTGCACCTCATCATCACTCTACTCACGACAAGTAAGGTGTGTGGGTAAGCAGCTATATGTATGGAGTCATAGTGATCTTTAGCGGTGTTATGTAGGGTGGCTAGGGCATATGTGTAGAGGGCCAGCATGCTGCACCTCATCATCACTCTACTCACGACAAGTAAGGTGTGTGGGTAAGCAGCTATATGTATGGAGTCATAGTGATCTTTAGCGGTGTTATGTAGGGTGGATAGGGCATATGTGTAGAGGGCCAGCATGCTGCACCTCATCATCACTCTACTCAGGACAAGTAAGGTGTGTGGGTAAGCAGCTATATGTATGGAGTCATAGTGATCTTTAGCGGTGTTATGTAGGGTGGCTTAGGCATATGTGTAGAGGGCCAGCATGCTGCACCTCATCATCACTCTACTCACGACAAGCAACGTGTGCTTGTAAGCAGCTATATGTATGGAGTCATAGTGATCTTTAGCGGTGTTATGGAGGGTGGCTTAGGCATATGTGTAAAGGGCCAGCATGCTGCACCTCATCATCACTCTACTCACGACAAGTAAGGTGTGTGGGTAAGCAGCTATATGTATGGAGTCATAGTGATATTTAGCGGTGTTATGTGGTGTGGCTTAGGCATATGTGTAGAGGGCCAGCATGCTGCACCTCATCATCACTCTACTCACGACAAGCAACGTGTGCGGGTAAGCAGCTATATGTATGGAGTCATAGTGATCTTTAGCGGTGTTATGTAGGGTGGCTTAGGAATATGTGTAGAGGGCCAGCATGCTGCACCTCATCATCACTCTACTCACGACAAGTAAGGTGTGTGGGTAAGCAGCTATATGTATGGAGTCATAGTGATCTTTAGCGGTGTTATGTGGGGTGGCTTAGGCATATGTGTAGAGGGCCAGCATGCTGCACCTCATCATCACTCTACTCACGACAAGCAACGTGTGCGGGTAAGCAGCTATATGTATGGAGTCATAGTGATCTTTAGCGGTGTTATGTAGGGTGGCTTAGGCATATGTGTAGAGGGCCAGCATGCTGCACCTCATCATCACTCTACTCACGACAAGTAAGGTGTGTGGGTAAGCAGCTATATGTATGGAGTCATAGTGATCTTTAGCGGTGTTATGTAGGGTGGCTAGGGCATATGTGTAGAGGGCCAGCATGCTGCACCTCATCATCACTCTACTCACGACAAGTAAGGTGTGTGGGTAAGCAGCTATATGTATGGAGTCATAGTGATCTTTAGCGGTGTTATGTAGGGTGGCTAGGCATATGTGTAGAGGGCCAGCATGCTGCACCTCATCATCACTCTACTCACGACAAGTAAGGTGTGTGGGTAAGCAGCTATATGTATGGAGTCATAGTGATCTTTAGCGGTGTTATGTGGGGTGGCTAGGGCATATGTGTAGAGGGCCAGCATGCTGCTCCTCATCATCACTCTACTCACGACAAGTAAGGTGTGTGGGTAAGCAGCTATATGTATGGAGTCATAGTGATCTTTAGCGGTGTTATGTAGGGTGGCTAGGGCATATGTGTAGAGGGCCAGCATGCTGCACCTCATCATCACTCTACTCACGACAAGTAAGGTGTGTGGGTAAGCAGCTATATGTATGGAGTCATAGTGATCTTTAGCGGTGTTATGTAGGGTGGCTTAGGCATATGTGTAGAGGGCCAGCATGCTGCACCTCATCATCACTCTACTCACGACAAGCAACGTGTGCGGGTAAGCAGCTATATGTATGGAGTCATAGTGATCTTTAGCGGTGTTATGTAGGGTGGCTTAGGCATATGTGTAGAGGGCCAGCATGCTGCACCTCATCATCACTCTACTCACGACAAGTAAGGTGTGTGGGTAAGCAGCTATATGTATGGAGTCATAGTGATATTTAGCGGTGTTATGTGGGGTGGCTTAGGCATATGTGTAGAGGGCCAGCATGCTGCACCTCATCATCACTCTACTCACGACAAGCAACGTGTGCGGGTAAGCAGCTATATGTATGGAGTCATAGTGATCTTTAGCGGTGTTATGTAGGGTGGCTTAGGCATATGTGTAGAGGGCCAGCATGCTGCACCTCATCATCACTCTACTCACGACAAGTAAGGTGTGTGGGTAAGCAGCTATATGTATGGAGTCATAGTGATCTTTAGCGGTGTTATGTGGGGTGGCTTAGGCATATGTGTAGAGGGCCAGCATGCTGCACCTCATCATCACTCTACTCACGACAAGCAACGTGTGCGGGTAAGCAGCTATATGTATGGAGTCATAGTGATCTTTAGCGGTGTTATGTAGGGTGGCTAGGGCATATGTGTAGAGGGCCAGCATGCTGCACCTCATCATCACTCTACTCACGACAAGTAAGGTGTGTGGGTAAGCAGCTATATGTATGGAGTCATAGTGATATTTAGCGGTGTTATGTAGGGTGGCTAGGGCATATGTGTAGAGGGCCAGCATGCTGCACCTCATCATCACTCTACTCACGACAAGTAAGGTGTGTGGGTAAGCAGCTATATGTATGGAGTCATAGTGATCTTTAGCGGTGTTATGTAGGGTGGCTTAGGCATATGTGTAGAGGGCCAGCATGCTGCACCTCATCATCACTCTACTCACGACAAGCAACGTGTGCGGGTAAGCAGCTATATGTATGGAGTCATAGTGATCTTTAGCGGTGTTATGTGGGGTGGCTAGGGCATATGTGTAGAGGGCCAGCATGCTGCTCCTCATCATCACTCTACTCACGACAAGCAACGTGTGCAGGTAAGCAGCTATATGTATGGAGTCATAGTGATCTTTAGCGGTGTTATGTGGGGTGGCTAGGGCATATGTGTAGAGGGCCAGCTTGCTTCTCCTCATCATCACTCGAGTCACGACAAGTAACGTGTTCGGGTAAGCAGCTATATGTATGGGGTCATAGTAATTTTTAGCGGTGTTATGTAGGGTGGCTTAGGCATATGTGTAGAGGGCCAGCTTGCTTCTCCTCATCATCACTCGAGTCACGACAAGTAACGTGTTCGGGTAAGCAGCAATATGTATAGAGTCATAAAAATATTTTTTTGTAGTCTGAAATTTAGGAAAAGAAATCTTAAAACCTAAAATAAATTTCTCTGCTCACATTCCACTTATAAATAAATGAAAAATATATAGTGGCTACACTCAATATTACTATAAGCAAATATATCACCTCCCTTGTTCAAAATAAGTTAATTCAGTTGTTTTAAGTGGCAATGTCCATTTAGCCAATCAAAACAAAATTGTATATGGCATATATGTAATCTCCTGCAGATTGGCGGATGATATAAGAAGGTGGAATAACAGACCAGAGTCATGGACTCCTTAAGGAGTAATTGTCATCACGTTTCAGATTAACAGATTCACCGGAAAGCCCTTGTGATGGTCAAAGAGTTGAAACATCAAACCCGTTTTGATTAATATACGCTCGTTGGCCTTTTGTACATACCTTCATAAAGCTGAATAAGTTGATGTGGAGTCCTTTTGCTATGTTTTGAAAAACCAACTGTATCCTAGAAGATGTAAGATAGTCCTCATGTAGTCTTCAAGATGGATCTCGCAGTGGCAGGCCTCCAGGACTACATCAACAAAAAAATATAACCATAATCTTTTTGGACTTTATAAGACTGATGAAAGAGATCATTAAACATTACAGTTGAAAAATGAAAAGGTAAAAAGAAGAGTTAATAGAGAGTTAAGATATGAAGGAAAGAATAGGTAAGTAAGAGAAACTGTTAGAGATACAAGATGAGATACCGGGTGAAAGAAGGAGAAGTGCTGATCATGTCATGACAGGACTAGCAAACATCAACCCGCCATGATCTGTCACGGCCAGCAACGTACGAATGAATCTTAGATTAACCAAAGACTATTACTGCTATGCATTAACAAAATAATATAGTTTTATTTAAAGTTTAGAAGAGCATAATCTAGGTTCACTAAATACTAAAGTAATGATTTAGGATGCAACCAAAATGGGTGCGAAATGATGAATAAATTTCACCTTCTGCTCTTAGAACAACCCCCAGGTTGTTAATAATTTAATTCTTAATGTTGCAAAAACATATGAAAAAGAAATTAGAAAGAAGTCAAGGTTTTGGTAAAAATGAATACTCTAGAAATGAGATATTTGTTAGGCATGGTGAAAGAGGCTTGTTATGGCATGACGACATCCTTTTCAGCTGCCTTTCATTACAAACATGGGGGACTAAATAAAAACAATTACAACGTCTACTTATCTTTGAGCTTACATTTACTCTTCGAAGCATCCTCTTGTATGAGGGTATAATGGACTTGATGGAAATGTAAATAAAAGCAGAAAGAAAAAAAAACAGCGATTTTGTCCTCGAAAAGATAAATGAATATAAGGAGCAATATTTTAATCAAAAACACAGTTCAGAAGAAGTACATTTGGAAAAGTAGGAAAGTGAGTTTAATGAGAAATAGAATGCTAGATAAGGGAGGGCTAGCAATGGTGTGCAATTAAGCAGACTAATAACAGAGCTAAGGAATCCTAGGCGAATTTTTTGGACGAACTTTGAAAAATAGTTAGAGCGAATAACTCTTTGTAAAAAAATAAATGCTGTTTCGTGAAAATTGATTACGATTACGTGGTATCATAGCTTCCTTTTCCAGGTGCTTCTGATATCCTTGGCCACTAACTCTTCTATGTCATATTACGTAGAAATATTTCCAATGATATTTCATGTCAAAGGTAGGTAAAGTTAGTTACTCCTTTGTGCAGTGGCAGTCCCACGAGGGATCACACATAGGCTGAAACTTTGATAGTAGATTTGTGTATGTTCAACATAAAATATAAGCTCTGAATAGATTGGAAATTCAACGTAGAAGCGAAGTTATGGACCTTTAAAGCACAAAATTTTGTCACAAGTAAACTCAGACATCATGAGATGTAGTGAGTTGAAACTTTGACAATAGATTTCTGTATGTCTAAATTAAAATCTAAGCTTTGAATGAATTGAAAATTCAACGTAGAAGCCAAGTTTGAACTTTTAGCCGTGTTTGGCTAACTACACAGACATGTTAATTTTGAAAATATACACGTGCAGGTATGTTAATTGGTTTTAATTTCATTTGCATATATGAATATATTTCGTATTTGCGCTTATTGATAAGGTGTTTACCAGAGTTCAAAATGTACTACCTATTCAGAATCTATTCAGGCTTTGTGAACGAGTAATTCTCAACGCTTACTAATGAACAGTCAGGAGAAATTAACAAACAAGTTCTTACGTTATATCAAGCCGAAGTCAGTAAACAAAGTGATTAGTGATGAGGAAGCAGTTCATTATCCAACTGAATTTCTTAACTCCGTGACTGCTCCTGGACTGCCTTCTGTTGAGTAAAAACTTAACATGATTGGAGGAGCACCAATCATGCTGAGATTTAGTCCAGACAAATTTCATGTTACGAAACTGGAGTGCCCAAAAATGTGCAACGGGATACGACTCTGAGTTCGTGCTCTGCACAGATATGCCATAGAGGCGGACATAATGACTGGTTGTGGTACTGGGGGTTTGTGTGTATTCCACGCATACCATTATTCCTAGTCACTATCAGTTTCTATTCAAAAGTCAGCGTCTGTTTCGCAATAACGATAACTAAGAGCAAGATGAAACTCATTCTACCGCAAGAATTGAAGTGAGTGAGCACAAGTTTTTTTTCACATGGTCAACCTTGGTTTGCTTACTGAAGAGTCAGAGGTTCCAATTCTGTCCAATCTTAAGGATAGACAGCTAATGGAGTATATAGAGGCATTTGCTTAATACTGTACTAATAATGATATTTTCTACTGCTCTATAATTTGTAATGATATTTTTGAATGACATGTATCTTCCCTGAATTTTTAAAAAAGTACCCGTCAAAGACGGGCACGTTTGCTAGTAATAAATATATTAACTGGAAAAGAAGTAAAAACAACAAAGTAAATAAATCAAGCCAAATACATAATAAATAATAAACTGCTAGAAAGAGCTGTCTATTGAACATATATGTGTTAAAATGACTGTATCAAAGGGCATGTAGTTTGTGTAACGTCGATACTCAAAAAATATGTTTAACATTAATGATCACAAATTGCACAAGAGGGAGCTCTTGTTTCTGCATGAAAAACGCGACTCCTTGCCGGAACAATAAGTAGTCATTAACTGAAGTAACATGTCGAACATTTTATCAACTTTTTTAAAAAATTGAAGTGTATTGATTCAATATAGAAGTGACAAAAATATATATAAAAATATTGTACACGAAGAACTTGTACGGTTAATTTTTTTGACTACCCGTCGGAAGCTATATGCCACGGGCCACATACCACGGCTTCCAATATGCCGTAAAATAGTTCTACAACTGCAGTACAAGGGTTCAAAGCGTAAAGGTAGTGAGTGAGTCATTCAATGTTAGGAACTCACCGAAGATCGTTATTTCTATAAGTGTAAAAGAATTTCTGAAATGTTAGTCAATTAGTTGCAGAAGTTTTAAGAAAACTAGAATGGATTTTCTTCATGTGAAAGTTTTTTTTTTTTTTTTAATTGGAACACTCCGTTTATCAATAAAGCTTTGCTTTTTAGATGACTTAATTATTGAAGTGAATGACTATTAAATTAAGACGATTCGTTATATTGAAGCCAAGACAGTTTAACAGAAAAAACATTAACTAACATCTTGCCAAAGCTATTACGGCTTAAGACAGCTCTCAATTAAAATAAATTACTTTTTAATTTATGATCTGAGAAAAAAGGTGATTTTCTTATAAATGAATCAAACAACTTTTTATTAGTTTGACATTTGTAAATGGTTAATATATATATATTCGAAGGTGTAGGAGTTGAAAAAACTAAAAATATGTTACCTATATGTGGGAACAGCTGTAAAAGTATTTAAAATAACGTTTTGACATTTAATCACCTCAACATGCAGATGGTGTTAATGTTAAAAATAACATTTAGCAGGCTGAATTAAACAGCCAATGATACTGCGAAAAAAAAAGAACCAAAAAAACTAATACTCCAAATGAGCATTTAATTAATAAATTAAAACAATCAATAATTTACTTATTATTTTGTTTACTATTTACATTTATCCGTTACGATTTTATTTCTAACGTAGTGCAATCAGTTATTATGTGTTATTTACTCATTTTAGGGTAAAAAGCTATTGAAATGGTCTCCACATATCAAATTTAATCGTATAAACAAAGCGTTTCGAACACGTAGTGTTCTTCCTAAGGCATTAACTAAGGGTGAGTGTCTGTGGTACAACTGAGTACCACAGTGAGTTGTACCAATGTTCGAAAAATACACGAAGACCATTAGCTTTTTACCGTACAATGAGTAAATACCACATAACTGATTCAACTACGTTAGAAATAAAATGTGGAGACCATTTCATTAGCTTTTTACCCTACAATTTTTAGGATTTTATGTTTTTATTTATTATCGCAAACGAGGCAAAAGATATAAACGAGGCTAGACTTCCCACTGAGCGTTATAAAAAGTTAATGATTAACCTCAAAGCCAAAAAAGTACCGCATGACTTGAAAAAAAATGTGGAGTGGCCTACACTCAACTTTACTATAAGTAAGTATAATGTCAAACCTCTTGGGTAGATAATGTAGTGTGTAGACATAATATATATGTCTAAATGGGAGATGTTTATTACTCTTTTATTCCTGGAGGTAGTACAGATAGTGATTGATTCTCTTATCAATACCGTATATTACACAATTGATGCATATAATATCATATATATTAGCACAGCAGTAATAAGACTTTTGTAAAGTCAAAGTGACGATATTGTGTTACGAAATAATCTCTTAGAGACGAAAATGACTTTTGTTTCTAAAGGCAATGGATCTCCAGCGGCTAACGAGTATTCCATGCACATCAGTGCACGTCGTAATTAGCAGCCCTAGACCAGAGGCCCCCTACTGCTATATTCTCATCCTTCATTTCTTGTTAAGGTCAGTAATCATAAGGACGGGAATGGGATGTCAGTCTGTCAGGATGTCCTTCACGAATATGGAAGGAGTCACATTCGTGGTCGTATGGTCTTCCGGCTTTGCATTGTCTGAGATATTGTATACCGTGAAATCATTAGGTAGTCATATTTAGCTGAACACCTGATTCTGAAAAATGACAGTCATCGAATCACCTTAGAATCAGTTTAAAATTAGTATCTCTTTGGTAATATAAAACTAAGGAGTTCATTCCTCTTAATTCAATATTACTCAAAGATTATAAGATTCATAAACACAAAAAAGTCAACAACCAGTAGCTTTTCACACCAAACATAATATAAGTAACTTTTTCCTTTGTGCTATATTCGGTTATAACGTTGCTGTAAATATATATTGAGAAAAAATATATCAGTGATTAGCCAGTTTTGCATACTCAAATCAAATTCAAAGTCGGCTTTTCAATATAATTTAGAACTTGTGTAAATGGAAACATCAGAAATTATATATTTGATTGGCATTCATTTTTTACATATAATTTTATTCTTCTTACATCTCACATTATGTCATTAAATCATTTCAAATTTTCAAATGGATTACAACATTTCTCAAAAGCAATAGGAAACACAGACGAACAAACCCTTAATTTGATAAATATAGGGTAATAAATTTAAATAATCTATTGTTAAGTATTTTTAATCGTTTTCGCTATAACTAATTTAGTGAATGAGGTTTAAAATAACATAAATTAACTAAAAATAAATCTATTCAATGCTTTATTATATTTATTAAATGTTTAGTAGTAATTATTCAGGAACTAATTAATTATTTTGATATATTTTTATGAAAATAGTTCCAGAGAAATAACACACATGAAAGTCGCTTTTCTTCGTAGCAAATTACATCTTTCTACGAAACAGTCGAAATATAATAGTAAGTTCTTGTGAAATCTTTTATGTGTATTGTTTCTGCTGGTTTAGTTTATCTAGTTTGTGAAATCGTTTTAATTACTAATTATGAAAGTAATAATATTTAGCATTAAACTAATTAGGAAATCATTAAGTTTACAAAAATAAGTTAAAAAGGAATTTGTACTTACTATTTGAAGTATTATTAAAAGAATTAACTAGTGAACACAACAATCTATAGAGAGGTTAAAACAGTTTGAAAGGTTCCAGGAAAGACGCGGAGGACTAAACAAGGAGTGTAATGCCGCCTTTTTAGAATGACTTACTCGTAGCTCTACCGGTGCACCAATCAAATGCCATCTAAATTATCTCATTTTAAAATAGTCCCCTTATATCAGTATTTCTTTTATAAATAATAATCAAACATACAAAGAAACGAATTAAACTATTTCTTTAAAAACAATAAATATATTATCAATATAATTAAATTAATTAGTCGTAATATAAATTAATAAAAGTAATTTCTAAACCTATTTCTTTTAAAAGTTGTCTGAACTATTAAATGAATATACGGAACAAAACGGACTGATTGAGATTTATAAACCATCAATCGTGTCCATATATTTCCATGAACACACACAGACATCATTGAAAAAACTTCATAAAACGACTTCTGGGACCTCAAAACATGTAATTCCGTCAAAATCTCGAGATCGAATTTTTTCACGATCACTATACTTTACTTATAGTAATGTAAAAATGTTGGAAACACCTGCACAGAACAACTCCCGAGTTTATATCCATAACCAGACGTCTAGAACGTATCCAGTAGAAAGAGCATATTTTATGCCTGATGTAAATATCAATCAATTCCTACCCGGGGGACTCTTCTTGAATGTAAATGAAAAACAGGTTGAACATGGTTGTCTGGAGTTTGCTTATAAAGTGTTAAATATTTTAATGGTCTTACATTAATTATAATATTAATATTAATCAACGATTAATTAATTAATTGATTAAATATTAATTAATTAATATTAATAATATTTTATATCATTAATAGCTTTTCTTCAAATTACTTGTGTTACATTTTAAAACAAGAATTCTGTTTGACTCTCTTTTCAGACATAATTTCAAAGTCAAAGTAAACAGACCCGACAAGTACAACAGGAAAATTTAGTTCAATATGACTTTTGACATTTAGTGGCTTCATTTCATTCTGTAGTAATCAGAAATTTTTATTTCCTTTTTCCTGTATTCCTAATATTAGATTTCATTTATCGACAACATTTCAATTTTCTACTGGTAACCGTTTAGCTTCCTGTAGGAAAATATTTTCTGAAGCCATAAAATGTCCCATAACACCACTTCTCTGTGTAGTTTTTAAAAAAATCTTGAGTGGTTTACTCTCAAATCTACTATATGTAAGTATAATATCAAATTCGTTAATAGCTAAATGATCCTTTTGTTTTATTTATTATGACTAATAATAATGCATTTTAAAATATAAGTCATTTGTTTACATGCCATTATAATCATTTGATTAGTTGTAAGAAACATGAACAGATTGATTCTCTGAGTTGTTATTGAAATTATTAGCCTAGGGCCAGCATCTCATCGTACTTGTATGGTCTACAGCCATACCTCTGACATTGTACATCCAATCGTCGCAACTAAAATCAACTTCAGATTTTAAGCTCTTTAATGGTCTTCACAAACGTGCATAAAGATGTATCCCTCACTTATATAGTTTTAGGTATGATTTGAAGACAATTTTATCCAATCCAAAGTGGATCGATTGCAGATATAATGTGTAAAAGGTTTCTACCTCTTTTAGACAGAAGGTCTGGGTTCTTGGTAAAATGTCAAATACAGCTTCCATTTATGGTAGTTAAGTAAATATATTTCATATTACCTGTTCTACATATACTTTTAAATTCTCCCTCACAATATATAGTATTCCTTACAAATGGAAGAACAGTTGATAGAGCTTTTTAAACTCAAGTGGGTTCTGCCCTTCTTAATACGAAAAAAATGATCACTAAATCGCAAAAGAAAAGAACAATCATCTATACACTTATAAAATTCTCTAGGTCACGTTTAAAAGTTTGCACGCTAAAAATTGAATAAAATACTAGAAATTTGGTAGGCCTCGAACCCACGACATCGGCATTAGAGCTACGGCGTGCTAGCTATTGTCCAAACATACTGTCGAACACTATGCTTCAGAAAACTGATAGCAATGACGTCAGAGGTTAAATAATTGTTTTTCGACCTAAATTATATTGATTTAATTATAATACATTTAGAAAAATAAAATTTAATGAATCAAAATTTAATGTTGATATATTATTTAATATATCAACAAATGATATTTATTATAGTTAACAGAAGTTCTATAAATTATCAAATTAATATAAGTAAAATATTAACGGCACACAATTATGTCCGTAATCAAAAGCAGTTTGTCATAATGCTTATATTTTCTCATTTTGATATAACTATTTCAATAAAAATGATAGAGTAGAGCTCCTAATGCATCGGAGGGTACAGGAAAGTTCTAAATAAAACTAATTCTCTCTAAATAAAGGAGTTCATGACTAATTGCATTGGCTGTAGCCTCTCAGGAATTAATAACTTCTTCCAGTTGTCAAGTGATAAACGGATGTTGATTTCTATAATGCTTGAATCAGTCTTAGTTTTGGCGAAAATTTACTAAATTACACTTAACTAGCAAGATGACAGTTCAAGAAGAAGTTGAAGAATACTCTAAATTTCTGATAAATATTGGTGAAGACAAAGTTGAAAAGAATGAAAATAAAGAGATTATTACTGCCCGAAGACATGTTTAACCGTCCACATAATATTGACTAGTGTATTGATTACATTTACTCTTCAATCGGCAACCAACAAATATGGTTCACCGAATATTCTACAATTCTATTTAACGAGACAGACAGTGAAATTAATCATAAGTTCATTGAATAATTTCTAGGAGAAATTAAACAATATCTGACATACAACTCGGTTTGTGCAAGAACACAATCATACATTACCCTCAAGAATTGCTTGACTCACGAGAGTTGTCTGGATTGCTCCAACATAAGCTAGAACTCAAAAAAGAAGTTCATGCCATGTATATGTATGAGAACATTGATCATTGAACATTGATGTAATGGAACAAGACTAATAACTGAGTAGCTTTATAATAATGTCATTGTTTGTAAAATTATCTCATCACGGTATCAAGGGGAAATAGTTTTAAATCCAAAATTGAAAATCGTTTTACCTGAAGAAGACAAAATTTCTTTTTTAAGGATTTAAATTTCCAACTCAGTTAGCATTTGCCATGAAAATTCATAAGTCTCAAGAAGACACTCTATAGAAAGTTTTAGTTCATTTAAGTAAAACAGTATTTTAACAAGACCAATGACCTACTCGTATTGCTCTCACAGAAAGAACACATAAAGGTTTTTTTTTGAAAATTCAAATTGTACAAAAGATATAAATAAAGAGAACTGTTTTAAAAATATGCTAATTATTAGAAATGAATTAATTTAGAGTTTATCTGCATTTACGTGAGTCTGTTTTAAAAAAGGTGTTGGATGATGACCGAGCAGAACACGGATAGTCTAGTTGTAAATAAAAACTGCTTGGTGATCTGAAATATGAACTGTTGTGTGAAATGTAAACATGATGAGTCACCCCCCCCCCCCGCCACTCATACTCTCTCTGTTACTTCATGTATCTCTTTCTCTTTCTACCTTCACATCATAACTAATTACACCTCAATAACTTTCACTTGACCTTTAAACTGCTTCAATTTAAAATCTACTCATTGGCAATAGTTAGTGAACCAATAACTTTCTTTATCTAATTGATTTAACTTGCTTTAAGTATTAGATATTTAATATATTATTCATGATAGTATTACGAATAATAATTATAGTATTTGAACCATAATTCAAATCTTTTGGTCAAAGTATAGTTAAAGTATTTTGTTAAAGTTTAGTAAAATTAAAAATAAGTAAAATGAAATAATTAAAAGTAAGGTTTGTTTGTTTAAAATATTCAATTATTACATACTAAGTTATTAGTAATTAGTATCCAGCCCTACACCATAAAAGATAAGTTATTTTATATCCAGGAGAATAAACAAGATAAAGTTCACCATTAATATTCTAATAGTTTAATATATCATAAAAATCAATTATCTGATATTTTTTATTATTTTTTGCCGATTTTTAGGCAAAATATTACTTACGTCAAATATACTTAATAATTTGTACTAAGTATAAATGTACATGACATGTATATTAAAAAATTCAAACACTTTTTCTTTTTCTCGGGGTTTGGTCAGGGTAAATATATGGAATCACCTTTTTGCCAACGTTTCGTCTTTATTTCAAGACATCCTCAGGGCTATAAACTAACAAAAAAACAATAAACAATGGACATTTGTCATTTCTACTTTAAAAACATCGTAAACAAATTGAAAAAAGAACTTACTGAAGGCTGGGTTCTGTTACATTACAACAACTGTTAACTGTTATTACATGTGCTGTTCCAAGCGACATATTATTGAAACACTGTTTTTTTTAGTACACTCATATATATATACACATATTATAATATGTATCCACCATAATATATATCTATTAAAATATGGTATATAATATGGTATCTATTATAATAATCTATAGATATAGATTATTATAAAAAACACTGTTTTTTTTAGTACACTCATATATATATACACATATTATAATATGTATCCACCATAATATATATCTATTAAAATATGGTATATAATATGGTATCTATTATAATAATCTATAGATATATATTATGGTGGATACATATTATAATATGTGTATATATATATGATTGTACTAAAAAAACAGTGTTTCAATAATATGTCGCTTGGAACAGCACATGTAATGACAGTTAACGGTTGTTGTAATGTAACAGAACCCAGCCTTCAGTAAGTTCTTTTTTCAATTTGTTTACGATGTTTTTAAAGTAGAAATGATAAATGCCCACTGTTTATTGTTTTTTTGTTAGTTTATAGCCCTGAGGATGTCTTGAAATAAAGATGAAACGTTGGCAAAAAGGTGATTCCATATATTTACCCTGACCAAACTCCGAGAAAAAGAAAAAAGTGTTTGTTAATATTTTGTGGTCAAGAAAACAGTACCGTATTAAAAAAGTCAACACAACATTCACTAACAGTTGGCGTTACGAAGTTCGGAGGGTGAGCTAGTTTTTGATAAAATTGTAGAAATATGTTTTTCTTCTTAATATTCAAAACTGGAACAATTATTTCTCGACAAAATTCTTTTAATAAAATTTGTTAAGTTTAGTAAATTAGTTTGTGTTACTAAAATTAAAATTTTTTTGTCTTGTTATTATAACTGTTGTTAATATTGCTATTGTTATTATTACTACTACTATTATGTTAATATTTTATGTTGTAATTATTATTATTGTTAACTGTTGTTATTATTATTGTTATTTTTAAAATGTGTAATTTTTTGAGTGTTTTAGGTATTATTAAAGTTATTCTAATTTTTTTAGACAGTTTCATGTATGTACATTTAGGTGGCAGAGTCTCGCACATTTTTTTCTAGTCATTGGTGATAAGCTTTGCCGGCAGGAATGCAGCGTCAAGGAAGTTATATGCTTGAAAGCATGTCACAACACTTTGAAGAGACCACATTTCTTTAATTAATAAATCTAGGGCCACAATGAATGGATCAAAGCGGAGGGTCAAAGACATGGCTTCATCGTAAATGAGCCGCGTCTTCTTTTGTCATCAAGTCAATAAAAAACAAGCATGTTTTTCTTTTAGCCAGGAATTCATTTCATCAAATTTACCATGAATCCTGGTTTTAACAGTCTGTTATCTTCAATGGCACTTTCAGTTGATTTTAAGCTCAACCAGGGCTTTATTTAATTCTATCTCAACTATATAGATTATTGTTAAAATTAGACTAAACATGTTAGAAGCACCGTAGTGGTGTAAAAGATATTCAAATAATATCAATATTCTGTATTACATTGTTCTGGAATTCTACAATTGAGTTATTTCATTAAAAATATTATTCTCTTTCAACCTATTCAAGACACTTCTGTTTTGTTTTATTCATATATACAGGGTGTCCATAAAGTCCGTGTGCGTTTTAAAAAAAATATACCCCTATTTGTAGCTGGGATAGAAATGATCTGTAAAAAGGATTAGAAAGAAGTAAATCTATATTTTTTAAAGTTTTATTGAAATTTTATCCACTTAACCTCCATCATGTGGTAACCTCTTCCATACAGATCAATCACGAATTTCCTAACAGATAAATCGGAAGAGGTGAACCATTTCATTTATCTTCACGCCAGACTTGACTCCATTAGATTTTTCTTATAGGGGTATGTGAATGCATCTAAATCTTGTTCATTTGAAGATTTGAAATCTAAAATAACTAATAAGATTTTACGGATAACTGTAAATCAGTTGGCGCATGTTTTCCGTAAACTGCAAAGCTGTATTACTCTTTATATTGCTAATAATGGAGGACTGTGGGAAATAAAAATTAATTTTACAATAAAACCTTAAAAATGTGGGTTTACTCCCTTCTAATCTTTTTTACAGATTATTTCTATCGTAAATACGAATAAAGTTATAATTTTTTTAAACTGCACATGGACTTTATGGACACCCTGTATATATAATCTAGGAGGTGTCAGAGCTTATTTTCTTCATTCTGATTCTTCCTACGACATTTTGTCTCATATACATATCTTAGGTGTTGCTGGTCTGAATACTGGGCGGTGACTGAGTGTCGGCTTGGCGAGTAGCTGGTGGTTGGTCACCTAGAAGCTGCAGTGAAGTTGTCGTAGGAAGAATCAGAATGAAGAAAAATAAGCTCTGACACCTCCTAGATTATATAAAGAAGAGTAAATAAATAAATATATATATATATATGATATAGGGGCGATTTGTGATAATATATGAATTTGATCTATAAAATGATGTGCCTATAGCATGGTCACAACCCCCACGGATCCACATACACATGTGCATTATCAAAAACATGTCCAAGATGGACTTCAGAGACTTTAAAACCTGTACATCATTCAACAAGTTGAAACCGAATTTCTTCGTGATTGCTGTACTTTACTTATAGTGAAGTAAGATTCTCGTATTAGGTGCCAACGACTTTCATTCATTAATTGTTAACTAATAACCCTACACCCCAACTACAAACGAGTGAACCAAGCGTAATAGTAATAATACTGCAAATACCAGCTGCTATTATCAACTTCTGAAAATAATATTGCTTTATCAATCCTGTATCGCAGAGTATCTGCGATATATATTCACTTATAACTTAATATATCAAGGGTTACTTGCCGTTGCGTCTACAGCGTGCTTGGTTTCCCTTTCTCTTTTCTCCTGCAGACGGATTACCCGAAAATTTGAGTCTATAAGTGTGTTTTCTTTCTCTGTGTGTTACTCTTCTTGAATTTTGAACTCGTATATATATATATATATATTATATATATTCCACTATAAGTGGGTTTGATGTACACTGACGTTTGTAATTCATTGTTGCATTCTTTTATAGTGACATCTAGAAACTCAGTTCTAAAATTTACAAAAGAAATCAATAACAACAAAATTATAAATTTTCTAGATGTCACTATAAAAGAATATATATATATATATATCATCCACCCCACCTCAGTCAGTTGCTCTTGCGAATCAGGCCGAAGAGCAGCTACTTCAAACTTCTACTATATAATGTGTTTTAATACCAACTCCAAAGACTAATAATTTTCCTCTTTGTTTAATTAATCACCCTGAAGATGACTGGAAGCCAATCGAAACATGTCGGTTATAACTTTTTTTAAGAATATATATATATATATATATATATATATATATATATCATCCACCCCACCTCAGTCAGTTGCTCTTGCGAATCAGGCCGAAGAGCAGCTACTTCAAACTTCTACTATATAATGTGTTTTAATACCAACTCCAAAGACTAATAATTTTCCTCTTTGTTTAATTAATCACCCTGAAGATGACTGGAAGCCAGTCGAAACATGTCGGTTATAACTTAATTAACATTCTCCAACGTTTGGATGAAGGAAAGAAGAAGGTATTCAGAAACCTTGAAAAACTAGTGAAGAAAATGACATCAGCGAAATACGGTCAGCTGTTCAACGAAATATATATATATATATATATATATATTTCAATGTTGAAAAAGAAACATAGGGAAATTAAAAGCACACACTTGTAGTCTCCAATTTTTGGTTTGGAACCGTTTTCAGGAGAGTTAAGAGAGGGAAACCAAGGGCACTGGTTCAGAGGCGGTTGAAGACCCTTTGAACAAGTGCTCTTGGTTTCCCTCTCCTCTCCTGAAAACGGTTCAAATCGAAAATTAGAGACTGTAAGTGTGTTCTTTTAATTTCAACCGTAACAAGCGGTCTTTGTTTTGACTCTGACGAAGACCGCTTGTTACAGTTGAAAGATTTTAATCTTTTTTTGCCATTTCATATTTTGGTTTGATCATTGATTATTATTCCACTTATTTATGAGAAATATTGTATATATATATATAAGTTATTAACAAAATGAACTTTATCAGGAGGCGGTTAGTTCTTCATGTTCAATTAAACTCTAATTGTCGATGTTTCGGTTTTATACTTCTGCCTATGAAAAAAGTTTTAAAATAAAAAGCGAAACGTCGGCAATGAGAGTTTAATTTGAACCTGAAGAACTGACGAAGTTCTGATAAATTTTATTACTGAGTCAGATTGTGTTTTTTTTGTGTGTTTTAGTTTGTAAATTTTAAATCTTTTAAACATCCGATAAGTTTTTAAAACAATGAGATTAATGAAATAATACTTTAATTCTACACATTAATTGAATTGTTGATCGCTTCATATGTCTAAGCTGTTTTTGTACATCAGCATTGCTTCTTCATCAGCAAAGCTCGATGGCACTTTCTTTGAGCTTATGCTGCCAGACACAATTCTTAGAATGTTTAGAATGTTTTACAGATAGTCTTAAAGTGATCGCAAGTGATCACGTAAATTAGAAGATTCTTGACTTCTCCTGTATTAGAACAAAGAATTTTTTGTCTAGTTTATTGACGGGTCAAAATTAATAATAAAAGAAGTAAAAAGAAGTCTTGTTTCATTTGGATCCTGAACACAAGGGAATACAGGACAATGGTGCCGTGACTGGGTGAGAACAGCAGGAGAGAGAGAGAGAATCTTCGGCGGCCTGAAGCTTTTTCGCACAATACACCCCTGCTTCACAAGGAATACAAATTAATGAGTGCATGAAGAAGAAAAGAGATAAAAGATAGCTAGAACCACCGGGTATAATTTAGTCTACAAAGCTTATTCTATCTGGAATTAAGTTTCTAATAAAATTGATACATCTTCAGAGGGAGATTTAAAAAATATATAAAACCTAACATTGCCATTTTAAGTACCACTTACGTAAGTTGCAATAAATCCCTTACAAAGACATTGATATTTATACTTTTATACTATTGGTATAAAAAAATGGTTGCATTATGAATTTTAGCATTGTTGTTCTTTTGTTGAAAACTGATGTAGAAACATCAAACTTATTATTTATCTGTTTATGATAAGTTTTACTCTCATCTATAATATTTTCGGTTCTTTCAAATTTTTAGGTTCAATATATGAGTTAGGTTAGGTTGCAGTGGTAGTCCCACAAGGGAACACACATAGGCTGAGCATTGGCCCTTTGTGATACCACACAATGAATATTGATTCTACAGTGGGAGTCCTAAATTTTGTCTAACTCAAGTATATTTGGAGTAGAGATCTTTAACGAGTACCTGACATCGTACAGGCTCGGGACTGACGGTTTAACCTCCTTCTCCGAGGGACGACGTGCTCAGATTTATTCAACTCCCGCATGAATAAATCGAGGGCCAGGTGGGGATCTAACTCCGGTCCTATTAGTTCAGAGGTGAGAACGTTAACCACTGAGCTAACCTGGCCCCCCGTTCGATATATAACTGGGAAAGATAAAGCAATGTTTATATAAGTCATTGCACACTTTGCGCTACTATGCACCACTTTCGTACAAAAAAAGTCGACTGGTGTTGCAGACATAAACCCTCAGTGTTTCCTTGGTTGGTCAGGGCTATTATTAGCTATCAGTTGATAGACAGTTGAAGGAGTACTGCCTCCTAACAAATAATGTAACTAGACATTCATCTTCAATGAAGTTAAAACAGAACTAAAGTGCTGGCATAAGCGCTGTAATTCAACAACACAAAAGTGCCAAGTTCTCAAAAACAGGTTATTCTACTTTAATTTGCAAAAAAACTTTTATAAACATCATTTTTATGTGTGATGACTCAATGATAGATAACAACCGAACGAGGAGTGCTATAGAGAAAATAAATCCGGCAGTTGGAAAGAACTACCTCAATTCTCAGGTGAAGGAGTGGAAAAGATTTGAAAGCGAAATGTGTTATTCGACAGAGCATTCTGAAAGCTCAATCTAATTGCCTGAGTGTTCAAATACATCCCGGCTGGCTTAAAATCAGAAAAAGTCTTTTAACCGAATTCAGTTCCGCTCAAAGGCATTAATATTCCATGCTTCGTTTTTTTAGAAAAATCCTATAAAAAAAAAATGGAAGTGTCTCGCAGAAAAAGAAAATGACATTTGCTGAAAGTGTTTTTCTTTATATTTAAAAAAAATTATGAAACTTTATAAGAAAGTTATAAAATATTAAAAATTGTTTTGTGTTTTTTTACTGGCATATTTTTAAAAGAAATTATATTATTTTTTAGACTTGATAAACCTCTTTCTGATAAAAAAAAACTTTTATTTAGAACTGTTATGTAATTCTTTTCGTAAAAATATTTTTAAAGGAAATAATACTGAATAATTTCTTTTTTTAAAACTTTATATTCGCCGTTCATAAAAAAAAACAATATTTGTAACAGAGGTATTGTAACTGTATTTAAAAACAACAAGATTCTACTATTTGGTAAGTTTTTTCTAGTTAGTCCAGGGGGAAGGCAATATGGAAGGAATCATAAATGCCAAATATTGATGTTTCAGGTCCATGGTAGCTCGAGGTGGCTCTGACAGATTAGCCAACGTGACACAAACTATTTCTCGCCTTCTGGACGGATACGACATCAGACTGAGGCCAAACTTTGGTGGTAAGTTTAGAACAAACATTGCATAAATTAGCTGTGGTTCTAATTAGCGCTCGTTCTAAACAGAGTGCTGGGATGGAAACAGTTGCAAATATCTTACCATAATGATAAAAAAATGTTAATTGCATTAACCTTCTAACCATCTAACATTAATACTGGGTGCATTATAGCAGTGAAGAGGTTACCACTAGGATAAATGGGAATATGAATCGTCTCCAATCACTAAGGTGATGAGAAAACTTATTATCAAACTAACAGACAATCAATCAATTAATTGACATTTGGAGAATATTTAAATAACACAAACCTATACAACTGTAAATAATGTAGAAAAAATGTGAAAGTAACAAATGATTAGAAGTGAGCACATGTGGCGCTTAATCCATTTGAATGTTATTGAAAGTTTATTCCCATTAGAATGTTGATCAATAAATAAGTATAATTGTAAAAATTAATCAATTTACTAACTTGTGTGGTTCCTCTCATGTATTCTTTGAACTTTGTACTGATATTGGTTCAGAGGATGTCTGCCAAATAACGTCCTCTCTGTTGGACACAGAGATTAGAGTGATTCTTCAAAGTTATAAATTGCTTTTGACGATACTAACTGCGACAAACTTCGATACACCATCATGTTGAAGTATACAGAGGCTCTCAGTTTTCCTGTTGACAATTTATATATATAGTAGTAGTTTCCTTCTCAACGCGAGTACTTCGCACTTCTTCCCGACGACGACGGATGTCGAAATATCGAAGTGAGTTCTGTAGTGCCTTTCTATGTTCTTTCCTATGTGTTAAAGTTTATATATATATATATATATATAGATTGTTAAATAACGCCCCATATTTGGCTTGTATCTGTTTCTTACACAATTTCTCCAGTTTCCGGAATTCCTTCATCGTCTCTTCATTAAAACTATAAAGCTTATCATCAATATTGCTAGTCGACATGTTGGTGATAGCAATATTGGTGATAAGCTTTATAGTTTTAATGAAGAAACTGGAGAAATTGTATAAGAAACAGATACAAGCCAAATATGGGGCGTTATTTGACAATATATGTTTAAATAAAGGACTGCTTCCAACTTTTACAAATATATATATATATATATATATATAAATGATCAAACCACAATAAGAAATGGTAACAAGCGGTCATCATCAGAGTCAAAAACCCAACTGAAACACTAGATGCAGAAAACATCTGGTGAGGGGTTGAGAAGAGTGGGACGGAAGAGTGGTATTTTAAAAGGGTGAAAGCGCAGGAAAGGACTAATGTCCAGTAAGGGATGTTTCCAATTTTACAATAATAATTGTAATAATTTTAATTATTACTTTTAGGAACAAAATTTAAGCCATGTCCTAATGCTACTACTGCATTATTGTCTAATATTCTGTCTGATAAATTAAAAACTAATTTTCTTTTTTATTTTTATTCCACGGTCTATTGTCAATTCAGCTCTGAAGTTTTTTATTATATAGGTAGTCTAGAAAAATTTTTACATACCTTTCTAAGTTGCCAATAAATATAATCAAATACTACTTTCCTCGAATCAGAAGGGATGAGCTGATTAAAATGACTTTTGTTACGCACCGAATCACCGAAGGCTAATTTTACATCACTCCGTCACAAATAAATATGTTTTTTTAGCAACAAAGAATGAAAATTATCAAAAGGGCCTTCACAAATATTTAGCAAACATTTAGGAATAAGAGATTTAGGTATAACCTTTTCATTGAAACAATTATTTAAACATTTTAATTTATGGTCCTTTGTCAAGCTAGACAAACAATTTTTCACTACAGGGACGAAGAAAGGAAAAAGATGACAGAAATAGGAGTAGGTATCGCACATGGTATTCATCAATAAAAAGATTTCACATAAACACGTGAAATAACAATCAATGACAAACACTGAACTAAGGAACAAACACACTTACTGGTCTCCAACCGTCGCTTTACAAGTGCGCTTGGTGTCGCTATCTCAACTCTCCTGATTACGGTTCAACCGAAAATTAGAGATACTAAGTGTGTTTGTGATTAACCGCGAAACGTTTGTTGTCCTTTTGGATCGTTTTCCTGTTTACAATATATATATAATATATATATATATATATATATATAAACTAGAATTTAAAAAGAACACATAGAAAAGAAATCGCTGAACTCACTACTATATTTCGATGTCCTCGTCTTCAGGAAAAGATGTGAATCGCTCCAAAGGCTGATAACGACTTATATATATATATATATATATATATATATATATATTAGACAGTTCAAACTTGAAGACAGTTAGCACACAAAGTAAAGAAACACACTTACAAACTCAAATTTTCGGGCAATCCGTCTTGAAGAGAAAAGAGAAAGGGGGACCAAGCACGTTGAAGACGCAACGGCTAGTAACCCAACTAGCCGTTTAGGTTTATTGTGTCCAGTTTGGATCGTGTTTCTGTTTATCAAGTGAAAATATATATATATATATAATTAAAATAAGCAGTGACACATAAACTGAAACACAACAAAGACTCACTTTTCTTTTTGTTGTGTTTGAGTTTATGTGTCACTGCTTATTTTAATTATCTGTCCTGCCGGACCGTTTTTCGTTTATCAAGGTGAATATATATAATATATATATATATATATATATATGCTGAGACTGCGGTTAATTTAAATTATATATATATATATATATATATATATATATGTATATATCATTCAAATTAACCGCAGTCTCAGCATTCACGATCTTAAGACTGAGAGATTCGATCCTACGAACTAACCTCGTGCTAACAGGGTTCAACTGGAAAAGCAGTTGGCCAAGTGACATGTTAAATTAAATCGATGACTCATGCTTAGTCATTGCTATTAATAGATTAAAAGGATTAGTACAGGTTAATATAAAGAGAAGGTCAAAGGTCAATAATGAACAAGAAACAAGCGGTTAGAATAAAAGAGTTGAAAGTTCAACTGTATAACTGGACTAAATATAACTGGACTAATAGAGAATAAATAGATTAAGAATATTAAAGTAAATGAAGAATAAATGATTATTAAAGGACAAGAAAATGTCTTAAAATAAGAGAGTAAAATGAAAGTAAGAATTAATAGGGAAGGTATAATTAGAAATAAAGAAAAGTACAATAAAGATAAGAATAAAAGAGTTAAGACTCTTAAGTCTTAAGACTATTATATATATATATGTATAAGTTTAGCCTATAATAAAAAGAGAAATTGTTTCCATCTGGCAAGTACACATTTAGTTATCGATAATCCATCATGATTTATTGAGCTAAAGTTGTGAGTTAAAATTAATATTAGTTAAAGACTAATATTTTTGTATTTATTATATTTTGAGGTTCAAATAGTAGAGGTCAAACATTTTTAAATTAGTAACAGTATAATTTATAGAGATTATTAACACTATAGGGTTTTTTTCCCTTGTCCTTAGGTTTCAAATGAGAGCATTAATTTATCAGATACAAATGAGACATGATATCAAGTGCTTTTAACAGTTATGGTGAGAAATACAACGAAATGCGATGACAATAGTTTTGTGATATTTAATTCTTGGGATGTGTTTTTATTAAGTGTTGAGAAGAAATCAAAGAGACATCATTTTTGCATTAAAGCGAGAGGGTTCCCCAACTTTTTGCTTTGTGCAATCGATTCAAGTTTTAACCTCTGTCATAGATATTTTTTCAGGTTTTCCGTTATCCCATTTCACCAATGCAACGCTAATGGAATTCAAAACTAATATTTTATCTAAATAAATAAATTAATTTGAGAGAAAATTATTTTGGCCGTATTTCCGGGAAAATTTTCGAATTAAGAAATATATGACTAAAAAATGACAAATTTAAATCTGGGATTACTTTTGCAAATTACTATTCAGTTCTATATACATTTTAATTTGTTTTATTGATTGATAACTTAAAGAGCTGTGAAGAAATTTATTTAAATAAAATGTCTTAACTTAACATGTCTTTGACTGTTCCATACAACAGTGCACATACTGTTTACAGTATTGTACAAACACTATATAGTACACTACGTGAACACTGTATATATATACTACGTAAACCCTATTTTGCACACTATACTTCACCATGTGAATAGTACATACCGTCTTTTTTCGAAAATAAGACACTGTCTTACTTTCTTTTTAGGTACAAAATACGTGCTAGGACTTATTTTTGGGGAGAGGGTTTCAAGTAGATAAGTAGAAGTATATATTTATGTTTCATAATAATTTTTTATACATAAATTTTAATTTATTCAATTACAGTCATGTCATCTTCTTCTGGAACATATTACTAAATTTTATTATTAAATTATTAAATTTGTTATAACGTTCTGATTTTCCTCCTAATTCATTTCCTGTAGAATCATTGGTCCCAATCACTCATGTCTTGTAATATAGCTATAATTTTTACGAATTACATTTTTCATATTATTTTAACTAGAGCTTATTATCGGAGGGTGTCTTATTTTCTGAAAAAGACGTTATATACTTCTTACAGACTTGGTCAATAGTATGTTTACTATTCAGAGACAACCGTCTCTGAACCAGTGCGCTTGGTTTCCCTCTCTTATCTCTCATGAAGACGGTTCAAACCGAAAATTAGAGACTGTAAGTGTGTTCTTTTGATTTTTTTATGTTTCTTTGTCTATATTGAACTATATATATATGTGTGTAATGATAAAAATTTGGCATTCACTACTTTCAGTGACGGCATGCAAAATAACAGTTCTTCTTCTCCCCACATATAGAACTTATAAACACAAAAACAAGGCAAGCACTTTACTCTGTTGTTTTGCATTGCTCCTGAAGAATAGTGCAGTGCTAATGCAATAGAGAAAAGTGAGTCTCTGTTTTATATTATTATACTTCTCCAACTGAGTTTTAGTGAAACCCTGACCAAGTTCTCATTTTCTGCTTGAAGGATCATAGTCCTGAATACATATATTTTACATGTGTGAATTTACAAGTGTGAATATATATATACACTTTTTCGATGAAAATACGATCCGAAATGGACGAATACAGTTCAATGTACATAAAGAAACAGAGAAAATAAAAACACACATGTGGGGATAACTTCATAAAGTTAAAAACTTTATTTTTCTTAAAGTTCATAAAGTCCCCATGTGTGGGTAGAAAACACATGTGTGTTTTTATTTTCTCTATGTTTCTTTATGTACATTGAACTATATATATATATATATATATATATATAATATATATATACATAAATATTGATAAAAGTATCGACCGTGGAATAGAAACAAAAATAAACTTTATCGGGACTCGGTTAGTTCTTCAGGTTCAAATTAAACTCTCAATGCCAACGTTTCTGTTTTTATTTAAAACCTTTTTAAAGAGTAGTCTAGGAAGAAGTATATATTTTGAAAAAGAAAAACTAAGTATTACATTACAAATTATTTTACAAAGAAAAATAGTCTGTGAATTTCAGCAACGACTGTCTAGTTTGAAGAGTGTTAGATGTTCATTCAAACTAAACAGTTGTTGAAATTCCGGAATTTGGTCAGGGTTAATATACGGAATTACCTTTTTGACAACATTTCGTCTTCAATAAAGGATGTCTTAAAATAAAGACGAAACGTTAGCGACAAGGTGATGCCGTATATTAACCCTGACGAATTCCGAGAAGAAGAAAAAGTGTATATATATATATATATATATATATATATATATATATATTAAAGTTACAGCTAGAGAACACAAGAAAAAGGACGAACACTCACGAATCTCGATTATTTCGGCGTCTTGCCGTCTTCAGGAGAGTAGAAAGAAAGAAAATAAAATAAAAGGAGAAAGAATGAAGGAACGGAGACGTAAATGCGTCCACTGGCCGATGTAAACTGGCGCGATACAATGACACGCAGTGCAGCCATCTTACCAACGTGAACCAGTGTAGGCTGTGAGTTAAAAAAATTATAAAAGTGATATTTAAGTAAAAGGGAGGAGAAAAGTAAAAAAGAGAAAGGAAAGGAAAAAAACATAAAACTAACTAAAATTAAACGAGAAAAAAAAAAATATATAAATAAATAAATAAATGAATAAATAAATAAAGATAAAAATAAAATAAAAAATCATCTGATTAAATTTAGACCAGGGGAATTTCTTGCACCCAATAACCAAATGAAGGCTTCCTCAGAAGCCCTTAGAGTGGTCTGGGTGTCATCATTTGAGAGTTTTCTTAATATTTTAACCCTGAAGCAATCGTTGAATGGAAGGTTATGGAGATTGGCGTGGGTGGCAACACGCAGCTGCTTGCGTTGACCAACGGATGACCTGACCTGTGATGATATATATATATGTATATATATATATATAATATATATTATATATATATATATATATATAAAGATTTCACATAAACACGTGAAACAACAATCAATGATCAAACCACAATAAGAAATGGGAAAACAAGACTAAGATCTTTCAACCGTAACAAGCGGTCTTCGTCAGTTGGGTTTTTGACTCTGACAAAGACCGCATGTTACGGTTGAAAGATCTTAGTCTTGTTTTCTCATTTCTTATTGTGGTTTGATCATTGATATATATATATATATATATATATATATATATATATATAATTGTAGGCAATGAGAGTTTAATTTGAACTTGAAGAACAGACCGATTCCTGATAAACTTTTATTATATATATATATATATATATATATATATACTTTTTTGATGAAAATACGATCCGAAACGGACAAATACAGTTCAATGTATATAAAGAAACGTAGAGAAATTAAAAACACACACTTACAGTCTCTAATAATTTCTAATAATAATCTCTAATTTTTTGGAGACCAACCGTCTCTGTACCAGTGCGCTTGGTTTCCCTTTCTTATCTCTCCTGAAGACGGTTCAACCGAAAATTAGAGACTGTAAGTGTGTGTTTTTAATTTCTCTACGTTTTTTTATGTACCTTGAACTGTATACATATATATATATATATATATATATATATATATATATATATTAATTAAACACCACAATAACCAAGTATATATAAATTAAAATGCTCTAAGGCCTTTCGTTACAACATCATCAGAGAGTTAAATGAAACAAACAAACAATATAATAACAAGTTAACCTGGTTGATTGAAGTCTTCAGGATTTCTGGCATCCCTGTCTGAATTTAATGTTCAGCAATCCTGAAGACTTCAACAACCAGGTTAACTTGTTATAATATTTTTTGTTTAGTTCATTTAGCTCTCTGATGATGATGTAACGAAAGGCCTTAGAGCATTTTAATTTATATATAACTGGTTATTGTGGTGTTTAATTCATATATTATATCAAGAGTTATTGTTGATTATTAATTTATATATATATATATATATATATATATATATATATATATATAATATATTATATAAAAGATTTCACATAAACACGTGAAATAACAATCAATGATCAAACCACAATAAGAAAATAATAAACAAGAAACTGAGAAAGAAAACAATAAACTGAGTTGGGTTTATGACTCTGACGAAGACTGCTTGTTACGGTTGAAAGATCTTAGTCTTGTTTTCCCATTTCTTAGGGTTTTCCCAACTCAGTTGGGTTTATGACTCTGACGAAGACCGCTTGTTACGGTTGAAAGATCTTAGTCTTGTTTTCCCATTTCTTATTGTGGTTTGATCATATATATAATTATAGATTAAATGGAGTATATGGCAAAATAAATATCATTTAACGGTTTTCCTTTTCAGAAGGTTTGGATGGCACCCCGTAAAATATAGTTGCAATGGTAGAATAGCATATTTTGAACGAAGCTATCCGAGTTATTTCTTCATTCTAAAGCCCTACCTTTGACTACCAATGTTAATTGTTTTACTTAAGATTTTGAACTAATGGATACCATAGAATATGAGAATAGTAATGATAGACATTCTAAGACTTGAGTACTAATTGAAGACATTATGAAAACTGGTAACGAATATTGAAATAAGTGTCAAGCAGTGGTCGCCATGTATTGATTTCCTCTTCTATGTCCTATCTGAAGACAGGCTTTTCATCGACTACAGGCTTCACAAGAGCCAACTCTCGTTTCTGCTAGCTGAACTTAGGCTCTCCCTGTGTGATGTTTTTTTATTAGTATCAGTGACGTGTTCTATTATATATAACTGTCCAATCCTAGCCATAGTTCAAGGAAATATTATTTAATTGATTGAACATATATTAAATTTAAAGCTAAATCTAAAAATATTTAAAGTGAATAGTTTGTTGTACTATAGAAAACCTTAGGTTAGTCTGCCAGATATACTGACGCGATATCAAGGTCGGTATTCAGCATTAGAAACATAAGAGATGGAGATTGAATCTTGTTTGTCTTGGCTTCTCTAGGCTCCAGTCTTCAAACTAACAATCTTTTTCAAAACTTGTTTAAAAATCCAAACATTATTTTACTTTTATGATTATTTTGCCGCAATCTATACATTTTTTGCATTTATGTTGATGATATGATATTGAAGACATACTTTCTTTTTGTGGAGTCACCTAGTGAAAATTCGAAACACAATACGACCAAGTTGAGTGACAATCGATTCATTTCAGTCATAAAATACTTAAGAGATTGTAGTTTAAAAACAAAATTATATAAGTGTACTAGCAAATGTACCCGTCTGACGGAATCAAAAATTCTATTATACTTGGTATTCCAAAATATCAATTATAGTATTATACTAATACTATAATAAGAAATTGTAGAATAGTAGAAAACACCATTATTAGTACAGTGTTAAACAAATGCCTCTGTATACACTACATTAGCTGTCTGTCCTTCAGGTTCATGGAAGAACAATCAGTTGAAACCTCTGACTATTGAGCAAGTAAACTACAGTTGACCACGTGAGAAAAACTTGGTTTTGCTAACTTGAATTCCTGCGTTAGATAAAGTCTCCTTTGCGACTTAGTTAACGTCATTGCGAAATAGACTCTGACCGGACTTTGCAATAATTTCAACGTAAACAGACAGTGTCTCGGAATCAATGGTATGTGTGGTATACACACAGACTCCCCAATACCACATCCAGTCATTATGTCCGCCTCTATGGCATACCTGTGTAGAGCACGAACTCAGAGTCGTGTCCCGTTGCACAGTTTTGGGGCACTCATGTTTCGTAACATGAAATTTGTTACTGCTACTAAATTGCAGCATGATTGGTTCTCCTACTTTAAGTTTTTACTCATGAGCAGGCAGTCCAGGAGAAATAAATTCAGAGTCAATAAATTCAATTAGATAATGAACTGCTTCTTCATCACTAATCCAATTTCTTTACTGACTTGTAAGTTCTTTCCTCGGTTTCATATAGCGTAAGAACTTGTTTGTTGATTTCTCATGCCTGTTCATATTAAGGGCTGAGAATTGCTCGTTTACAAAAGATTTATTCTCAATAGATAGTACATCCTTAACTCTGTGAACACCATTTCAATGATGTCAAATACGCAATATATTCATATGCTCAATTGAAATTAAAATCAACTAACAATACCTACTTGCCACACCTGTGTATTTTCAAAAAAACTTGTCTGTGAAGTTAGGAAAATACAGCTAAAAGTCCCATAACTTCGCTTCTGTATTGAATTAATAATCTAGTTAGAGCCCATATTTTAAGTTAGGCCCACACAAATCCAGTGTCAATGTTTCAGCTTGCTATGTCTTATGGTGGCTGAGTTTACTTGTGACAAACATTTTTGCGTTAAACGTCCATAACTTCACTTCTACGTTGAATTTTCAAACAATTCATAGCCTATATTTTAAGTTAGACCTACACAAATCTACTGTAAAAGTTTCAGCTTTATATGTCTTATGGTAGCTGAGTTTACCTGTGACAAAGTTTTGCGGACAAACCGACAAACCGACAAACCACAAACGACAAACCGACAAACGAGAAATTTTTCTAAGGGTGGATTCGGTTTCTCCAATGTATGAAACGTAAAGAAAACTTGAAATGAGTCAGTTCTGAGCAATGTACAGACAAAATCATTATTTTATTTATAAAGATTATCATTGAATGATGTTTTAGAAACTTTGTATATGTACAACATCATAGTTGTCTTCAGATAATCCACAGGTTTGCCTGCTGAGTGGATAGTATTAGTTTATTTATCGCTTGATGGTGTCCATGAGGAAACGTCGTGACGATACTGGAAAGAAGAGCTGCATAGTTAGGGTGCAATAACCCTGCTTATATAATCATGCAATGTAATGAGTACGGCCTTGTGTTTGTAATCTTATTACAATAGCGATGGCTTGAAATCGTTTGTAACTTATATAGTCTATCCTATCGTTTCCTGTTGCAAAAATACAACTACATACACAACGGTTTATACAAGAACTTTTTGATAAAAAAGTAAACAATAATTCTATATAATTATTTATACAAATATTATCTATAATCGATAAGTATGGCCAAGATACTGGAACAGCTGACTTATAAGGAAGCTGTGTTTATAGCCAATGCCTTAACTTTAGTGGTCTTCTAGGGTCGGAAAGTGTGGTTTACATGTTAGTTCCGGCGAGTTACATCGTCTGGTTGATTTTATATCGGGAATGATAAATTGGTTTTATTTAAGTGTATTTCAGTAGGGACTTTGAAACAATACCTGGCATCCAAAGATTCCTGACAGTCCTCTCTCAGAAATAGTCAGCGCAACGTTTCGCATCTCCCACATAAAACACGTAGCGCCATGAACCTGCAGCCAACATCAAATCGTCAGTGTGAACAGGAACCAGCTCTGACCAAAATACACTGACCCCTGGAAAGAAAAAGTTACTTTTATTGTAAATAGATTACATTTAAAACTTATAGATCTCGATTATAATCTATATAACAATATAATTGTTATATCTATAGGATATTATATTATGATAGGATATTACATCTATAATGTAACTGGGAAGAATTTCCTGTAGAAGCTGTTGTAGGTTATCAGATTTTACAATAGATTTAGTACAGAAAAAAAAAGTAAAAACATATATATATCTCTTTTCTTGCAATAGAAAAGAGTGTACATAACTATCATGTTATAAAATATTTAATTAATTTTGACGCCTTTAGCCAATTGAAAGCGTTCTATGCTAGGCAATCGTAACAAAAAAAAAAGAACAAGTTTATTTTTGATATCTGACTCTTTGATTCTATTTGGAGGGTTTGACATGTGGAAAGACCCCGGTGCGGCTCGCGCGACCGTCATTGGCGATATGTTTGGCACAAGTCGTCAAGTTGATATCTTGATGTTGCCGATGACCGAACAGTCTTGCTCAATGTAGTTGACTTCTCTACTTGGACAATGTTGCCAGTTATAAGTTGGCAACATTGTCCAAGTTATCCATTGTCCAACAGTGTTGCCAGTTATAGTAGCCCACACTATTGTATTTTTTACCACCTATTAAATGTTTTAGTATTAACACTTTCAACATTGTTTACAACGCTGAATGACCCTCTGTAAGGGTCTGAAGATAGTGCAAGATTACTCAGAATTTAGCAAGATTATAGTTACCGATATTATTGAGTATTTTGTAGTTTTATATATGTATAAAATATCAAATCACAATATGAAATGGGAAAAAAGACTAAGATCTTTGTTTCCTGTCTTATCTCTCCTGAAGACGGTTCAAACCGAAAATTAGAGACTGTAAATGTGTGCTTATATATAATATATATATATATATATATATATATATATATATATATATATATATAAAGCACAATTTACAGTATATATATATATATAATGATCAAACCACAGTAAGAAATGGGAAAACGAGACTAAGATCTTTCAACCGTAACAAGCGGTCTTCGTCAGAGTCAAAAACCCTGTTGTCGTCAAAAACCGTTGTTAGGTTGAAAGATCTTAGTCTCGTTTTCCCATTTCTTATTGTGGTTTGATCATTGATTGTTATTTCACGTGTTTATATGAAATCTTTTATATATATATATATATATATATATATATATATATACACAAGATGATTTCACATAAACACGTGAAATTACAATCAATGATTAAACCACAATAAGAATGGGAAACAAGACTAAGACTTTCAACCATAACAAGCGGTCTTCGTCAGAGTCTTCATTTGTGGTTTGATCATTTTATATATATATATATAATTTTTTTTTGACGTTTGAGGTCTAATAATTTGAAACTAGTTTTTTTGCCGACGTTTCGACATATATTTATGTCATCTTTAGGGCTTGGAAATCTGTTTCTGTTGCAAAATACCTTAATTTAGTCTGTTACATGATTAACACATGCAGGCTACTACAATATAACAGTAGCTGTTAATCATGCAGCAGAGTAAATTAAGGTATGCTGCAACAGAAACAGATTTCCAAGCCCTGAAGATGATATTAATATACGTCGAAACGTCGGCAAAAGGACTAGTTTCAAATCATTAGACCTCAACCCTCAAAAAAAAAAAAAGTACATAATATAAATATTGTGTCAAGAAAACAAATCATGATGTATATATATTATTGGACTGTGTTATTGCCTCCAGTATGTCCCAGGGAAATTTGTTATTCTCATTGTCTTTGCAACATAGAAAAGTGATTAGAAAAAAAGAACAATTGCTGAAAAAAAAATCGTAAATGCAGAATCTGCTCTGCTATTAAACAATACATGCTTAGATGAAGAGCTGTTGCCAGTTTATACAAATATATACATAGATATATACTTAAAGTTACATAAAGGCATCAAAACGGAATATCTTAATATAATCACATGGGTCACAGAATATAAATATAGACTAGCACAAAAACTTAATAACAAACAAATCTGTAAACCACACAAAAGTGGACTTCAATTTGAGCATAAGTACTAAGTATTAAATGACATGATATATTGGCAATATTAATTATAATATCAATTATATATTAATCAGTATTGTCATTAGTAAGAATGGTAATGACTGATGACGTTGACAGGATATGATTTTGTTACTGAAGTCGAGCTGATTAGTATCTGTTTTCTGAAAAAACTGTTTTATAATGGTTTCGATAATCGCATCTACGACCAGTTTAATTTCCCTAGAATGAAATCCTCTTGTGTCTGAACAAGCGTATCAGAAAATGGATCGGAGTAAACCCCTTTCAACAAGCCGGTATTTGTCGTCTATTCATTTCCTTTAAGCTGGAATCACTAGTCCATCGATACATGCTGCTCGTGTCTCTGACCTACATATCCAAACTGAGTGACTCAAGTTAAACTCAACTTCAACTTACCACGTAATGTTATATACAGATTGCTGTTATTCATTTAAGGGTTAAATTAATCATGTTGTCGGTATTCATTTAAAAAAAAAATTAGGATTGGCCTCAACTTTACGTAATTGAGTAACAAGTAATTACGTAATAAGTTAAAAAGTATCAACCTCATCTATGAAAGATTATGGACTGTGATAAGTCTACACAAACATCATCGAAAAAACGTCATAAATAACTTTTGGACCTCAAAACATGTAAATCGGTCAAAATCTCGAGATAGAATGTTTTCATGATCACTATACCTATAGTAAAGTAACAAGTTTTGTTGTCGTTTACAATATAACTTTGTGTGGAAACTTTTCCTACAATTCAAAACTTAATGTATATACGATTGGAGTAATATTAACTACCAGGAATATATTTTTTATATTAGAAATAGGTAAAACCGTCATACCTCGTATTTACCTATTTCTAATATAAATCATACTAACCTCGGTGGTATTAACAATATGCATATATTTTTTGCCTCAATATACTACATTTTTTGGGTTAATTTAAAATAATCAAAGTTTTATTTAAACTTCAATGTAGTATATATGTATTTTCAAATTGACAAACTATAAATATAAATATATAAACTATAATATAATATATATAATATAATATATTATATTATAATTATAACACGTTATCTCTGGACTAATCTGACCCCTTTATTGAAAATAAAATTTGGGTTAATTTGAATTAATCCCATAAAGTTTTAGTTAGTATATAAAATATAATTTGAATACATCTAATTGAGCAATTGATATTCAGCAGTCATGAGGTATTTGTTGTGTTATTTATTTATTGATATTTACTGACTAAAATCCATTCACACTAATAGCATGGTATATAATACAAATAATACTATGAACAAATAAAATAGGAGAACTACAATAGTACAATAAAAATTGTAATAATACTATGCATATAGTAAAACAATATAGTAGAATATTTGAAATACCGTTAGAAGGATTTTTTAATAAAGTATAGATTAGGCAATATAAAATAATATTTTAGAACTAAATAAATTTTAATGTAACAGTACAGCATAGGAGAAAAAAATATGACAATAACATTGTTTAAGATCCGAAATTACTAAGAGAATTTGGAAAATAGGTACAACTAATACACTAAATAACTGTGCAATGATATTTCAACATATTGGTAATATGTTAATAAAAAACTCTCCAAGCGAATTGGAGTCCGCTGGTATTTATAAAATTCCGTGCAAAAATTGCCATAAAATTTATATTGGTCAAACTGGTAAATCATTAAAAACACGTGTAAAACAACACCAATATAACGTAAGTAGACAGGAAAACAGTAGTGCCTTATTCTTGCATATAAAAAATGAAAATCATCATATTGATTGGACAGGAGCTAAATTTCTTACCTATGAAAAATCAATGTTGTTAAGAAATATTAATGAATCGTCTCTAATTAAATTTAATAGATCTAATATTATAAACATTAGTAACGGTCTCTTCAAACTTGATACTTTCGTCACGAGGGCAATAGCCTCTTCAAAGAGGGTTGACAGCTAGCGGATAGTTTTTTACTTTTTCTTACTGTACTCCTTTGTTTCCCCAAACATCCCTTTCTGGACATTAGTCCTTTCCTGTGCTTTCACCCTTTTAAAATACCACTCTTCCCTCCCACTCTTCTCAACTCCTCACCAGATGTTTTCTGCATCTAGTGTTCAGTTGGGTTTTTGACTCTGACGAAGACCGCTTGTTACGGTTGAAAGATCTTAGTCTTGTTTTCCCATTTCTTATTGTGGTTTGATCATATATATATATATATATATATATATATATATATATATTATATATATATAAAGATTTCACATAAACACGTGAAACAACAATCAATGATCAAACCACAATAAGAAATGGGAAAACAAGACTAAGATCTTTCAACCGTAACAAGCGGTCTTCGTCAGTTGGGTTTTTGACTCTGACGAAGACCGCATGTTACGGTTGAAAGATCTTAGTCTTGTTTTCCCATTTCTTATTGTGGTTTGATCATTGATATATATATATATATATATATATATATATATATATATATATATATTGTAGGCAATGAGAGTTTAATTTGAACTTGAAGAACAGACCGAGTCCTGATAAACTTTTATTATATATATATATATATACTTTTTTGATGAAAAAACGATCCGAAACGGACAAATACAGTTCAATGTATATAAAGAAACGTAGAGAAATTAAAAACACACACTTACAGTCTCTAATAATTCTCTAATAATAATCTCTAATTTTTTGGAGACCAACCGTCTCTGTACCAGTGCGCTTGGTTTCCCTTTCTTATCTCTCCTGAAGACGGTTCAACCGAAAATTAGAGACTGTAAGTGTGTGTTTTTAATTTCTCTACGTTTTTTTATGTACCTTGAACTGTATACATATATATATATATATATATATATATATATATTTAATTAAACACCACAATAACCAATTATATATAAATTAAAATGCTCTAAGGCCTTTCGTTACAACATCATCAGAGAGTTAAATGAAACAAACAAACAATATAATAACAAGTTAACCTGGTTGATTGAAGTCTTCAGGATTTCTGGCATCCCTGTCTGAATTTAATGTTCAGCAATCCTGAAGACTTCAACAACCAGGTTAACTTGTTATAATATTTTTTGTTTAGTTCATTTAGCTCTTTGATGATGATGTAACGAAAGGCCTTAGAGCATTTTAATTTATATATAACTGGTTATTGTGGTGTTTAATTCATATATTATATCAAGAGTTATTGTTGATTATTAATTTATATATATATATATATAATTATATAAAAAGATTTCACATAAACACGTGAAATAACAATCAATGATCAAACCACAATAAGAAATGGGAAAACAAGACTAAGATCTTTCAACCGTAACAAGCGGTCTTCGTCAGAGTCATAAACCCAACTCAGTTGGGTAACAAGCGGTCTTCGTCAGAGTCATAAACCCAGTTCAGTTGGGTTTATGACTCTGACGAAGACCGCTTGTTACGGTTGAAAGATCTTAGTCTTGTTTTCCCATTTCTTATTGTGGTTTGATCATATATATAATTATAGATTAAATGGAGTATATGGCAAAATAAATATCATTTAACGGTTTTCCTTTTCAAAAGGTTTGGATGGCACCCCGTAAAATATAGTTGCAATGGTAGAATAGCATATTTTGAACGAAGCTATCCGAGTTATTTCTTCATTCTAAAGCCCTACCTTTGACTACCAATGTTAATTGTTTTACTTAAGATTTTGAACTAATGGATACCATAGAATATGAGAATAGTAATGATAGACATTCTAAGACTTGAGTACTAATTGAAGACATTATGAAAACTGGTAACGAATATTGAAATAAGTGTCAAGCAGTGGTCGCCATGTATTGATTTCCTCTTCTATGTCCTATCTGAAGACAGGCTTTTCATCGACTACAGGCTTCACAAGAGCCAACTCTCGTTTCTGCTAGCTGAACTTAGGCTCTCCCTGTTTGATGTTTTTTTATTAGTATCAGCGACGTGTTCTATTATTATATATAACTGTCCAATCCTAGCCATAGTTCAAGGAAATATTATTTAATTCATTGAACATATATTAAATTTAAAGCTAAATCTAAAAATATTTAAAGTGAATAGTTTGTTGTACTATAGAAAACCTTAGGTTAGTCTGTCAGATATACTGACGCGATATCAAGGTCGGTATTCAGCATTAGAAACATAAGAGATGGAGATTGAATCTTGTTTGTCTTGGCTTCTCTAGGCTCCAGTCTTCAAACTAACAATCTTTATCAAAACTTGTTTAAAAATCCAAACATTATTTTACTTTTATGATTATTTTGCCGCAATCTATACATTTTTTGCATTTTTGTTGATGATATGATATTGAAGGCATACTTTCTTTTTGTGGAGTCACCTAGTGAAAATTCGAAACACAATACGACCAAGTTGAGTGACAATCGATTCATTTCAGTCATAAAATACTTAAGAGATTGTAGTTTAAAAACAAAATTATATAAGTATATTATCATTGAATGATGTTTTAGAAACTTTGTATATGTACAACATCATAGTTGTCTTCAGATAATCCACAGGTTTGCCTGCTGAGTGGATAGTATTAGTTTATTTATCGCTTGATGGTGTCCATGAGGAAACGTCGTGACGATACTGGAAAGAAGAGCTGCATAGTTAGGGTGCAATAACCCTGCTTATATAATCATGCAATGTAATGAGTACGGCCTTGTGTTTGTAATCTTATTACAATAGCGATGGCTTGAAATCGTTTGTAACTTATATAGTCTATCCTATCGTTTCCTGTTGCAAAAATACAACTACATACACAACGGTTTATACAAGAACTTTTTGATAAAAAAAGTAAACAATAATTCTATATAATTATTTATACAAATATTATCTATAATCGATAAGTATGGCCAAGATACTGGAACAGCTGACTTATAAGGAAGCTGTGTTTATAGCCAATGCCTTAACTTTAGTGGTCTTCTAGGGTCGGAAAGTGTGGTTTACATGTTAGTTCCGGCGAGTTACATCGTCTGGTTGATTTTATATCGGGAATGATAAATTGGTTTTATTTAAGTGTATTTCAGTAGGGACTTTGAAACAATACCTGGCATCCAAAGATTCCTGACAGTCCTCTCTCAGAAATAGTCAGCGCAACGTTTCGCATCTCCCACATAAAACACGTAGCGCCATGAACCTGCAGCCAACATCAAATCGTCAGTGTGAACACGAACCAGCTCTGACCAAAATACACTGACACCTGGAAAGAAAAAGTTACTTTTATTGTAAATAGATTACATTTAAAACTTATAGATCTCGATTATAATCTATATAACAATATAATTGTTATATCTATAGGATATTATATTATGATAGGATATTACATCTATAATGTAACTGGGAAGAATTTCCTGTAGAAGCTGTTGTAGGTTATCAGATTTTAGAATAGATTTAGTACAGAAAAAAAAAGTAAAAACATATATATATCTCTTTTCTTGCAATGAAAAAGAGTATACATAACTATCATGTTATAAAATATTTAATTAATTTTGACGCCTTTAGCCAATTGAAAGCGTTCTATGCTAGGCAATCGTAACAAAAAAAAAAGAACAAGTTTATTTTTGATATCTGACTCTTTGATTCTATTTGGAGGGTTTGACATGTGGAAAGACCCCGGTGCGGCTCGCGCGACCGTCATTGGCGATATGTTTGGCACAAGTCGTCAAGTTGATATCTTGATGTTGCCGATGACCGAACAGTCTTGCTCAATGTAGTTGACTTCTCTACTTGGACAATGTTGCCAGTTATAAGTTGGCAACATTGTCCAAGTTATCCATTGTCCAACAGTGTTGCCAGTTATAGTGGCCCACACTATTGTATTTTTTACCACCTATTAAATGTTTTAGTATTAACACTTTCAACATTGTTTACAACGCTGAATGACCCTCTGTAAGGGTCTGAAGATAGTGCAAGATTACTCAGAATTTAGCAAGATTATAGTTACCGATATTATTGAGTATTTTGTAGTTTTATATATGTATAAAATATCAAATCACAATATGAAATGGGAAAAAAGACTAAGATCTTTGTTTCCCTGTCTTATCTCTCCTGAAGACGGTTCAAACCGAAAATTAGAGACTGTAAATGTGTGCTTATATATATATATATATATATATATATATATATAGCACACATTTACAGTATATATATATATATATAATGATCAAACCACAGTAAGAAATGGGAAAACGAGACTAAGATCTTTCAACCGTAACAAGCGGTCTTCGTCAGAGTCAAAAACCCTGTTGTCGTCAAAAACCGTTGTTAGGTTGAAAGATCTTAGTCTCGTTTTCCCATTTCTTATTGTGGTTTGATCATTGATTGTTATTTCACGTGTTTATATGAAATCTTTATATATATATATATATATATATATACAAGATGATTTCACATAAACACGTGAAATTACAATCAATGATCAAACCACAAATGAAATGGGAAAACAAGACTAAGACTTTCAACCATAACAAGCGGTCTTCGTCAGAGTCTTCATTTGTGGTTTGATCATTTTATATATATATATATATATATATATATATAATTTTTTTTTTGACGTTTGAGGTCTAATAATTTGAAACTAGTTTTTTTGCCGACGTTTCGACATATATTTATGTCATCTTTAGGGCTTGGAAATCTGTTTCTGTTGCAAAATACCTTAATTTAGTCTGTTACATGATTAACACATGCAGGCTACTACAATATAACAGTAGCCTGCATGTGTTAATCATGCAGCAGAGTAAATTAAGGTATGCTGCAACAGAAACAGATTTCCAAGCCCTGAAGATGATATTAATATACGTCGAAACGTCGGCAAAAGGACTAGTTTCAAATCATTAGACCTCAACCCTCAAAAAAAAAAAAATACATAATATAAATATTGTGTCAAGAAAACAAATCATGATGTATATATATTATTGGACTGTGTTATTGCCTCCAGTATGTCCCAGGGAAATTTGTTATTCTCATTGTCTTTGCAACATAGAAAAGTGATTAGAAAAAAAGAACAATTGCTGAAAAAAAAATCGTAAATGCAGAATCTGCTCTGCTATTAAACAATACATGCTTAGATGAAGAGCTGTTGCCAGTTTATACAAATATATACATAGATATATACTTAAAGTTACATAAAGGCATCAAAACGGAATATCTTAATATAATCACATGGGTCACAGAATATAAATATAGACTAGCACAAAAACTTAATAACAAACAAATCTGTAAACCACACAAAAGTGGACTTCAATTTGAGCATAAGTACTAAGTATTAAATGACATGATATATTGGCAATATTAATTATAATATCAATTATATATTAATCAGTATTGTCATTAGTAAGAATGGTAATGACTGATGACGTTGACAGGATATGATTTTGTTACTGAAGTCGAGCTGATTAGTATCTGTTTTCTGAAAAAACTGTTTTATAATGGTTTCGATAATCGCATCTACGACCAGTTTAATTCCTAGAATGAAATCTCTTGTGTCTGAACAAGCGTATCAGAAAATGGATCGGAGTAACCCTTTCAACAAGCGGTATTTGTCGTCTATTATTTCCTTTAAGCATGGAATCACTAGTCATCGATAATGCGCTCGTGTCTCTGACCTAATATCCAAACTGAGTGACTCAAGTTAAACTCAACTTCAACTTACCACGTATGTTATATACAGATTGCTCTTATTCATTTAAGGGTTAATAATCATGTTATCGGTATCATTTAAAAAAAAATCAGGAGTGGCCTCACTTTACGTAATGTTAATTACTGTAATGTCAACTTACAGTATGTTATATACAGATTGCTGTTATTCATTTAAGGGTTAAATTATACATGTTTTCGGTATTCATTTAAAAAAAAAATCAGAGTGGCTCAACTTTACGTAATGTTAATTACGTAATGTCAACTTACCACGTAATGTTATATACAGATTGCTGTTATTCATTTAAGGGTTAAATTAATCATGTTTTCGGTATTCATTTAAAAAAAAAATCAGGAGTGGCCTCAACTTTACGTAATGTTAATTACGTAATGTCAACTTACCACGTAATGTTATATACAGATTGCTGTTATTCATTTAAGGGTTAAATTAATCATGTTTTCGGTATTCATTTAAAAAAAAAATCAGGAGTGGCCTCAACTTTACGTAATTGAGTAATAAGTAATTACGTAATAAGTTAAAAAGTATCAACCTCATCTATGAAAGATTATGGACTGTGATAAGTCTACACAAACATCATCGAAAAAACGTCATAAATAACTTTGGGACCTCAAAACATGTAAATCGGTCAAAATCTCGAGATAGAATGTTTTCATGATCACTATACCTATAGTAAAGTAACAAGTTTTGTTGTCGTTTACAATATAACTTTGTGTGGAAACTTTTCCTACAATTCAAAACTTAATGTATATACGATTGGAGTAATATTAACTACCGGGAATATATTTTTTATATTAGAAATAGGTAAAACCGTCATACCTCGTATTTACCTATTTCTAATATAAATCATACTAACCTCGGTGGTATTAACAATATGCATATATTTTTTGCCTCAATATACTACATTTTTGGGTTAATTTAAAATAATCAAAGTTTTATTTAAACTTCAATGTAGTATATATGTATTTTCAAATTGACAAACTATAAATATAAATATATAAACTATAATATAATATATATAATATAATATATTATAATTATAACACGTTATCTCTGGACTAATCTGACCCCTTTATTGAAAATAAAACTTGGGTTAATTTGAATTAAACCGATAAAGTTTTAGTTAGTATATAAAATATAATTTGAATACATCTAATTGAGCAATTGATATTCACCAGTCATGAGGTATTTGTTGTGTTATTTATTTATTGATATTTACTGACTAAAATCCATTCACACTAATAGCATGGTATATAATACAAATAATACTATGAACAAATAAAATAGGAGAACTACAATAGTACAATAAAAATTGTAATAATAGTATGCATATAGTAAAACAATATAGTAGAATATTTGAAATACCGTTAGAAGGATTTTTTAATAAAGTATAGATTAGGCAATATAAAATAATATTTTAGAACTAAATAAATTTTAATGTAACAGTACAGCATAGGAGAAAAAAATATGACAATAACATTGTTTAAGATCCGAAATTACTAAGAGAATTTGGAAAATAGGTACAACTAATACACTAAATAACTGTTTTCAATGATATTTAAAAGACGCTTTTTGAATATTGCTATAGAAGAAACCATTTCGATTCAATTAATAAGTTCCCTGAGCCTGGAAAATGATTACAACGTGATTTTTTGCATGATATATATGGTAGTAATTATATTAAATATTCTATTTTCCTGGAGAGATGTCATGGTGATCAAAATATGCTATTACTAATAATATATTACTATACATAAAAGTGAAAAGTCTGAAAAAATATCAGTCCAACTCATAGTATAGAAAAGCAAATTAATATAATGTTTCTACTGACCGAAACTATGATCAATATCTTCTGTATTCTTACATTGTCGTTCAATCAACTTAAAAAGTAATTAAAAACAGATATATTGAACTAAATTTTTAAATCAGAACACGTTTGAATTCATTTAAAACTATTAAACATAAAAGTGACGCTAGTAGAAATGAAAAGGACCTGGAAAAAAATGAGAGCTATGATTGGTTGAAATGATCATGCCATATAAAAGACATGCGCATTATGTAGCGTTGGCGGGAAATGAAGGGACTAACTATGTTCTGGCTGGATAGTAATTATTTACACACTCAATGCAGACCTATGCACCTGAATTGAATTCGACTCAACGTTTTAAAAATCATTTCTAATCCATTTTATACTTTGATAAGAATAACTTTGTTTTGTTAGTCTCATTGAATATATAAACTCCATATTATTAAATTTCCTTTTCTTTATTATAAGTGATCATAATAATGTCAAATATAAATAAGTTACTACAGGTATTGAATTTCATATTATTATAACAACTAAAAGTAACTTTGTTTAACTGGCATTATTTAATTTGATAAACTCTGTATTATGAGGTTTCCTTTTAATTTATTATGAATAGTCGCAAAAGTGTAAAAATAAATACGTTCCTAAAAATATTGAATTTGATATTACATACCAAATAGCATAACAAATAACACCAACCTTCTCTTACTGCATATGTACATCCTATACATCATTAAGATCTACCTCTTGAATTTCATAATATTAAATACAATTTCTCGAAGGGCGATTATGCTTCATTATTATCGAATTTACCGGAATTTAGTTGAGCCACTATATTTTCATTCTCGAGTATAAATTAATGCACTAATTATTTCTATATTACGTATTTCATTCATCATAGACCATTGCGTAGCTAATTAAAACAAATAATACTTCAACTTATCCAAAATGGTTCTTCTTGGAATTAATAAATAAAATCTGGAGTGGCCTACACACAAAATTACTGTAAGTAAACTTAATATCAAACATCTTGGCTATATAATGTCTCATTTAAGCATAATGTAAACGTTTAAATGGGAGATGTTTATTAGTCTTTCATTCCTGAGGTAGTACAGATAGTGATTGATCAACTAATCAATATATACGCTTATTTTTGTATATCACACCACTGATGCAAATAATCTCATTAGTATAACTACACCAATAATAACATTTTTGAAAAGCCAAAGTGAAAATTTCTTGATACGAAATAATCTCCTACAAGAGAACTGGTTTTTGTTCAAATAGCTAGTGGATTTCTTACATCGTTTACTTGACTTCCTTCTAGATTAAATTTTTAAGTCAAATTTTCAAAATAAATCAAGAAAATATTCCTATTCTGTCTGAAAAATGTCAGAAACATCTAAGAAAAAATTTCGCTTTAAAATAATTTTTTATTTAGGATGTAAGATAATTATATTTATTATTCTACAAAGAAAGATTTAAATTTTGAATTAAGGTTAAAAATTTTGGTCTTTTATAGAATTATTATATTGGGAAGTTTATGGCTTCTTAGTTTTTAATAAAATCATTTTCCTTCCTCTTTGTCAAAAATCACATATACCAATTTACTCTGAGCGAGTGTTAGCTTTTTCCTGCTTGCTGTACTCTGTTATATGGTTGCTACGAATATATATTTGAGAAAAAATATATTTAATATAATTTATTTTATATATTTTAACAGAAATATATGTGTATTGTATTTAATCAGTCATTAAAAACATACATCGTAATTCACTTTATAAAAATTCCGGAGGTAAATATTTGGAGGTAAAGATTGATTCTATGTTTTTTAAAAATAGAACTTAATTTATGATCTGAGACGAAAAACACTGTGGAATTTAAATAATAGTTTTAGAACTAAATTACTGAAATGTGTTTCAGGTGATCCTCTTTATGTGGGCATGGATTTAACCATTGCCAGTTTCGACTCTATCAGCGAAGTCAACATGGTAACATAAAATATTATTTGTTTTATTTTTTATTCAATGTGTTTACATAAGAAAGTTGATTTAATTATTAGATTTGGCTTCTTGCAGTACAAGGGAATAACATAATCTTCCAATTAGATATATCACCTTTATAATAATCTGTGGTAATAATAAATATATTTGATCAAACTGATCAAATGATCAAACCACAATAAGAAATGGGAAAACAACTAAGTCTAAGATCTTTCAACCGTAACAAGCGGTCTTCGTCGGAGTCAAAAACCCAACTGATGAAGACCGCTTTTACGGTCTTGTTTTAAAACTATTTTTAACCGCTTTTAAAACTGTTAAACATAAAAGTGACGCTATTAGAAATGAAAAGGACATGGAAAAAAATGAGAGCTCTGATTGGTTGAAATGATCATACGATATAAAAGACAATCAATGGTTTGATCATTGATTGTTATTTTACGTGTTTTTGTGAAATCTTTATATATATATATATGAGACTGGCGGTTGCCGGGTCGGTTACTTGCCGTTGTGTCTACAACGTGCTTGGTATCCCTTTCTCTTCTCTCTTGAAAACGGATTGTCGAAAAATTTGAGTTTGTAAGTATGTTTCTTTACTCTATGGGTTACTCTTCTTGAATTTTGTACTATATATATACATATATATCAGTTCAGAAACGAAGGGAAGCGCAACACACAGAGAAAGAGACATACTTACAAACTCAAATTTTCGGATGATCCGTCTTCAGGAGAAAAGAGAATGGGCGACCAAGCACGCCGGAAACACGACAGGTTTTTTTCCTGCACTCATTGAAACGAGTATAAACACGTGAAATAAAAATCAACTCCAAACCACAACAAGATCAGAAAAATGACTAATAGCTTTCAACAAGAACAAGTCGTCTTCGTCGGAGTATCAGTTGGATTCTGACGAAGAGCATTTGTTTTGTTTGAAAGATCTTAATAATTTTTCTGATTTCTTACTGTGTATTAGACGGTGATTTATATAAATTAGACACAATTTTTTCTACTACTTATTATCGTGTTTCTAATTAAAAAAATTAATTATAATTAATAATTGGGGGCATTATATAGTACTGTTTCCTAAACATTTTATATGTACTAGATGGATAAACATATCCGTACTTTCCAAAAATATAATTGCGATATGAAATTTTAACTCGTTTTAGTAAATTTGTAATAGAGGTATATATTTCTTACAGGCTAAAGAGTCGTACAAGTTAATCCAAGAGTCGCCAAGGTTTGCGAATTGTTGCCGCCCGTTTCATGTTAGTGGATGAATTAACGAAGTGTGATTATTAATTGCTTTAATGGTGGTCTAAGGAATGTAGAGAATGTATTAGCACTTGAAGTAAAGATTTTTATTCCTTACTTGACATGTTTTACAGTTGCCTGAAAACTTTATTGATGTTGTAAGCGTTAGAAATGGATTATTAATTTTTCGGTTTTATTAAAGAACGGAAACTCAATACAACTATATTGTTCTCAACGACATTTCCGAGTCAAAATTAGATTTATTTATTCTTACATCTGTTCTGAATTTTAGCAGAACCATAATTTTTTGAAAGCAATTAAGTGAAACTATTAGTATTATATTGGAACAAGTCAAGAAAAAAATTGTCCAACATAAAAGAAGTTAAATAAAAAAGCATTCCTTGCTTTTGTGTTTACTCGATAAGCAGATGTAAACTGATAAAGTCAGTACGTGGAAAACGATCATTTTTCATAAAATTTGATGAATAGAGTTTTATCAAAGACTTATCCCAATATGTGTGAATACCGCTGAGTCGTTGATTGCTCATTTATATAGGTATTATGGAGCAATAGTCTTTCTTATCAACTAGCAGTTCTTGATTTCACCAATGGCATCAAGTCCAGTCAAATGGAACTTTTCAGATCTTATGCTGAACATGAGAACTTAACATGAAACTGGAAGAACACTGGATGCTGAATATCAATATGTAAACAAATGGCGAATGCAAATTTACATTTTACCAATCTATGAAACTTCGAGAGCTTAGTTGACATCAAAGGGAAACACGTATCGAATAGAAATTGTAGAAAATCAAACTTCAATCAACCTTCTATTCTATAATTGATCTAAAATCATCCATTTATTAAATGAATATCTAACTCTCAATTCTTATACATTTCTAGCCTATAAGTATTACAGGTTAAACGTCCGTACAATATAAAACGTCACCTCTATAGATCTCTTTAAAACATAATATTAACGATACCAATTAACGATTTATTATTAAATCTGCACTGCACTAATAAGTGCAGATACAATGATATAATATAGTATATGTAATAATACATAAATATATATACACTTTTTCTTCTTCTTGGAGTTTGGTCAGGGTTAATATACGGAATCACCTTTTCGCCAACGTTCCGTCTTTATTTTAAGACATCCTCAGGGCTATAAATCAAGGCTAGCTTTTAATATCGAACCAACAAAACCGTTATCTAATCAAAACCGTTAGATAACTGTTTTGTTGGTTCAGTATCAGAAGCTAGCCTTGATTTATAGCCCTGGGGATGTCTTAAAATAAAGGCGAAACGTTGGCGAAAAGGTTTCCGTATATTAACCCTGACCAAACTCCAAGAAGAAGAAAAAGTGTTTATTAGTAAATTGTGGTCATGAAAACAATACCTTATATATTAATGTAGTTTATCGTTATAATTGTAATACAGGAAACTGTGAGTTCCTAAAGTCATCTCATACATTGGCTCTACGGTAACTACTTTATCACGGAAGTTAACCATGCACCTTGCTGCTGGCGCTCCAAAAGATCATTCCCATAGTATACATAGCATCAAACTGAGCAGAGAAGAATTAACCAATAACATAGAAATTCTATACCAAGAAAAAGACCATAATAGACTACAAATTCTAGAAGCCCTGTGTATTAGAGAGCATAAACCCAACCTCAACAACCAGACAGCGAGTTTCAGCAGGATTTTAAAGCTCCACGCAGGACACCAACAAAACAGCAACCTCGAGTCAGTGACAGCCTCATAGTGTTATAGTGAATTTAATTAACCAGATGAATCGAACTGGAAAACCTGAAATTTTGGAACCTCCAAGATGAGTAACCTCCTCGTTGTCTTGATGTTGTCAATTCATTAGGTTAGCAATGTAATAATTCGTAACTAGAATGTTTGTAATAATTATTGTTAGTGTTTTTCTTAAGTTAAGTTGTTTAATCGTCATTATTTTAAATCCCTGAAGATGGTCAAAGTGACCGAAACGTTGGAATAATTTAATGTATAGTTTTTTGTTGTAGTTAAGTTTATAGTGTATTATTGGATTACTACTATGGAGCTCAAGAATAAATCATTCGGAGAGTTAGTGTTCAATTTACCTGAAGAGTTAAAAACTAAGCTTAGAAAACTTGAGAAATTAAATAGAAAACGAACAAAAATGAAGATCACCTACTGCCATTGAAATGGGATGTTATTAGAGGGCATTTCTATGGTGGAAAGAGGCACAGAGGCAGCCGTACAACTGCTTTTAGTAATCATCGCTTAATTTCATTATTTAATAAATTTGAGCATCAAATATTATTTTATATAAATAATATCTATATTCAAAAGATAAATATTATTGTCTTTTGAGTTTTCGGAAAGATTGATAAATAAAGTTAGTGTTCATTAATTTGTTGTCATTTAATGTATTCAAGGATGACTTTTTTTTAGGATTACACCATTACAATGTATTTAAACCAGTACTGGAAAGATGAGAGGTTAGCATTCAGCACGAACGATGAAGTATTGACCCTCTCAGGTGACTTTGCTGAAAAAATATGGGTTCCAGATACATTTTTTGCCAACGATAAAAACAGGTTTTCTTTTTCTTATTATCATTAACTTAATTACAACTTTACCTGTGATAATGTTGTTAATAAGTAATATTTATCCACATTATACACAAAAGTTTTTAGTCGATAAAAATGGTAACATGATATGGCACATTCATAAGCCATCTCCAATACTTAAGACCTGCATAGGATAGTCACTAGACTAGAAAGACGCAGACAGTTAGTCCCGAATCCAAACAGTCCAAACAAGCGTTGACTCCGCTGCATACCTTAATGAATTGGTTGAAGGGGACGGAACTCGGGCAACAGTTCGAGACCCTGATCTGAGTGATTGTACCCAAACGTCCAATCAAAAAAAAAAAAAAAAGACTGCGAGGGAATCGGGTTTTACAAAAAAAATCTCACTTCAGGATAAAGTTTGTAAAATGAAATATAATATAACAGATTGCATGTTGTAGTAAGCAGGTAGCTCAAGTTTTGATCATTTTCTTAGATAGTAAATCCGAAAATCGTTTTCCCTTCATCTATTAGGGAGGACCTAAAGCTGGCAGTCCCGGGCTGTACGCTATCAGATACTCTTTAAAGATCCCTTTCCTACTAAACTTGAGTGAGTTACCTTACAGAGCCAAACCGGTAATGTGGCCCACACATAACTGATAGATGATAAATAATAAACGAATCAAACAAGAATCAAGCTAGTATAAGAAAAATTTATATTTTCAGTTCACTTTGTTTTAAAGTCAGGCTTGAGCCTACGTTAATAACAATTAATACAATACTATCTCAGTAATAATAAAAGATAGTTTTCAAAATTTACTAGTAGATAAGGAATTGCCTTGTGAAAGGCTTTTCCATCTCGTTTCAGGAAAGAGCATCATAATTTATTATCCGCAAGACGCGGATGACTTGCTGATTTTGCTGCCACCCCTAGATGAGAGTCAGTAGTAATACTGATGCCTAATTGATGGCTGTTTTGCAGTTTCCTTCATGATGTGACAGAAAGGAACAAGTTGGTACGACTGAACGGAGACGGCAGTATTACTTATGGGATGAGGTTCACGACGACTCTAGCCTGCATGATGGACCTCCATTACTACCCCCTTGACTCCCAGAACTGCACCGTCGAGATAGAGTCCTGTCAGTATTGCTTGTCATCCCTTCCAACTTTACAATACCATTTATATTTAAATATTGCTTATAAAGATAAAGCTGAATAAAAAAAACTAGTACATAATTTATTCTGAAATACAATATAACACCGAAATCAAATTTTCTTATTCACATAACTTCAAATTATAACTACAGTAAATAAAAAAAAGTCTAGAATTGTCTACACTCCACTTTATGATAAGGAAACAATATTCCAAAAACACTGAATATAGTTCATTAGTTGTGCAATCCGTAATAGTGTAATATTCACTAGGGAAAAATGGATAAAACAAAGTCTCCACAAAAAAAGGAAGCCTTTTCATTCTACGCGTTTAGAACACTTCATGTTCACCAGTCTGTTAGGAGTGAATGTTAGACTGTTTGGTCTTCCACTCCTTCCATTAGAAGTTTAACTGACGATGAATACAAAGTGTTCGAAACGCGTAGAATAAAAAGCCTCTTTTTTTTGTGGAAACTTTATTTTATCCATTTACCCTAGTATGAGAGAATATAGTTAATTATTTAAATTCTTTTATTGTGACTACAGTTCAAACTTACTAACAAATGTTGCGAACTTTGAGTAAATAAACTCAACCAACCGCCAGGCACCTAAATCTGTTGAAATATCCACGTGAGAAAATTACAAATTTTGACAAGATTCAAAGCACTGTGAATTTATTTACTGAAAAGCCTTGTGATTTCGAATTTTGACGAGATTCGAATCACTGTGAATTTATTTACTGAAAGGCCTTGTGAATTCGAATTTTGACAAGCTTGGAAGCACTGTGAATTTATTTACTGAAAAGCCTTGTGATTTCGAATTTTGACGAGATTCGAATCACTGTGAATTTATTTACTGAAAAGCCTTGTGATTTCGAATTTTGACAAGCTTCGAACCACTGTGAATTTATTTACTGAAAAGCCTTGTGATTTCGATATATTTCAAGCTGCATAGAAAAAGCCTACGGTCATAATGTCTAAGGGCTTTTATAGGGCTTAAGGCTTGTTGATAACTGTTATCAATTAAATCTTTTTAGCAGTAAATATCTAATTCTTCCAAATATTCCCTGCTCTATTCTATAGAATTCATATGTAATCTTATCTAGCATAGATCCATATTTTATTAAAGAAAATTGATGTTTGAGTTGTCACTGAAGCATTTAATGTGTTCCTTTTATCATTCTTAACTGTTCTTGCTGTTGATTTCATGTATTCCCGTCCACAATTTAAGTCTGTATATTACTAGATTTGTTTGACTTTTGCTATGCTAACTATGGAAAGATTCATGATTAAAATAATCCATTTTTTTCTGTTATTAAATAGGGATTAGTATACTTGATGTCTGTTACACTGTGTATGTCATGAGTTTGTTGAATTGCAGATGGTTACACCGTATCCGACGTGGTCATGTACTGGAAGGACACCCCTGTCAGAGGGGTAGAAGTAGCCGAACTACCCCAGTTCACTATTGTTGGTTATGAAACGAACGACAGGTAAACTATATTGTATTTCGATATTATATTGATCATTATTGAGTAATCAATCATTGTACTTCATCCTCTCACATGACCAGATTAAGAAATCGCACATTTGTGGAACTCGCTGAGTAGGTATCCAAAGGTTCGATGTGTGTAAGTGTGCATTAGTGATATGAGTGTAAACCGATTTTTATTATTTATATTGAATGCTTGCTTGAAAGGAAAGTTGAAAATGTATTCTTTCCGTCTGTCAGAAAGAATTTGAGAATTAATCATATAGTATGTATAAAGACCTAATGTTCAAATTTAACATTGCGGCCATATTAAACCTCAAAAAAAAAAAAGATAATAGCATTACTAATAAATATTACAATAATAATTCAAATATTTTTAAAATTTATTATTGTTATAGCTATAATGATATTAATAATAATAATAATTATGACTAATTATTATTTCAACAGGTTATAAAAGTAACAAGGCTGTACTATTTGATCTCGTAAATGATTCCTTCTTCACTGAACAATCCAGACTGTCAAAGAATCTTAATTGTCCTTTTCTGTTGTGTTTTATTTTATAGAAAATTCATTGTTTTGGACAAATAAATTGTCAAATTTATATATTAGCAGACCATCTAGGCCAATGTTTGAAAATATTATAAACGAAGCCTAATCAAGAAAAAATAAAGCACAAATTAACTCATTCGTATAACAGAATGTTGAATGGTTTGTTTAATACTTTTTTCTCAAGTGTAAGAAAATCTTGAACTTTATATATGTACATATTTTGATATATAAATATACATTATCCAGTATGATTTTTTGAGTATTTCCCTGAATTTTTAGCAGTGACATCTTCAATGTATGCTCAAGATTTTCTAAATCTTTTACTGGATACGAGTGTTAAGTGAATTGACTTATTCACTCAAGTTAATAAGTATTTAGTGATATTGAGCATCACTAAAGAACACATTGGATTCGTTGTAGTTTGATACTGGTGTTATACTATTTTATACTGGTTCTATTCTATTGTAATCATTCAAGTATTATAATATTAAGATTTTGTTGTTATGTTTTAGGAAAGAAAAACTGGCAACTGGTATTTACCAGAGGTTATCACTTTCGTTTAAACTACAGAGGAATATAGGCTACTTCGTGTTCCAAACCTATTTGCCGTCTATTCTGATCGTGATGCTGTCTTGGGTGTCATTCTGGATCAACCACGAGGCCACCAGTGCCCGAGTGGCTCTCGGTATGAATTACTTTAATGGCAGTATGCGTTAGGAAGAAAAAAAAACAGAAGTCCTTACTTGAATAAATAGTATTACAATGAGTTAAGTAACATCGTAAATAATAAATATTATGACGGATGAAAAGAAGTGAAAAGTAGAAAAATTTGTGTGAGTACAGGGGAGGGGACATGCAGGATGTAAGAGGGAGAGACGGTAATGTTTACAGCAACACTTTGCGGCCCGGGATGGTATAAGGTTTGCCTCCCCATTGGTCCCCCGCTAACCGTAAACAATTCTAGAAAGTCATCAAAATAATTACAATCAAAGATCTAACTTTAGACTACACTTTCATCTTATTACAGTACCGTAATATATATATATTATAAGTTTGCTTCTCAACGCGAGTACTTCGCACTTCTTCCTGATAACAACGGATGTCGAAATATTGAAGTGAGTTCTGTAATGACTTTCTGTGTTCTTTCATATTTGTTAAACTTTCTGTATATATAAGATCAAACCACAGTATGAAATGGGAAAACAAGACTAAGATCTTTCAACCGCAACAAGCGGTCTTCGTCAGAGTCAAAAACCCAACAAAACAGTTGGATTTTTGACTCTGACGAAGACCGCTTGTTGCGGTTGAAAGATCTTTAGTCTTGTTTTTCCATTTCATATTGTGGTCTGATCATTGATTGTTATTTCACGTGTTTGTGTGAAAACTTTATGTAAATATATAAAGCGTATATATATTATATATATATATATATATATATCAATGATCAAACCACAATAAGAAATGGGAAAACAAGACTAAGATCTTTCAACCGTAACAAGCGGTCTTCGTCAGAGTCAAAAACCCAACTGAACACTAGATGCAGAAAACATCTGGTGAGGAGTTGAGAAGAGTGGGAGGGAAGAGTGGTATTTTAAAAGGGAGAAAGCACAGGAAAGGACTAATGTCCAGAAAGGGATGTTTGGGGAAACAAAGGAGTACAGTAAGAAAAAGTAAAAAACTATCCGCTAGCTGTCAACCCTCTTTGAAGAGGCTATTGCCCTCGTGACGAAAGTATCAAGTTTGAAGAGACCGTTACTAATGTTTATAATATTAGATCTATTAAATTTAATTAGAGACGATTCAATAATATTTCTTAACAACATTGACTTTTCATAGGTAATAAATTTAGCTCCTGTCCAATCAATATGATGATTTTCATTTTTTATATGCAAGAATAAGGCACTACTTTTTTCCTGTCTATTTACGTTATATTGGTGTTGTTTTACACGTGTCTTTAATGATTTACCAGTTTGACCAATATAAATTTTATGGCAATTTTTGCACGGAATTTTATAAATACCAGCGGACTCCAATTCGCTGGGAGAGTTTTTTTATTAACATATTACCCACGTTATTACGATTAGAAAACACTATATTAAAATCAAGTTGTTTGGCTAATCTTGGAAGGGGGTCCAATGATTCGTGGTATGGCAAAACTATAGAATTTGATAATAAAAGGGGCTCTGTTGAAGTATTAGAGAAAGTTTTTTTTAGCACCCTTCAAAGCTAAATCAATATAAGAAGAGGGGTATTTTAATGAAAGGGCAATTGACATAATGTTATTAATCTCTTCATTAAGGAATTCGGGGGAGCAAACTCTTAACGCCCTCAAAAACATATTTCTAAAAACAAAAATTTTAACATTTTTTTGGATGGGAAGAATAAAAGTGAACGTATGCAAGTACATTCATAGGTTTTCTATATACACTAAAGCGTAACTCATTAGGTAACCTATGGATCAGGACATCTAAGAAGGGCAAATTACCACTTATTTCTTCTTCCATTGTGAATTTGATTGTCGGCACTAATGAATTCAATTTTGTCAGGAAATCAACTTTATTTAAAGAATTGGGACAAATGCAAAGAATATCGTCAACATATCTATACCATTTAACATTTTTGGGCAAAATTGAGCTTAACATTTTACTCTCAAAAAACTCCATATATAAATTACTTAGGAGGGGGGATAAACAGTTACCCATAGCAAGACCAAATTTTTGTATATAATAATTATTTTCAAATTGAAAATGACAATCTACTACACATAACTTAATTAACTCTATTATAGTGGTAGATTCCAAGTATTGGAATCTATACTTGGCAAGTATACTTCCAAGATTAGCCAAACAACTTGATTTTAATATAGTGTTTTCTAATCGTAATAACGTGGGTAATATGTTAATAAAAAAACTCTCCCAGCGAATTGGAGTCCGCTGGTATTTATAAAATTCCGTGCAAAAATTGCCATAAAATTTATATTGGTCAAACTGGTAAATCATTAAAGACACGTGTAAAACAACACCAATATAACGTAAATAGACAGGAAAAAAGTAGTGCCTTATTCTTGCATATAAAAAATGAAAATCATCATATTGATTGGACAGGAGCTAAATTTATTACCTATGAAAAGTCAATGTTGTTAAGAAATATTATTGAATCGTCTCTAATTAAATTTAATAGATCTAATATTATAAACATTAGTAACGGTCTCTTCAAACTTGATACTTTCGTCACGAGGGCAATAGCCTCTTCAAAGAGGGTTGACAGCTAGTGGATAGTTTTTTACTTTTTCTTACTGTATTCCTTTGTTTCCCCAAACATCCCTTTCTGGACATTAGTCCTTTCCTGTGCTTTCTCCCTTTTAAAATACCACTCTTCTCAACTCCTCACCAGATGTTTATGCATCTAGTGTTCAGTTGGGTTTTTGACTCTGACGAAGACCGCTTGTTACGGTTGAAAGATCTTAGTCTTGTTTTCCCATTTCTTATTGTGGTTTGATCATTGATTGTTGTTTCACGTGTTTATGTGAAATCTTTATATATATATATATATATATATATAGATATATATATAAAGGTCGTTACTTGCCGTTGCGCCTACAACGTGCTTGGTCTCCCATTCTCTTTTCTCCTGAAGACGGATTACCCGAAAATTTGTGTCTGTAAGTGTGTTTCCCTACTTTGTGTGTTGCTCTTTGTTAATCTCGAACTCGTATATATATATTTGTAAATTTGGGGAGCAATCCTTCTTTTATACATGTTTTGTTGAACGACCTTTGTACTGTGGCATGAATCAATTTCATAGTCGATCTTTCAATTTGGTAATAGAATTATTTCTTGATGTTTTTTAAGATTATTGTGTTAATTTAAGAAATGTATAGTGTAATATAGTTGTGATTAGTAGGAATAAGTTTTTGTAAATATGATTAACTCTGAAGATGGTCAAGGAGACCGAAACATATCAGTTATAAAGAATAAATCATTTGGAGAACTAGTGTATTTAGTTCCAGAAAGATTTAAATCAAAGGTGAGAAAACTTGAAAGATCGACTATGAAATTGATTCATGCCACAGTACAAAGGTCGTTCAACAAAATATATATATATATATATATATAATTAGAAGAAACGGTCCAGCGGACTTTTTAAATAAAATAAATTCAAAACGAAGGAAACACAAAGAAAGACACAGTCATAACTCACATCAATATTTCGACCATCGTAATCCCTGTCTTCCTGCGGGACTCTTCGCTCTTCACACCTCCTGATGACGACGATGGTCGAAATATCGATGCCTTAAGAATGTCATGAATTATGGGGTAATACAAGGATAGTGTAGCACTGTGTTATAATGGGTAGATATTCAGTTGTATTGGGTCACTTGTTTAACTCGTCATAACTGTTTCAGGTATAACCACGGTGTTGACGATGACTACTATAAGCACTGGAGTGCGCAGCTCTCTGCCCCGGATATCCTACGTGAAGGCCATCGACATATACCTGGTCATGTGCTTCGTCTTTGTCTTCGCCGCCCTCCTCGAGTACGCCGCCGTCAATTACACTTACTGGGGAGCGCGGGCCAAGAAGAAGACCAAGAAGAACAAAGAGGTTGAGGACAGTGGCCGGAAAGCCAGTCTGACAAGTGCGTCCCCATGCTCCATTACTCACTTATCTCCACCCAAATATACAATCAATCTTATTTAATTACTTTATTATATTACAACTACCCTTAAAGGGATAATAAGTAATACTGATCCATGGTTCATTAATGAGGGGCGAAAGAGTGAAAAAACCACCCATTGGTGGTACTCCATATACATAGTTCAGATCACTTGCAACTATTCTTGACAGTTATCATTTCTTGAAGATTAGATCTCTGGGCCAACATATTTTCAACCGTCTAATTGGGTTGGTAGGAATCTGGTACGATGATAATTCCTGAATAAAATGGTTTAGATTAGTGGGTAAATGCTCATGGAATTTGTAGTATCGGGATAGGAGATCTTGGTATTTTTGAACGCTCGTTGATCCCCAGATTTCGAGTCCGTAAGTCCAGATCGATTTAAGTATTCCAGTGTATATCAGTCTTTGATCTGCAGAGTAAAATTTGATCTTTTGTAAAAAGTCGGGATAGGGTCTTGTATCGTCTCATTAGTCCCTGTCGTTTCAGTTCTGTATGTGGAATCCATGTTAATCGCTTGTCAATGTTCATCCCCAGATATCGCACTACGTTAGCAATTACGACAGCAGAATGTTTAATATAGACAGGAGAATAATTTGTTTACGTAGTAGATATAATCAAAGTCATAAATAATCACTCATATAATTGATACTTGGAAATTATGAATAAAGCCCTCACATAAACTGTTTATATACACACAATGTATGTGGTGCTTTGCCCTTAAAATCCATTCATCATTAAACTGACTCCACAACTAGAGAATAACTGATATCTAAAGAGTCATAATCTTCAATATATATATCTAACAGCGAATATTTATATGTAAAATTATATGTCTATTGTTTTAAACATAATCATATGTCTACTTATGATAATAAAAATGATAATAACAAGATTTCTTAATTAACTCGAAAAATCAAAGTCAAGTACTAACCACGGTAGGAAGTTCAGAAAGCGAGCTAAGATTTTTCAACCAAAAAAACCGTTTTTATCAAATCACACTTGAACTTTACCAGTACTTAGTAGCCTACACAAAAAAAAATTGAATTTTTCAAAGAAAAAAGTGTTTGTCTTCTTTTGTGTTTCGCATTTAAAGATATGTTTGTATTTTACATCTATAATTACTGTATGTATTATATGTATATAATACCATATAATATATATATATATATATATATATATCACATAAACACGTGAAATAACAATCAATGACCAAATCAATATTAAATGACAAAAAAGATTAAGACCTTGAGATTACTTAAACTTTCCGATTACTTAAGATTACTGATATTAGGATCAGTTGGGTTTTGACTCTGACGAAGACCGTTTGTTACGGTTGAAAGATCTTAGTCTTGTTTTCCCATTTCATATTGTGGTTTGATAATTGATTGTTATTTCACGTGTTTATGTGAAATCTTTATATATATATATATATATATATATATAACACAATTAAAAGAAACCGTCCAGCGGACTTTTTTACAATAAAATAAAAAACGAAGGAAACACACAGAAAGACACAGACATAACTCACATCGATATTTCGACAATCGTCGTCATCAGGAGGTGCGAAGAGCGAAGAGTCCCGCAGGAAGACAGGGCGGTACTGAACTCGGAAACCGCAGCCAGTACCCCACCACTTACCACCAAGCGGGGGAAGGGAGGGAAGGAAATGAAGAGCCAAATTAAGACGTAAAAGGAACGAGTAAAAATTATAACTATAAAAAATTATAAAAAAGTAGATAAATCAAATTAAAATAATAAAAATAATAAATAAAAGTAAAATAAAAATAATAAATAAATAAATAAAAATAATAAATAAATAAATAAAAAATAATAAATAAATAAATAAATCATAAATAAATTATCGGTTGAGGTTGAGTCCGGGGGAAGAGCGAGCATCAAGTAAGCATATGTATGCCTCCTCTGAAGCTCTTAGGGTAACTTTATTGTTGGATTCGGGGATCTGTTTCAGGATCTGAACCCTGAAACAGTCATTGAAACTGAGTCCATGCGAGTTCGCATGGATGGCTACAGGATAGTTACTGCGTTGACCGACTGAAGCCCTATGACCATTCATACGAAGGCTCAACTTATTAGAAGTTAAGCCAACGTAAAAGGAGTCACACTGAGTGCAATCCAGTCGGTAAACACAGTTGCTCGAGGTACAGGAGGAGTTGACCTGAACCGGATAGGAACTATGGTGGAGAGGGGAATCGAAGGAAGGATTAGGATTTACAATCAGGCAAGTTTGACAGCCACGGCGTCCACATTGTTTCATTCCAGGAATAGGATTGGAAGGCTGAGGGGAAATATGAGAGAAAATGCTTTTTAGATTGGCAGGTTTACGGTAGGAAATAGAAGGGGGGTGATTAAAGATGGAAGAAGTAGAAGTAGACAGAATCGGAAAAGACTCCTTAATAACAGCACGAAGCTTATAAGCGCCAGGGAAGTAGGTTGTCAGGAAGAAGGAAGTGTTACTTCTATCCCTCTTGGGTCTGGGTTGGTGGGAGATGTCAGCCGGTAAAACACGACTATCAATGAAGGAGCGAGGATAGCCTCGTTCAGAAAATTTGTCCTTTAAGAGGTTAAGGTGATGTCTGCGGTCTTGGAGATTATTGCAGATATTGTGATACGGAGGGACAAGGATCGAGGTATAGACTTTTTAACATGGGATGGATGGCAACTATTGTAATGGAGGTACTGTTGGGAGTTGGTGGGTTTTATATGTACGGAAGTCAAGAAGTGTCCATTGTCTAAAGTAACGTCAACGTCAAGAAAGGTGATAAGTCTGTCGGAGATGTCGTAAGTGAAAGTGATGGAGGGGCAGAAATTTTGAAAGGAGTGTAGGAAAAGTTCTAAGTTATGTTTGCCATGGGGCCAAATGAAGAAAATATCATCAATAAAACGGAGATAAAGGAGTGGAAGAAGTTGACAGGTGGCCAGGAAATCCTGCTCTAATTTGGCCATGAAAAGATTAGCGTAAGAAGGGGCCATAATCGTACCCATAGCTGTGCCTCTGGTTTGAAGGTAATAACGACCCTCAAACTGAAAGACATTATGCTGTAGCACGAAATCAGCCAAAGAGACTAGAAAGGATGTGGAAGGATTAAGGGGTGCTGTTCTGCCATCAAGAAAGTATCGCAGAGCGTCCAGACCTTCAGAATGAATGATTGAAGGATAGAGAGAAGTGACGTCCATGGCAACCATGAGAAGAGGATGATCAAGGGTAGAGGGAAGAGAAAGATTTTTAAGAATTTGGAGAAAATGGAAAGTGTCTTTGCAGAAAGAAGGTTGGTTCCGAACTAGAGGCTGTAGGAAGTGATCAATGAAGGCGGAAAGTCTTTCTGTAAGGCAGCCATAACTGGAAACGATAGGTCTACCGGCGGGAGGGGAGTCAGGCATGTTGAAGGGCTTGTGGACTTTAGGGAGCAGGTAGAAAACAGGACATCGGGGATTTGAGGGAATGAGGGTGTCAATATCCTGGGGAGAAAGGCCCTCACACACAGCACTGTTATTAAGAAGAGTTTTTATATATATATATATATATATATATACACTTTTTCGATGAAAATACGATCCGAAATGGACAAATACAGTTCAAAGTACATAAAGAAACATAGAGAAATTAAAAACACAAACTTACAGTCTCTAATTTTTGGTTTGAACTGTCTTCAGGAGAGATAAGAGAGGGAAACCAAGCGCACGGTCTAAACCGAAAATTAGAGACTGTAAGTTTGTGTTTTTAATTTCTCTATGTTTCTTTATGTACATATAGAATTTTATATATATATATAAAAGTATCGACCGTGGAATGGAAACAAAACTAAAGTTTATCGGGACTAGGTCAGTTCTTGAAGTTCAAATTAAACTCTCATTAACAACGTTACGGTTTCTATTTAAAACCTTTTTCATAGGCAGAAGTATAAGTTTTGAAACAGAAAAACTAAGTATTACATTACAAATTATTTTACAAAGAAAAATAGTCTGTGGATTTCAACAACTGTAGTTTGTTGAAATAAACAAGCTTGTTTATTTCAGTTCAGTGGCACGTGTTCATTCTAACTACAGTTGTTGTTGAAATCCACAGACTATTTTTCTTTGTAAAATAATTTGTAATGTAATACTTAGTTTTTCTGTTTCAAAATTTATACATCTGCCTATGAAAAAGGTTTTAAATAAAAAGCGTAACGTTGGCATTGAGAGTTTAATTTGAACCTGAAGAACTGACCGAGTCCCGATAAACTTTAGTTTTGTATATATATATATCAATATTTCACAACAAACACGGGAAATAACAATCAATGTTCAAACCACAATAAGAAATGAGAAAAAAGATCAGGTTAGGTTAGGCTAGGTTGCAGTGGTAGTCCTACAAGGGAACACACGTATGCTGAGCATTGACCCTTTGTGATACCACATAATGAAGATTGATTCTACAGTGGGAGTCCTAAATTTTGCCTAACTCAAGTGTATTTAAAGTAGGGATCTTTAACGAGAACGTGACACCGTACAGGCTCGGTATCGACGGTTTAAAGTCCTTGGCTCGGATTTACTCACCTCCCGCATGAATAAATTGAGGGCCAGGTGGGGATCGAACTCAGGTCCTATCAGTTCAAAGGCAATGATACAAATGTTTGCCATCTTGCAGGTAATGTTATGAACTAATCATGATCTACAAGAACAGAGCTTGGATTAAAAAAGATAGAAATATGAATACAGCTTGCAATATCGAGAGAAAAAATAGGTATTGAGTAGACGAAAGCCTATGACAGCAGGTAACGAGATGGCAGACAAGTTGGCGAAAGAAGCAGCTATGGAGGAGGACATGGTCGTCAGCTACACGCCTGCACCCATGCCCTTCCTGAGGAAGAAACGAGAAGCCGCCACTGAAGAAAGATGGGAAGAGGAATAGAGTACTAGCTCGAAAGGAATAGAAACAAAGAAATACTTCCCAACCATAAAGACAAGGTTAAAACATCACGACTTACAAATAGACTACAGACTGACTCAGGTACTAAATGACGAACTGGGCATTACTTAAAGAGATCTCATATCAAGAGGAATTCAAATTTCGTTGTGACTGACTGACCAGACATAAAACCATTTAATCTAGGATTGTTTAAAATTAGCTCCTTACTGACTGACAAAGGTTAATACAGTGAATACTACAGGACACGACTGGCCTATTAGAAAATAATAACATATTTTATTTGTGCACGGCTACAAAAAATCTTCATTCAATATCCCATTGGAAGTGTTCTGAGTGCCAATAGATAATTAATATTGAAATAAATCTAAATACTTAAGTGCATATTTAATTTATTAAATGTAGAATATGTTGTATGTAGTGGATGCACATTATGCCTAGTGCTATATAAATAAACTCCCTCATAGCAGGGTTTATACATACCACCCACGCACCCAACCACCCACCACACACACGCACACACACACACACACAACATAAAAAATGGTTTCCAGAACTTGAGAATGTGAATCACAGTGATTACATTTGTTTTACTTATAGTAAATAATAACGAATTTAAATAGGATGATCTTTTATTATGGATATACTCAGTAAGTATATTTCATACTTTCCTGTTCTATACTGTAATACTCTTTTCTCTATACTTTGAATTAGTTGGTACTGAGTTTGATCAATCAGAATGAATGGTGTCGATATTTTTACAAGAATATTTGAATGATAATCTTAATTGAATCTCAATTGAATGTAAATTAGATGTGTTTTTGCAGGCGGGAAGACAGTTACAGGGGATGGCTTCATTGCGAGCACGACTGAGGAAATAATAGAGCTTCAGGATGTCCGTCTGTCCCCCATTCCTTCCATAAGGAACAGACATTCCAGGTATGCTGCAAAAGACTTCTACTGTATTCTCTTGTCATACTTATAATAACAATGTATAATGAACACCACATTGGAGTTTCCAATGACAACAATCATCGAGTAGTTCTCAGAGAGAGCGACCACTACTGCTTAAATAAGTGTTAATTAAGAAAATACAGCTTTAAATATGTGACTTTCATTAAAAGCCGGAAATCTACAACTCCAAGGACCCCCTAACGCATTTAATAAAAACAATCAAGTCATTTGGACATGAAACAGCCAATCATATATCAAATCCAGACAACTTATGTATAATACGTGAAATAATAAATAAATAAAATGAGTAATTATAGCGATTAGTTTAGTTAGTATATCTCTATAAATAAAATAATGATTTTGTCTGTACATTGCTTAGAACTGACTCATTTCAACTTTTCTTTACGTTTCATACATTGGAGAAACCGAATCCACCCTTAGAAAAATTTCTGTCGGTTTGTCAGTTTGTCTGTTTGTCCGCAAAACTTTGTCACAAGTAAACTCAGCTACCATAAGACATATAAAGCTGAAACTTTTATAGTATATTTGTGTAGGTCTAACTTAAAATATGGGCTCTGAATTGATTGGAAATTCAACGTAGAAGTGAAGTTATAGACGTTTAAAGCAAAAACGTTTGTCACAAGTAAACTCAGCCACCATAAGACATGGCGAGCTGAAACTTTGACACTGGATTTGTGTATGCCTAACTTAAAATATGGGCTCTAAATAGATTCATAATTAAGTACAGAAATGAAGTTATAGCGCTTTAAGCGTATTTTTCTAACTTCAGAGACAAGTTTGTTTTGAAAATACACACGTGTGGCAAGTAGGTATTGTTAGTTGATTTTAATTTCATTGAAGCATATAAATATATTGCGTATTTGACATCTTTGAAAAAGTGTTTCCCAAGGGTTGAGGATGTACTATCCATTACGAATAAATAGTTTTGTAAACGAGCAATTCTCAACTCTTAATATGAACAGGCAGGAAAAATCAACAAACAAGTTCTTACGCTATATCATACCGAGGAAAGAACTTACAAGTCAGTAAAGAGATTGGATTAGTGATGAAGAAGCAGTTCATTATCTAATTGAATTTCTTGACTCTGAATTTATTTCTCCTGGACTGCCTGCTCATGAGTAAAAACTTCAAGTAGGAGCACCAATCATGCTGCAATTTAGTAGCAGTAACAAATTTCATGTTACGAAACATGAGTGCCCCAAAACTGTGCAACGGGACACGACTCTGAGTTCGTGCTCTACACAGATATGCCATAGAGGCGGACATAATGACTGGATGTGGTATTGGGGAGTCTGTGTGTATACCACGCATATCATTGATTCCGAGCCACTGTCTGTTTCCATTGAAATGATTGTAATGTCCTGTCAGAGTCTATTTCGCAATGACGTTAACTACGTCACAAAGGGAGACTTTATCTAACGCAGGAATTCATGTTAGCGAGACCAAGTTTTTCTCACATGGTCAACTGTAGTTTACTTGCTCAAGAGTCAGAGGTTCCAACTGTTTGTTCTTCCGTAAACCTGACGGACAGACAGCTAATGTGGTGTATACAGAGGCATTTGTTTAACACTGTACTAATAATAGTATTTTCTACTATTCTATAACTTCTAATTATAGTATTAGTATATATAATACTATAATTGATATTTTGGAATACCAAGTATAATAGAATTTTTTGATTCCGTCAAAGACGGGTACGTTTTCTAGTGGTTATATAAAACTAAGCATAAGTGCTTTTTTAAATATTTAACTTTCTATTTGTAGGATAAATCAATAAATATTGCTTCAGTTTAGTTCAATATTTAGTAGATCTATCTGGTGGAGGAATGTTTGGCCAGTCGTCCGATCGTTCCGTTGATTAGAATGTGGATAGACTATTAAACCATCCACAACGCTGGTGAATATTTATTGATTATAAATAATGGAAATTAAATGGATATGTTAAAGCTGTTTGTTTGTTATACTTTGCTGAATCAGAGCCATGAATGTTATGTGGTATTACAATAATGTTGATAACTTGGTGAATACTGAAGTGTTGCTCGATTGGTTAGCAGGAGCGAGGAGCCGGGTAAGTTTCCACCCAGCTTCCGGATGAGCAGGGGCCTGCGAGTGTCCTCGAGCCGAGGCGGCCTGCGCTACCGAGGCCCCAAGCCGAGGGTGCTGCAAGCGATCAGAAAGGGCGCCTCCGCCCTGAGGGCCTCCATGCCGAAGATCAAGGACGTCAATGTCATCGACAAGTATTCCCGACTCGTCTTCCCCATCTCATTCCTCATCTTCAATACCGTCTACTGGATCTTCTACATTTTCTGAATCAATCATCTTTTCGACGCATTCTTATTTCTTGTAATTACCATTAACATTCCAAACATATGTAAATTATTTTTCATTTTATGCTATCATTTTCTTATTTAGTAGATATGTTAAGTTAGAAAATTATATAAGAAACATTTTTTTTTTATACAATTTTATAGTAGCTAGGAATTATGCATTTTACGACAATTGTTAATTGAAACCTCCAGCAGCAAGGACCTTGTGTTTAATTCGAAAAGACTACTATGTCAATTTACAACCTATGAACGATACCCAGGAATAAATTCTTTAAAGACTTCATTACAGATTGCGAAAATCACTTGTTAAAGGCTTGCTCTCAAAGGTCTCTCACAGCTAAGGTTAGTTCTTCGCTAGCAGTTTACAGATAAGTATATCATCATATCTTAGAATATCACACAGGTCTTACTGTATTTTTAAGACGTTTAGAGTATATCATAAATCGTCAACTTAGCTGATTGAGGAACTTTTGGTTCGAAATATATTTCATAAATTTGTAATTGGTATTAAAAAGGATTGGGAAAAGAATTCAATCAATTCGATATTTTTAAAACTATTAATTCGGATTTCAATAAAGGTTCTTTCAGTTTGTTTCAATTCTATTTTTTCTGATTTTTTATATGGATGGATTAGACATCAAACTTTAATTCAGCCTGCAAAATTATGTTTTCTATTAAACTACAATTTATAACAAGCTAGCATATATGTTTACGCTCTTTAGTTCCTTAATTTTTTCCTTAAGTTCAACCATGTCTGATTGAAATACGATGCAGGTTACTTTTTAAAACTATATTAATGATGGCTAAAATAATATTAAATACATAAGAAAATTAGTACTTATGCAATCTCAATCGCCCATGTTCTGTTTGTAATAAAACGACAGACCCTATAACATTGATTTCAGATATATTGTTGTATTACTTTTCTTAAGGATGACCTGCTGTGTCTAGAAACAGGTGGCGATTTTAAAAAAATACCAATCTTAAAAAGGGCAAACAATTTTAATGAAAGGGCATTATGATTACAAATTAGTAGCTCTGCAAACTGAAAGTTAAAATATACATTCTCATGTGAAGCCACATTGCTGAAATATTTTAACTTAAATTCAATCAATTTTAAGGTATCATTGATTCGAATTAATTCAATTTCCCATCCATTAAGGCCAATATTCAATAGTCAATAGTTTATCAAGATAAGTCATTGAATTAATAACTTGAACTCATAATTTCGCTCAAAACCATAACAATCTTAAAGTAACAGAGCGCACAATCAATAATTAAATTGTTCTTTATAAACAGTTACTTATGGAGGTTTTAATGGTAAATGCATAACATTCCTTTATGTGTATAAAGTTTGAATTCTATATGACGTAACAATTCTCACTTCATAGTAATGTTATTAATTGAAATGTAAATTATAAAGTGAAAGAATAGTTATCTATTATATTTTCTATTCTCTTTCGCCTTGCAGGTGACCTGTGCAAACTGAACCTTGGACAGGTTAATGAAATTGAATCTCTACCGTTGTTACCAAGATAATGTGATAAGAGTCTATAACTCTCAACAGCTTATGAGTTTCTAAAAGAATTCTAAATGTGTTGATTAATGAATTGTTTACAATAGAAATACATATTATATATAAAGTTACCATGTTCAACGAGATATCAAGCAAAGTAGAAATGTATTTTGTTAAAATTATGTCAATTATGTTGGATGGACAGAACTATGTTTCAAACTAATTGATTTATCTTTTGATTTTTGAAATAAATCCTTGACAACAGTTCTTAATTGTTTTATCTTCATAAGAGGGGGATAAATAATACGTATGTTTAATTTTAACAGTGTTTATGAATTTAAAAAACAAATGAAGCAAGTAAAAAAATATTAACGCTTTTATGTTCAGAACAGAACTTAAACGTGATTTTATAGAAATTGTTTGTTCATTAATCTTAAAATTTGAAACTAATGACTGGTTGTCATATATTTTTTCATTTCTGATCTAAATGGCAAACAATATATCTAGAGATTGTTGTTGTTGCCTTCAGGATTTCACCTATACTGTTGTTCCAGCTGCTGAAGGTGTGGCTTATCTATTTTGCACCCATTTTAGATATAGGTCAGCCACATTGTCAGGTTGATACCACACAACGAGTCTAAATTTCACCTTAATCAAGTTCATTAGTAAAGAGATCTTTAACGGGGACTATTGCAGGTTATTTATCCGTGTACCGATCGCAGCTCGAGCTGTTCGTGCCTACGGCTAGAAAAGTCACTCATCCTGACTCCCCCATTTTGACAAATGCAAACAACTCACAAATTATTTTTATTTTAGAGCTTAAAGTGCTTTCTTTATACATTGTGCTCCAGTTCATGAGGACGATAAATTTAAATATACTATAAAATCGGAAAAACGATCCAAACTGGACACAATACCAGTTGAAAATCGAAGAAGAGTAACACACAGAGTAAAGAAACACAGTTACAAACTGAAGTTTTCGGGAATCCGTCTTCAGAGAAAAGAGAAAGGAGACTCAAGCCCTTTCTCTTTTCTCCTAAAAAAGGGTTGTCCGAAGATTTCAGTTTGTAAGTGTGTTTCTTTACTCTGTATGTTACTCTTCTTCGATTTTGAATTCGTAAATTTAAATTCATTTATCTACTATATGGGTGGCTGCTCAAAACACGCCGGTTCATTCACTCATACGTTCTGATGCACGATACAACGCTTTTACTCCAGCTAATGTAAACATATTGTTATAATACAATTTTAGAGTTAGTTTACCAAAAGGGAATATTAATTATCTAATATAATTAATAGGGAAAAAAATAAATTAAAAAAATATAAATAAAATCAGTTTCTTAGTAACTCCGAGGTAGAACGCGCCAACTGAAACCACCTAATACACTCAGTTTGAAGCTTGCACCATGTGTTGGTCATCCTGATCTATATATAACATTAGCAGTCTCTCCGCTCGCTGCACATTCGTTAATTCCTTCCTTTCAATCTTCATAACATTTTCTTATTCAGAAAGGTTGGCTCTGGGAAGCTGTTATGTAAATTCTTTGTCTGTTTGCTGTGCAATCCCAAATAGCTGATTGATATATATATATATAAAACATTACATACTAATTGAAATAGAACTTGGGAATTGCTTAGGGAGATCTAATTTATTTCAAAACAAAAATTTTGCAATAAATTACAAAATTATTACACACACACACATACATATACATACACATACATACATATATACACACACACATACACGCGCTCTCTCTCTCTCTCTCTCTCTCTCTCACACACACACACACCTTTTCATCTTTACCTTTCGTTTATTTTCATAATTCAAATGCTTATCTGTTAGTGGACGTTTTTGAAAAAAAAATCTTAGGAAGCAATTTCATTTGAATACTCGCAGCATATATTTGTGTTGCCTTAATTTATCTTTCAACTGTCCGAAAGTTAACGCTTTCATAGCGTTAAACGATGACATCCAAAAAGGAAAATTATCCTTTGATCTAATTAAAAAAAACTACATTTAAAATGAAACTCTAAAGATAGAAAAATGAGACTGGCAAAGGGCTTCACGAACTTTTCTAGAGAAGTCGCACTAGAAGATATCAACTATAGCTTCATTAGAAATGACGTATTTTTGATCAATTATTTAAGTGTAAACAAAATAAAATAGTTTACTGTAATCAATGTTTGATTTTATGAGTATTCAATAAAAGAACAAGTCTTTTTTTGTTCAGAATTTGATATAACTCGGTCTAACAACAGTTCGAATATGAAAAACTGAAAAAAAAAATTATGAACTCACGTTGGTAACACCAATATTGATCAAAAGTGTTTATTATCACAACTTTTTATAACTCAGAGTCTACGTGTCTATCGACCTGCCAATATGCGAGTACCACTACAACATACTGTTACTGCGCAATGTTCATTCATTGTCGGCTGTTAGATGGCTGGACCTAGGGATAAGATTGTGCTCTGAACCACCAGAGCTAACTGCTGCTAATGAGCCCTTGCCCTGAAGAAAGGGAGCCGTCTTACACATTATAAAACAAAGATTGATTCGAACAATTACAAAACTGATCTATTTCATACATGGCTACTTATTTACTAATCCAAATTGAATCCAATCGTTAATTACTAACAAACATATATAAGCAGTCTATAATTTATTAGCGTCAAATTCGAATTGACTGCATGATTGATGCATCCTGTATTAGAAGATGCACGTTTTTCCTATTTGTTGCAAAATTTAACAGTCCTAAAGAATCCTTCGTATTTCGTTAAATTTAAAAATGTATTCGAATCCCCTAAGTTAAAAAAATATATAGCACGGTTAAATGCAATACCTCTCGAATTGTTAATACAATATTATTATTATTATTATTAACATATATAAATGCATTATTAACGACCAAGAAATTCTTGTTGTAAGGAGAAAAGTAAAGGATTTAAAGTTTTCTTATTAGAAAACCTTTCCTCGTTGCAATGTTTCTCTCTCAGTAAATCCAGACAAGTAGTTCTTTTTAGAGTTAATGAGTCTCCTCCCCCTGTGAAGTACTCTTTTAAGGCGTCCTTGGCTAATGTCAAGCAATACAGTAGTCATAGGTGAAACACACTGCAGCCTTAGGCTCATCTTAAAATGATTCACATTCCAAGAAATTACAAACTTTCATCCTCATAGTATATACGTGGACTGCCTAATTTAAAATATTCTTTATGCGATTTCTAAGTTTACAAGTAATAAAGTTTATTTTATTTTCCTTCTTGTTCTCTGAAAATAATAGTGCGTTTACAATCGCTTGCATCTTATAGTGAAGGAAATACGATACATATGTTTTCGATACAGTTAGTTTGGAAGCATTATGTTTTGTGTATACATATCACGGACAGCTGGTGATATAGTTCATTCTGAGAAACTAATAAAAAAAACCCCGTCGAAATGAGTATCTAAATTTCAAATAAAGAAGCCTTTTCGTACTTTTTTATTGGATTAATCTTGAATTTTGGTACCTTCCACATGATGCAACTTGAACTGAGTTACTGTTTCATCTTCCTGAAAAAGTTAAATAAAGCCACATTGTAGTTGTCGTATGAGATAGTAACAAATATTGAAAATAACACTCTAGCGATAAATAAATCTAAATGAGAACAAATTTACCTCATTCTCAATGAACCTTAACTTGTGCTCTTTTGAACTGATGGAACTTCCTTAATATTTGGTATATTTGTTATTAAGAGTGTATGTATTAGTTCACACGACTTTCATAACCATGCTTTAAATGCATGTGTACAGTTAATCTACAGAGCTTAGAATAGTTAATACTAATTAATGAAATAATCGAAGATACCTCTGTAGTAGATGATCAGGGGCTAAAACGGGTCCCGAATCAACAGACAGGGTAAGGTGATTATTTCATAAATTCATATGAATGATAATTTCAGTGTATACACTTTAGTGGCATGGTATATAAAAGGTAGGGGATCAGTCTGGTGACCACAGAAAGAAACACATTCATCCTGAACATGATAGTAAAAGCGAGAGGGAAATCGTGGTCAAAAAAGTGTGAGTTTAATCACCACAAAGAGGGAAAGAGAGAGTTGGTCAGTCAGTGAACGATGGAAACAGCTAGATGGTCTTTTTGGTGAAAACAGAGGCTAATCTTGTCAAACGGAGTAAAACAGCGTGTCATTCAAGTTCCTACATGGTTGGCATAATAGTATCTGTTAGGGCACCACTAAGAGAACGAGGGATCAACCTGGTTGGATCATTGATGGGTATAAGTTCAGTCTGATAACTACAAAGAGAAACAGACAATCAATATGGTTTGATCATTGACGGGTATAGGTTGTCTGGAAACCAAGAAAATTACAAAAAAATTAGTGTGATCACAACCGGGAACAATAGAGGACCAGATACTCAAGGGTTAAATATTTGGAGGTCCAGATAAATATCTTAATACAATTATAAAAAGATATCAATGGTTATAAATTAAAAAAATATATTTCAAAATTTTGATATTGTATTGATACGGTATTTTGATTTTGATCAGGGTCCTTTCCTGGGATCTACTGCCCATAACTAAAACGCAGGGGCATTATCTACCACCCGGGCAACGCCAGGTAGGTCAGTTAGTGTTATAATATGTATAATAATGCAAACATTATTTTTTACGAAGAAAAAACTGTTAAATATGAATAACTATAGTTTGACAAAATGAATCAATACGTCTATTTGTAGAGGTCCATGGTCGGTCAGCAACGCGGAAATTTAATACCATAAATTGGCTGGAATTGTGTTTTCCTATGATACCATTTAGGTACCAATAGGTAACATTGGCAAAAGAATGGTCTTTGTGGTACCGTACACTCAACATTTTAATATACACTGGGAGTCCTAAATTTTTCCTAACTCATTGTATTTAAAGCAGAGATCTTTAACGAGTACTTATAGTATACTGGGACAGTTGCATTAACGTCCTCTCCGAGGGACGACGTTTTTTTTCACCTCCCGCGTTAATAAATTGGGGGGCTGGGTCCTACCAGTCTAGAAGCGAACACACAAGTGGCAAGACTATCCTAGCTCCTTAAGATGCCAATAACTCGACCCAACACACTAAACAAGTGTGTTAATTTACAATTATACGGCAGGGGATAAAATGTTGTATAAAGTCACAAGAGGTAACAGGTTGTTAACCAACAGTATAGCCCGAGTAATAAAACAATTATAATTAGAATCAAATACTACTACATTTCAAAAGTTCTACCTCTTACTAAGATCAAGTTAATAAGGTGACTGTAACATGTATGCCAACATTTGATTTCATTATTATACTTTCTTTTTCGATAATTAAAAAAAAAGTTTTCCTTTCGGAAACCTGTTAGGTTCAAGTCTAATATCACGTAACATTGATCCAAAACAAACACTCATAAAAAATGTTGAATATCATTGATTTTCTGAGCGCATTATAGCAATATAAAATAAGAGTACTACACGTGATTTATTTGTAATGAAATATATTATTGGATGTAACAATGTTTTGAGTTACTGACGTCAGTGTAGTCTTGTTCTCCTCGTATCCACTTCTCCTTTTTCAACATAGGCATTCTAAGGCGCCACTTTGTGCCAGTCAAAATTCTCGACAGTACTTGCTTTCCTGTTTTTGACACGGCTGGTGACTTGGGGAAATGCAGTCGACTTTCCATCTGCTAAATATTCAAATTCCAAATAAAAAAAATATTACACTGCTGTCATTGTGGCATAAAAAAATTATCAATCTTCTTTCTCACTCGTTTTCAATATAAGACTGCAGAGTTTTACTCTGGAAAATGGATAAAATTCGAAAACTGTCGAGTGGGAAATTAAGAGCTATGACGCTTTAATAACATTTATTATTCTTTAATAATTACCAACAACCTCTGTGGTACTAACAATAATAAAGTTGGTTGTTTTCACTGAATAATAAAGTTGTTACATTTAACATGTTATTAATAACCATTTACATGTAATGCATGGTTGCTTGCTATGAAACTGAAATTTTACTAGTAAATAATATTTTATGTGAAAACTAATATGCCAAGAAATTTTAGAGTAAATAGTCTTAGACTGATAGAGTAAAATATATGCTGAAAGAGATCCAATACTATGCAGGTAATTTGATCCTTCATATATCTAGCTGTCTCTTTTTAATGAAGGGTTACCACTTTGGTTTTTGATCTGCAATATGTACTATGTTATTTATGAAAGTTGTATCAACCTCTTTGAAACCCATAATGAATATCAAAGGGACAATTCTGTTCTAACTACTTAGTTAGAAGAAATTTAAATATCTTAAGAGGGTATAAAAACTACATTAGTCTCTGCTGTTATACTTCATAGTGTGAGTGGACGAGTAAGGTACTTGTTAGTGCACCGAAACATTTTATTTCTGGACAGTATAGGTACCCAAAAAGTCACTTATCACAAAACATTTTTCCACAGTATGTCGAACTTTATTGCAATAAAGGAATATTTAGAAATAAGTGGTTAGTTAAGGAAGCGTGCTGGTGGAAAGGTCTATTGGATGTTCTTGTTATTTTTTTATTTCATACTTCGTAAATATTGTAGGCCCCTAAGATGCACCTGAGTTGATGTCAGTATTAAAATACATATATCAAATTTAATGAAGATTCTTCAAATGATGAGATTACTTAGGTTTACTATATTTGTATACATATCCATATCTAGATTGTTAAAAATTAGACCATATTTAGCTGACACTTGCATTTTTCATAAGTTTCTCGAGTTTCCGGAATAACGATCTTGTTACTGTATCCACAGAATATAGTAAGTTAGTAAGTTACCAATCGACATGCTAAATAAACACATGTTTCTGGTGTCTTCAGCCATTATTAAGAAATGAATGCATTTTGAAGTATTTATATAAGCTTTATATAAGAAAGGTGGAATGTGTTACTGTTGTGGGGGGGATTAAAGTTGTTTTTCTAATCGGTGAGGGTTGAGTGACCTAGGGCGTCGTTGCAGCTACCTGGGAGAGCCTCTAATTGGCTGGAGGTTGATTTAAACAATTTCAGAACTTTAGAACTAATTTCTAATTGTTTATTAATATATGGCTTCTTTTTGTTAATAAGTATGGCTTCTGTTATTCTAAGTCTATGCTGATCTCTTTCATTTTTTTATTATGTTTGTCCCTTCAACAAGAGCTTCCCTTGTTAACTTAGAATGATGGGCTTGCTCTGAGTGCTTTCTAGGGGCTCCAGATATCCATATCTGGATACATGTCAAGACACCATAAATAAAATATCAACAATTGATTGAGTTGATCTTAAATGTTCAATTCTGTCAAAATTCTGATCAATATACTTTACTGGCCTTCAATGAGTGGGCACTTACTTAACATGTTTCGTTATTTAAATTATATATCAAAATCAAGTTTAATTTCCAAGGCTTGTAATTTAACTATCACTATCCAGTAGGTAGTGAAGGTTGACTCCCTCATGGTAGGGTTACTACCCGTGAGGAAAACAAAAAAACTATCCAGTAGGATTTGTGTATAATTATTGCCTAATTATAAGTAATAAGTGATTTAATTTTATTTCAGCTAATACTTTGTTATGTTGAAGCCAATCAGATTAATTCATTGTAAAAGTTATAGAATACCTTAAGCAGTCTGGGAGTGCTGGAAGCCTCAAAGGGTAGTTTACCGAAGAGCATGGCGAAGAGGACGACCCCCATGGACCAGATGTCGGCCAAGACAGGGTTATAGGGTGTGCCTTTGATGATTTCCGGAGGGGCGTATGCATAGCTGCCACAATACGTTTCACTCTTTGGCATCCGTCCATCTTCCTTAGGGAATATGTTAATCCTTGCAAAACCAAAGTCTGTCAGCTTCACGTTCATCTTTGAGTCGAGCAGAATGTTTTCACACTTAATGTCCCTGCGAATTTCATATCATGCTGATACCTAAAATTGTAATTCAAATCTCGGATATCTATCTTTCAAATTACTACTATTACATTAATTTTATGAAAAACAAAAATTCTATCTCTATTAACTGATACGGAAAAAACGGTCTTATTTTCTATTCAGGGATAGAAATCGATATGCATTAAGTGAACAAATAATCGAAATATATTAATATTTTTGAGATAAATAAAATCAAAAGCAACTTAATTAAAATCAATGAAGTATTATGATCAGGATATCTTAAACCGTTTAAAACATGACAATACCTACGATACTACTGCATTCCCAGATCCTAGCTAATATATTAAAAAAAAATTAAGATCTTATTGAACCTACTTTTAATCAGATAAAATCCCATTCAGATCAAAAGTGAAACTACAGAACTTTAAGTTGACTTGTTTGTACCAAAGGATAATTACTTCTTCACAATTAAATACCATTTACTTACAATCAAAATAAAATATTTATTCATGTAACTAGAAAAACCAAAATATACTATTTATATAATGACTGAATTCAATGTCACAACATGTTGCAATTTAAACATGATAGCATTAGATCTGATTAACTATAAAAACAATCCAATTTCAATTAATAGAAATTCAATTTACGTTATCTAAAAACTTAGATAAGACCGTTAAAAAGATTAAATAAAAATTAGATCATGACCGTTATTTCTGCTCATGAGAGAATCAGTTTCGAATATGAACAAAATTCTTATTTGTATATTGAATAGGAATTCCGATTTGCCTATCCCTTGAATTGAATTCAAGTCCATGAAAATAAAGTAATAACATTTCATTCTTGATTAAGTTATGTTTATTTTCTTTCAATAGAAAAAACTAAAGTATACTACACAGTTATAATCATTCATAACGCAATAAATATTCAACGACTTAAAGAAAGTGTTAAGTTGTTAGAATTAAAATAGGATAAATGTTTAAAAGAATGTTTTTACAAATCTGGAGATTCAATTTTTTGAAAAAATTGAATGTATAAAATAATAGAGGAATAAAAATAAAGATGTTTTATTGCTCTTAAAATATTAATTAATATACTTTTTTATTCGCGTTAATTTTATACCAATTGTCTAAAAAGTTACATTCTAATAATCAAAGGCTATTTTAACGACAGGAAAACTGACCTGTGTACGACTCCTAAGTTGTGGCAATATTCGACAGCAGACATGAGTTGTTTGAACCAGTTTCTGCTTTTGTCCTCGTCGATGTGCTCTTCTTGTCTAATCATATCCAGAAGACTACCGTTTTCCACATATTCCATTATGATGTAGACTCTAAAATAGTCAAAGAATATTAATCTTCGCATAAAATAGCATGTGCATAAATATTACATACTTACACAATGATTTACAAACGTTAAAATAAATTTTAACAGTTTCTATATAAATGAATTATTTAATAACAATAAGAGTTTAACATGTTTATTTTAATATGTAATCAAAGGTTATTCAAATATATCAGACATATCATAGTCATTTCACTATATTTAGTGGACAGTTTGTTTATATACAGCTTGTTTAATTTGAACATGTACAATTCAAATGTATCTTTAATTCTAATTTTCCCCTAAGTCCCTCGAACTTCTTCTTTAATTAATGCAAAACACAGTTTTGTTTAATTCAAATTCTTGTTCATTAATTCGAAAAAAAATTGTTTTTCGAATGTAAACTTATAGAAAGAATATTCCAAAAAATATTCAGAAGTACTGAGGTTAGGTCTTATAGGACTTACCGCAGGCTGTTACGAGAATGCATATCACAGGTTCCATTAACAAAATTCACTAATTCACAATTTTACTAGCAATAAGCTCTAAGAAACAAACAACTGAAAATGTTTGTTATTCTTTTAAGTAACTAAAAACATATAATATATTTGTAAATAAGAATACTTATATGTACATATGTGTGTAAAAACGTGACTGGCTTTCAGTTAATTTAAATTGTTTATTGTTATCTATAGACAAATATAACTGCTACAACTTTGAATCAAACATTGTGGGCAGGGCCAACATCAAGAAATAGATTAAATAAACTAAACCAAGCTAAAACAAACGATTTGTCTTTAAACCCATTACTCAAAAGTCTGGATTTTATTAATTTTTTGAAATGATTAAATGTTTTTTGTTCTTTAATTAGTATTTCAACAGAATATCTTGTTAAACAGAATTTGTTTAATACATTATTAAGTAGTTTACTTTTAATTTTTCAGTAATACCATTATTAATTGAATAGTTAATTAATCCAATAAAAAATTAAATAACCTTTTTGTTGTTTCAATCGCTTGATGAAATTTCACCAAATTATCATGCTTCAATCTTTTGATAACTTCCAACTCTCGTGGTAGAAATTTCAAGACAAAATCTCTTGGAGCTTCAGACTTTGAAACTATTTTAATAGCATAACTTTGCAAAGATGTAACACTCGTGGCCAACTGCAACAAACAATTCAAACAGTCAACATTATTATAAACTTCCTCGTATATCACTATTAACTAACCTCTGTGATACTAACAATATGCTTGTATTTAATTCAAATAATATTAATCCTGATCAACATAGTACATTGAATATGATAGTTATTCAAGTATAACAAAATATAGAGCTTTAAGTTAAAAGCAGAAACATAAAGAAATCAATCTCTTATCATGATCGTGTTAGGCATGTGTAATAATTTATGTCGTGTTGTATTACATAGATTAAATCTTAATGATGTAATTAAATTAATAATTTATGTCGTGTTGTGTCACATACATTAAATCTTAATGATGTAATTAGATTGTATCATATTAAATAACCGTTAATGTTCATTCGATCGGTATAAAGACAGATGATACATAAAGATATATTATTATGTAATTCATTTACTCAGCAATTGATTAGTAACTTATTTTTAAATGTTTAGAATATCTTTTTTGTAACTTTTTCGATGTCTGGTTTGGTTTATATGAAACTAAACATCTTACGCCAAAGTCTCGTATAATTTTTAGATATGCTTCATTAAGTAATGAATCATACACAGAAAGTGAATCTTTAGTATCTATGGTAATTATCATATTTGTTGTATCCAATTTTAATCAGCCAATTTACTTATCTGCTGCTTATTAAGGTACCACGAACTTTTAAGTAAGTCAGCTGATTATAACAATAAAATGATTTTGTAATTAAATATACCATAGGTACCAAGGAAAAGATGTTAAAAAAGGAGCAATATCCAGTTTGTAGTTATGATAAAGTAATCAAGTATGTTATTTATGTAGCCCTGAGGATTTAAAGATGATGTAAAATATATATCCCAAACGTTCAGTAAGCATGCGTATTTTAGTAGCAGTTATGTATGGTTTCCTTTTCTTTAAATAAGTAGATTTCTGATAAATAAACTAGAAAGAAAACAATAGCCCAGATTATAAAATTATTTGGTTTAAAGTAATTGCCATACCTCCGAATTGCTATAAAACTTTAGAGTCTGATTTACAGATAACCTCGTAAGTTTACAGATTGTCTGTATAACCTACGCGGTAACATAGATAACCACTACTAAAGTTAGCTTACATTAGATTACAAGTCGTAAGTCACCTGGACAACTGCATAGGACCCTTTGCCAATCTGTGGACCAAGAATGTAGCCATAACTTTTCAGGAGTGTTGCTTGATCACCAAAACTCACTTTTTCCTTTTTCTTTTTATCAGATTTATTCTCCATTGACCAAAAATTTTATTCTGTTTGGTAAACAAGAACCTGCTACTACATAGAAAACCACGAACATTATTTCTCTTTGGAATGCTTAATACTAGTCATTCAATTAAAAATAAAAAAAATGTTTTAATTCATAAACTTAGCATCATTGTGAAACACTTTTTTATATATCATAAACTAACTTCTTTTTCCAAATAACTTGTTCTTAGCTGGTTGTTAAAGAAAAATTACAAAATAACAAATCTTGTTCAAATTATTTGTTATTTTGATCAATCAAACATGATTTTCCAACTCATTTAATTCCTTCTGCATAAAAAAACTAAATAATATGGATGGGTTAGAAAAGAAAAAAATTAATTCCAGCAGTTTTTGGCAAGAGCAATGTTTTTTCTTTGTAAATGAATAACATTTCACTGAAATTATATAGAAATGTAAGTATAGGCTTTCTTTTTTATTCTGAGGTAAAATGGATAAACCAACAAAAGTCTCCACAGAAATGAAGTTTTATTCAACGTGTTTCGAACACTTTGTGTTCATCATCAGGAAGACACCAAGGATGTGGTACTGAAGGGTTGGTCAAGTGAAAACAATTCTTTATCTCAGAATGAGTAAATACCACACAATTACGGATTGCACAACTAATGATTTTCTTTTTTATATTAATAGATTTTTAACTTAAAATTATGTTAGGTATGAAACTAATTTAAATAAAATGTTTTATTATAAATTTTTAATGAAAGTATATCGGGATAATCGCTAAGTTATAAACCAAATAATTTTAGTTTTACAGAAGTTATTAGATATGTTATTCGATCTCAAACTCGTCGTTCTTTTTCTATAAACTCTTAACATTTCTTTTCTATTCTGGTTGTGTGCCCATTGTCAAGAGCCTACTAGCAGGGTATTTATAAAATCAGAATCCACAACTAAAGTATATTATTATTATTTTAAGATTATTCTTATAGGATGTATTTATTAGTATCCAATATAAAAAGGTCCTTTTCTGTACTTAACCTTAAAATTTAACACAACTTTAACCTTAAAAAAGAGTATAACACAACGGGTAATTTTACCAAATTTAAATTTTAAGCAATTACATAATTTAGTTTAAATTCGTGTAAAGTAAAACAAATAAAAAGTTAATAGAGCTAATCAGTGGTTGAACCACCTAAATCATTGTATTGTACCCAACGAGCCACAACCCTTGGAAAACAGTAACTGTGCTATTAGTTACCAAACATTTTTGCATCGGTGCACTTAGTCTATCACCCTCTATTTATTCTCCTGAAGACGGTTGAAACAAAAAAATGAGACTAAAAGTGTTAGTTCTTACATATTTGTATATTTCTACTTAAATAGAACTGTGCATACATAGTTGGCTTGTTGTATTACCATTTATTATCCTCTACAACCTTCTTCTAGATCTTCCATTCACTTCTGACTTTAAGTACACTATTTCACCTTCGTGAGCTTCTACTTTTAGAACTTTTTTTTTCTTTTAATTTAACTACATTAGGACTTAACAAACTCGTCCGTGAGTGTAAAATCCTTGTCTACCTTCACCTTGATATCCCTAAGCTGGTATAAAACTTTTGGACCTTTCTTTCCCTGTTATTCTGACTCAATTTAATATCTTTATCAGTTTTACAAGGATTTCATTTGTTTTGTTAGTTAATAGCCTAACCACATTATTATTGCATTTTTAAAAGGGTCTCTCTAAATAGTAAGATTTCTCTTGTTAGTTAATAGCCTAACCACATTATTATTGCATTTTTAAAAGGGTCTCTCTAAATAGTAAGATTTCTCTTGTTAGTTAATAGCCTAACCACATTATTATTGCATTTTTAAAAGGGTCTCTCTAAATAGTAAGATTTCTCTTGTTAGTTTCCTTCTGTGGAGATTTTACATATGCTACGTTGCGATTTCAATAGAGATATGGGAATCAGTAGTTTTGACAGCCTCGCATATATATGACAGTGATCTTAAGAGATCTTTCCAACAATCTGCTCCGTTTAGATAAAACAATTATAATAAAATTCATTGATTCAGTCATTACGATTTGTATGAACATACAAGGGAAAGTCAAAAAGTAATGATAATATTGTTTCAATTGAAAAACAAAATGAGAAATTCTAACTACTTCTCAAGATAATTATCATCTGTGCCCAAACACTTGTGCTTGCAGTGTCCCCACCTCTTTAGTCCTCCCATGAAAAATTCATGGGAGTGCTCCTTTTTGCAGCCGCTTTCCCTTGAGGTCTGATTTTAAATTTGAGGAATCGAAAAAGTCCGAAGCTTTTCAGGGATGTAAGGGGGACGGCGGAGATTTTCCATCGAAATTCCCGGAAGGATTCTTGAAGGAAGGAAGGTGCGTTGTCATAGTGAAAAATAGCTCTATAATGCTACTTTCCTGGGAGTTTTTTTTTTTACAATTTCAGTGCTTATTTTCTCAGTACCCCATGTAATAAGTAGTGGTTATAGCGCACTGGTCGTTTAGGAAGTCTACCAGGATAACACCTTCAGCAACCCAGAAAATCATAGCTATACCTTTTGTTGCTGATCTTTGAGTCTTGAATTTAATTGAATTTCCACGGTAAATACTGCCTAGATTGAATCTTGGACTCCGGATTGTACTCGTAGTTGCAGGTTTCATCACCAGTCACAATGACTGGTAGAAAACCTCTTGATCAGCCTCCAGGGGTTAAGAAGATTGATAGGACATTCAAAGTGCTGGACTTTATGCTCGGGGCGCCCACATTATGAGTGGGAACCATCTGGGACTGGGTTGTGAGAGAATGGTAAACACTTTCATGTGAGACTCCTAGTTTCTCTTCTATTGAATCCAGTGATGAGTGGAGATCCTCTTCAGAGTACTGCTTGAAGAGGAGCCGCATGATCTTCAGTGAAAGGCCAGCCTGAGCGGGGCTCATCTTATCGTCTCCCAACCACCTTTGAATCTTTGGATCAATTGGTAGACAGTTGGAGGTGATGGAGTAGTGTCACCAAACACTTTACGCCCGGCATCAAAGAAAAATGCAAGTTTCAATTAAAGTATGGTACGCAATTTGACATTGACGTGTCAATTTTCTTACAGGGATAAGAGTTACCTCACTTAATTCAGATTTAATCAAATATAGAGCCATCTGACGAGCAATGTTTGGGTTCAAATCCTCTCCTTAGTCAGTTTGATTATAAGAATGCTGATTCGTTTAGATTTTTATTTTTGTTGTGAATATCTAATTCATATTGTATTGAAATCAGTGCCCTTGATTACATGTACCTTTTTCATATGCAGTTTTCCAATCTCTCTAAAGGTTCGTGTAACCAAAGGCATTTACTGTGAGAAAAGGGGATGCTCTTTGATGTATTTTAGTATACATTTTAAATCAACTTGAGCCACCTCCAGGTTCTGTATCATTGAAAACAACGCAACCAAATTTACATAAATTAACATTCCATTCCATTTTGGTGTAGATAACGGATTTCAGAAGAAAATACAAAAAGATAAAAGATGCATTGTATAACGCCAGTTTATTTTAAAACAAAATATAAAGGTGCCATTTATTGCAATTACGATTCACTTGCAACAATAATACTTAATTAAATTAAATGAATACTTTTTTTAATATAAATAAAATTCTAATTCATTATCAAACACACTTTCTAATGGAAGCATTGAAAAAAATTTTAAAAAAAAATCTAAAAAAAATTTAATTAAAAAATAAATAAATGCATTATGACTTCATTTATTGGAAGCAACAATAATAATAAATATCACTTTATACCAGTCTGGTATACATATTAACATTAAAACCATTAAGAGTTCAGTCACAAAAATCACTCACTGGTAAATTGAATTAATACAAACAGTGGCATAAAAAATTGTTAATCAATACTCATTATCTTTTATCAATTATAAATATATATTTATATATATCAAAGTAGTAATAAACAGTTCGTTTTTGGCAAGGTTAAGAAATAGGTGATATGTTCCACAGCTTTGTGTTGCAGTCTTGGCCAACAGAAACCAACGTTTGATTGTCCAACCAAGTAACTCTGGTAATCTGCGACTGCGGATGGGCATCTGCAACAAGAATAGTAAGTGTAGTAGTCGTCGAATGATGAGACAACGAAATCAGTCATCTCTAGCAACTCCGAAAATATCAGAGAACAAGCAAGAATTCATTCTACACAAGAAATACTATACCCTTTCTTATTACGTGTCTTAGAGTGAGAATCTACAAGAGTATTTGACACAGTAAAAGCTAGGTAACTGATGTTCAGAATTCAATAATATAATTATGTTTAATAAGTTCCACACGAAGATTTCAAAACCTCTAGCCGAGAGCAGTGATTAGGGAAAATTAAAGATAAAACCACTGATTACTTTTAATGATGATATGTTTGCTGGGAAACTCTAGGCTCCAAATAATGATAGTGGTGTCGAGACTGCCTGAAGCGACGTGTCTGCAATCTGGCGACCAAGCGACGCAGTTCACCCTGGCGTTGTGGAAGCCCCACTCTTTGTTGTGGGCCAACTGAAACCAAACAACATTCACTGTTTTTAAATTGAAGGAAACAGTTTCCTAGTCCCCAGAAAATCAATACAAGGATTACTTCTGACTAAATTCTACAAGAATTAAAAAAAAAAAAGAATACAAAATCGCTAGTGTGCACAAAGAGACAATAATAGAAACTAATTACATACTAAATCAAAATAATAGAGAAAAGTAACAGCGTCAGGATTTGAAGAAAAATTAATAAACAAATATACACATACTTTACGAGTAATTCGCCCTTTTTCAAATCAAACACATGTAATTATAAATACATCTTTTATTCTGATAAACTTCAAATGCATATTAATGATTACAGATTAAATATTTTATTACAGGAAGTGTAAAATTACTTTGTTATTTTCAATTAATGACCAATTCATTAAAAAATGTACATTCAAAAAATGCATACCAATAAAACTAATATTTTTGCATTATATATACTTCAAATTTAAATAATGATGGGAAATAATAATCATATATGAAGACTTTTCTGTTTAAATGAAGTAAGAACAACTTGCAAATAAATATTTAATAAATTATCTCTAACTCGTTTAATTTCCATTTCATGTTTTCCCAAAAGAAAATATATCTTTAGATGTACATGATAATGAAAAATTTCTAAACAAGTATTTAATTTAAAAAAGTGTGAACTTGATTTTCAAACGGGTGAATCTGTTTTGCTAACCTAATTCTAATAGGTAAAATTTACAAATAAATTAAGAATAGAATGAAGGACAATTCAATTTCTTGAATCACTTGCTACTAAACAATCTATCGCTAAATATAACAATATATCAAAAAATATTTATTAGTTAGTAAAGAATATAAAGAATATTACTTACTATCTAAGGGTCCAAGAGGTATATGAATGTAATGAAAATAATATACACAGGATTACTTAAAGGAAATGTAATTTAGAGAAGGAAGGATATGGATAAAACAGACCTTGAATTCAGGTACTTTATAGAGGATGACTTTGCGGTTAGCATCACAGGCAACGAGATGGTGGCCATCAGGCGAGAAGGCACAGTCTGTGATGGGGCCAAGGTGGTCGCATTCGCATTTTGGAATCAGACTAGAACCATTGAGATCGTAGATGTGGACCTGAAGCAATGTTTGAAAACACTCTTGAGAATATCTCAGACCAATATCAAACAATACTGTTATACAAATACAGAGTCATTCCTCGTATGTTATCACCTCAACCTGTTTCAGAATCTGTCCATCGTCAAGAGCAAACTGAACGCTATTCACTATTACCGGGTTACAAGAAGGCAATAATCGTCCTTGCCTTGATTCCATGTGGACTTTCTATTTGACTTAAACTAGTCAATATCATTAGAAGAGTTAATTAATATTACTTTTTTTAAATAGTTTATTTTTACTTTTTTAGGTTTCGTTAAATGTAAATAGTAATTAAAAAAAATAAGATAATAAAAGACTAGCTAAATCGAATAGAACCTGAGCAATAAAGCTAAGGGAGGTCAATTATTGCTTTCCCATAATCCTATAGTACAAAACAAAATTAAGATTGTTGTTATCAATGGACCACTTACACGAGGAAAACATACAAGACAGACTTCTAGTAAATCACACTCTTGTAGAAACAAAAATAGATTTCACACTATTGCAAAACAATCTTTCAAGATTTTATTCACTTTTGTTCAAAATGGAACTATAAAACGCAGTGAATATATTAATTATACTTCTAAACAAAATAACCACCTTATTTAAAGTAAAGTATATTAAAATATTAATGAAATAGAAAAAAATACCTAGAGAATCTCAATTTATTCAAGTTGCGTTAGATGATAATTTGGAAAGCAACTTTTAGTTCTCTTAGAAAAGCGGGCCTACGCGGGGCAAAGAAAATATACTTAACAAGCACTAACATATTTTTCATATATTTTAAAGTGTGGTAGCAGACAGCAAAATAATGTATTTACTGTTTGTGCAAAGTAAATTTAAAACTGTCAAATTATCTGTCGTGGTGCATCATCAATATATCAATCATAAATAGCAATTTCTGAGGTAAAATGGATAAACAAACAAACAACTTTGGAAAAGTTGTTTTCACTGGACCAACCCTTCAGCACCACAACCTTGGTGTCTTCCTGATGATGAACACAAAGTGTTCGAAACGCGTTGTTGTTGTTGTTGAATAAAACTTCATTATTGTGGAGACTTTTGTTTGTTTATCCATTCAACCTCAGAATGAGTAAATACCACACAATTACGGATTGCACAACTAATGATTTATTAAATAGCAATTTATAAAATTACCTTGTAATCAGCTGATCCACCGACGGCAACAAAAGGCTGATGATCATTGATGGAAACACAAGAAGGTTCGAAAGTTACAGGCAAGGTGAACACTTTGCTTTGGTTTTCAAGAACAATAATCTAAACAAGTAATCACATAATCAAACATTACTTCAGTTCATTTTATTCAATAACAAACAAAATAAAATCTTATTTCGTGTATCCAGTAATGACTTGACAATAATATTATTATTACAATTATAAATGTTAAAACATTTACATATTTTATTAAACTTTCAAGCAACAATAGTAAAATATAGAAAGAAAATTATTTAAATTATTGGATGTAAAAATTGTTCTTAGTAATAATAGACCAAAATTATATGAAAAATATATTAAATCATTTTTAGCAGAAATGGAATTACACTGAAATAATAATTAATGATACAAATAAGTCATTCATAATGTTAGGGGGTCACTAGATCAAGCTCAACCGGATTTTACCTTGTCTCTTTTATTTAGAACAACTCAAAACGAATTGAAAAACATAGTAAGTATAAAGCTCATTTCTAAATTGATTTATCGCAACGGAAATTTATCAACAAGTTGCGAACCCAACAGGTATGATTATTTAATTTAATATTGATAATAGTTTGAAACTCTTCCAAGCTAACTATGAACTTCATAGGATTAGGTAATACAGATTAGATGGAAGTTTCCTCAGGGTCATATCAAAAGCAAACCTCTTTTACTTACACAGGGTGTTGTAGCTAACCAGGCAAAGATTAGTTAAAGAGCCGCTCCCCTAGAATCAATTTCTCAGAACTGTTGACCGAACTGTTTTGTGATGGTCTTTCCATCGAAACTTGAAAAGCTATTTTTTTTTTACAAAGAAAATGTTAACGAGTTTGAACCGGAGCAAGAACACAAATAATCTCGGGATTAGAGTAAGAATTGATTTTGCGGACTCTAAAAACAAATTTTTATTAAACCCAAAATAATGTCCTTTAATTGTTTTAATACACGAGGGCCAGGACAGTTCAAGTTCACACCAAATCAATGTCATTTCTATTCCCTCTTCTAGATACTGGCCCCACATTCAAGTGTAACTGATGCTTTCTTTTTAATGATCAAACCACAATATGAAATGGGAAAACAAGACTAAGATCTTTCAACCGTAACAAGCGGTCTTCGTCAGAGTCAAAAACCCAACTGAAACACTAGATGCACGACACATCTGGTGAGAGGTTGAGAAGAGTGGGAGGGAAGAGTTGTATTTTAAAAGGGTGAAAGCACAGGAAAGGACTAATGTCCAAAAAGGGATGTTTGGGGAAACAAAGGAGTACAGTAAGAAAGAGAAAAAACTATCCGCTAGCTGTCAACCCTCTTAGAAGAGGCTATTGCCCTCATAACGAAAGTATCAAGTTTGAAAAGACCATTACTAATGTTAGTATTTGATCTATTAAATTTAATTAGAGACGATTCAATAATATTTCTTAACAACATCGATTTTTCATAGGTACCTGTCCAATCAATATGATGTTTCATTGTTAAACATTCTTTTCATTCTTCCCCAAATCTTATATTTGAATGATTCAAATCCTAATGATTTTCACTCTTACACATTTCACTTCAATTTTGAACTTCTCCCGTACCAAGTTTGGTGCTGCACATTCCATAAAGACATGTTCAAGCAATTTTTTTTCCCCAAATCACAACGTTCTTGGCCTGGTAGCATACGAAGCGACAGAACGAAGAAAAACTCGGCACAAGCTTAAATGAAATGGGTTTGGCCTGATATCAACCCCCCCCCCCCCACCCCCCATCACCAGGCTCTCTTGGTGGTCTACACCTAACGGGAAAATCTCTGCACAACACTCAACCGAAGAAAGATTTGGCGTTGTAACCTTTATTTCTCAAAACAGCAGATTTCAAAAGCCAAATTATTATTGAATACATTTAATAGATAATGCAAACATGATAAAAAGTAACGGATGATAAAAGAAAATCACCTGATTGACGTTGGCAGTGATAATGATGCCTTTGAAGTGGTCCATAGCGCGAGGCTGGGAGTCAAGTTTAATACTGACTCCAGTGTAGTTCAGCTTCGACAAGCTCACCTGCCTCAGGCTGTCATCAATTCCTAAAATCATCAAAGATCCTGTCTGAGACACTCGCAAAGTGTCTCATATAATAATGCAGACTCATATAATAATTATCAACTCAAAAGTATAGGGAAAAAGACACTCAGTGTGGACTGGGATGACAAATTCAAAAGATACCACAAACTTAAGTGAAAAATAATGTATTTTATAAAAAAAGAAATGTTTTTTCTGTACATTGCAAGTTACGTTTTATACATTAGAGAAACCGAAATTTGTCCTAGGTAAAATATCTGTCTCTTTATTTGTCCAAAAACTTTGACACAAGCAAACTCAATCACCATAAGTCAAAATGAGCTGAAACTTTGGCAGTAGATTTGTGTACATCTAACTTAAAGCTTAAGATTTGAATTAATTGAAAATTCAACGTAGAAAGGAAGTTATGAACTTTTAAACTGTGTTTGACCAGCTACAAAGGTATATCAAATAACAATACCTCCTTAATCAGGGACCTAAAAATACCCGTATATTTTGAAATAAAAAACAGACAGAAATTTGTTGAAGGGTGGATTCGGTTCTCTAATGTATAAAACGTGAAAATAACTTGAAATGAGTCAGCCTAAGTAATGTATAGGCAAAACCTGTATAAATGTACAGGTATTTTTAGGTGACTGATACTGTAGCAAGTAGGTATTGTTAGTTGATTTTAATTTCATTTATGTTTATCATAATTTGCTCGCTTTAAAAAAGTGAGTCCTACCTACCTGCGTACTAAATAAGAAGTATGCATAGAATAAAATCAAATTTGAGATCAGTATCTAAAGCTGCAAAACGTAAAAGAAACTCCAGATCTAATGACAGTTATGGGCTGTAGTAATATTTTCTACTATTCTATAATTTCTAGTAATATTTTGGAATACCACGTATAACCTCTTAATTTTTGTGAAATACCCGTCATAGACGGGCACGTCTGCTAGTTCACTATAAAGTAAATCATAGTTTCTAACTCAGTTACTTAGAAATTATGTTTTCATACAGTTTGAAATACTTTCATGCAAATTGATTATTAAATTGCATAATAAGTTACTGAAAACAAACTTTATAGTCAGCAAAAATAATTTGTACATTAGTTGAAACCAGAGTGGATTTCACAATTTTATTTTTCAGCTGTCCCGGAACTTCCTTATAACATATCACGGAGGCATGCATTTCCTAACTAGAAATTAATAAAAAAGTTGAATTAGTTATATGAAACAATTAAGTAAGTCAACAAACTAAGGACATGCTCAGTTGGTCAAAGTAATAATCTAGTTTACGCAAAACTCAAATTTTTCTTTATTGAATATAAATACAGTCCCTTAAAGGCTCTTGATAATTTTAAAAGTTTATTACAAATACATTTGGCAGAATATGTTATACACTCTATGTATTCCAAACATATTCAACGTCTACGTTTTTAATAATGGTTTTTTTGTGAATTTACAAGATTTTATTGAATAAGAACCAATAAGAATCTCTACAAGTCAAGGTAAAACAATATTTATTTAATTACTGAAAACAACCCCAATATTCAGACTCAAAAAATAGTAAAATTAAATATGGAATGTACCATGTACCATCAAATCTGAAAATCCTTGAATGGCAGAAGAAACTCAGGAAGACAACGAGTTGTGTATGGAGGTGGACAAAAGGACTTGAGAATGTATCTTACAAAGTGTAACTCTACAAGGACTGAGCAACATATTAACCCAAGATGGTGCAGTTTCAGTTAACAAACTTAAAGGATTTTGCCTATGCAACAGTACTCCCCCAGGTGATTTCAGTGATTAGCCAACGTTAACGTTTCAGGAAAACTGAACACAGACACAGACACACACACAAAATGTTATAATTTAGAAATCATAAACGAATACTATACACTTCCAGGATAACTGTAGTTTTAGTATCAGAAGGGCATTCACAGTCTGAGGATAAACTAAGCTCGATTCAGTTTCAATTTTATACAACGTTGAAAAAATAGCAACAGATTTTGTTTACCTCATTGTTTTGATTTTAATTTCAACACTTACATTTAAATCATTAAACAATATAATAACAATATGATGATGAAAAGTAAGGGCAAGTTTTTATTCCTTAAAACTTAAAACATTAAATCAAGAATAACTATCAACATACTACTTTTACATAAACAGTCACCACAAAAACAAAGTTTAATTGACAAACAATTCGTTTTGAACACTTCTTCTTTAGGTCTACCATCTTGTAGAGATCAATACATGTAGAAGAAGAACACGAGTTTAAAGAGCGTTGCTTATTTAACAAAACTTTGTTCTGTGGAGACATATTTTGAGGTTTCCTCAATCCAGTTTTGACACCTGAAAGTGTGAGTACTTTGTAAACACTCAGCAAGTCATACTGTTTAATCGAAGTAAAATATAACAGATAAATATAGTTCATGCTGTGGAAACGAACCTTATTATTTTATGGGTCTATTTGTTTCCCGCTATTCTCGTCACTGCAGAAACTTGACTTTTCTTAATGGCTTAATGGGAGTATTGCACGATACAAAAGCATGATTATTAGATTATGACAAGGACAATAAACAACAAAAGGGACATCTACTAGTGCATTTGATAGTCACTTGTCGGATTTGTTACTTTAATTATATTGAAACATCACATGCCACAGTAACTATTTTATGAGAAATAATTCTCTGTTATAAATTAGGATAGTAATCAATAATTTCTAGTTTGTTTCTAAAACCAGAATATTTACATACTTTGGGGTTTCCTGAAACCCATTTTTGATATCTGAATCTGTGCACCCAAAATTTTGTATGGGCTATTAAAAATTAAATCCACCTTTTGCAAAAAACAACTGACATAAATATTGATATATATTGTAAGCAATTTCACTAATGTTTAGTTATTATTATTAGCTTGTAGGATTATCATTATATTATTATTCTAATATTATTGACGTTCTTATTATTATTGTCATACATGTAATGCCTTCTGACGGGGCAAAGATCAATAATTAAATAAAAAGAATTATGTTTTTACAAACATTCTTAAATGATAACTAATTGATAATATAATTAAGTATCAAAATAATAATTGACAAAACAATTGTCAACATGCAGCAAATACCTGTTCATAGCACTCAACGCTGTGATTAATAATATATTTCAATGAAAGTTACTACTCATTGTAATGTTATTGTAGTCATTGCTGCTTGTCTGATTTTATTTCTTTATAATGTTCGAATTAATAGCAAAGTTGAATGTACACCACTCCATAAACAATTGTTAGTTATATTCCAATACTAGCAAACGTACCCGTCTTTGACGGAATCAAAAATTCTATTATACTTGGTATTCCAAAAATCAATTATAGTATTATACTAATACTACAATTAGAAGTTATAGAATAGTAGAAAATACCATTATTAGTACAGTGCTAAAAAAAAGCCTCTGTATACAAAGATTAGATTTTAAGTTAGACATACACAAATCTACAATCAATGTTTCAGCTTTATATGTCTTATGGTAGCAATATTTTGTGGACAAACCGACAGACAGAAATTATTCTAAGGGTACATGTGGCTACTCTGAAGTATGAAACGTAAAGAAAACTTGAAATGAGTTAGTTCTAATTAACGTGCTCCCAGTCAAAAGCTAGCACGCAAGCCACTGGGCTACTCTGGTTCAATACCTTACTTTATTACCAGTGTTTATATTACGCAAATATTAAATTAAAAAAAAATATTTTTGTTGTGTTTATTTATAATACATTTGCACTACTGTCATCGGCGAGCAAGCAAGCTACTGGCAACCCTGGCTAGATCCCTTTACTTTATTACCATCTTTTACATTATCCACATTTTAAATTCAAAAAAATATTTGTTTGTTACATTTATTTATAATACATTTGCACTACTGTCATCGGCGATCACGCAAGCCACTGGGCTACTCTGGTCCCATACCTTACATTATTACCAGTGTATTTATTAAGCAAATATTAAATTAAAAAAAAGTTTACAGTTATATATAATACATAGCAAACGTACCCGTCTTTGACGGAATCAGAAGTTCCTGTTTTGGTTTATTGCCGTGTGCCTATTGCCTTTCGGCTATACCACGGAGGAATCAGAAGTTCCGTCATTTTTGGTATTTCAAAATGTCATTAGAAATTATAGAATAGTAGAAAATACCATTATTACTACAGTGTTAAACAAATGCCTCCAGCTTATACACTACATTAGCTGTCTGTCCTTCAGGTTCATGGTAGAAGAAAGAGTTGAAACCTCTGACCGTTGAGCATGTAAACTACATTTGACCATGTGAGAAAAACTTGGTTTTGCTACCTTGTATTCCTGCGTTAGATGAAGTCTCCCTTTGCGACTTAGTTAACGTCATTGCGAAATAGACTCTGACCGGACTTTGCAATCATTTCAACGTAAACAGACAGTGGCTCGGAATCAATGGTATGTGAAGTATACACACAGACTCCCCAATACCACATCCAGTCATTATGTCCGCCTCTATGGCATATCTGTGTAGAGCACGAACTCAGAGTCGTGTCCCGTTGCACAGTTTTGGGGCACTCATGTTTTGTAACATGAAATTTGTTACTGCTACTAAATTGTAGCATGATTGGTTCTCTACTTTAAGTTTTTACTCATGAGCAGGCAGTCCAGGAGAAATAAATTCAGAGTCAAGAAATTCAATTAGATAATGAACTGCTTCTTCGTCACTAATCCAATCTCTTTACTGACTTCTAAGTTCTTTCCTCGGCTTCATATAGCGTAAGAACTTGTTTGTTGATTTTTCCTCCCTGTTCATATTAAGAGTTGAGAATTGCTCGTTTACAAAACATTTATTCTCAATAGATAGTACATCCTTAACTCTGTGAAACACCATTTCAATGATGTCAAATACGCAATATATTCATATGCTCAATTGAAATTCAAATCAACTAACAATACCTACTTGCCACACCTGTGTATTTTCAAAACAAACTTGTCTGTGAAGTTAGGAAAATACAGCTAAAAGCCCCATAACTTCGCTTCTGTACTGAATTAATAATCTATTTAGAGCCCATATTTTAACTTAGGCACACACAAATCCAGTGTCAATGTTTCAGCTCGCTATGTCTTATGGTGTCTGAGTTTACTTGTGACAAACATTTTTGCGTTAAACGTCCATAACTTCACTTCTACGTTGAATTTCCAATCAATTCATAGCCTATATTTTAAGTTAGACCTACACAAATCTACTGTAAAAGTTTCAGCTTTATATGTCTTATGGTAGCTGAGTTTACCTGTGACAAAGTTTTGCGGACAAACCGACAAACCGACAGAAATTTTTCTAAGGGTGGATTCGGTTTCTCCAATGTATGAAACGTAAAGAAAACTTGAAATGAGTCAGTTCTAAGCAATGTACAGACAAAATCATTATTTTATTTATAAAGATAACCATTAATAATTAATTCATATTGCGGGATTTCAATAATTACGTCTCCACAGACAAAAAAATTTAATATGGAACTAAGAACGCGTTTCAAACACTTAGTGCTCTTCTTCAGGTTTACATCTGCACTCTTGAGAGTCGATCTACGGGAATACCTTGGGAATGACTGTCGTTCCCGACGATGGACTCTAAAAAGTGCATATGTAAACCTGAAGAAGAAAACTGAGTGATCGAAACGCGATATTAAACTTTTTTTTTATGTGGAAACGTCATTCTTGAAATCCCTCAGTATGAGTAAATACCACACTATAACACTACACAAGTAATGAATTAATAATTAATAATTTACTAATAAAATTATCCTTAAGTTTTGTGTCACATTCGTAATTTAGTGAAAACCGTTGAAAAAAACAGTAAAAATAAGGAAACCTCTAAGAGTGGCACCATTCTGTTATCACAAATACATTTCAAGGTAAAATTAACTATAAAAAATAACAAGAACAAACTAACTTTGTCAATAATATAGACATAGTTACACCTTTAACATAGATCATCTACGAACAATCAAAGAGTTCCCTGTTTCCACTAAAAAGAAAAATGTAAGACAATTTCTACGTAAAATAAATTTTTACCATAAATTTATTGAGAATTGCTCAAGACCATAAGACCTTATTTGATTTACTGAAAAAGGGGAATGAGTTTAAATGGACGGAGGAAAGTCAATAATGTTTTGATGAAATAAAATTGCATATGTGTTGATGTCCTATTCTGGCAATATTTAATTCAAATAAGCCAATTTACATATTTACTGACGCCAGTAGAGAAGGATTAGGAGCAATTTTGAAACAGGAGTTAGAGGACGGGATGTTGTATCCAGTTTTCTATTTTTCAAAACAACTAAGTGAAAGCCAAAGAAAGAAAGCGCCGATTTAGCTAGAATGTTTGGCAATTAAAGAATCACTTGTATTTTGGCAACATTTATTGATTGGTAATGAATTTACCGTAGTCTCAGATCATGAGCCCAGATCAGCCTATGGAGAATCTAAAAGTTAAATCCCGACCAGAAGAAGCTCTTGGAAATCTTAACTTATATTTATTAGAGTATAATTTTAAAATAATCTATCAAGAAGGAAAGAAAAACATCGAAGCTGATGCTCAATCACGAAACCCTATACTGGAAACTTTTGAAACCGATATGATGAGAGTAACGAATGTTTTAGATTTGAAAGTGAACAGAAATCACAAAGCAGAGTTAAAATGGACAGTAATATAATATGGAAATTGAATAATGGAAAGAAATAAAAACTTATTTCAGACACACTAGCAACAAAATTAATCGATAGAATTCATAAAAAATTCGGTCATATTGATCCTACGAAAATCAACACAATCTGTCCTTTTTACTATGCTAAGAATTTGGATCAGAAAGTAATAGAATACTGCAAGGAATTTGAATAAAATTCAAAACTAGGTCCAGGAGAAAAATAGGCCTGTTATCTAATTTAGGCCAACCAAAGAAATCGTTCCAATTATTGAGTTTCGACACAATAGGAGGTTTTGCAAATCAGGACCAAAATACTTACATCTGTTGTTGACCACTTTTCAAGATATTGCTGGTCACAATTTCAAATTCACAAAAATCGAGTGACAGATATTAAAGACTTACTTAGAAGGAAGAAAATTATGAGGTATATACTTTGTTAGTGGATAGGTACCCAGTGATAGATTCGACCGAATCAAAGAAGTTTTTAAAGGAAGAAAATATTATTTTAAAATTTTCAGCAGTTGACTGCTCATGGTCAAATGGAATGGTGGAAAGACTAAACCAGACATTCGTGAACAATGTCAGTGCTTAATTAGTACACCCGGAGTGATGAGAAGATTACTAAACAGGTGATTGACACTAATAAAGAAACAGTATATTCTGTGACTGGGTATCCGCCAGCCTATTTACTTTTCGGATAAAACATAAGCATTTGCCCTATGGACACCATGGAACAAGAGCTACAAGAAGATATAAGAAGAGCGTACGAAAGAACAGTTAAATATTGTGAGAAAAATAAACTCAGATTTAATCGAAATAGAAAAGACAAGATTTAAGTACACCAATACCTCATTTTGTGTCAGGGTTACGTTCCAAAAAACACGACGCAAATTGAATTAAGATTTTCTATTGTAAACCATGTAAAGATCGAAGATAGGTTCCAGGGTTACGAAAATACTACATTTTAACAAGAAAATTCAACAAAGTAATCATTTAAAAAAAAAATTACATATAATTATATTGCATATAAACAAAGCGTATTCAAATAATTTATGAAAAAGAAAATTAAAATTAATCACTGTCTGATGAGCCATAGTGGCTGTTGTCGGCTTTCTTTCACAAACAAGGTCAAATGTTTGCTAAACAGCTTTTTGTAACCAGAAACAACTCGTAAAAATGTATTATTCTCTTTTAAAAAAACACAACACACTAATTGAAACGTTACAAAAAGCACAAGACACTACATAATTGAAACAACTTTAAAATTAGCAACAAAAAGTGAAAATAAAACTGTATTAAAATTGCATTGATTTTCAGTTAGAAAGGGAATCTTAGAGTTTTGATGGCATGACGCAATTAGAAAGAAAAGTGGTGCAATCTTTTAGAAAAAAAGAAACATTAAAAAAAAATAAAGTCTCAAGGCAAAATATATACCAAAACAAGGCAACCTCCAAAATCTAACGACGCACAGTAAAAATTATTAGTAATTAAGCAGCGACTTCGAAAAATTGCAAAACGAAACGACGCAAAGCGAGGTATTGGTTTATTGGAGATGAGGTTTTTGCAGAGGTTGGAAACAAATTGAATAGAAGAAAGTTAGATGAGGACCATTCACAATTATTGACAACATTTCACCCTTAATGTACCGATTAAACACAAATGAAAGAAGATATTTAGGAAATATATATCATAAAATAATATTATCCAAATAATTGTTTAAAAAATCTATATTATTAGCAGATTAAGGGAAACATAAATACGTAGGTTTTCTTTCAGAAAATTATTCGATCAGCGAGGATGTAATTATATTGTAAGCCTCCTTAGTTGCTGGACTGAAAGCTAGGGATTAGAAAAGTATGTTATATAACCTTACTCTTTAAAGAGTAAACATAATCTTAAATTTCGTTTACTTTCAGGTAAACTTGTTTTTATATATTGTATTATATGACTATTAATAGAATACATTCTTAACTTTCAGCAAATTAATTTAAACGTTTAAAATTGAGACTAGTTCATCTTCCCAAACCAAGGGTGACTTATTATATATATAACGTCAATGTAGATAAAGGAACATAGAGAAAATAAAAACATACACACACACAGTCTCTAATATTCGGTTTGACCCTTCATCAAGAGAGATAAGACCCAACCGTTACTTCTCCGTTCCGATAGTTTTTTCATCGTAAAAGTATATATATATATATATATATTAGTATATTTAGGAAGCAGTCCTTCATTTATACAGGTTTGATTAAATAATACGCCATATTTACGGTTGATTAGTTTCCTTGTGTATTTCTCAAGGGATCTGAATAATCTTCTTGTACAAACATCTAAATTGAATAGAACATTTCCAATGGTTCCATTGTCTTTACATCTTGCATTTCCACTAATTTTACTATTGTCACAACAGTCACAACTAGTACTATTACTATTACTACTACTACTATTATCACTACTATCGACATGTTTCGACTGCTCGTCAGTCATCTTCTGGATAAGGAGGTTCTTTGCTGAGTTGTTGGTATTTACTGCAGTTGTTGATCAGCTACGAGTGGTCTAATGGTGGGTTTCGGTAATCAGTTTCTGATTGGCTGGTTGTAGGGATGGAGAGGGCATGGTTATGCAGGTGCTGTTATCTGGTGGCCAGCAGATGAAGTTATCGGGGCCAAGAGCTTGAGCACCCTGCTACTACTATTAAGTTGAGTGTTGAGAGTCGGTTTCCTTTCCTGTATTAAAATGGCTTCCAGAATTAGCAATTTTTGTGGATCCTTTTCCTTTAGTATGATTGTTGTATTATTCACAAGGTCTTCCCTTCGAATATTGGTTTTATGAATAGATTCGGCATGGTTTCGAGGAGCACCTCCGGCTAAGTGCATAGTAAGTCTCCGTGATAGGGAAGTAGTAGTCATGCCAATGTACGAATTGTTACGGGTTTCACAGTCCCCGGTTCGACAAGTGTATTCGTACACTAGGCCTGCTTCCTTCAACGGAGAGTCCTTGGGCTGGTTGTTGTTCCTCATGATTAAGTTTCTTATTGTTGGACCCTGGTAGTATATGTTGAGTTCTATACGATCTTGGGGGTTGGTACATTTTACATTATTCTGGATGATGTTTTTTAAAATCCTCTCGTCTGTTTTATAGTGGTCACTGAATTGATTTTTGTAATATATTTTGTGCGTGGTGCCTGTAGGTTCAGTTTCTTCGTTTCGAGTATTTTTCTTGTTCAGGTATTGCCGTAATAATTCTTCGAACAATCCATTGGGGTACCCATTATTTATTAGCGCCTGTTTGATGGTTGCAATGTCTTGGTGGAACATCTGCCAATTAGAGGCTATCTTGAAGGTTCTTTGGATGAGGGCTTTAACAGTATTTTTCTTATAACGCAGGGGACATTCACTGTGGTAGTTGAGGAACGACATAGTGTTGGATGCTTTCCTATACAAAGAAGTTACTGTTTGGTCAGTTGAAAAATCTATTTTAACATCTAGGAAATGAATTTTGTTTTGGATAGAAGGATCAATGGTAAATTTCAAGCATGAATTATTTTCCAGCATATTCTTAAGTTTAGATAGCTTTTCTGGTGTTTCCATAGTGACAAAGCAGTCGTCAATATAACGACAATATATCTGTCCTTGGGTAGTTTCAACAATTTTATTTTCTAGGTTGCACATATAGTAGTTGGCAAAGGTAACTCCCAGAGGGGATCCCATGGCCACGCCATCCGTCTGGAGATACATTGTGCCGTCGCTATGTGTGAAGGGGCTGCCGGTTGTACATACTCTCAAAAGTTCTTCCATGATATTTCTGCTAAATGGTGGGGGAGGTCTACTATTATTATACACGTTGTCACAAATTATTTTGATGGTCTCTTCAACTGGCACATTCGTAAAGAGAGATTCGACGTCCAAGGAAGCTACTATTCCTTTCGGTGGATTCATTTTAATTAAGTCCAAAAAATCATCAGTTGACGTCAGCATATATTTCGACGGCATGTAGGGTGTAATTATCTTGTTTAGTTCCTTTGACACGTGGTAAGTAGGGCTAGTTACTTGAGAGATAATTGGTCGAAGTTGATTTCCAGGTTTATGGATCTTAACTGTACCGTATATATAGCCAGGGCTGTAGTCTCCTTTGATGGGTTTTAGCAGTTTTTCACTTGTTCCTTTGTTTGCTTTCATAATCAGTTTGTTAATAGTTGTTTTCAGTTGACTAGTTGGGTTCCTAGTAATTTTCTTGAATTTGGTAGTGTCGCTCAATATTTGATCTAGTTTCCTGTCGTACTCAGAGCGATCCATAACAACAAAGGTGTTGGATTTATCAGCTCGTCGGATAATCAAGTTCGGGTTATTTTTTAGTTGTTTGGCAGCTTCACGTAAGCTTTTGTCAAGCAGTTGGCTGGGCTTGGATCCTCTTTGCTTGGTGGCTTCAGCTCTTAATTGGTCCTGTAAGCTACTTTGCGTGATCACTATATTTTGTTCCTCAAGTCGGAGAATAGAGCTGTATAAAACTTCTAGTTCAAGTTTTTTCTGAATTAAGTCAAATTTGGGTTTATAGTGGCTACGGATTCCAAGTGATAAAAGTTCTTCTTGTTTTTCAGTTAGGTTATGGCTTGACAGATTAACAAAGTGGGAGTTTTCTTGAGGAAGAATAATTTTCCCTTTATAGAGTTTGTTTAATTTCTTTGTAATTCGAGCTGAGACTTTCTGGTCTTCACTATCAGCAACTTGAGCAAGGTGATTAAATAAAGGACACCTGATACTGGGGTCAGATACCAGTTCCATTAATCTTGATTTATGTTCTTCAATATCCTTTTTCAGTTTATATGATTCTTCTTGATTCCTTTGTAGTTCATATTCCAAGAGTCTTTTCCTATATTGCATAGTGAAATTCATTTCTCTGACTGCGGGGTCGTAAGTTCGTATATTAGTATATTTAGGAAGCAGTCCTTCATTTATACAGGTTTGATTAAATAATACGCCATATTTACGGTTGATTAGTTTCCTTGTGTATTTCTCAAGGGATCTGAATAATCTTCTTGTACAAACATCTAAATTGAATAGAACATTTCCAATGGTTCCATTGTCTTTACATCTTGCATTTCCACTAATTTTACTATTGTCACAACAGTCACAACTAGTACTATTACTATTACTACTACTACTATTATCACTACTATCGACATGTTTCGACTGCTCGTCAGTCATCTTCTGGATAAGGAGGTTCTTTGCTGAGTTGTTGGTATTTACTGCAGTTGTTGATCAGCTACGAGTGGTCTAATGGTGGGTTTCGGTAATCAGTACCGAAATATTTATATATATATATATATATATATATATATATATATATATATATATATATATATGAGTTTACATCGGCCAGTGGACGCATTTACGTCTCCGTTTCCTTCATTCTTTCTCCTTTTATTTTATTTTCTTTCTTTCTACTCTCCTGAAGACGGCAAGACGCCGAAATAATCGAGATTCGTGAGTGTTCGTCCTTTTTCTTGTGTTCTCTAGCTGTAACTTTAATTATATATATATATATATATAAATATTTCACATAAACACGTAAAATAACAATCAATGATCAAACCACAATATGAAACAGGAAAACAAGACTAAGATCTTTCAACCGTCAGAGTCAAAAACCCAACTGAAGTTGGGTTATATATATATATATATATATCAGCTCAAAAACGAAGAAAAGCAACACATAGAGAAAGAGACACACTTACAAACTCAAATTTTCGGATGATCCGTCTTCAGGAGAAAAGAGAATGGGCGACCAAGCACGCCGGAAACCGTCCCGGTAACCGATTGTGCCGCCACGCGCGCCCGATTCAGGAAGTAATGAAGTAGAGACGAACAGAAGGAATAAAATTAAAATTAAGACAAGCAGTTCTGGTTGATTGAAGGTAAAATAAACAACAGGAAGATAAATGAAGTATGAAAAGAAATACCGTCAAAAATACCTAAAAGCATGAAAAAGGAATAAACAGAGTTGGGAAGGCGATGAATTTTTAATTTTAATTTTATTTCTTCTGTTCGTCTCTACTTCATTACCTCCTGAATCGTGCGCGCGTGGCGGCACAGTAGGTTGCCGGGACGGTTTTCTGCCGTTGTTTCCGGCGTGCTTGGTGGCCCATTCTCTTTTCTCCTGAAGACGGATCATCCGAAAATTTGAGTTTGTAAATGTGTCTCTTTCTCTGTGTGTTGCTTTTCTTCGTTTTTGAACTGATTTGCGTCCAGTTTTGATAGTTTTTTTCGAATTTTGAGTGAAATATATATATGTTCATTAACTTTAGTAGTATTCTCTAAAACTCAGGACTTATAGAAGGAAAATCAGGAATCCTTCATTTTCTTACTTCAAACCAAACTCTTAAATCTGGTGTTTCAGATTTATTTTAAAATTTTCTTCATTGACAGAAGAAGGACCTCACAAAAGTTCCTCACATCCGTTGTCATGAAAAAAAAGTGATCTGCTCAATTACTAATAAGTTCACTTCTTATAAGATATATATTTTAAAAACCTGATGGCATTTTTATTTTAATAATCTTATTTGAGAATTATTCCAGTAAACATGCAGTTTTTCTGAGATGCTGCAGTAATGAAAAAGTAACTCTCCTATGCTTTTGTACTGTTGTACTTACTATTATTCATCACAACAATACACTAACACATCTTTTTGAACCACAATTTACAGTTAATATGTAAAACTAATTATATGGACTTACATCTTTCAGTCTCACAGCGATCAATACCAAAATATATTAATTACCATCCTAAAAATTATTAAAAATCTTAAACTTATATAATTATAGGTATATTCACAGGAATAAACTGCCAGAGACATCTGTAGGACGGTGGAATAGGTTTCCCGCAGTCGATCAATGCCCCTTCTGGGTTTTGAACATCTTAAGTGTTGGAATTTGTGAATAACCAGATAACTCTATTGAAATTAAAACTTTTATTGAAATTTTGCTATTTATTCAAGGTGATTTTTCCAAATGTATAAAAACTTTAATTATCCTCGTCCTTTTTGCATAGACGGCTGACTATGAATCTTAATTCAAGTGCCACAAAGAAACAATGGAACAATCTCACCAATGCAAAATAGATAGAAATAAAATGAAAACAAAAAAAGAATAAATGCACAAATGTCGAGGAAAGACTCTCAATTACGTCTTAGAAAAGATAAAATTGTATTCACTTTTTAAATATGATTGTAGGATAGTTTGTTCATGTCGTTCTTGTGATCTCTTGTATGAGTTTTCTTTCTGTTCGTTTTACTGTTTCATATACTTGGTTATACATGTATACTTGAATAAATGGAAAATCAGTCCACATTGGACAGCAAAAGTTCTCAAAATTAATAGGTTTCAAAAGTAAAAGCACACACACAATAGGTTTACACACTTACAACCTCACATTTTTAGTTTAATATTTATCAATAAGAAGAGAAGATGGATAACTCAGAGCGCCGGCAAAAAGACGGTTAAAAAACTGATAGATAGTACGATATAGCCATCTTCCTTCTTCTCTTCCTCTTGATGACGGTTAAACCGAAAATTAAGACCAAGTTGTTAACTTAAAGAGTTGTTTGCTTCTTTATTTTAAAAAAAATGTAGTAGCGTTCCAAAATACAAATGGTTTGTAATGTTCAACACTGAATCGAGAGCAAGATTCTATAAATATTTATAAAAAGTAACAATAGGGAAATTACAAAAACATTAAAACCATACCAAACCTACGAAAAAAAAATTGCTTAACAACACCAAAAGAATGTATTTCTTATATTTACAAATAAATTATATTTATCCTAACCTTTTCAATGTAACTTAACTGAGAAAAAAACAGTTTTAGACTTCATGGTAAAACTATTAGCCATTAGACTGCCCGAACAAAACAAAAAAAATATTAAACAAAAGTAATATACCTGCTTTGTCATTTTAAATTTAAAAGGAGGCCCCTCAAAGACACCAATAGTATTGTCTTCGGAACCAGTAATTATTCTAAACGGTCTTGCAGGTCGAAAATCGCATGAATTTATGGGCTTCGATTGGCCAGATATCTCACCCACTGATGTGCCTGTCTCAGCCATGAAAACATGGCCAAATCTAAAAAGAAAAAAATAATCCGAATTGAAATTAACGTCACAACTTCCTTGATCACATGCATAACAAATTAACCAATAATAACATTCACGCAAGTAGTTTGAATGTTATGATTTTATCAACTTAACATCATTCTAATATTATAGAACGTTAATTAATATCCTACTTAAAAAACAAAATGTTTTTCACAGATAAATACATAATAGGTTGTCCATGAGTAATTTATGTAAGATATGAGAATCAGTAGCCTTCACAAGTAGTGTCAATTCATTCTGTAATTATGGAATATTAATAAACAAAATAATCTACACTGACATTTAAATTATAAATTATTAATGTCATCTATAAAAACACAAATAACAAAAAGGTAACATATTTTCATTTCAGTAAGAAATAAATATTATCGAACATTAACAAAAAATTATTATTACTATATCATATCAACAAAATTCACTTCTATATTTAAACCTTCATCATCATCAGGAGAGAAATACTTTGCTCGTGTGGGATGCAGCTACTGTGGAAGTGAGTTAAGGATGATTTACTTTTCTCAATGTTTCATGTTAATTGTTCTTACATACTATGTCTAGTTATCAATGTAGAAAATATAAGATTTCATAATAAACACGTTAAACAAAAATCAACGTTTAAACTACAAAAAATGTCTAATATCTTTCAACAAAAACACTCTGAAGAAAACTACTTGTTTTGGTTGAGAGATCTTAGTCATTTTTCTTATTTAGTTTACACGTTGTGACAGAAAAACGCTATTCTGAAACTTCTCATCTCCTCTTCCTGTATTCTCGTTATTGCGAAATACAGATCGTAGTAGGTATTTTGTTCTGAGCCCTTCTTAATTTTGTTTACTCCAATTGGCCCACAATTTTCTTATTATGGAATAAATAAATATATAAACATGTATTTCACAATAAATACCTGAAAAAAAAAATCAAACAAATAACGACCAGCAAGGATTGTGATTAGTCATTAATAGAATGAAAGAGGGAGAGGACTTGGGAATGAATGTGTGAAGCAAATGAAACAGTACCTGCTGACTTTGTACACTCCTAGAGCAACTTAATGTTCCGCTTAACCATTAACATTATTTAAATAAACTAATAGCGGTGTTTAAAGTACTTTGTCTATTAAATTTAAGTAAGTGATGTAGACTCGACAATATAACTCCTCACTCACTTTATCTTCTCTTGATAGTGACATGATGTTCAAATGACAAACCTATACGAGAATTGGAAGTTTGATGCTGATTTTAGAAATAACAAGGAGCATAACAATGACAGGTATTAACTCTACGAAACCCAAGACCTCACTATAATAAAAATAATATTTATAAGACAGCTCGTTCGAAATCAATGGTTTCAAGATTTTTTATAACTGAATTGATTGTTATTCCCACATCAGAATAATGAAATAATTAAATTGTTTATCTATGAATTTGATGACACTTTACCAGGGCTTTTGATATTACATCCACATGATTGCCATATTAAATTAAAAACCAAAGCTAAATTGCTTGTCAACGTTTGATATTATGTTCACCTATAATAAAGTTGAGTTTAGGCCACTCCACAGATTTGTTTTTGAGTTAAAAATCTGATAGTGTTTCATTTGTTATTCACGTCATTCTACCAGCAAAATCAAAATCTGTTAATAATAATTGCTTCTCACTCCCAAACTTAAAGTACTCTTCAAGGTCAGAACATTTATCACATTTGTTATTTGCACCCATTATGAACTAACTACATTCCTGAATTAATAGTAATTATTAAACTTATTCTTTTCTGAATACATGAGTACAACTACAAATATACGTTTAAATTTCGATCTATCAGTATGAATTCTTTTTATTTGATACTTAATTTTAACAAATTTCAACTCATCAAAAGTTAGTTTAGACACTAAAACACAGAAATGACAAAACGAGTACACCAGTATTTTAAACAAGAAAACTGTCAACTTTACTAAGCTTTGAACACGAGCGAAGTCGTGTTCTGCTAATTTGAACAGGACTCCTATTATTTATATGACCTCATTTATTTGATATTATACTAATAATATATTATGTATTTCATTAATTCAATTTCACAATAGAGCTAAAAATTATTATTAGAAAATTATAATTTTAAATCATTATCTTTAATACTTTTACTAATTAATAAAACATAGTACTAAGATCTTTCCACCAGTAATCGTCCTGATACATACATAGATCTTAATACCAAGTTAGATTTCATGCATTTATATACAAAACCTTGACGTCGAAACTACAGGAAGGAATCATAAAAATCACTAGGATCTTTCAAACAAAGCAAGCGGTCTTTAGAGCCCAAACTGATAACAGTGTAGTCGAAAATGAGCAAGAACACTTGTTTTTGTTGAAAGATTTTAGTCATTTTTTATTTTTACTGTGGTTTAAACATTGATTTTATTTCACGTGTTTTTATTGTGATTCCAAAATGAAGAACAAAAGTTCTAAAAAGAAAACTAAAAAAAAACATGCAAAATAGGTTCGCACACTTGCAGTCTCAAATTCTCGGTTTAACCATCATCAGGAGGAAAAGAAGAGGGTAGCGTAGAGTTCTGGTAGATAAGTTTATCTCTTCCTTTCCCTCACTTCTCTTCCTAATTATACATTTTACGTCTATCCACCTTCTTTCTCTTGTCCTACCGGAGTGCCGTGACTTCCTACTTTTCCTTTTCCTGACGACGGTTAATCCAAACATTTCATACTGCAAGTGTGCAAACCATTGTGTATATTATTTAGTTTCCTTTTTTGAAACTTTTGTATATATACTTTTATTTCCGATAATATACCGGAAATTAAATAGTTGAACCATTATTTTCCCATTTTATGTCATTATAAGCAATGAGACGCGTGAAGCCAGTCACAGCTATGGAGGTCAAAGACCTAGCAAACAGGCACTTTTCACTGAGGCCACTTTTTTTCTGAGCTACGAAGAAAGGGAAAGGTTAAGGGAATTGGGTTCATACTTCTGCAGTCGAGAAAAGATTCATTTTCTACTAAGCCGGTGAGGTACCAGAAGAGAGTGGAAAATGATTCTTACGTGTTCCACGCAAAAATGAACAAACACCATCACAACGAAAACATAAAATACTTGAAATTATTAAGACCAAAGACAACTGTCCTTGGGTACTGAACAGTGAAGTATATAAGTTATCGATATCCCTTATGTAATTATTTAACCTGCAAATTTAACTGTTATATGTTTTAATAAACATTACTTTTATGCACTCGAAATCCAGTTAATACACTAACTTATAAATAGGATGTAATATTTTCTAGGCATTTGTAAAATACAAAACTAAAACATCAATAAAACTATATCAAATTTTCAGAGTTAGATGTCATAATGAAAATCAACTCCAATTAACATATAACCCCCAAAGTGGGAATATATGTTAATATATTTTCTTTTTAAGACATTCAAAAATTCATTTAAACATTTCTTTTCACACTTAGCTACCACTAAATTTATTTATTTCTTTTTCCTAAAATGACTCGTTCATAGCTCCAGTAATGTATGTAAGCTGGAGTCAAAACAGGTTCAGTCACTACAAATATAAGATATTTCTCGGTATATTCCAATCATTTTTAAAGGATTAGACCACTCCAAGAAAAACTTAAAACTGTTATACATTCATTTGACTACGTAGAAGATACAACTCTTTAACTATTTGACTAAAAAATTATATTTCAGCAACTGAAATAACTGGATAAAAGGAAGCATACAAGAACTGTAAGGAGTTCGCACAAATCCAACTAAATATTACTTTACGATACCTCTAAAATTCAATGAAGTGCAAGTTGTTATAGTTTCAAAATACTTAATATTTTGGATTACCTTTCTCTCCCTTCTCCAACGACAACCATTCTCTGACTGTCAGGAGACCAAGAAATGTCTTTGATTGCACCAGCAATTGGCTGGAATTCATTTTTCAATAAATGCTCCTTATTAACCGTGTCCCAAATTCGAATTTTACCAGACTGATCTATATTAAAAGAAAGAAAATAGGTTAAAATAGTAACAAGTACAAGAATTCCTTAGTTGAAAACACAAACTAACCTCCAGATGCAATATAGAAACCACTGGGTGAATACTTTGCCACATTAACAGCACAAGAGTGCTCAGTATAGATATCAGAAATGGCTGGGTCCTGGAAAGAACAAACTAAAACTTAAAAGAAAAATATACTACAATTTTTACTTTAAGTAAAAACATTATTTAAATTCAATGTATTCAATACCAAAGAAAAATAAAAAGCTTGTATCGTTAATATCTACTAATATTATAACATAGGGTTAAAGAAAGAACTACTCGGACTTTAGGAAAAGAATTACACTAATTTCATGGCATTAACTTAAATGACCAGCTCGGAATAAATGATACCTACATCAATATTCCTGATTATAACACTATTTCCATTTGTATAAAGGATATTTTTCCCTTTTGGATCACCTCCTAAAACTATGGGAGTTCCTCTTTGAGTTCTCGGTAGTGTGGCAAAGGTATGTTCTGAAATAGATGTTGATAACATTAAAAATGAGGAAAATGTCAACAGATAAAATTAAATTACCCTATAATTTAATGAAGAAAATTATAGAGATGATAGAACAACGCCCCATAGGACTTCATACTGTTATTAAATAAAACAGCATCACAATCATGTATTAATTAAGAGTATGCTGATACGATATACTTAAAAAAATGTCTACTTACTTAAAGAATATGACATCGTGACTGTTAGTATGAAACTATGATTAGAGGAACCAACATTAACTACTCAAAAACTTAACAACTCTCAAGATAAGCGGCCGGAACCGAACAGTACCGCTCTTATAACCTATCTTGATATTACCATATTTGGTAAGGAATACAATTTCGACGCTTCATCATGTCAACACTGAAGAAACTGGTTTTCTGTTTTTGAGGCTAATAAAAATAAAAATCATTTAAATCATTCCCAATATTGTGAAATATTTTTCCATTTTTTATATTGATTGCCTAATGATCAGTGCCGTATTATTTATTAAAAAAGAATGCTCATTTGGACTGGTAAGAAAAGTGCAGTTTAAGAACTTGTGACATACTTATATGTCGTTTCAGTTTTTAACATATTTGAAGAACAAAAGTATAAATAAAATAGGAGAAATAAGTGATCTAAATTAATCTGATAAATTATTCCAATAACTTTTAGAAGCCATAAATATAACGTTATAACAATTAGCATAAATTTGTTAAAATTTCCCTATTATTTTTTGAGTTCAGTTATACTTCACCGTACCCTCAGATTTGTTATTTAAATTATATGTAATATGTGTTGTATGCCACCTCTGGCAAGTCGTAAGAATAAAGTGGAGGGTCATTAACTAGGGCTTATTTACAATTTTAGAAATAACTATTTAATAAAAGATTTGTTGGCACATTTATTATCCTATTTGACTGAATTATTTTGAAATAAATATCTTGAATGTTGTCTTGTTTTTATGATCAGATTGCATTAAAATAATATTATGTTTATATAAATATTTAAAACAGGTTCAGTTGGTTTAAGTTTAAAAATGAATTGACGCAGGTTCAACAATTTAGATGGTTGGAACAGTAACTGTTCAGACAACAATTGTTCCCCATGGGGAGCCCTGGTATCACTCTCTTATCAAGAGCTTGTTTTTTATCAATGTTTGTTTGTGATGGTTGCATTAAATAAAAGTCTGAAATAATGAATAGTTCTGAGAATAGTGATAAATACTGCTACTATGTTACAAAACATTCTCTTTGGAGAGGAAAATATAGAAGAATATTTTCTATCGGTGACATTGGGATCACAACTTACGATCCAGACAATTTAGAGGTAACAAATTCTTGGCCATATAATGATGTTTTAGGTTTAAGAGCTTCGGGTCCTGATTTCAAGTTTACAATCACTGTGAAAAGAGGGAAGTCGAAGAAAATTGATAACATGGTATTTTCGACAGAATATAGGTCTGAATTATTAACGAATGCGTACAGATTTAAGAAACAAGAAAATGACAGTTTGGACATTAAACAATTTGATGCCTTGAAAGTTCATTGGTCAACTACTAGATTGCCCGTCACATTGGAAGTTACATCGGGTTCAATAAATCAACTTGATATGGCTACAAAAATGATATTAGGTTCCTATGCTTTCAAGGATATAGAATGTATTTCTGACGTTTGTGATGTTCCTGGTGGTTTCGTTATTTCTGTTTTACCATTTACAAGAAAACACATGTTTATATGCCATGAGAGAGAAGAGATTAAAAAATTAGTACGAAAAAATGCGTCCGCTAATCTCGCTGTGGATGTTAAGTTTAATTCACTTAAAAGTCTTAATGATTTCTTTGAAAATAGGCTTGGAAATTATAGTAATGATGAATATACAATGTCTCTTATAGAGTTCAATGTAGATAAAATTGATTGTGCTAGGCACAAAGAATGTACTCAGAGGTTGCTTTGTTTGTCCCGTTATTGTATATTGGAGAGAGATCCTGAAACATATAGTATTGTTACAATTAGATCACTGAAGACAATATTTTCAATTATAAGATCTGTCGACAATCTCAGAATGTTTACTATTGAATATTGTGATGGAAACAGGAGATCTTATCACACTGCTAATAGAGATTCTTTGCTAGCAGCTCTATTAGAATCAGTAAGAGTGTCAGGTAACAAGGATGTCCATGTGAAAATTCGACAGACGGACAGAGGCAAGCGATTTGGTCCATTATATACTGTATTAGAGGAAGAGGTTGAAAGTATGCATCTAAAGTTGTTACGTGCTTCATCAGGAAAAAAACATTTATCTGATGTTATTGAAAGAGTGAATTGTAATGTTCCCTACAGTGGTCTAACTCATTCAGTGACTCAGGATGGTTTGTTCAAAGAAAATAAAGAAAAATTAATACTCGAAGCACTACTTGCCATTGTGTCTAGACAAAAAGAATTGGATTATGATCCATGTCACCTTTGTGAAGAAGAAATTGAAGCTCTTTTCCAACTTTTAAGGAGACTTTTTGCATCTAAAGCTGGTTTTGCAGCTTTTACTCAGGTGAATGGTCTTCGAGAAGGATTGGGAAGTTTAGTTGTGAAAAGTTTGAAGAAAAATAGTGAACCAGTAACACATGCTGCCATTGATATGATTTGTTCTCTTATGAATCCAATGCACGATGATTTCGATTTAAAACAGGAACAGTTGAACAAATCCAGTTTACTATCTAGTTGTGCGTTTTTAAACAGTTTACTTGATATGTGGGTCCAATATATTGAATGCGGATTGGGGGCCTTGGTTGTTTCTTCAATGCTAGATTTTTTAACATTTGCTTTAAGTTTGCCATATAGTGAAACAACTGAAGCCAGGCTATTTGATTCACTTCTAGATTTAGTTGCCAAACGAGGCAGACATTTGTTCAAACTTTTTCAAAATCCTTGCGTTACTATAGTTAAGGGTGCTGGGATGTTAATGAAAGCAATTATTGAAGAAGGAGATGCTGAAATAGCTAAACAAATGCAAGAGCTGGCCCTTACTGAAGGAGCTATACCACGCCACCTTATTACAGCACTTTACACTGCAAACAGTGACCGCCATCGCTTAGCAGAATGCAAAATATCCAAACAATTAATTGCCTTGTGGCTATCAGGAAATGAAAATGGAACTAATCTTTTGAAAAAGATTTTCCCAGTTGGACTTATTTCTTTTTTGGAAAGCAATGAAGAAGTACCTGAAATCGAGCAAGTAAGTTTGGAAGAGAGGGATAATCTTAAATTAGCTGAAATACATTCATTGAAAAATCAAAGAAATGTGAATTTAGTTATGATCGAAAAGCAATTAAAAGCTCTTGAAAAACAGTTTGAAGACATTTTTGTTCATTGGGGTGTCAAGTTGGGCTTAGAAAAACGGCAAGAGAAACTAAAAGTTGCACCAGTTATCCTCAGGAAAAGCAGGCAAAGAGTAAAGAGTACTTGGAATTGGCCACTGTTTTATTACAACTTTAAAATTGACCATTGTATTCCAAATTTAATTTGGAATCACCGTACAAGGGAGGAACTTAGAGCCAGTTTAGAAAAAGAAGTCAGGTCTTTTGAGTCAGACAAGGAATTGTCATCAGGTAATTTGATTGCCTGGAACTATTCAGAATTTGAAGTAATTTACTCTAGTTTGAAAGATCAACTGTGCATTGATGGTTACTACATAAGAATTCTACTAGACAGGAAAGAAGCACCTGAGTCTCTCTGGAGTATCTCTCCAACTTTTTTCTATAATGTTTATCATCGGTTTCTTTTACCAACATCATTGGAAATGAAATGTATGTGTTTAGAAACTCTTTCAATTGTTTATAGCCGTTATTCAGAACAAATAGGGCATTTTCCTGACACTAAATATATTATAAGTATGTTAGAAAAAACATTTGAAAAATTAGAAAGAGATAAATTGATTTATTTCCTGCATAATTTAACTTTGAATAGAGAAAATGTAAAGAAAATTGTTAATAATAATGGAGTACAAGTTTTAGTGGACCTGATGACTTTGGCTCATTTACATACTTCAAGAGCTGTTGTACCCACGCAGAGCAATGTTATTGAAGCTGGAGACATCAAGAGGGAGGAGGAAAAGGAGTGGCACTACTGCATTACAAATGACCAGAGGTATGGCCCCGTCTCCTTCAAACAGCTCACCGACTTGATTGTATCTGGAAAACTAAATGGGAAAACAAAGTGCTGGGCTCAAGGAATGGAGGCTTGGCAAGCCGTTCAAATGGTCCCTCAGTTGAAATGGTCTTGTTTAAGTAAAGGCTCTTCATTGATGAATGAAAGTGATTTAGCCATTCTCATTCTAAATATATTTCTATCCATGTTCAATTACTATCCCAGTAGAAATGAACAAGATGCTATCATCTGGCCGATGAGTCGGCTTAAACAAATTTTATCCAGTCATCACTGTTTGCCTCACTTGGTTCAACTTTTATTAACTTTTGATCCAGTGATTGTAGAGAAAATATCCTCCTTATTATGTTTTATAGCCGAAGATAATACCGTAACTCCAAAACTTTATTTAACTGGAGTTTTTTATTTTATATTAATGTATACAGGATCTAATGTTTTACCAATAGCTAAATTTTTGAAAATCACTCACATTAAACAAGCTTTTCGAGGGGATGGAAGTCACAGTAGTGAACTAATACAGAGAAGCATTCTGGGACAGTTATTGCCTGAGGCTATGATTAATTATTTAGAAAATCATGGGCCTGAAAAATTTGCTCATATTTACTTAGGTGAATTTGATACACCTGAAGCCATTTGGAGTTCAGAAATGAGGCGTTTGTTGATTGAGAAAATTGCTGCTCATATTGCAGATTTCAGTCCCAGGTTAAGATCAAATAATAAAGCCCAGTATCAATATGCTGGTATCCCAGTAATACGTTATCCACAACTAGAAAATGAATTGTTTTGCAATATATTTTATTTGCGTCATTTATGCGATGAAGCAAAATTTCCCGACTGGACCATAAATGATCCAGTTAAGTTAATGATAGATGTACTAGAAACGTGGAAATCTGAAGTTGAAAAAAAGCCTCCTATCATGTCTGTGGAAGAGGCTTATAGTGTGCTAGAGTTGCCACCGAAGCAACAACACGACGAGCCCACAGTGAGAAAGGCGTACTACAGACTAGCTCATAAGTATCACCCTGACAAGAATAAATCCGGGAGGGAAAAGTTTGAAATGGTGAGCAAGGCCCATGACTTTTTATGCAGTCGAAGCTCCTGGAATGAAGGTGGTGTTAACAGCAATAATATATTGTTAATATTGAAAACACAGACAATTCTTTTCAAAAGATATTCCGATGTCTTGAAACCATATAAATACGCTGGGTATAACCAACTAGTTAAAACTATTAAGCTTGAAATGTCAGACGATGCTTTGTTTTCCAAAGAAATACTTCTATTACCATCAGCGATTGAATTGATATACTATTCCATTAAATGTTCTGCTTTAAATGCTGAAGAGTTGAACCGTGAGAATGGTTTTCAAGAAGTTTTGGCAGCTTTTGATCGTTGTGTTTCTGTTTTGAGTGAATCTACCAAGGAGTCTGATTTGATCGCACAGGTGTGTTTGAATTGTTGTCTTTGTTTTTCTGCCGGATCAGCTTTTTCTGATTGTTTAACAACTTTCTCTCAGATGACAACCTTAGTTTCTGATCTAGTAAGAATTCTTTACTTTAAAAATTTAGTTCAGTTGTGTTGTGCTGTAGTTGAAAGCTCGACTAATCTTTCAATTAATGCTAATATAAAAAAATCTCTCGTTGACACTGGATTGGTGTGGTATTTGCTAACATTTGTATTTACTTATGACTTCACTTTAGAGGAATGTGGCATCAAAAGAAGTGAGGATGCTAATCAACAAGAAGCTTTGAATAAACTTGCAAAGTTATCTACATCTTGTTTGGCAACCCTTTCCAATTCTGAATTTGTTGATCCTACTACAAATGCTGTTAAGTTTGCTTTAAAACAACTCCTAACCCCATATATTTGCAATTTGTTAGCTAAAGAAGAACCCCATGTGATATTGAAACTCATGACGTGCAACAGTGAAACTCCGTATCTGTTATGGAATAATGGAACGAGAGCAGAATTAATGGAATTCCTTGAGTCTTGTCGTCTTTCTCATGAGCCTCCCCACTGTAAGGATATAGAATTCCATTATGACTTACATTCGTCTGAATTAACGGTGGGAAATATTTTTATTAGAATTTATAACGAGCAACCATCCTTTACTATAGAAAACCCCAAGGAATTTGCTATAGATCTCATTGACTTCCTTAGAAATAAGGAGTTGTCTTCCACCAATAATATTGTTATGGCTTTGACTGCATTAATTAATGTTGTTACACATAATCCAGGCGTTGAAATTCAATGTATTGGTAATTTTAATATATTTTTTACACTCTTGAAAAATGATGTTAGTCCTGAAATTCAAGAAAAAACACTTTCCTTTCTCTCAGTTATAACAAGAAATCAAGAATGCATAAGTGATATAGCTAGTTCAGGAAGTGTTATATTTCTATTGCTTTACCTTTATCAGTCCCCTAACAAGTGTGGCTTGGCTTTGGACATACTCCATTCTTTAGTGACTTCTTCTGTGATAGTTAAAGACTTACTTCAAAGGGGTGGATTAATTTATTTAATTAATGTAGTTGTCCAGTCCAGCAATTATCATTCAGATGTTAAAATTCGAGCTGCTCAAGTATTAGGCAGACTGTGTGAAGATAAGATTTCAGGGCCTCGAGTTCGTCTCTTCCTCTTGCAGTATTTACCACCTGCCATTTGTGATGCGATGAGGGACAGTCCAGCTTCGGCAGTCACCTTACTCCAATCGGACCAAGAAAACCCCGAAATTATATGGAATGAAAAATCAAGAAATTCAATTGCTGTTTATATTGGAGAACGATCTAAAGGTCAGTATGATATGCAGAAATGTGATCCTAGTGCTTTAGTTAAGCTTACAGAGAAAAACAGTTTCACCAGTATATGCAATGCAAATGAAGTAGTAGTTGGAGGTGTTTACATTAGACTGTTCAACCAGAACCCAAGTTGGTCTTTGAGGAAGCCAGTTCAGTTTTTGAGTGAACTGTTTGATTATTTTGTGAAAGTCATAGTGAGACACAATGATGAAAGTGTCGATATGGTCGGCACTGCTTTATCGAATTTATTGAAGTGCCAGCCTTCTTTGTGCGATCAAGTTCCATCTTTAGGCCACTTAGGGAATATATGTTCGATATGGAAGTCGTCGGATAGCAAAACGAGCCACCATATTGTTAACTTAATGAATGCTATTGCTAAGAATGAAATTTGCATTAATTGCTTGACGCTAACAGATGTTCTGTCTCCTATTAAAGTTTGTATGACCAATCATACAGCACTTATTCCTCCTTGCTGTGATTTATTGTCTAAACTCTTTCAACATAGGAAAGATGCGCTTGCTAAACAAGCTTTAGAGAACAATTTGATAGCTTTCTTGTTGGAATTCCTCCATGTGGGATCGAATTGTTCGGCCCGCTCTAAAGCTTTGATAGTGGAGGCATTAAAGAACATGAAGCAGACGAGTGTTGGGGGAGCAGTGAAGAGCCAACTGGACCAGAGCAGCGTATGGGCCTCCTACAGCGAGCAGAGCCACGACCTGTTCATCACGCACGAGGTCGCCACGACCCCCTGCCTCATGGGGGTGCCTCCCGCCGCCGGTTACCTCACCCAGGCCCCCGCTGCCGTCGCCCCCGCTCTCCCGCCCCCCATCAACTCCGACCCCTCGTGATTAAAAGTCAACATGTCCCTTCTTCTTACCCCCATAAGTTAATACTGAATCAAATATGTATAGTTCGTTTTCTAAAGCACCATTCCAGAATATCATACAAAGTTTATATCAGTGGGGTAGTATGATCTATAAGTAGCTCGTAACATAAATAAATTGTACAGTGTAAATACTTATGAATGTTTTAAGAAATGTTTCTTTGATCTCCTAGTTAGTTGCCTAACTGACTGATGTGGGAATTCATTATCTGAATTAACAATTAATACTTTATTAACGAATTACTCTTTTGAAACTGGTTCTGGTATCTTGCCTAAAAAAATCACGGTTGTTTGACAGTGTTGATTTTACTATTGTTTATTCCTTTTATTGAGAGCCAGTTATATAAAGGTTTGTTCATGTCCTAATGTTGAAAAATATGCTTATTTTTAAATTAAAGCTACATTAAGTGTGCTTTATATATATTTATATTCCAGGGATTATAACATATAATATAGAAAATTTAGTTATTCATTCTAGGTTAAATTGAAATGGTAACCTGTAAGAATGACAGTTTATTTATATAGTTATTAGGAAAAATAAATTTTATAATTTTGTGTTGAAATTAAGACTTATTTATGAACAAAAAATAACCGGAATCACACCACATTAAAGTGGGAATATCCATTCATTTAAAATGTTAATCTGGTTTGAGTTGATGAAATCAATTCTTTTTAAGAATAAGGTAATTGATGAAGTAATAGTTAATAATAAAATAATTGTTATTAAGTCAGAGAAAGGTTACTCCTTTTGAGAAAATCGTAAATTTATTTAATATTAAAACAAATTTGCAGTAATTAGTTGCTTTCGATTGTGTTAAAAGTAATAATTTTGGAGAAAGTAAAGCGTTTGTAAGGAACATATTTTATTAAAAAAAAGTAAGTAAATAATAATAATCCAGATCAATAAATGAAAATTAGCGAACATTGTAAACGATCACATCGTAATTACTTTATATTAAAAAAAAAACTATTTTTTAAATTTAAAGTTTACATTTTTTAATTTTGAACTTTTTCATAGTGCAGTTGTTATAATTTATTTAATCATAGTTTTTTATATATCTTTAATTACTTTTTATACATCAGTAATTGAGATCCACTTTTAAAACTATTATGTGAATTAAAACAAAGTGAAGTTTGGATATTTTATTTGTTGCTAATGAAATTGTTTTTGTCTTATGTTTATTCTATTAGGTAGAGCCACTAGTGGTCAAAATATAATCGATAATGAATGATGATTTCCTTATTGTTTAACTCTTACGATATGAGTCTCTTATTAACAAGTAAGTATCCTTTATATCTGTTCAAAAGTAATGTTCTGTTTTGTTTAGTAATCTTTCATCTAAATAGTCATTGTACCAATACATTTCACTGTATACTTTATTGAAAAGCCATTCCTATTGTGTATCAATAGAGCCTCAATGGTGTATTACTAGCGTCTTAGTTAAACTAGAGAACGATTGTTGGATCATTTAGTTTGACAAATAATTATTTCTTAATATTTCCCCCTGATACACTACCATTTCGTTTTGTATCAATGAGAGAACATTATTCAACTGGCACTTCAGTTAATATCATCTTTCTCTTATTCCTTATTATTCTTTTAACAGACAGGCTGTCAAAAGAAAGATGTTTGTGTGCTAGGGTACATACTATTTTCACTATGAATTCCCTAATCAATTTAAACTAGCAATATTTTTACTATTAGCTGTTTCATAGGTTTCATGCTAAGATATTCAATTTGACTATATTGAAATAGTTAATTGTTTTAGTGAAGCTCTATTGAATTTCTCTAATATCAGTTTCGTGCCTTTAATAAAAGTAATTGGTTTAATTAACAAAAAAGTTTTGGTGTATAATAAATGTAGTAAATAGTATTTGAATGTTGAACCATTTTCAAAAAAATGTCTTAGATTTTCCTTTTTTTTCTAAGTTCTAACATTAGTTAGTCGTTATTAAATATTTAAAAATTCATTTTTGCTATTCAACTAATGTATTTGATACTCAGTGGTATTTAATTTTAGCTTTAAGAAAGAGTAATACTTTATACATTCAGCCCGAAGTACTACCGCAAACTATGTGATGATTCAAGTTTATTTTATTAAGGTAATTGTATGTTATTGTGATATATTAAAGGACTTGTCCTTAAAAATGAGATGTATAAATAGTATCTATGCAACTAAGAAAGTTCTATCGATTTGAAAATAATGAAAAAAAATACCGATGCATCAGTATATAAGATAATCTGATCACAAAATATCTTCTTTGCAATGAATAGCCAAGGGAAAAACAATAATAAATTCATTCTTCTTTTTTTTTTTTGAATAAACAAATGTGCTATGATATTTATATCTCTTGTTATTGTCCTCAGGCCTTAGGTTTTCCAAAGATAAAAGTGGGAATGTTATAGATTATTTTTCCTCGGAAGATTTTCGATTGTAATAAAATTTACGAGTAAGAGTTATTTTACTAATAATATTAAGAACAAACAACCTGTGTGGTAAGAAATTAGTTTAGTTATAAATATAAAATAAACTAATCAGGCAAACGGAGTCATATAAATTAAAAAAAAAAAGTCTATCGTAAATGGGTGATAGCACGTTATGTTGTAAAAATAAAATTTGTGTGCTATTTTCGTGTGTTGGCTTTCCTTTTACAGTACATCATGCGAAATTGTAATAAATGAATAAAATTTAAATTCTTACACATTATAACAACTACTTTAAATCCTCTTGAGAAAATTAGGGTGGAGATCTTTTACACACTTGATACTGCCAGAAATATTTCCCAATTCGTGTCATAGTACAATCTTGCCTACTGTTTTATTGTTTCCTTCTGAGCATATCACTCCTGATTAAGACGCAATAATTAGCAGAATTCGCCTTCAAAAAAGTTTTACAGCAAATCATGAAAATTTAAGCATCCACACTTTAAAAAAAAAATATAAAAATGTTGTCTTGCTTTGAAACAATTTTTTGATCCTAAAGATGATTTTGGTTGAAAAAGTTATTTTATATACAAATACAGCGGTATTTGTATTATCATTAATTAAAAAACAAAGTGACAGAACTTTCTTAGTTTTCTTTTATATACTCTTATATAGAATTAAATAAATAATTTGTACACCTTTGTTCCTAGTTTGATTTATTGATGTGTGTGTACATATATATTTAAAATATTTTTCTTAAGTCCAAAAAAGTTTTTTATTTCAATGTTTATTGAATGATTTGATATGATTATAGTTAAGAATATTATTTTAATTCGTTATAAGTTTACCACTATTGCTTTGTTAATTAGTATTTCGTTTGACCTATAATATATATATATATGATTTAATTTGTATATTCCTAGAAAAGCGAGATATTAAAAGAAAGTGTAAGTCCTCCAAATAAAGATAGAGCTCAGTATGTATACTGAAGGATAAAATGTGCATAAGATATTTTTTCATGACTATTAGGTCAGAAGGAAACGAAACAATGGACGTATAGTGGTTAAAAATATGCATGTACCAAAAAGAAGATGTGAGTTCAATTAAACAAGAAAAAAGTGTATGTAAGACAGACATATCCTACTACTTAAAAACAATTCCATTTCATTTTGTCCCATTATTCATGTATGATTGCAATAATTTAAGTAATTAACTTACGTATGAGATGTATATTTTATTATGAAAAGAAAGTTATAAATATACCACACATTGAAGTGCAATCAATCATTGTAAATATAAAGTATTTTTTTGTGAAGAAAAACAAGTGGTTGGTTATATTCCCTTGCCAATAAAACATTTTTATACTATGAACAGATCAAGTTAGTAAGGACTGACTTTGGAATCATTTATCAATCAAAAAGTTGTTTTTTTTTCTTTTTTAGAATATACAACTTTAGATAAAAATAAGACAGCGTTGTAACATTTTTTTAAACACATTGACATATCAATGTCTGCTGGCTTTTTTTAAAGCCAGCTTACATCGATTATTGTACATACCAATGCCTTCTTTTCCCAGCAGCTCTGGGTTGGACCGGTGTACGGCCTCCTGTCTGAGGGGAATGAAAGAAAAGTTTTCTATCTTCTACACAAAAAAAATAAACATGATGCCATATTTGATCCTTTGTTACCAGCAGAGAGAACGCTGTAGCAGTTATCATATTGTGAGTTAATTCTCAGAGCCTCAACAAGTATTTGTATTTATCCATTACTCATGCAAGGTAAAGTAACTATTTTTGGAGTAATAACCATAGAAATAAACAGTTATAAGTTTAATTTACAAAAGAAAAAATCAATTTCACTAAGTATTAGTCATTTTTAAGTCAGGTCAAATTGTAATACCAGTTCATCACACTCTAAGCTCTTCAATGAACTTTAATGATTCAATTACCGCAGGGGTTTTCAACCTTCCTTTGCTTGTGAACCTCCTGTAGCCTATAACAACTAATCATGTCAATGTAAATAAGCCAACTAGAATATTTTTATAAGTCTATAAAAGAATGTACCACTGAAACTTTCCATTATATTAATATTGTATGCTACATAAAAATTACTGATAAAACAACTGATTGCGGTACTGTAGCTTTGTGTAGAACAGCTTTCCTTTAACCTTACAGTAGTTGCAGGTTTAAACTTCTCCAAACATCGCCTTTTTCATAACACTACTATCGCCTGTTACCAACTTTAGCCATCCTTAATCTTAAGGTACAGATAGTCCAATATATTGTTATATATCAATTATCAAACCACAATAAGAAATGGAAAAACAAGAGTAAGATCTTTCAACCATAACAAGCGGTCTTCGTCAGAGTCAAAAACCCAACTGAAACACTAGATGCAGAAAACATCTGGTGAGGAGTTGAGAAGAGTGGTATTTTAAAAGGATGAAAGCGCAGGAAAGGACTAATGTCGAGAAAGGGATGTTTGGAGAAACAAAGGAGTACAGTAAGAAAGGGTAAAAAAACTATCCACTAGCTGTCAACCCTCTTAGAAGAGGCTATTACCCTCGTAACGAAAGTATCAAGTTTGAAGAGACCGTTACTAATGTTTATAATATTTGATCTATTAAATTTAATTAGAGACGATTCAATAATATTTCTTAACAACATTGATTTTTCATAGGTAATAAATTTAGCTCCAGTCCAGTCAATATGATGATTTTCATTTCTTATATGCAAGAATAAGGCACTACTTTTTTCCTGTATATTTTTATACATACATAGGACTAAAATAAATCGAGGTCTGTATTCAAGGTTCAAATCAAACTATCAAATGACGACGTATTGGTTTTTATTTAAAACATTATTCTAGATCAGTGATTTCAATTTTGTAACGACTGACAAAATGATATAGCCACGAGGGCTCAGGACTTCCTGCCCCTGACTCCTATTTACCTCTCCGTCGGCGTCCTCGCTGCGAGAGCGCGTAACAGGTTACGCTGATTGCGTGGACTGCCTAACAGGCGGAATGCTTTGTGACCACTGACCACGCCTGTAGCCAAGACAGGCTCAGTAGGACCTATGACTCCCAGTAGCAGTTATACCCGAGAGATCTTAAAACACTGTACGTACCATATTACGGGGGCGGGTAACCCTTGGGCGATTTCTTTGTATTATCCCGCATGCCCTGTTCTTGGTGGTGGCTGTGGTTCCTCACATAGGAAGGGTAGACTCTCTGGACAGTCGCTGTGAGGGAAGCAGTACCTTCTCTGGAAGTTACCTGCAGAGCAGCAAGAGGGTAAACTTCACCGCTTGGCAGGTGGACTTAAAACTGCTATTCACTCTGGAAGGGAGCCTGCATTCCAGGGAAATGGGCACTTCCCATTTGGGGGTCTTATAACCAGAATGGAAGTGCTGAACTAACGACCTAGTATGTATAGGCCACTCCAGATTTTTCTTATTGTTATTTAGCAAATATGGTGAGTTAATTTAAATCAATTTATACTTACAGTCAACATGAAGTCAATGTTGTCATATTTGATCCTTTGTTACCAGCAGAGAGAACGCTGTAGCAGTTATCGTATTGTGAGTTAATTCTCAGAGGCCTCAACAAGTATTTCTATTTATCCATTAATTATGCTAGGTAATAAGTTAATTACTTATGTACTTAAAAATAAAACTCCATTGTGACAAAAAGAAAATGTAGCAGATATTTTTAAATTGTCTAACATGTAGCAGTAAAGATATTGCTCATAAGCATTTCAAAAAAGATCCGAGGTTATACATTGATTACCAAGGACACAGCAAAGTCATGAAGTTCAATTCTAATAGTTTAAAAAACCAAATATTTTCAAACATATTGTAAAATAAATATCCAAATGTTATTCACAATTTATTTTTACAAAATAAACAAAACAGTTAATAATATAAAATTAAATTGCATACGGGACATATAAGGAATTACATATTTTTTAATATGTTTTTAAAATTAAAACTTACTCGAAGTATATTTTCTTATACAGAATGATAAAAGTGTAAGATATATAACAAAATACATCTACATTGAAACTACAAGGAGGATCTTTAACAATGACACTTAGCAGGAAGGTTTCACTTGTCCAGGTATCCTTACTATTGGTGAAATTGTAAATGTTGATTGTTACTGATATTACTAAATTTGAAAATTTAATGAGTATGAATAATTTCCGTCTGCATTAAATTATTTTACAATATGAACCATCAATTAACAAAAACAACCATCCGTTCTATATCCCTTCTGAAAGAAAAAATAAAGCTATAGAAAGAATTAATTAAGGGACATTTTTGAACAGAATAGCCCAATATGTAAGTCTTCCAAAAATATACATATTTGACCTATTCATAGTACTGGATTAACAATATTAATTAACCTTGTGAGGGTTTTTTGTTTTTGAGAATGAAAAAAATTGAATTCCTTTTATGTGTGTACTCAGATAAATGAGTGATGTATTCTTAAAATTAAAAATACGAGCAGAGGGAGAAATTAAAAAAAAAACAGCTTCTCGTAAACTAATCAAAAACTATTCTTAAACTTGCAATTGATTTATCATAAATTATCGTAAATCAGTAATGTAAGTTACATTGTACGAGTATTACAACTTGAAGAATTAATTGAAAAGGCCAAATCAGTGCCAAGTTAATAAAACAATACAACCGAGGAATTTTTCGATAATTACCACTCATTGTATGAAATGTAATAAAAAATCTAGGAACTCATTTACACTAATGAATATAATTATATACAAGTGATTTTATAACACTAAATAATTTAAGTTAAAAAACAATAATAAAAACTTGAATGGTTAGTAATAATCGGCCTCATCTTCGACATCGTGAGAGTAGTAGTCATCATCGTTTTGGTTGTGATGTTGATTAAACATTTCAACCACTGACATCGTAACTTCATCAGGATCTTCATCTTCTTCGACTGGCTCGGCTTCTTTTACTGTAATCATCAAAAACATTCTGCTAAATATAATATTTGTAACATGCATCTACCAAGTAGTTACCAACTTGTTCTCTTAACAATAACATCGAAATCCATTTTGTTTTATTTTTTAACTTTATTATAAAACAGTCCAATCCAAAATACTTCGCAAAATTGTACAACCTCCCTTTTAAGTTTCTAACGACACCATTCATACTTTTCTGATCATCTCTTTTAGCCACCAAGAAATCTAATCCCAATTCCATGAATCTTTACCCACCAATCTAAACCCTTTTATTCAGTAATTACCATCTCACCAGATTCCTACCAACCATATTAGAAGGCTAGAAAGATGTTAGTCCCGATATCTACTCAGAAATGCGAACTGGCAAGACTAGTTGCAAGTGATCTGAAGAATCTATGTATATCGAGAACTACCAATGGGTGGTTTCTCTACTCTTTTATTACACTTTTATGTAGCATTTATCACTATTATTTGTTACTTGTTCTAAAGGTAGTTGTAATCTAATAATCAATTTAAAAAAAAATTATTATAAGGAAAGTATAGTGTTAAAACTTCGTCCTCGAAATATTGACGTACATGTTTTGAGATCCCCAAAGTCCTTGTTTGACGTATTATCAATGGCGTATGTGTATGCGTGTGAGTGTGTGTATGTGAGTGTGAGTGAGTAGTGGGCGGGTCTGTTGTATTTTCATGGAAACGAAAAAATCAATAACTAAAAAATACACAGTTTTTAAAGACAGCTGGAAATGTATTTTTTTAAAAAAAATGAACAAATTTTGACATATGACTGAATCTGAAAGTTTTGGACGAGGAGAGAAGGCATATCGTTTGATTTTTTTTTCAAAATTACACTAGCAAGAAGGTGCATTATGGTACATTATGTGATTTCAGAAAATTTGTTTTAACGCTAAAATCTTAATTATAGAACAATAAAATTTCGCCAACAAATTAAATATAAAAATAGCATAAAAAAAATATATAAAATTTTGATGACTGCAAAGGGCAGTAGACTTTATTAATACTGAAAATTCGTCTTGGAATAATGGATCACCTGCTGTACTTGTCGAATTTATTAAATTTCTTTACATTGTCAACATTGGCTTTTAAAAATTTGTTAAGTGAATTGAGTGAAATAAAATTGTAAGTTAGAGGTTAATTAAAGTAATTTTAAATGTTTTTTAGGAGTTAATATATGTAAGAAGAATAAAATAGTAAAATGTAAAAGAAGTCAACGCCAATGAAACACATATTTTCTGATGCATTCTATGGTGTGATAGAAGGTTGTGTAACTACTTGTTCGACTAATTACTTTGCACTCTTTAACAAAACAATATCCGATCTAGTTCATTCGAATTATCCAATAGTCCTTCGGTAATATTGAACTATTGTAAATGTACTCTTTCTGTACTACAAAACGGTTACTAATTTTAATCTATTTATTCATTAATAAATACTAATTTATTTAATCGAATCCTTGGATTCGATGAACCTGACATATTTTCTTAATTTTTTTTGATATTTTTCTGAGTAATAAAATATTTCTTAAATTTTAAAAAATCACTTAGGCTTAATTGTTGGATACAAAATGAGCTCAGGATATAGGCCTTCGAATCGATGAAAGATAATTATATAGATGGATAATGCGACAAACTGTAGTATATATTATAGTAATATTTAAAAGAATAATTAGTGTATTGGATATATAGTAGTTATTAGTTCTGACAGAGAGAAAAGGTTCCCCAAAAACCATTAAAATTTTCGGACATACAGTTACGAAGTTCATTGTGTGTAGGGTGTATAAATATCTCTTCATTAAGTTTATTAGAAAAGGGTACTAATTAATTAAAAGGGTTTATAAATTAACTAGCACCTCTCATCGTCATACAGCTTCGGGACAGACAAAAGGACAGACGAATATGTCTATTCTTTATGGGAGGGACTTTTCCATATTTTCAATCGCCCGTGTTTAAGTGCCTTAATACATATTTGCAATTGTGCCTTAACTTTACAAGTTTAAATTCGTTTAGTTTATTCAATTTTTTTCCTCATTACGTAGTAAGACGGTTAATTAATCTAAAATGTAAAACATAATAACGTTTGTGATTCTAGTACTCTGCATGAATATTAGATATAATTCGTTTGGAAATGAATACAATAATAATTTTAAGTAAACAATTAGCAACATTATGACTTCACTGCCAAGTTCAGTGATTAATTTCTAAAATTAAACATATAAACAAATATATTTTGAATTAATATTGAAAATACTAATCGGTAATGCTGGTATTGACACTGACCAGTGGACTCTTCAGGTTCATTTTCAATGTTTTCTTTCAATTCGACTTTCAATTCCTCTTTAACTTCAGTCTTTGGCTCCAATGTTCTAAAAAAAAAAAAAGATTAATATGTTAAAATCACTCAAGGCCGATAAGAAGGAATTATATGTTGATACTGACGTCTCCAGAAGCGTTGCACGGTCTGTTTCCACAGCCCTAACATCGTTCTTCAGAACACTGCTCAAAGTTTTCAAAACGTCATAATTTATTTTAGCAGAGATTTTCTTCTCCTGAAGCATCTTTTCAATGGCCTCACCTAGGTATCAAGAAAGCAGTTTTAACTTATGCTTACTCAGGTTAAACAGACATTCTGTAGCATTGACATACCAGCCGAGGCAGCAGGCTTATCTTTCTTCTTACTGTTCCGCTTTTTCCTTTTCTTCTCAGGTTTCCCTTCTTCTCTTTCCTTTTTTATTTTTTCTTCTTTTTCTAAATATTAAAATTATAAATCATATATAAAAGCGTATTAGTTAAATAATTTCTTGGGACTCAACTGTTAGAGTATTATTTTATATGATATGCTTTCGTCAACATTTTCCAAACAACTAACATAATTCTTAAGCTTTTTTTTAAAGATGAGAAAATCCTTAAATTACTATAAATAAAAGTTGTATTATTTATTTTAAAAAATTTTTTTCTTGAAATTAAACTTCAAAAATTTATAAAAGATAAACAATTTTCATTCGTACCAATTTCAAATTGATAGTAATACATGAAGTTAACGAGAAGAGCATAATTTAAAAAGGAAAAACAAATTGAGAAGAAAATATTAAATTTACTTCCTTTACTGTATTTAAACGGCGAAAGAAAGTTCATAAATTATGGATAATAAAACTGAAAGACCTAAATGAAACAAAAAACCAAGGCTTGAGGGATTTCAACCGTTGTGACCAAGGCCTAAGGCAAGTGACTTTGGTGTCAAAGCCATGCAGACAAGTGTGGTCGACTTTCTTCATTAAGAGCCTAACTCATAGAATTAACATTTTATAAGTCCTACTTCTTTTTGAAAAACAGACTTTAAAGTGAACTTATATTTATATTATTACAAATTGTGGGACAGATCTTCACATAAAGTAGCTTTATTACCAAAGCAACGCGTTTCGAACTCGTGATGTTCTTCTTCAGATTATTTGCTGATACTGAGGTCCCCGTTACTGTCTACTAACTCTATATGAAGAGAAACCTGAAGCAGAACACTATGTGTTCGACAAGCGTCGTTTCGATAATAAAAATACTTTATTTGGTGTTACATAATTTTCAGTAATGTGTAAAGACCACACGGAAACTGATTGCACAGCTAATAATTTTAAAGAAAAAAATTGAAACACACTCAACATGAAAGTAAATACTTTTCCAAATTTTAACATTTTCGTTTTTTCTTCATAATAATTAAATGTGATATTTAATAAAATTAAATCTAGGGATAGCTATTAAAAGAACAGCCCTGGAACAGCCAGATTGAGAAAGCAACCGCAGAGGTTATTAGAGTAATCAGCAATCGTACGTGCTCAAGGCTGGAAAATGGAATCAATAAACACTTAATCTAAAAAAATACGAGACTAGAAAATATTTGAAAAACTAACAACTCAGAAATCAATTACAAATATAAAATATTAAAAAAAAAATGGGATCCGATGGATAGAATGTGATTCTATTTTATAAATGTCACCTTACTTGTGAGGACTGGTAGGAGAGCGTGTGTTATATAACAAGTAAGTTCTAATCAACAAATAAAGAATAGGATTTTTAAAAATGGCTTGTCCTTGAAGAAGAGAGACAGATATTGATCAATAATTTCACTATTACAGATAACAGTTACAAATTAATAAGACAATGACATATTTTTGAAATTAGTCTTCTTAATTAACTAGTTTTATTAAGAAACTGGAGAAAGTGATTGATCGTTTTAATCAATCAATCAGTGATTGACATCATGAAAACACGGTCAATTAATTAATCAGTCAAAAATTAATTAATTAATGATTACGGTTAAAGTTATACTTTTTTTCAATCAATAAAGTAATTAATAAATTAATTGATCGTTGTTAAAATTATAATTTTTGTTTCTTTTTAACTGTTAGTTCTTTTATTATTTTATCAGAATTAATTTTTATGTTTCATTCGTTTAGTTGTTGTTTCCTTCCTCCTCCAGTCTTACTAGGTGGTTGTATCGTTTATGCAGGGATGGGGAACCTTTCTTGGAGTAAAGGCCATTTTAGCACCGTCCACTTCCTCAAAAGTGCATCGACCAGTGCATCTAAAAACTGTTTCGCATCTTTCAAAAGACTCAGCAGTGTTCTCATTGCCTTCGTTTATCACCTTCGTTAACTCAGGAAAATGATTTTCTAAAAGCTTAGATTTGTAAAGTAATAATTGATAAATTGTCTTCTTCCTAAATGCCAGAATTTTTTGTCTTTATTACCACAATTGTAATTTTTTGTATTTTGAGAAATTTTTCTCAATTATCCGCAGAAGGCTACATTTCATGGTTGAAAAGGCTACATGTGACCTTCAGGCCGCAGGTTCCCCACACCTGTCACACACGTTAGTGTGTAACGGTTGTGAGGATGGACTCCAGTCATCGAACTGTCGCGGGACTCTTCGACTCCTTATGACGACAATCGTTCAAATATAGAAGTGCGTTATGCCTATGTATATCTTCGTGTTTCTTTCGTTATACTTTTTATCTAAAGTACTTTAGATGGTTTAATATTATTTATATACATATCATAATAATGGTAGATAATGATGTGAGCGTACCCTTTTGCTCCTGTAAATAAGCCGCATTAACGGTGTTCCAAATGATGTTTTTGTTCCTGGCCTCTGAAGCCGGCATAATGTACGAATCCAATTCTTGATCATCAAGACCTTCCAGATCCAATTCTCCATCTCCACCCTCTGCTTCTTCACCTCCCACCTCAGTTACCTTTCCTTCTTCACTTTTAGAACATTCATCTTCTTCTTCCCCTAATGTTTTCAATTGGACACCGAGAGATACAAGATCTGGACCTTAAAAACACACAAACAATCAATCATCAATGCTATTATTGTACATCTCATGGCAGTCACCATCAGTTGTTAAAGGAGAATTAATTAGAAAACAAAGTTTAGTTTTTATTCAATAGAAAAGACTGCTAAGGTTATCATATATGATAACCTTAAAAAAAATCTTATTTTTTATACTATAAAAAATAGATTATATAATATCAATATTATATTATAAACTATTAGTTTTTACTTGTATAAAGAACATAACATTAAGTTGTATAATTCAATTGTTGTGTATTTTATACTTACAGTAAGTAAGACGTTAATAGTTAATATAATATCAATATTTATTATAAATCTATTTTTTTTGGGTAATAGCTATTATTTCAGATTTTTTTTAATGACTTAGATTATTCCAGATTTATTTCATTTTCGTGTAGTTTATACATTACTAGCTGACCTACCCGGCTTTACCCGGGAAACAATTTAATTTCAACTCTAATAATAAATTACATATAACGAAAACAATTTAAATTTTCTTATAGTTCCGTTACACTTAACTTTTTTGAGATAAACGAAATTAATACAGAATTAAAATTATAGATTACGCAAGAAAGATATAATCTAACACTGATTATAAATTGCACACATTGTCTAATAATATTGGAAGTTGATAGATTAGATTAAACAAATAATAAAAAGAATATTTTTTGATACATCAAGAAATGTTGAAAGAAGTCTAAGCTCATTAAATGTGATATGTCTTATCTGTTAAATATAATGATACGAATTTTAAACCCCCAAAAAGTTTCAATTAGGAACCAGATAGTTGAAGAGGCTAAACCATATCACATTACATTTCATTCAATAATTTCAATTTGAAGACCGAACACAGTTTTAAATGTTTAATTAAAATTATATCAGTAAACAAAATTGTCTCTTAAAAGTTTGAATAACAATATTTTGATGAAATATTATTTGTTTATGAAGAAGAATTGTATCGAAAAGTGTCAATTGAGTTCCAAATGTTAAATTCTAAATATATTTTTCATTATGTAATGATAAGAGTTATTATGTTAAGAACTGTATTTATATCCACAAATACATACAGTGATTAAGTTTTATATATGTACATTTTGATTTGAATATTTCTTTATCCATTTTTTATGCTGTATATATTCCCTTATAAGTCTTACTGATTTAGACATTCATAAACGTCTTCTAGTTAGAAGATATATTATTTTATATTATCGATATATATATATATATAATAATTTATCATTTTGCCTATATGGAGTAGGGCCGGATACTAATTACTAATAATTAAACATTTTAAACAAACGAATTAATCAATCAGGAATAAATAAAGAAGCCTTACATCCATTAAACTTAAACAATACTTTAACTATTCTTTTAAGATTAGAATTAATGGTTCAAATACTATCATTATTATTCGTAATACTATCATGCATACTTAAAGTTGATAGTTATTATTTAAGGCATAACTTTCTTTAATGCTTAAAGCAAGTTAAACCAATTAGATATGAAAAGTTATTTGTAAACTATTGATAATAGCTAAAGCTTTGTTCAAGTTAATAAGAAACCCATATAAAATTACAATAATTGTCTTTAATATCAATCTGAAAACAATAATAAAATTTCTGGTACCTGGTTATTTCCAATTGAACAAAGCATGTGGAAATATTATCATAAAGAATAACCTTCCTGCGGCTGCCATTACCAATTAAAGTCAAAATGTAAACAAACAGGTTATACAGCAAACCTTATCTATTATAATAGTTTTGGGATATTACCTGAACCACAACTCTGATTTTAAAAACTTACATAAACCTTCCCGGGAATATACCTTATAATTTCCTAAATTTTCACGGCGATTGGATGTATGGTTTTTGAATCTATCGAGTACAAACAAACAGACACACATTCATTTTTATATATATATAGAGATTATTGGAATAATCAATTAAATAAAACGATTCCACGAACTAAATAAACTACATTGATATAAAGAAAACTCAGTGTGTTCTTTATGCCAATGTTGATTATTAGAATAATGAAGTATCTTATCCTAAGAACACAGTAAAGGCCATTTATTTTACTATTCTTCTGTCTTATCACTGAGACATTTAATTCATAAAAAAAATATTAATTACGAAATAGTATAAAGTTGTTATTGGTGTGAAGTTACCCAATTCAATGTTTGAAGAGGAGGCTTCGGGATCGTCCTCCAGGTACTCTTCTAAGACGCCCAGGGTAGCTTCAGTGACGAACTCCTCGAGAACGGCATCCTCACAGTCTGAAATGTGTTTGAAAACTCCTTACCAACCACTTTGACAATTGAAAAACAAAGCTATGAAATTAAATGTGTAATATTTTGGAATCTTTGCCGAATTTAACCAAAATTTTGTGAGTTAGTAGTTGGAGACAACTTTTAACAGGTGGCGTTGGCACATGATAATGAATGTGGTACATCCAAGGTCAAACATGAGTGCCAGTCATAAACTTTCACTCTAAAGTAATATTTTCTCGCATTGATTAATTTCCATTTCATGTGTTTTCTAAATAAAATATATATTTTAATGCAGAGGATTTCAAGAAAATTGACTTCTACATCCTACACTTGTTAAAGATGCTAACTCTAATGAACTTCAGTAAAGAAAAATTGAGGATTACTGATGAAGAATAAATCACTACTTTGGCTCACCAATAGCCAAATACGGTCCCAAACAACAAATGAAGCACACTTCCCTCCTATGAACAGAATCAAGGTTAAAAGCTGTAGTGTGAATGATTACTGAGACAGGCTTACTCTTTTCCTCTGTTAAGTCATAAGAAAGGCCCAGGTCTATTTTCCGTTTGCGTCCTTTCGACATTTGTTGATCGATTTCCCTTTGAATGACTTTAAATTCTTCTAAGCCATCTTTGTTTAATTCCTGCAATACAATTGACTATTGTAAGATAATTACAATACTATCAGCAGGGAGTAGTTTCACAGCAGCAGATTCTACCTCGAGCAGCATTTCATCTTTTAATCGCGCTGCTTTAAACGAAGGTGGGTCCTGCTCCTCTTTTAAATCTGTCGACATGAATTCTTTCAACGTCATCAAGCTACTCGGCGTGTCACCGAACTCCAGCAATCTGTAACAAACATAAACGCACTTCAAACAAAACACCTTCATAAATCATCAGTCAGAAAGTTTTCAACCTTTTCTATAATATCTCCCACTTCAGTTAGTCAACGTTTTGTCAGTACCAATACTTTTTGAAAAACGTAAGTGAACTGATTTATAAATATTTGCAATGTCTTAAGTAAAATACTCAAAATGAAATAAAAATAAAGAAAATATCCTTTCTTCTAGTTTAAACTTGTGTTTTTTTCTCTTCACAATTGATAATTGTATTTGATAAAATTAATAAAAGCATTAGTCATTCGTTAAATATTTTATTGCTCTAAACAAACAGGAACAGTGGGCACCAATGTAAACTTATTGGCATCACTATTCTTCTTTAAAATATCCAAATATTTATATTTGGATATTTATATATATTTTGTATATATATACAGTTGAATGTACATAAAGAAACATAGAGAAATTAAAAGCACACACTTACAGACTCTAATTTACGATTGAACCGTCTTCAGGAGAGATAAGAGAGGGAAACCAAGCCCACTGGTACAGAGAAGGTTGGTTTCCAACTGAGTTGGGTTTTTGACTCTGACGAAGACCGCTTGTTACGGTTGAAAGATTAATTTCCCATTTCATATTGTGATTTGATCATTTATATATATATATATATATATATATTAAAAATAAAACCATAATTTGCGGAAACTTGCTTCTTGTATGTTTCTCTGTCTTCCTGAATAACGATTTCATTATTATACCTAAACTAGATAACTTACTTCCTACTGTCAACATGTTTCAACTCTTTCCTAGAGCCATCTTCGGGACGAGAATGATTCTCAAATGTATTTCCTTTTACATACGCAAGGTAGAGTCTATTAGGAGGAGTAAGGTTGTTTGTTGAAAGCTGGGGGGTGAGTGACCTAAGGGGTCGCTGTTACTACCTGGGCAGGGTCTATTTAGCCTTGTATCTCATGTAGTAACAGCAGGCCTTTGTGTCACTCACCCCCTTGCTTTGAACAAATAACCTAATTGATTCTACTTTGCCCATATAAAGGATGGCTCAAGAAAGAGCTGAAACATGTTGACTGTAGGAAGTACCTATGTTATCTAGTTTAGATGCAATAACGAAACCGTTATTCAGGAGGACAGAGAAGCTTATCAAGAAAGAAGTTCCCGCAAATCATTGTTACATTTTAAATAAAATGTGCTCAAAGCAAGGACAGCTACCAAATTTTACAAATATACATACATGAAGTTTAAACCACAATGGAAAAAGGAAAACAATATAAATAAATGCTCTGAGGTCTTTCACTTTATGTTATCAGAGAGCAAACAAAGCAAAAACTGAGAAACTAACATAAAAGAATGTAATCTCAGTTTTTACCTTGTTTGCTCTCTGATGACATAAAGTGAAAGGCCTCAGAGCATCTATTTCTATTGTTTTCCTATTTTCTATTGTGGTTTAAACTTCATTGATTGCATCAGGGGTTTATTTACGTGTATATTTACGTATATACTATATATTCTGCACACATACACACACACACATATATATATATCCATATAATTTGAAGTTATTAACTAACTTTTCACAGAAACAAAGTTTCAACAAAAAAAGTTTGAACTATTACAATAAATGTTGAGCATATAACACATATAGCCTTAGATGATTTAACATTAAAATTACTTAAGTGTCTAACCTTATATAACTAGAAGTATCACTTGTTTGTGCAAGTTGGAAACTTGTGCTACTTTTATTCTTAACATACTCATTTGAAACCTATTATGTAACGGATTCATAGTTATTCTTCTTCCAAATATCATACTAGTGCATATCAAGAATGTTTTACATATAACCGAAACATCGTCTTTGATATTTTATTTCACCCTGGAAAACTGACTGATTCTGGATATATTTTATCACGTGTATATATCATCAAGAAAACAACCCGAAAAGGTCAACAAACGTTTCAGGGTAAACTGTAGGTAAGCAGTAAATAGATAACATGATTAAACCACAATAAGAAATGGGAAAAAAAGTCTTTTTTTTCCCCCCATTTCATATTGTGATTTGATCATTGATTGTTATTTCACGTCACTTCTTCTCCTGTGGACGACCGCCATAACAGTTGAAATATTGAAAAGTGAGTCTTTGTTATGTTTGTTTTTATGTGCCACAGTTTGTTTTAAGTCTTGCGGGACCGCATTTCGTTTATCAGGTAGATATATATATATATATTTAATTAAAATACACAGCAGCCTCTGCGTTCACGACTTTTAAACAGGCTGCTGTGTATTTTAATGTAATGTGCTTACGTGAAGAATCTCTGCTCTCATACATTAATATATATATAAACCTCTAAACCAGAGTAAGAAATCAGAAAATGACTAAGATCTTAGTATCAGTTCGACTTTGAAAAATACTACTTGTTTTGGTTATATATATATATACCATGATAAACGAAAAACGGTCCGGCAGGACAAATAACAATTAAAATAAGCAGTGACACATAAACAGAAACACAACAAAGACTCACTTTTCAATATTTCGACCGTAATGGCGGTCGTCCTCAGGAGAAGAAGTGAATTGACGGAGGGACGACAGTCAACTAAAAAACTGACTGTTTTTTAGTTGACTGTCGTCCCTCCGTCAATTCACTTCTTCTCCTGAGGAGGACCGCCATTACGGTCGAAATATTGAAAAGTGAGTCTTTGTTGTGTTTCTGTTTATGTGTCACTGCTTATTTTAATTGTATATATATATATATATATATATATATATATATATATATATATATAGAAAACTTTAAGAAACACGAATGAACACAGACACTATCGCTCACATTCAATATTTCGACCCTTTTAACGGCCGTTATCAGGAATGGAAGTAGAGCGGCGGGAAGACGAAAGCCAACTAACTGGACAGCATCACACAATATATTTCATATATATAACAAGATTTCAAAATAAACACGTGCAACAAAAAGATTTTTTCTTATTTCTTAATGTGGTTTGGACTTTGGTATATATATTAAAAATCACATTTAGAGTTCAAATTTTCGGGTTATTTGTGGATACATGTTTCCTCATTTCTATTTTTTTCTTATGATGACTAAGATAGATAGTAGTATTAAGAAAACTCACTTCTGTATTGGCCAGTTATCATCAGCAGAAGAGCGAAATTCATGTAACGAGGAAAACCGAGTATGACTTACTGATCGCTTGTTCTTCTTCAGATGAAGATGGTTGCTACAATCTTAAGAGGGCTTTACTTTCTTTTTTTTATACCCTCAGTAGTAAGTACATATGATACTTTGTGTAATTAATGTTTTGCATGAAGGCCTGTTGGACCACCATTGTTGTATTTTGAGATGCATCAAATATGGAATCCCGTCATTTAATAACATGTTAATATTTTATTTTACTCGTTGACTGTGAAGTGTTTTATATATTCAGCTGCTAAGAGAACTCCTAATGGTTGTAGGCTGATATTTGGTTATTTCGACTACCTCTTGCGGCTTACTACTGTGGCTTTTCGTAAAGCGGTCTTTAAAGAGAAAGCGGGGTTTGAGGAGGAGTGTCAACCTTTTTCGCAGAGTCGTTTCGTGGACCTGGACCACCTTGATGATGTCCGACACAGACCTATTGAAGTTATGAAGCCTGCACGCTAACAGCAGAGCTAAAACATCACATATGCAAATTACTAGCATGCCAACTGTACTTAATAAAAACAGCTCAGCATTTCTCACTTAAACATGTCAAGATTAAGCACGTTAAAATACTTTTTTGCTATAAAAATACCCATTTCACATTAAATATATACATACAGCACCAAATAAAATCAGATTCCAAACATTACATGCGATTATAATGATAAATAAAAATATGAGTTGTGGATATAATATATATATTTTACAATATATTATATTGCATATATACGAGTTCAAAACCGAAGAAGAGTAACACACAGAGTAAACAAACACTTACAGACTCAAAGTATCGCGATATCCGTTTTCAGGAGAAAATAGAGAGGAGGACCAAGTACGGTGTAGAAGCAACGGCAAGAAACCGACCCGGCAGCTCAGGCCCCGCTTTCTTCTTGCGTCTACAGCGAGTTTGGTCACCCTTTCTCTTTTCTCTTAAGACGGACTACCCGAAAATTTGAGTTTGTAAGTTATGAGTTGTGTTTCCTTACTCTGAGTGTTCCTCTTGTTCGATTTTAAAATCGTATTCTGCCCAGTTTGAATCGTATTTCTGATTATATATATACACTTTTTCGATGAAAATACGACCCGATATGGACAAATACAGTTCAATATACATAAAGAAACATAGAGAAATTAAAAACACACACTTATAGTCTCTAATTTTCGGTTGAACCGTCATCGAGAGAGATAAGAGAGGGAAACCAAGCTTAAGAATTGGAGTCCAACAGTCTCTGTACCAGTGCACTTGGTTTCCCTCTCTTATCTCTCCTGAAGATGGTTCAACCGAAAATTAGAGACTGTAAGTGTGTGTTTTTAATTTCTCTATGTTTCTTTATGTACATTGAACTATATACATATATATTATATTATATAATATAATAATATTATATATATATATATAATCTTCCTCGTAACGACTTTCTTTCCTGGGGTCCATAGGATCGGGAATATCATCAAGGACATTTTTCCTCTCCTGTCCTCTTCCCCCTCCACCTCCTCCTTCTTCCGAAAATCCCCTCGCCTGTCTTTCAGAAAGCCTCCCAATTTGGGAAACCTGTTTTCCCACAGATCCCTTGGAACTCCTCGGATTGGGGTGGAGCGTGGTGGTATGGAGAAATGCGGCCGTCGCCTCTGCCTTACCTGTCCTTTAGTTAACCCTTCACCTTTCTTCTCTTCACCAACCAACTCTTTCTGAGTCCCACCTAACACCTCCTGCTCATCCAGGAATTGCGTCTACCGACTGAACTGTAGACAATGTGGAGCATTCTACATTGGTATGACTTCTACCGAAGCTCAATGAGCGTATGAACGGCGGCCATAGAGCTTTGGTCGGTCAGCGCAAAAACCTTCCTGTGGCTATCCATGCTAATAGTCATAACCTTTCTTTTAATGACTGCTTTAGTGTTCATCATTAAGCTAGTGACCACTGATGACCGTAGTTTGACCTTAAGAGCGACTGAAGAGGCCCACATATGGTTATTGGGGGCCCGATCAGATCCCGGTTTAAAAATCAGAAGCGTGACTTTTATATTTTTTTATTATATTATTTGTTTTTTACAATTTTTAATTTTATAATTTCATCTATTGTATTTGACTTATACTTTGGCATTGCCCTTTTCGTTCTCCGACGTTTAGTGCCTAGTTTCTTTTTTAAGCTAGTGCTGCTCTCATCGGTTGACTCTTCATTGCTTCATTCGCGCTCCGTCCTTTCCTCTCTTCTAGTCTACTCCTGATGACGAACAACAGTTCGAAATATTGAATTCTGTAAGTGTTCCTTTTATTGTTTTTTCTGTGTCGTGCTTTGTGTAATTTAAAGTTATATATATATATATATATATATTATATATATTGTAAACAGCAAAATGATCCAAAATGACAACAAACGTTTCACAATAAATCACAGACACACAACAAAGAAACGAACTCATTTACTATCTCTAATTTTCGTTTGAACCGTCATCAGGGGAGTTGAGATAGGGACACCAAGCGCACTTGCGAAGCGACGGTGGAGATATATATATATATATATATTATAATTGTGTGTTCTCTTTGTGAATTAAGTTTATATATTACAACAAACATTTTCACATAATGAAAACAATATAATTATTATTCAAGTTTTATATAATTAATATTACATAATAAAATTAATGTATTATGTGCTTATGTAATGAATATTATGCAATGAGAAATGTATATTATGTAAGTTGATGCGAAACTTATTTATTGTTATGGAAGAAATAAATAAGATTTTTTTCTTATTTGAATGTTTTTTTTTTGCAAGTAATGACACTGAGTGTTAGCAGGTGAAGATGTAGGTTACCTGCTCCGCAGACTCCAGAAGGTCTCCTCCCAGTATGAATATTATCTTTCTTCATTCTTTGAACAATCCGAAGTGCTGTCATGGAGACTTCGTGGGTTTTCTCATCTAGCTGCAAGCTTCCAGAATATCTCAACACATAGAGGCATGGATCTTTGGAACAAACAAAAAAAAGTTACAAATTCATATGAAATACAAACATCCGTAATATAAAATACCTGTTGACATTCAAAAATCAGGTTTCTTCAGAGACTTCCGACAGTGATTTGAGAGTGCACTTTCAAATTGACAGACTTGTCGTGCCACTGCTTTCTGAAGGTTCACTTTTGTTTTTATTTCTTTGATTTTAAAATTCAGAGTTATCGCAAGTTTTAATATAAATGAAATATTACGTAAATAAATTATTATGTGCATTATCAAATATATCATTATCCACGGTAAATTTAACGCATTTAGTTGATATCAAATAAATTGGTGAACAGTTTGAAGATTTATATCACTGTATAAAAACCTCAAGACAATGGATAATACATTGTAATTTCCAAAGTACATAATGGACTCAAAACATTCATTAAGTTCTCCAGCTTTTCATTTTCCTATCTATTCGCCAGCCTTGCTTTACAAGCAGGTGAAGCAATGTGATCTAGATTTTGTATGTTTCATAAAGTCATTATAGACTGAAGAATGAAACTGTAATTTAGAATGTAGCTAAATAATTTTGGTTTCCAGTGATTTAACCTTAATCAGTTCATAGACGTCGTCGTCATCCTCTAAGCTAGGGATTCTCAATGAGGGTGAAATTCATCCGAGGGATGAATTTTCGGTTTCCAGGGGGTGAATTGTGACCACAGTAAGTTTACAGAGTGAGAAAAGCTATTATAGATTATTAATTATAAATTAAAACATTCTATTTTGATTGAATTAATATTTTTCATATATTTATCAATAATTGTAATTAGCATTTAGTTTGTAAAATTGTATTATAAACATAATCAATGTAAAGTTGTAAAAGTGCATATAATACTTTGGAAAGAAGAGGGGAATGGCATTGTGGGAAATGGCGAGAGGGGTGAATCTCACCAGGAAGGTGAGAACCGGTGCTCTAAGTACAGTTAAACAATCACTCATTATTGTCATGGACATTTTAAAGAACTCAGTATACTTGGACGATTTCAGAGATGCAAAGCTGCACTGATTTAAATCAGGCTTGCAAACCGGTGGCCATGAAATGAAATCAAATGACCGAGCAACTACTTCCTGTTGCACATGGAGAAGTGTGGACCTTACCTTTTCCTGTTCAAAGAAAACATTTCCTCGACTAATCAAACTTCACAGCCAAATCGAACTTTTTTTTTTGTTTTTTTAAATCGAGGTGTTCGCGGGTCTGCTAGAATCTCATATATTTGACGCTCATTGATCAAGGGAATATTGCATCTCTCTATTGAGATCCTGCATCGAGAGTCCTAAATCAGCCTAACTCAAGTGTAGGCTCAACTGGGATCGTTAACGAGTACCTCACACGTCACAGTACAACACATTTGTCACAGTTTGATTAATTTTATATATTGCATGATGAATATCAACATAAAATGAATTAACATAAGTAACATCTGATTACAATATACCTGAAATAGAAACCATCTAAATTAATAATTCATCAAAAGGAAAATAATTATAAATTTGATGCATAAACATATTTGCTATGGTATAATTGATGGACGAACCAATTCAAGAGTAAAATGTTAATTTATTTGTCAAAATAAACACAAGAGGCTTCCATGAATTGAGACGTCATTAGAAATCAATGTGAATCTTTACATAGTCGTTACTTTCGTTTACCGCACAGCATTTCTCTGCTTCGCCACTTGCGACTCAATGCCAGTAATTCTACTGTGACCACTCAACATATTTCCTACAAGTACTACATTCTGTTTTCACTTTTCCATCCTTTGACCTGGCGCAAGAAACACATTTTTTTTGTGTCACTTTCATTTTTTTTGACCGTGAGATGGGATGAGTGAAAGGTCGAGAAGGCCAAGGACGTGGCAGGGCTTTGAGCCATGCCCTGACTGGCTCACAGTGAGGGCAGGGCTTTGAGCCATGCCCTGACTGGCTCACAGTGAGGGCAGGGCTTTGAGCCATACCATAACTGGCTCACAGTGAGCCCAACTATAAATTACCAGGACTTAACAAAACTGGACTGAAACCCCCCCCCCATTGGACTAAAGCAGAGTTACGTGCCTACATTGGAAAGTTATGGACTCAATAGGATCATTGGGATATGTTTAGTGAAGTAAATTAAAAGGAATCATGTGAAATGTTACGCGATGACCTGATACTACCAGCTATATCTGGGTCTAAAGCGCAGTATCAGTATTCCCTTATTAGGGTCACGGTTTTCATTGTAGGTACGTGAATAAAATCATTAATTTATTAATAAGTGAAGTTGGCACATATAAAGAAGTTGGAAGTATAAAGATCTCAAGTAAACACGAAAGCTTACTTTCATAAGCTTAATTATATCACCGACTTATTTACACCCCTTTGTCTGTGATACGAATGGATCATCGCTTCCATATTTAAAATGAACCGTTTTAATTGGATCATAAATAATTAACATCAATTATACATTGGTTATTTTTAATATGTGTATCATTATAGCTCAGACAGGACAACCTGCGGCCCGACACGTGTTTTTGTGCGGCCCTCGGAGATTATCTCGAATTCTATTAATATTAATATATATATATATATATATATTAAAATGCTCTGATGACATACATTGAAAGGCCTCAGAGCATTTATTTCTATTGTTTTCCTTTTTCCATTGTGATTTAAACTTCATTGATTGCATCATGTGTTTATTTATTGCGATTTTTCTGCATATATATATATATATATATATATATATATATATATATATGATTGGCTATTTTTGACCAAATAGTTTGTACTTTTCCTCTTTGGATTCTATTCTTTCCGGCTCTAACCAAAGCCATTACTCAGTGAAGCTCTTCCATGAAGTCACTCCCACAGGCATGACAGATATTGGAGGGCTCACAGCCCCTCGTAAAACCAAACTTATCATTCTCAGATGAAGTCAATGATTAGAAGAAATGGTGGGTAGTAAAGTGTGGAGATGTGCTAGTATCAGAATGACGATTTGTTTATTACAGGTTTGTGACGTCAAGGACAAAGCTGTAACAATGATAACTGTAATTAGTATGCGACAGTCAAGGGACACCAGCCAAGCTGAAATACTAATAAGAGTCAAGCATTTCACAGCTTTCCCAATCTATGTACACCCCTTGCCTGAGTGCACAAGGCAACAGAACGTACATGCCCTCGCAGGCCACACCTGACTAGCGCTCTTTTTATCATAATGTATCAATAAAAACATAATCAGGTCGTCACTCTACAGTCAATAATGGGAATAACTTCGAAAGCCTTTCTACTTAACAAAGTTCGAAGCTGCTTAATTTCTAAAGAAATGATTCGTCTATATTCCAAAGATAAGTCGTTCGTTATGCATTTTATGTGTTAATCGCATTGTTTTAGTCACTATTCATTCATCACTTCAAATGTTATTGCATTACAGTATACTTTTCTCCTTCTTGATACCAAGCCAAAGTAGAATATAAAAACGTAGCCATGTATTTTTAAATTTTTAATATCATACGTAATCACTGAAAAAAATACTTTATTTTAACCAAATTCATTATTTATTATCTATGAAAATAAAAGAAAGCTTTTGTCTGTACATTGTTTAGAACTGATTCATTTCAACTTTTCTTTTTGTTTCATATATTAGCGAAACCGAATACACCTTTAAAAAAATTTCTCTCGGTTTGCCCGCAAAATTTTGTCACATTTTTGTCTGGAGCGTCTGTGTGTATACCAGGCATACCAGTGATTCCGAGCAACTATCCGTTTCCATTCAAACGATTGCAATGTTCCGTCATCCTCTGGTTCGTAATGACGTAGCTACATTGCAATTATAAACTCTATCTACCGCAGGGATTCAAGTTAGCGAGACCAAGTTTTTTTCATATGGTCAACTGTAGTTTGCTTGCTAAAGAGTCAGAGGTTCCAACTCTTTGTTCTTCCATGAACCTGAAGGACAGACAGCTAATGTGGTGCATACAGAGGCATTTGCTTAATACTGTACTAATAATGATATTTTGGAATACCATGTATAATAGAATTTTTGATTCCGTAAAAGACGGGTACGTTTGCAAGTTACTAATAATTGTAAAGTTTCTTGTTAGGTATGGTTGTAGGAATGTTTTCCTGTTTGTGTTTTATGCTAAGAAGTAGTTTTGATGCAGGAGGGAGGCTTTGGCGGGTTGACAGCCCTAAGGAAGCCAGTGTGACAGGACGTCTGAGGCCTTGAGGGAGGCGATCTCACTTTCTCCACGCCCAATGCTACTTCCGACCTGCTGACGTAACTCCACACTCCCCCTCCCAAGGCAGCGCAACACCGCCAGCGCCAGTACTCCGACCAGCCTCCGACTCCACATCAATGAGGTACACTCACAACCACCACTCTTCTTCTCTTATAACTCAAACATTGCTTATTTAAACACATTATAAAACACATCACTTCTACTTGAAGGACTTTCAATTTCTTTCAAGATAACTCATGTATTCTTTAGATAATAGTCACGCGTCTCTCAAAAACAAAACATTTCCACATGCACTGAAGCAGATAGCACTCAACACTGTACATCAATATTCTTTCATCCTATTAATTACATTGCAGCAATCTATATATATATATAATATATATATTATATGTATATAAGAAGATTTCACATTAAACACGTGAAACAACAATCAATGATCAAACCACAATAAGAAATGGGAAACCAAGACTAAGATCTTTCAACCGTAACAAGCGTCTTCGTCAGTTCAGTTGGGTTTTTGACTCTGACGAAGACCACTTGTTACGGTTGAAAGATCTTAGTCTTGTTTTCCCATTTCTTATTGTGGTTTGATCATTGATCATATATATCATATATATATACTATAATATATTTATTTATATATATATCAAATATTATTTAAACACATTAAAGAGAAAAAACAAATAAAGATACACAGAAAAGACTCACAACGATATTTCGACAGTCGTCGTCATCGGGTAGAAGTAGTCCCTTTGAGTAGCTGAAGCTAACTGTTCTCTGCTGCTTAGATTTCATTAATAATATTTTATCTATAATATAAATATATATATATATATATAATGAAATCTCAAAGCAGCAGAGAACATTCAATAGTCACTTTTGTAAAAACACTTTGTTGATGTATTTACAAGAAACAAGATTTCAAATAAACACGTAAAATAAAAATAACAGTTGAATTCACAGTAAGAAATCAGAAAAATGAGTAAGACCTTTCAACCAAAACGATTGATCTCCAACAGAGTTCGTATCAGTCAGACTCTGACGAAGACCATTTCTTTTGGTGGAAAAATCTTAGTCAAATTTCTGATTTTTTTTACTGTGGAATATTAGACCCTATATATATATATATATATATATATATATATATATATATATATATTGATAAAAGGATAGAAGCAAAACCGTGGAATAGAAGCAAAACTAAAGTTTATCGGGACTCGGTCAGTTCATCAGTCAGAACTGACCAAGTCCCGATAAACTTTAGTTTTGTATATACATATATATATATATATATATATATAAAACTCAAATTTTCGGATAATCAGTCTTCAGGAGGAAAAAGAGTTGGGAGATTAAGCACATCGGAAACGCTACGAAAGAAGACCATCCTGGCAACCCTGATCCGCAGTATTTTAGTTGGGTTTTTGATTCTGACGAAGACTGCTTGTTATGATTGAAAAATCTTAGTTTTTTTCGAATTTCTTATTGTGGTTTGAACAATATATATATATCGTTATATTTTTTACAAATAATTTTGTTTACAAATAAAACTTTACTAATATATACATATTTATGACGGTGATAATCGAAAAGTCTTAACCGAGCTAAATAAAATAAATTTGGCGTGAGAGAACACTTCGAACACGGAAACATGATACATTATCAATTATTAAAAACTGACAATAAGAGAGGACAAGGAGATAGCACACTTGCTACCATCGAATGACCAAGAGCTTCTTGTTTTTGATAAGAAGATGAAGCGACAGAGATGTTCTTAAGCAGGTGAATAAAATCTAGGTTTCTCTTCTGACCTTATCTGACAACGAACAGCTGTTCAAATATTGACTGAAGCAATTTTTCTGTGTGACCGTTGCTGTAATTAGTACATATATATTATTAAAACTGGAAGTTAACAATGACACTGAACAGTAAATGTAATTTAACTTCCTAGCAATACAACCGGTTGTCCACCATCAGGAGATGATAAATGTTTTAATAGGTAGCAAGATAGAGATAGGTAGATAGATAAAGAAAGAGAGAGTAAGAGAGGGAAGGGAGAGAAAGAGAGACAGAAGGTGTGAGGGATGTATTCTTCTCCTGACGTCGAACAACCGTCAGAAATATCGAAAATGGAATCGGAGTTTTCTGTTATTCCTAACGTGTTAAGTTCCAGTTTTTTAAAATCAGTCTGCATAATAAATCGTATATATATATATATTTGTGTACAATGGCAGCAGGTTAAGCATATGTTATTAAAATAATCAGCAGCTTCTGCATTGACCAGTTTCTTGTTGACACTCTCTAGTTTTCGTATCACTTTGCGGTGAGACTCTGGTAGTTTCCAAAGAAGGTTAGCAAAAGACATTAACACACACAATAAACATAGGTCAAACACGAAAAACTAAATTTTAACCACTGTTTTAATCACTAAATTAACAAACTAAATAAAAATACGTACAAGCTTTTTAAAATTTAGTTTTTCGTGTTTGACCTATGTTTATTGTGTGTGTTAATGTCTTTTGCTAACCTTCTTTGGAAGCTACCAGAGTCTCACCGCAAAGTGATACGAAAACTAGAGAGTGTCAACAAGAAACTGGTCGATGCAGAAGCTGCTGTTTATTTTAATAACATATATATATAAACTTTCAAACCACAATAAGAAATGAAAAAAAAAATACTTTGTTACAAGTGGTCTTCGTCGACCGTGTGTTTCTTTATTGTGAAACCTTGTTTATATATATATATATATATATATCGGCAGAGTCGCCGCTCTGCCTTCCTGCGGGACTCTTCGCCTCCTGATGTCGACCATGGTCGAAATATAGAAGTGAGTTATTCCTGTGTCTATCTGTGTGCTATCTTTTTTTTTAATTGGTTTATATATATATATATATATATATTAGTGTATATTGGCAGCAGATTTTCTTGTAAACATATTTTATTAAAGTAGACGGCAGCTTCCGCATTTACGACTTTTTTGCTCGTTTTCTCTAGTTTTCTTACTAGTTTTCTTACTTTTTCTGGTAGGGAGTGATTTCATGGAGGAGTTGTCCCAGAGACATCAAAGAAATAATCTTTTAGCTTAATCAATAATATTATATTTTTTTTTTTTACACTTACAAGCTTTCGATTTTTTCATAAGCTTCCGCATTTACGACTTTTTTGCTCGTTTCTCTAGTTTTCTTACTAGTTTTTTTTTTTTTTTTTTTTTATGAAAAAATATGAAAAAATCGAAAGCTTGTAAGTGTAAAAAAAAAAATATATAATATTATTGATTAAGCTAAAAGATTATTTCTTTGATGTCTCTGGGACAACTCCTCCATGAAATCACTCCCTACCAGAAAAAACTAGTAAGAAAACTAGAGAAAACGAGCAAAAAAGTCGTAAATGCGGAAGCTGCCGTCTACTTTAATAAAATATATATATATATTATATATATATTATATATATATATAAATATATATATATATATATATATATATATATATAAATATATATATATATATATATTAATATAATATATATAATATATTTCCCCCTCCATCTCATTCACTCACTCCGTTTCTGATAAAGCTATAACCTTTTTAGATGTTAATATCACCATAGACAAAGGTAGTTTGGTCACCTCCATATACACAAAGCCAACCAATCCCCAACAATATCTCCATTTCAGCAGTTGTCACCCGCCACACATTATGAAGTCTATTCCACGTTCCCTTTCACATCGTATCCTTAGAATTTGTAGCAATATTCAGGACAAACGACACCAGATTAGTCAACTGAAAAATAAATTTCTTGAACGTGGCTACCCCCAACATCTTCTTGACAAGCGTATCATCCCGGCTGGAATCATTCATACACCTCGAAATAATTGCATTTCCGATAATAATAGCCCCTTCCTCACCACCACATACTTTCCCACAATTAATAAGTTACGCTTAGTCATCAAGGAACTCTTCCCTCTCCTGTCATCCTCTCCGACCACTTCCAATATTTTCACCAAATCACCCCGGATTTCCTTTAGACGACCCCCCACTCTGGGCAATATCTTCTCCCATAGAAGTTTTAAACGCTCCAGGCCTGCACCTGACACTTTTGGCACAAAGCAATGTGGCAGAAGGAAATGCTTCACCTGTCCCATCATCAATCCTGACAGCCATTTCATTTCGACAGTGAACAACCATTCATACCCTCTCTCCTTTGCTAGTTCTTGCACTTCCAGCAATTGTGTTTATCGTCTGGACTGCACACAATGTGACTCATTCTACGTGGGCCTGACTTCCACGTCACTTAGCCTCCGTATGAATGGTCACAGGTCATCCGTTGGTCAACGCAAGCAGCTGCCTGTTGCCACCCACGCCAATCTCCATAACCTTCCCTTCAACGATTGCTTCAGGGTTAAAATATTAAGAAAACTCTCAAATGATGACACCCAGACCACTCTAAGGGCTTCTGAGGAAGCCTTCATTTGGTTATTGGGTGCAAGAAATTCCCCTGGTCTAAATTTAATCAGATGATTTTTTTATTTTATTTTTATTTTTATTTATTTATTCATTCATTTATTTATTTATTTTTTTCCCCGTTTAATTTTAGTTAGTTTTATGTTTTTTTTCCTTTCCTTTCTCTTTTTTACTTTTCTCCTCCCTTTTACTTAAATATCACTTTTATAATTTTTTTAACTCACAGCCTACACTGGTTTACGTTGGTAAGGTGGCTGCACTGCGTGTCATTGTATCGCGCCAGTTTACATCGGCCAGTGGACGCATTTACGTCTCCGTTCCTTCATTCTTTCTCCTTTTATTTTATTTTCTTTCTTTCTACTCTCCTGAAGACGGCAAGACGCCGAAATAATCGAGATTCGTGAGTGTTCGTCCTTTTTCTTGTGTTCTCTAGCTGTAACTTTAATTATATATATATATATATAACATACGCCCATATTTTTTATTCATTGAAAACTTTTTTGAAAGGTAGAAGTAAGAATTTATTGACTAAAAAAAAAAGCACTCCTAGTAGACAATTAAACGTTAAGGTTTGTAACGTTAAAATTGCTAGTCTTCCAGTAATGCCAATAGTTCGTAGTTTGAAGTACTCAATAATTTTTTTCTTCCACCTGTGAAAAAAATATGTTAATAAAAACAGAAATTTCGTAGTTTGATTTGATCCTGGAAAACTGACAGTTGTTGTCAATTTCTTACGAAAAACCTGGCAGGCAGAAGACCGTGTTTCCTCATACCCCTCCCAAGAGTCCTACTCCTATTTAGGTAATAGGAGAATGTTTCACGAAAAAAATTTCTCAAGATTTTGAGAAATTCTTATATTTTGATCCTTTTTTATCTCAAAGTTCTTTTTTGATATTTTTCGATGATGTCGCGTGTTTTTGATGTATTTTGTGATATTTTAAAAGGTTTTTTTCGGTAAACGAATATCTATAAAACAATGAGATTAGGTAAAAAAAAATCAAGCTGAAAATAGTAAGGTTTAAATAAATAAAATTAATGCCGATTACTGCAAAAGATAATATAACAATGAAAACTGAAAATACTCGTTCACTTCGGATAACAGATCACCTACTGTATTGTTGGATTTGATTATGTTAACTTAGAAATTGTTTACCAAAATAATTACTATTTATAAGTTAATAAATGAAATTCGAAGATATTTTAATGATTACTGTGGTATATATGGTAATGGTCTAACTAATGAGTAATTAACATACATGCTAAGCATTAACTATCTCATGCCTATTGGTATTGTCCTGTTACCGATATTTCATGATCACAAGTTTAATATTGCAGGAAGAGTAAAATTAAACTAAAAACAGTCAGAATTAGGTTTCATTTGTAGTAAGTAACAAGAAAAGTTTTTGGTCTACAAGCATCTTCTTAATGGTCATCATGTACTTGAAGAGCAAGTTATCGGAATCGGCTCTAAAAACTTTGGTTAACAAAGTAGAAAACACTTTAAGTTTTCATATTCTTTTTTGCTCCTTGGATATATTGCAAGTGCTTTTGATAGCAGGTCTTCGAATACAGTAAATCAGAACTAGTATATAGATAGTTCTAGTCCAAGAACTATGGAATGAATAGCAATATTCTAACACAATAATAATTAGTCTAACTATAGGATCTACCGCAACCGATAGTGTAACCACTGGAGGTCAGGTGTGCTATCACTGTAATGTGATTATTAGCAGTGGATAATCCTTCTGGATGCTCCAAATAAGCAAGTTTTCGTCAGAGAAGGGTGTCCAGATGACGTTGTAGTTATAAGACGTGGAATGCTTGTTGCTGGTGAATTTGAGCTTATCATTCACGCTGCCTAAATCAACAGGAGGTGGGTGAGTAAAGAAGACTGGTCGGGACACAAAGCTGGCTAAGACGGGAGGCTGCTGATCCCAACACCACCCAGTCAGAGCGCCAGAACTTGTCTTCTGGAAGGTGCATCTATTCCTGGGCTTACCCACAATCAATAATTATTCTTTATTATTATTTCTTTCGTATTTTTAAATAATTTGTTTACTTATTTATTTTTCATTTTTTATTATTTCTTAACATGTTTTCCTTCATTTTTTATTACTATTCCTCTTATATATCCCTCTCTCCCTCCCTCCGTAAGTTGGCTACACTGATTAGTGCCTTTTGAATGAAACATCACTTTAATCTTCGCTCGTCTTCGGAGCGACTCTATTTATTTATTTATTTTTTTTTCAGAGAATATAAACACCAATTATTTTTCTTCTTTCTAACCAATTGAATGATTTTTGTTAGGAATGTGTAAACAAAACACTTTGCAGTTTCATTGGGGTGCGAGAAGACCTTTGCCCGTCCAGTCAATCCACGGCCTGTGCATGGTATTCTATATGCAAGCATATTTCTTGGCTTCTCTTAGATTTATTGACCAGCGTGTTTAACAAGTCATTACCACCACAGAATATAACTGATTCTTCTTATGTTTTCAAAGAAGATGGTGTCCTTATCATGGGTTGTAGGGCATTATAAACTAATTCTTTCTTAAAAAACGTTCCTCATTTGTACCATAGATGATGTCAAAGATTGCTTGGCTCTTTTCATAATGCTTTTTTGGATTATGAAAAGATAATCCCTTTGTCCTAGGGAGGACAAGATTTTGTAAATATGTTTGGTATATTCTTTTAAAAACTCTTCACCACCAATGTAATACTGCCAAGAACATATTACTAAAAACAGATTTTTTGAATATGCAGAGAAGAGAATAAATCAACATAAGACGATACATTTGTAGATTTTCTATAAGCACTACTTTATATTATTTGTCACAATATTATATAATTTGTAGCAGTTTTCAATTTGTTACTACTTCTATGTAAAAGTACATCCAGGAAAGGGAGTTCATTACTATTAACTATTTATATTGTAAATTGAATAGACAGAACAAACATGTTGAGGGTACCCAAAAAAGGAGCTTACATTTTTAGCAACTAGTCTAATGCATAAAACATCGTCAACACAACATACTGAGCACTGTTAGGTAGTCTGTCGGTAGGTATACGACCTCGAAATATTTCATATAATTACTTAAAACAGGAGAGAGACATTGCTATCTCCAAGCCAAACATTTTTTTATAAAATTTTCCTTCAAACGAAAACAAAAAAACAATGTACACAAACGAATCAAGTCAATTAGAACTGTAACAGAAATAAGTAAAGCTTGAATACGTTTGTTTTTAGCAAAACTAAGAAATGTTGAAAAGGAACAAGATTTACAAAATGTGATTTAACATCAAAGCTCAAAGTACACTATTCTGAAAAGAATAAGGATTCAGTTTGGAGACAAGTTCAATGTTGTTCTTGATAGGACTTCGGTAAACAGTATCTACAAACTAAGATAACAATCGGACAAGCATGTTGGAGCTAACAATCTATCTAAGCCAACCACCATCGTAAGTGTTTTAATCAAGGCATACATGTAAGGTAAAGGAGATCTACTGACAAATTCTTATTACATTGATTTCATATATAATAATAATTTACTGAGAAGTTTGTTAAGAAACAGCTAAGTTTGGTGTCATTTTCAATAATGTAACATATATCTTAAGGAAGGACTGCTACAAAATTTACAAATAATAATTTAATATTATATATATAATAACAGTTCAAAATTGAAGATAGGTAGCGCACAAAGTAAAGAAACACACTTACAAACTCAAATTTTCGGGCAATCCGTCTTCAGAAGAAAAGAGAAAGGGAGACCAAACACGTTGTAGACGCAACGGCTAACCCAATATACATATATATCACTTATGAGTTTTTGAGATATCCTTTATGTAAGTTATTTCTGTGAATTCGGATTAGTTAGTTCGTGGAATCGTGTTATTTAGTTGCTTATATATATATTGTAGCGTAAAAAGCTAATGAAATGGTCTCCACATATAAAAAATTAATCGTATAAACAACGAATTTGAACACGTAGTGTTCTTCTTCAGGCATTAACTAAAAAATACAATATTATCAAAGAGTTATCTATAGTACAAAGTAAATACAGTACAAAATATAAATAATATAAATAAAATAAGGAAGGGAGTGCGAACTCTCATAGCTTATATATATGTGTAAATTTATACACAGAACCAAGTGCGTTTATATCTTTAATAAAGTATATTTATATTTAACAAACACATGGGTACATTTGACTAAAAGTCGTTTCCATGTGTCACTAGAATGTCAACAGAAACAGAGTAATGTATTAGTTGGAATCCAATGAAAGTACAGACAACGTGTTCAGTTTACAAAACCTTGGACCAAAATATTCGTCCTGAATGAGTAAATAAAATCACGGCCTCGTCACAGTTGCTGATTCAGTCGAAAGCTTAAACAATGCACCAGCGCTACCAGCGCGATTTGAGCAGACCAATAATAACAATACATAAAACTCAAACTGAGTTAGGTCAAGGCTCTAGTAAAGACCAGCTGTCTTGCTCCAAGACCTGAGTCCCATTTCTGAGTTTCTTACGGAGGTTTACACAATGATTTTTACAATGATTAACATTGTACAAATTTTTAACATTAACATTTTTACAATTATTACACAATGATTGTGAAATCTTATTATATTTATAGCAGTACACAAATCCATCGACGATATTTTGACATTAGTCGTCATGAGGAGGTTGTAGTAAGCCACTCGGGAGACAAGTCAAGTCTCAATCAAGTCATATACGGGTAATCAATACGTAATTAACGTAGCCATTCGTTTACTAATAGCTTACCCATGTTTCTAGGCCGTTAAAGTCATCGCAAATAGCACATAAAAGACGACTATTTATAAAAACTTTGTACGACGGCATTATGCAACACCAATGCAAAAAGTGAGAGGGAGGGGGAGCGAGAGAGAGAGAGAGGGGGGGGAGTAAGTGAGAGAGAAGAGGGATAGAGAGGGGGAGAGATTGAGTGAGAGAGAGGGGGAGGGGTAGAGAGAAAGAGAGAGAAGAGGGAGAGAGTGTAAGTGAGATGGGAGAGAGAGTGAGTGAGTGAGAGGGGGATGGGGAGAGAGTGTGTGGGAGTGGAGGGGAATAGGAGAGAGGGGGGAGAGTGAGTGAGAGAGAGGGGGGATGGGGAGAGATAAAGGGCGAGAGAGTGAGGGAGAGGGGGAGAGAGAGTGTATGAGAGAGAGGAATGGGAGAAACATGTTGAGGTTGATCAAAGGTTCTATTATTTCTATTGCTCATTACTATATCTGGTGTTAATCTTCTTGGACACCAGATGTCCTTCATCACTTGTATCATTCTGACTTCTCTACTGTGTTTTAGATGCACCCAAATAAATATATTAAATTAAAACACAGATTCAATTTAAACAGCAAAGCATTAAAAAAATTGACTTCTATTTCGAAAAGTGCCCAACTAGTTAGCGAGAAAGTCTTAAACTGCTTCGAAAATTTATAAATATAAACATATTTAATCAAATTAAACGGACCAAAAGGAAAATTATGTATATTTTTCCTCTGATATTTCATATATATATATATAGTATAGGTTGGCAGCAAATCTTCTTGGATGCATATTTTATTAAAATGTGCCGCAGCTTTGGCGTTCACGACTTTCAGACTTAGCTTTGAATAGTAAAGCTTTTATTTTGGTAACTTGTTAGTTCTTCCAAGTACGGCTAGTTGCTTAGTTCTTCCAAGTACCGCTAGATTACACTTCGCACGTCTAGTGATAAACGCTATCTTTAAAGCCTTGTTTAGTTGTAAACTTTCTGTGTAATTATTTTATTCGATTTCTGTGATTTTAATCTAAGAATTTGGAATATTAAATAACCTGAATGATATTAATTTAACCTGATGATGACTAAAGAATAGTCGAAAGCTTGTTTTTGTAAGTAAATCTTTTATGTTCATTAAAGTGTTTAACAAAGTGTCTCAATGTCCTTTGGGCAACTTATTTGGCAATTACCACCATGCATTCGAAAAACTGTCAGGAGACTGGAGCAGCTAAGTCTGAAAGTCGTGAACGCCGAAGCTGCGGCACATTTTAATAAAATATATATATATATATATAACTTGACTAAGGTATTGAACTTGAAATAAATCATGATACGATTGTATACATGGTAAATACAGTGCAATGAAATTGACCCACACGTTTACTTATCTAGCAGATATAAATCTTGAATTGAAGCCAGATAAGTTAAATATGATGGATTTATATCTAAACAACAATTTGATGATCAATTGTTTCTTTGATATCACCACTTCTTATCAAAATAGCCATATACATCGTAAACAGTACTGATGAGGAATCCGTGAGTTTTCTAGGTTTAGATCAAACTTTCAACGCCGATTCGGTTATATTTAAAAAAAAGTTTAATATGATAACTACGTATTCGAAAACACGTTGCAAGTTTCCATATTAAACTTTTATATTGTTTGGAGAAGTAATTTTTGAAATTACCCAATGTAAGTAAATATCACAATATAACAGATTGCACACGTAATGAATTACGAATTCTTCCAGCACTGGTAGGTTTTGTGAACGAACCAGTTAAAATATGACAATTATTTACCCATTTCATATCACGAATAGGAGTATGTTATCTTTTCCTGTCTAGCATTTCTCTCTTCTTTAATAATTTAAGAAGACTGCATACGAATTAAATGCGTACTTTTCCTTTTTCAATAAGTAAAAAAGAGATGCAGTATCATTGATTTTCCTTTACTACCTGATTCACTATCGCTGTAGTTCAGTAACTGAAGCATGGCTATTTTAGTAAGAAGTGGTGATATAAAAGACACAATTGATGATCAAATTGTGTTAAGATATAAATCCATCATATTTAACATATCTGGCTTCCATTCAAGATTTATATCTGCTACATAAATAAACGTGTGGGTCAATTTCATTGCACTGTTTATCTATTAATTCGAAAGCTCAATCAAATAGTACATAAGTAAAAGGCATTTAGACATCTACAGAAATACTACGTTTTCACACAGTACTTGATTAGATAAGGCTTCTTTAAATAGTAATTACTTTTTATATTTAATTAATTGTTGCATATAGTAGACCGAATATTCCTTCACATATTTGAAATGTTCATAAGTTGGGCTACCTATAAACGACCCGTTCAGATCGAGTTACATTACAGAATTTCGCTTATGTGTTTCACTAACCCATTTATTCTTAGAACTGTTCTATTATATGATTTCACTTTTTTTTTTTAAGCCATCAACAATCTTGTTTAAGTATGACAAATTTAAGACGAACCTCTTCTTGAAATGGAAAGTTTCGGTATCTTCCAGTTTATTTTTGTTTTGTAACCTTCTTCTTTCATTGTGACTGTGTTACTTCATTTATTACTTTTACTTATAACTATGCCATTATTTTTTTCTTTAGAATTTTAAAGTTAAAGTAAAGCTCTATACTACCGTTTTGTGTTTTTTTTTCAGGTGATTAGATCTATTGCACACTCGTGATCATGATTTGTAATAATATTATAACATTATATTGACTTAGAATTTTCACACATTTCCATATTAATGCAGGTAAATATTTCCTCCAAATCTATCAAATGTTGGAACATATTTTCTTCCCCATTCTCCAGGAAACACTCAGTAAAGTGAAAAAAAAACTGGAGGCTTTTCCTAGGAACAACCAACTTACTTAAATTGATAGTTTTCCAGAATAAACTTCTGCCTTTATTTTTTGTAGGCTAAACGTTTACTTTTCTAAATTAGATTTAGAAAACAGTTTCTCTAAGCTTTCAATTTCTTGCACTTTCAATATACACAGTCAAGAGTCTATTAATATTGTTTATACGCCAAATACTAGCTTTGATTTCAATATTCAATACATTATTACTAAATCCATGTACAATTTTTCCATTTCTCTATAGTAAGGACTCAAATTTATTACCAAGTCTTCTACTGAATTAATGTAATCAGTTATATGCTTTAGAAATAAACTAAAACTGCGGAATTTTAATAATGACGATCACCTACTTATAACTGACTGCAGTATATATGAATATTCTATAGGAAGCGTGTCATTGTTTGAAGGTGTTAACTCTCACAATAGTCAGGGGAGATCTTTAAAGAATATAGTGAATTGAGAGAGAGAGAGTGAGTGAGAAAGAGAAAAAGAGAGAGAGAGAGAGAGACAGAAAGAGAGTGTGCGTTACACTATTATTTTCGTGTAAAAATGTAAGATATTTAATTTACATACTTAAAAACGGGATAATAATGAAAAAAATGGGGAAATAATCCTGGTTGTCAAACCTAATTATTTTATTCATATCGATTTTTAGATATGAAGTGTAATGAGATCGGGAAGAGTTAGGGTGGTAGGCCTGATTTTTAAATCCCAGCTGTATACCTTATTATTCTACTTTGTTTTGTTTACGTATTTTTATTTTTTTTTTAAACATTTATTTTAAATTATTAATAATAATTATTAACTGTTTTTACATTAACACTTAATAAATTCTTATTTTATAGAGCCTTTCCTGGAGATAAATATCGTATGTGCCTCGAGAATAATGAGCTGTTATTCTCTGGCGTAGCTATCTCGCCTCCGTAGTTAATAATCGTTAATCCCTTGACTACTCCTCAGGAATTAAAATTCCTGAACCCCTCAGCTATTGATTCCTTCGGCGTTGCCTCAGTAATCAACTGAAACTCCCGGTAAATAAATAAAAGACCGCATTATTCCCTAGGTGCAGAAATATCTATTTGACCCCTCAAACAATGTATCGAGTAGCATGCTCGCAATTTTTACACACCGTTTCCCAAACACATGTCAACAACTTCAAAACGAACTTCAAAAGTAGACTTTGGGGACCTCAACAACTGAACGGCTATAAAAATAATTTTTTTTTCATTTTTTATATTTTACATAAAAACTACAAATTCAATAGAAGATTGAAAAAGTTTTAAAGCCTTCACAGACTCTGATAAAAAACAAAAGCATCTTGAAATTAACTTGACAATGAGCACACGTACACAGATCACGGTCGTCAAGTATACATTATGGTATTAAAAAATATCTGAAGATTTATGTTTGAAACATTTCAAGATCGTTTATGGTAATCAATCCATTTTGAGATATCAGCAGTAAGGATACAGAGTTATAAAAATGTGTGAAACTCTGCCCTAAACATAACTGTCCTCAGGGATGTCATTAAGTCTGACTGTATGCTATATCAATAAAATTGTATAAATCATAAAATTGTGGAAACTTATCATTCTAAATGTTTACTACTTAATATTGCCATCTTTAATGTAATACGAATGAAACAAAAAAGTTAAATCATCTGGGATCCAAGTAATGTGCATAGTTTAGATTAATTGCCAAATTGCGACAAGCGCTGCAATAATGTAATCTGAGACGGTAATTTACGATTAACCAGCAGGGCCACTAACACAGGGGAAACCCCAATCATTAAAGCAGGTTTGACCTCCAAGGGAAGCCATTTTCATGATTAAGCACGGAGTCTATGTAAACAGTTCTACCAACCAAATGATAACTAAGAGAGCAGATGGAGAACACATGCAATGGCAATATTATTAATTAATTGTACGCTATTAATGTGCTTCCTTCTTTTTCTATTTCCCTGTAGGTTATCAGTAAAGAGGTGTTTGTTTGCTTTCAAAACGTCCATGCTTGTATAGGCTTTCACTTTTAGTGTTTTTCTAGGGGTGGAAGAAAGTGCCGCTCATTTTTTACTTGGCATCCATTTTTCTTGTTCTCAAGTCACAATACCAGGTTGATTCTACATTAAGAACACTACACTTCGTCTCAGGCATCAGACCAGATAGGTATAATTACCTGATGTCATACTAGCTCGGGACCAGCAGCCAAGATAGCCTCTCCAAGGGACGCACACGACCTTCCACCTCCCTTACGAGGTATCTAGGGCAAGAACACAATGTGCACTGCAGTGCCAGTCGGCACTGCAGCCAGTACTGGCACCTATTGGACCACACAGTCACCCCAGACAAACAGATGCTAAATCATATCAATTAACAATGAACAGTTCATGATTACATAAGTAAAGTACAGTATTTAAGGAAAAAAAGTTGATTTCAAAATTTTGCCGTTTGTCAAATCAAACTATATTTTCAGATCAAAGAATCCATGTTTGGTATATTTTTGGTAATTTGTAATTTCATATAAAGAAAATTATTTACTATTAGTCCTGTTAGACCGTTTAATATATAAATAGACGAGTTCAAAATTCAAGAAGAGTAACACACAGGGTAAGGAAACACTCACAGACTCAAATTTTCGGGTAATCCGTCTTCAGGAGAAAAGAGAAAGGGAGACCAAGCACGTTTTAGAACACCGTTACTTGCCGGTTAGCAAGCGTTAACAAAAGTAACATGTTATGTATGTTATAAAACTACCTTTATACAAATATCCTTGAGAATGGTCTATGTTGACCGAAACATGTTGGAGTATAGAAATAAAATTTTGGAGAACTGATATATCTTGTCCCGAACTTTTGGAAGGCAGAGGTGAGAAGATTGGAAAAATTAATCCGAAAAGGTGTTAAACTAGAAATAGGCATAGGTTTCAATAGAACTTGTATAAATGAAGGCCTGCTCCCCAAATACACTAATATATTCATATATATGTATACTGGTTTGATCATTGATTGTTATTTCACGTGTTTATGTGAAATCTTTTTATATATATAAATAACAAGATTCACATAAACAGTCAAGATTCAAATAACAATCAATGATCAAACCACAATATGAAATGGGGAGGGGGGGGGGGGGAAAGACTAAGATCTTTCAACCGTAACAAGCGGTCTTTGCAGAGTCAAAACCGAAACAGAGTAATAAATGATTAATTATTTAATGAGACTTCAAGGATCATACCGCTTTATGGTAATCGATGCACGAGAGAGTAACACCAGTCCAATATCTGCTGACAGGTAGTATATGAAAACAGACTTGATTCAGTTTATACTTGCAAACAGTGGAAAGTCGGCAATGGAGCCAATGGTTCATGAGTAAAAGAAAACAAAGAGAGGAAGGGCTGCGAAGGCCTTAGTTTTTCAAGTCACAGTCTGACAGAGTCGACTTTCACTCACCAGAGCACCTTGAGATAATGATACCCACACCAATTTACTTCCTTCCTCATTTTAATCACCACTTAGTAGTCTAAATGTAATGTTATTAAATTCTTCACACAAACTATAATTTTATTAAAACCTACTTATCGAAAAAAAAAATCTCCAGCCAGCTTGTAGCATAATAAACATTTTGTTTAACTTCAATCATGATAATAATGTAAAATAATTCAAATTAAGATACAAATTTAATATGTAAAAAAAATACGTTGTGAACTTCTTTTTCAGGTTTATGAACTGTTGTGAGGACTAAAGCCTTTTACAGTTGACACAACCTGAAAAACAACCCTATGAGTTTGAAACGCATTGTTTGTATAAAACATTTGTAAGAGGAAACTTGAATTACCTTCAAAAAAAAACGAAGAACTTTCATAGCTCAATTTAAAAAGCAAAGAAACCTCGAAAAAAGTTACAGTCCAATTAGGTAATTTTGCGTAAAAGGTTTTCATACAGGAGCATAGTGCACAAAGTTGTATTATCAAACAACAGTAGGATTTATGCGTCTTCAGTTGAAAGCATTACATTTACGGTAAGTTTCCACTACGGCTTAGAGCTTATGTAACAAAATTAAGAAAAATCTTTCAGCTAAAAGAAATGTAAACAAGGGACTTTTTTTTCTAAACTGTAGAACCTGGACGACAAGATAGAGCTGAAGCTCGCTGGGTTGTTGGGTCTAACACTGATGGCAAACAAAACTTCTATAACAATACTGAAAATTCTTTTTTCGCAAAAGCAAAGCCAAGCTTTCTGAAATCTTAAATTATGCAAACTGAATAATGAAAAGGTACAATAATGCTGTCTAATACACATAAAACCCAAAATAATCCAAGTTTTTTTTTTTAAACAACTAAGAGTTTGGAACTAGATCTTGCATGGTTCTGACATAGTTAATGCGCAAGCAGCTATGTCATTCTATAGCAATGGGCTATAGAAGCCATTAGGGTTATGTGTGTTCTACCAGTAATATATTCTTGTACGCTCTTACCCTTTAGATGGGTGACTCACCCATACAAGTTCTTCCTCCCGTTTGCTTGACACGGCATAGAACAAGGAGGGCGGGCGACGCCACAATGAGCCTGGGAAACCAACTAATTCACGATTTGAGCAAAAGCTGTGGAATATACAGATTTCTCACTAAATCCATTCATAACCTTCTTAAGTCTTCCATTGAGCGTCAAGAGAAAAAAAAGTAAATTATATAAATAAAAGAAGGTTTTTGTCTCTACATTCCTTAAAACTGACTCATTTTAATTTATATTTACGTTTTATACATTAGAGAAACCGAATCCACCTTTAGGAAAATTTCTGTCTGTTTTTTATCCAAAAATGTTGTAACAAGCAAAACCACCACTACACATAAGCCAGCTGAAACTTTGACAGTATATTTGTGTATGTTTAACTTAAAATCTAAGATTTGAATGAATTTGAAATTCAACGTAGAAGCGAAGTTATGTACTTTTAGCTGTGTTTCGCTAGCTTACACAGGTATACAGCTAAAAATATACAGATATGTTTACAGCAGCAAGTAAGTATTGTCAGTTGATTTTAATTTAGTTTGCATTTATCATAATTTGCTCGCTTTAAAAAAGTGAGTCTTACCTACACGCGTACTAAATAAGAAGTATGACTAGAATGAAATCAAATTTGAGCTCAGTATCTAAAGCTGCAAAACGTAAAAGAAACTCCAGATCTATTGACAGTTATGGACTGCACTAATGATGATGGTTTCTACTATTCTATAATTTTGAAAACATATTGTAATACTAACAACATCTATGAATTTTCGAAAATCACTCATCAAAGATGGTAGCGTTTGCTATGAAATATTGGGTAAATATTTACTGTTCTTTTTTTATAGTTTTGAAATAATCACTTGAACAAATGCTTGAAAGAAATATTACTATTTATATAATATATATGTATTTGTATATATATAATGAAATGAAACGTTCCAGTGGACTTTTAAATAAAAACCAATTAAAATGAAGGACATTTATTCCTTTGTCTATCTGTGTGCCACCTTCATTTTAATTGGTATATATATATATAAAAAGATTTCACATAAACATGTGAAATAAAATCAATGATCAAACCACAATAAGAAATGGGAAAAGAAGACTAAGATCTTTCAACCGTAACAAGCGGTCATCGTCAGAGTCAAAAACCCGCTTGTTACGGAGACCGCTTGTTACGGTTGAAAGATCTTAGTCTTCTTTTTCCATTTCTTATTGTTTGTTATATTCCTTATTGATTGTTATTTCACGTGTTTATGTGAAATCTTTTATATATATATATATATCCACTTAAAATTCGAAAAAAACGATCCAAACTGGACGCAAATCAGTTCACAAATAAAGAAAAGCAACACACAGAGAAAGAGACACACTTACAAACTCAAATTTTCGGATGATCCGTCTTCAGGAGAAAAGGGAATGGGCGACTAAGCACGCCGGTAACACAACGGCAGGTTTCCTGCATAGGGGTGGTTCCACGAGTTACTCTGGAGGCCAGTAGCAATTTGCTTATCAACGTGAGTACTTCGCACTTCTTCACGATGACGACGGATGTTGAAATAAATAATTTGTAATGTAATACTTAGTTTTTCTGTTTCAAAATTTATAGTTCTGCCTATTAAGAAGGTTTTAAATAAAAAACGAAACGTTAGTTTTTAAGGGTGATGATTCAAAAAATGCTGTTTTTTTCTCTATCAGGTCTAGTTTTTCTGTTATGGTATACTCCTCTCTCTAGGAATGCGATACCTACATTTAAAGACAAGCAAGTCGAAGTAATATATTGTTAATTAATTTTAAGACACATATTGATTAATCACACCAAAATATTTGCAATATGTATGCAACAACGTAAGCAATACATTTGGGTTTCAACGTATATTTTCCGCAAATATAGCAAAACACATTTGGTGTATTTATGAAATGTTGCCTAGGAGAGGATGTAACCATGCTTAATTTTTACTCCAAAAATCTACAACGGATGTAAAAGCCTTAAGGTTTGTAAAGTCATAATCATTTAAAATAAATCACAATAACAACCTACAACTGTAATTATGATACTAGAATGTATTTAAAAACACGCTTAATTTTAAGGTAAAAAAAAGGTAAATAGCAAACATCTCAATATGATGACTTGATGAGAAAAAATTAATATGATTTTCGAAATCAGTATCCCTAAATTAATTTGAATCAAATTAGGATTCTTGGACACCAAAAGATATGTTGACCAGTGTAATGACTCTCTGCCTATAAGTTCTGGTGACTTGGACACTTTATTGAAAGGCGACACAATTAATGATAAATACGTCCTCTCACACGAGCAATAGCTATATGCAGGCGATTAACATTGTGAGCTGCAGTTACTGTTGTGAACGAAATCATTATGGCGTAACCAAGGACAGATAATAATATCACACATACTTCGAAAATGTTAATTTCATATATATAATTCGCATGCTGTTTTACTTTTATACGTCTTTTATGAAAGATTTCCAAATGGTATGTTTGGTGTTAGCATTATTATTTATAAGCCTTGTGTATTGCTATACCCTACTAGGTCAAAACATTCATTTACCATACGCTGGTTGATCAAGTTGCTTACTGGTTTGTTGCAGTCCCAGTCCGAGGGGGCGCAAACATGGACACCGTACTTTGGCTGCTGGGTGCTCGACATAAAGTTCCTAATGAACTTAACTTCTATGACAAGTTCTTATACGATCAAGAGCTTTACTTACACTCAAGTTGGTATCTTTATCTTATTCAATTACAATCTTAAAACAATCACAAACTGTAAACAATAGCTGTAAGACCCCGTTTATATGAATCAGGTATTCTCGGTTCGTAAGCTGTATTTCTCTTTACACTACTAAAAACTGTATAACTTGGCGTTAGTAGAAATTGTAGTTATCAGATGTCCATCATACTCGATGTCTTCATGACAGAACTCCCCACGAACTCATTGAAATGGAGTTTAACTGATGTTTCTTAAGTCAACTGTAGCTTCACAGAAATACATCGTAACTCGACATATTCGTTTTGGAGTCACACAGCAGCAGCTACTACTCTGGATGGTGTGTTCTTCGCCTGGTGCAAGTCGGCCAGTGCAAAGTCCACTCACTGGTGTGCTGTCTATTCCTCCAGATCTCTTTTCTTCTTCCCACTATCACCTGTCATTGATAAGACTTTTTCCCGCCTTTCAGTGGAAACTGACAGCTTTTGCTCCCCATCAGGTTTATGTTTTGGTACAGATGTTGATTTCTGGGGTAGCTAATGACGGACTTAGGTTTACCTGGTCAGACTTGGTATGGTTATGTTTGTTTCTTATTCCTTTTCTTCTATCCCCTAATCTTTCTACTGCTTACGTATTCTTTCCTGTACTTCTCAACACCCCATTCATTCTTACTCTTCCTTCCCTATTTTTAATTTCTCATCTGTAGTGCTCGATGATCTGTTTCAATAAGTGACCATCAGTCGTCTAAAGACTACAAGGCATATATTTATAGCTCTCGTTGATGAAGGTCGTGGAAGCCTGCCCACGCGAGGCAACCTTGGCACTTCACAAAGACTTCTTCATTTTCTCACTTCTGGAGAACGGTTCGTCTTCAGAGACGTGGTGAAAGGACTCCACATAACTGGTCTACTTTATCTTGGAATGGCCGAAAAGCTGAGCCACTTGATCAAATCAATGAGGTCTCTATCGAGCTGTCCTTGGGGCTGTTGACCCACGCCCAGTCATTACGGTGCCCTTTTTTCTACCTGATGTCTTAATAATTCATAAACAATAATAAAGTTATTTTTAAGCCCTCAAAATGAAGGAGTTAAATTTGTAAACCATGAATTATTTCATAATTTTTCTTACGACATAAATCTCCTATAACCATTATTTCATCACATTTTCTTTAAAACAGAAATCACAATTAAAACTTTGTAATTAACTACCATCCCACCCAAAGACACTAACCTTAGATTACCTGCATATTCATTTATATTTTATCATCTCGTGAGTTTAAATTAACCCAAAGTTTATATAGGACATCTTGTTTTTATAACTTCTTTGAAACCATAATAAAGGATAAATAGACGCACTTCTGGTTATTAATAAACAAAATTTAATGATGTTAGAAGAATAATTTAAAGATTAATTTTTTTAAATCAACAACAATTTTCAGGATATGTTTAATTTATTATAAGTTTATCTTTTCTTTTTTTTTAACTGAAATATAAATGTTAAAACCATTTAACAGATGGAACACAATTTCTGAAAGCTTATAAAACATTAATAATCATCATTATAGTCAGAAAGAAATCTTTAGAAATTATTTTTTACTAAAGCATTAAAGGTTTCTCAATTAAATATATTTTATATGCATTTCAATTATAATTATAAGTTTAATATAGTTCCATTGAAATTGTGATCATCAAAAACAAACTTCATTTTTAAGAAAATGATTAAAATTTGATGAATTTATTTATGGAAACTGCAGATAAAAAATTTAAAACCAAGGCATTAGTGAGAAAATTGTTATTGATTCTGAGTTTAAGGGAAATTTTTGCTTTACGCTTGGGCTAAACTGCAACTGCCGGAAATGGCTTCAGTGACGTCACACGAACACTGAATATGTTTACGTCCTAGTGTCACAATGGCTTTGGAAATGTAGATCCCATAAGTGTTTACTTTCTTTCTTACACAATGGCTATGTCGAATTTGTACTCAAAGATATCAACGAAACCAGTTAAAAGAATGCAAGACGTATCTTCTGTTGCACAATCAACTAATCACTGGGTCAATGGTAAACCACTCTATATTCTCTATTGATTAATTTTAAAAGACACTTATAACTTATATCTTTTACTCTTTTAATTTTTATAATTTTTTTAACTAAAGTAATTAGATGCTATTTAATACATTAAATCGATGTTTGGATTACTTGTTTTTCATGTGTGCCTTATTTGTTTGTGTAGTGGAGACAATTAACAACGTTACAAGATCTGTTTCCCCATCAAATTCGATATCTCAAAGAGAATCTCAGACCCAAATAACTCAGCCTGCTAGTGCACCTACTTCGCCTTTGGCTTCCCCAAGCCCAGCCACTAATACTGTTTTCAGTCTAACAAACACAGCTCAAACTACTCTGGACCCTAATTGGCAAGCATCAAAGTCCACAGTCAGGGAACGAAATGCGGCTATGTTCAATAATGAGTTGATGGCCGATGTTACTTTTGTTGTTGGACCACCAGGTATTTTATATATTTAATATTTTACTCCCGTTAAATATAACAATTTTCTAATGGCCTGATGTTTGTAGCCCACTCACAGAGAATACCAGCTCACAAATATGTCTTAGCTACTGGTAGTTCAGTATTTTATGCAATGTTTTTTGGTGGCTTAGCTGAAAACAAACAAGAAGTGGAAGTCCCTGATGTTGAGCCTTCAGCATTCCTTACTCTGTTGAAGTAAACATGATTTTTTCTTTTTACAAAATACTTATAACATTAAAGTTTCGTCATTGTATAACATATTTATTCTTTCAGATTCTTGTACACAGATGAAATTCAATTGGAAGCAGATACTGTTCTAGCTACGCTTTATGTGGCAAAGAAGTATATAGTTCCTCACCTAGCACGAGCTTGTGTTAATTATTTAGAAACCTCACTGACTGCTAAAAACGCTTGTCTCCTTCTAAGTCAATCAAGATTATTCGAAGAACCCGACCTTATGCAAAGATGCTGGGAAGTTATAGATGCCCAGGTAGGCTCTGTTGGTGACCTCAATATGCCTTCTAATAACGTGCAAAGACATTTGCGAAAAATTTGCTAACTCAAATTACATCTTTCATTGTCATTTCATTTTCACTGTTCAATTAGGATTCAATGTTCGGCTTGGCAATTATATTAAATGATATTGTTTGATTGAATGTTGCTGATGTCAAGTAGTTGCAATAATCATTCAATTAAAAAACCATTCTAGTCATATCAGTGTGATTGTTTGTTCGTGTTCATGTGAAGTAAATCATCATTTTTAACAAAAGTAGTTTGTTAATTAGATTTTTGTAATTTTACATTAAAAATAAAGGCAATGTTAGTCTTCTACTTTGTGTCTCAGTTTTTTCCTAAGTTTATATCTAATTTTCTTTTTTCAAACGCGTTATAATGAACTTTCTTTAACCTAAACCTCTTAAGAGCGGAGTTTGAAGGAAAACAGTAATCTTACATTTTATGCTAAACGTTTTTCTGTTTTACTGCGTCCAAAAATATAAAACATTTAGAACTTCAATTTGTTTAAATGTATTCTAAAACAATAAGTTAACGTAAAGAAGCTGAATCCGAAACTGATTGATAAGCTATATTTTCTTGATAATTACATTTAATTAATAAACATATTCCTTCATTCATTAAATCTTTAGCAAGATTTTAGGAATGCATGAACTTCATTTCATTCGCCATTGCTTTCAATTAATATTCATTTGTTTTGTTGAGTTCTTAAGGAATTGTCAATAAACAGCTAATACAACATTGATCTCAATCAAGACTTACTAGTTCTTTGTTAATTACAATTACTTAACGAGTGCCATATAAAGTTACATATCGAGTAAGTGTAGAATGTAAATAGTAAGATAATTATTATTATTATTATTGACCACTCTCATGAAAAGTTAACTTTGTTACGGGCGTCACGATTTTTTGTCTTATCTAAGTTACCTCCCATAATAGTGATGTAATAAACAAATGTGATTTATATATTTCAATTTTAATTAAGTTAACTTTTAAGTCCAGAAATAAAAACTAGTAATTTACTCATACTCTTATTTAATTATAGTTTTTTGGGTTAGTTGCACTGAGGTTAGTAATATTAGAATTAGTTTAGATTTTAGAATTAGTTTTTATAATAACGTCTTATTATAAAAATTAAGTATAGACTTTACGAGGTGTGACGGACGTTATTACTACTAATTCTTATTTAATTGAATAGAAAAGAAAATGCAGTATTATATCTAAAAAAAGTAATTCAGTTATTGTATTACCTTTTTAAATTATTTATAATATTACTTACTCAAATCCAAAACCGAGTAAAGCAATAACCCAATCATTAGTTAATCGTTAAACATAAACAAAATATGTATAATCCACGCATATAAAATACAATAATTGAAACTTTTTTTTCAAAAAAATAAAACTGCTCAATCCGCTTACTAAGTAACATAATTTATATTGAAATTAGTGTCCTGACCAATACAAGCAATACCTGTGCAAAATTATTAGAATAAACTGTAAAGACTATTCCAAACAACAGACAGGTCGTTTGAAATTTTTTAACTCGATAATCACTACAAAAGGTTCTTAATTTCAGCAATTCCCCCATCTCTTATAGAAGTTACAGAATTCTTTTAACTTAATATTTTATTATTTACAATAACTACTGAAAGTCATGTTTCAAAAACGTACTATTCCCGCATAGCTGTCACCATGAATACTTTAGTAGTATGTTACATGCAACAAAATGACTCATTGAACAAAAAAGGGAAAAGTACTCTCGTTAAAACATGGTTCTTGTAAGGACCAATTAACTTAAAAAGTATAATAATTATAATTAAACATCTAGTAATTTAATTCATTTAAGTTTTTCATTATTCTTACAAGGAAAAATAAATATAATATCACAGAGTTTCCTTTAAATTGCATAGATGTCAATAATGCTTATTAACAAGTGGATTTAGAGTTTCAGAAGATATTTTGTCACATTTTTTCTAAAAGAAAAAAGTGAAGTCATTAATAGCCAAACCGCTTTGCTGTTCAAAATAGGAGGACCCGATATAAATTTTTATAAAGGAACGTACATTTGTTATAGTTTGTATGATAAATAATTGGGCAAATGAAATCTCAAAACAGATTACAATAAATATACTCTTATAAAATATTGTATTAGTTATATAATTATAATTAGAACATTTACAGGTAATTTATGAAACTGATATATTTAATGATATCTAATTTGAAAACAACTTTTAATTAGTATTTTAAACTTCAAAAAAGAAGTAGTTTTTCATTAATTAATAAGTAGACCGTAAAGTCTAAAATGTTTGAATAGAAAGAATTGTTTTGTAAAAAAAATGATTAATTAGTATAGATTATTTTAAAATAAGACTAATTTAGAAAATGTTCTAAGTATAATTATGCGATTACTTTCTTTCAGTGTGTGCTTCTAGCTGGAGGTAGTTTATTATAATGTTCAAATGCTGTATCCATATTTATCCGTATAAGTAAAAGATAAGTACTACATGAGTGCGGTAACTGTTAAATGATGTACATGACATGATGATTTAGCTGTTTCTTCACTACGCTGTTATTTGCAGGCTGAGATGGCTCTGCGGTCAGAAGGCTTTGTCGACATAGATACCGTGACTCTGAGCAGTGTCTTGTCAAGAGAGACTCTTAACTGTAAAGAAACTGTTCTGTTCGAAGCAGCTTTGTCATGGGCAGCAGCGGAATGTGGTCGAAGAGATATTGAACCTACTGCTTCCAATCAGAGAATGGTCCTAGGACCTGCCCTTTACCTCATACGGATTCCTACAATGGAAATGAACGAATACGCCAATGGGGCAGCGCAGTCTGGTATTTTGACTCACTCAGAAACAATTGATATTTTTCTCCATTTCACTGCAATTAACCGACCGCAACTTTCATTCCCCACTAAACACAGGACTGGCCTCAAACCTCAGGTAAGATAGTGGGCAAGTTTTCCAAATTTCCTAAGAAACCATCTTTTCATCTCTTTTTAATCTATTCATATTTTTTTTGAAAATTGGTTCGGTAAGAATGAGGAAATAATAATAAATTAACATTTCCCCTGAAAAATCTTTCTTTGTTTTTCTTTACTAGGTATTTACTTGTTCAGATTCTTATCACCCCCAGTAATGGAATATGTATATAGAGACGCTGTTTAGTCCATTAATCTTATTTATAAAACAAACAATAATGACTTCATTATGTTACCCTCTTGATGGCATTAGAGTTACCTATTCCATCAGAAGGTAGCATACTTATTCTTAGCATTAAGTATTTATATAAACATTTTTCTTTTGTCCATTAAATTAATTATTTAGTTATTATTACTTTAATCTTAGCACTATTGATATTTTCGAGTTTTCTCTTTTGTCCAAAATGTTAACTATATTTTGAGAAAGTAGCAGATTGGTATAGTAGGAACTAGGTATCTGAGAAGCTGAGATGAACGGTAAGTATTAGTAAGCTATCCACTTCTTTAAATAATATTGTTATTATTATGGACAAAAAATTGTTTTATGACATTTAGAAAATAATTGAGCCTTCTACATTAACCATTAAATATATAGTTATAAATTAATCATATTTATCTCGATGACGTAGTTTGGAAATAAGCATAACAAAAGAGTATGGCGGATGTGGGGATGCCTGGGAGTAAGAACCGTCTGAGCTTGAGAACTGCGGGAGAGCGGCAAGTGCGAATCGACATGTCGGTCGTCTTTAATCCATTGAGAATAGCACTTAAGAGACTAGTACGTGGCAATCATCAGAAGGAAGTTGCTCCCTCTGTGCCCACGATATAAGACTGTTTTGACAATGCCTTACATTTTGGAGATCTCTCCTGCAGTAATATAAATTTCGCTATTGGCTATATTATGAATGCCGAAAAAATTGCATTAATTTCTTAGTGCCTGCGACTTGACAACGGGAACAATCGACAGGCGTTACGTAGTTGTCGTATACATATATACGTGAAACAATCGAATTTAGATATAACCAGCTTCAGAAAATAAAGATGATTAAGAGTTCTTTCGGTCAATTCAGTAAAGAACTGGAAAGTTCTTTTGAAAAAGCAATAGTACTAGAATGCGCTTAAGAAATTTTACCATTTCTTTTATTACTTATAGTGGTGGTTTATATAATAGTTCTTTGTTAGTTATAAATAACGAATTTGAATTATGTATTCCAATAGAATAGGGCTAAAATAAATTTGGGTTCTGTCAGTATTCCAGGTAGAAATTAAACTCTCAATGTCCCTGTTTCAATTTTATTTACAATCTTTTCCACAGGCAGAAATAAGAATATTTAAAAATTAAAAAATAATGCTTTTACAAATCAAGAGTGATAAATATGAATCTGAAATAACGTGCTTACGCAATGGAAACTGACAATTTACTGTTAGGATCAAGATGCTAGCAAGGAAATTAGAAATGATTATTAAAAAAAAAAAGTTCCTACTACATCAGGAATAAACTTTAATACAATATGTCCCACAGAAGACTGTGAGAATTCCTTGGGTAAAACACCCTTATTTCAAATTCATATTTATTGATCTTGTAATATAACAATAATATTTTTTACTTTCAAATATTCTTACTTCTGCCCTTCAAAAAGGTTTAAAATAAAATCGGAAAGTTCAATTGTTGAGAGTTTGTTTAATTTGAAATAAAGAAGTTGTTTGGTCACCTCAAAGTAAAGTGCAGCCTTAGTTGTAGTTTTCACAGTGATTTTATTTCCTTAAAAAAAATATGTATTATAATATCGTCACACATGTAGTGTTATAGTTAATTCGAAATCGATCAAGGGTCTTTTGTGTAAAGTTCATTTTACACACTGTCAGTAACTCATTAATCAGTTTAATGAACTCTTTCACAATAGTACAGTTATGGTACATAGTTCATGAAAACTATCTAGTGAATGGAGGGTACTTGTGAGAAAATTAGGAAAGGTTAGTATAAAAAAAGTTTGGTAAAATATCAGGACGAGATTTTAATATAACGTTTACACTAAATGAAATTTCTTAAGCACAGTTAATCAATCAGAAGAAAAACATATGAAAACACCGATAAAGACAATTTTAATATTTCGAAATTCGTCTTCATCAAGAAGAGATATTAATGGCTTAAGCGGTGAAGTAAGACTAACCACTTGCTGAACACGGTAGTACTGAGATTAGGTCTCATCACCAAAAATAAGAAGGAAGAGGAAGATTATTATAGTAAAGAGAAAGCTAACTCCCGGAGTTCTGTAGTGTTTAAGGTAACATTAGATGTACTATTGTAGATTTCTTTAAGGACCATGATCTAAGGGTGTGTTTTTTCAGGTGTGCCATAGATTTCAGTCGAGTGCCTACAGGAGCAATCAGTGGAGGTACAGAGGACGGTGCGACAGTATCCAGTTCAGTGTGGACAAACGCATTTTCATGGTCGGCTTCGGACTGTACGGCTCGTCCAATGGAGCCGCCGACTACTCGGCCCATATTGAACTCAAGCGACTGGGCAGAGTTCTTGCGGAAAACAGCACAGTCTTCTTTTCAGATGGTTCAAGCAATACATTCAACGTTTATTTTGCCAATCCCGTGCAAATTGAACCAGAAAGTTTTTACACTGCTTCAGCTGTTCTAGATGGAGCGGAATTAAGTTATTTTGGACAGGAAGGCATGAGTGAAGTTACTGTAGGGTCGGTTAATTTTCAATTCCAATGTTCATCAGAAAGCACAAATGGAACAGGAGTTCAAGGAGGCCAAATTCCTGAGCTTATATTTTATGGACCCTCAATCACTGACCATTAACCTCAGCTTTATAAATGTAATGCCAAAAAATATTTTAATACCTACTCAATTATAAATAGTAATATTTTTAAGCTTTTAGAGATATGCCATTAACTTTGATATTCTCCCATGTTCCTGTATAATATTCTAATCAAATTCCAAGCTTTCTTCCAGTATACATTAGGCCTCTTCATTCTAAAGTCAAATGCAATAATCTTTTTATAAAGTCCTTTTATTAGAAAATGAACTCTTGTACCTGTATATAAATGAATTCATATTTTTAACTAAGCACAACTAAATATTCGTCATGACTCTTGCACAATACTCTTAAGCCTAGTTCAAAGTATTTCCAATCTAATTGAACTTTTAAGAATTATTTATTTTCTTTTCCAATAGGACACTGAATATCATTTGTTTTAACGAAAGTTTTTTCATTCCCGAATTGGAAACTTGTATTTTCAATTATTGAAAATGTTTATGTATTTATTTTACCCTTTTTTTTTAATAAAAAGAAGAATTCTTAAATTCCATTTTTGTTTGCTTCATTTTCGTCAGTAGTAATTTCTCCCTCTCTTCTTGTTATTTTAGGCTTGAATTTGCATATTTACTGTTTTGCTTAATAAGAATTTTAAATAATTAGTTTTAGATGATTATTGGAAGGGGGTAAAGCAACAATTACGTTTCACCTGCATTAACTTGTAAGATTTTTACCTTTTAAAACCAGAATCATCAATTACTACTAATAATTCATATTTAAAGATACTCCTTGCAAAAAATACCACTTGCACGACTAAACTTTTAAAATAAAATTCACTACACACAAAAAAAAAGTTATTTATAAGAATTAAATTAATTTATGTTCATACAAGCTTTTTCAAATGTAAACTGAAACAAATAATTGACTATATTATCAACTACCCATTATGTACGTCAACCATTGATAACACTATCAATGACATCCCTAATTTACTTCTTCATGCTTGTGATTTAATTAATGATAAGTAGTTAATAAGCGTTAAACTATTATAACAAAATGCTATTTACAATTTTTTTTACTACTGCGAATTAATCCTGACAACAAAGGAAAAAAAAATCATTTTCAGTTCGGCAATCACTAATCAGGCAACTTCGGGGCCGGGAGGGTGCCAGGGTTATGAATTTTTCCGGATAACTGATTTGTTAGCCAGAATACAGAAAGCCAAGGAGCTAACCACTTCATTTCAGATTAAAAGTACTCCTTATTCGAGTTTTTGTTAATGTTTTTTTTCTTATACCTTCTCAAGATCACTGAGAGTTCTATCAACACCGCCACTTTCACGTCACTTAAGCCATTTCATCATTACTTAATCTAGTTTGTGCACTTTACTTGTTTCTTTGATTTCCTTTTAAACATCTATTTCTTCGATTCGGTTTTAGCAAAAAAGCTGAGTAAGTTTTCTTTCTGTTTCTTTGTACCATAAACCGTTGATCCGATGCCATAGATTCACACACGCTTATCAAGTTTTTTTTTTTCAAAAGTCCAACCTTCTTCATTTCTCTTTTCTTTAGTCTAAGCAGGTTTTAATGATACTTAAGAATTTAAAGTTTTTTTTATGATTATTTTCCAAGTTATGGATTCAATCGTTTCGAAATCGAATAAACAGAAATTTGATGGTGCAGTTTAAGACATGCTTTGTACGCACTAATTCTATTATAAGCACTATTAATGAATTGAGAACTTTGATACATATCCGGATAGTTGTCTTTCGTATGAATCTGTCTTGGTTAAGAAACTCCACATAATTCAAAACTATAAAATACAACACACAAGAATTTTATTTTATATTCCCACAATAATAACAGGTCACGATGATAAAAATTTCATTATCCTTGATTTATTAGTAGAGGTAGTATGAGACTAAGAACCAGTGCTTAACTGATACTTTTGTTTCAGTTTCCTACATTTAAATAGTTTTAAAACTATTTAATAGCTGACTTCAATAGTTTTAAAAAGTGAGCTGCAGATATAACTTTAACTGTGTATTACATACAGTGCAAGTATAAGGGATTATACTACGATCAAAAATCTCCTGCACTTTACAAAAATTTGAGTCGTCCTTCTCCCAAGAGGAAATGTCCCTTCGCCGAGGAGCTCGGGCTTACTTGAAACACTACAGTAGAGTTCTCTAGTTCACCATTTTTTGCTTTCTAACCTAGCGAAGAGAGACCCACCAAAACGTTTTCTAAACTTTGTGTTTGGAACACAGCCACTACGAGGCCAATATCGAAGTGCTTGCAGCCAGCCAACCTTCATCATTCTTACTGAGCCATACTTAGTGTGTACCAGCCTGATACGCCGAACCCTTACATCATCCACCATTAGTAGGCCCCTACTAATTTCGCCTAGTGGGGTAATGATTTTACCATTACCAGAGATTCTTCAAAATTTAGTCAGGGAGACTCCTCTGTGCGAGGACCTATATCCGCTGCTCTGAGACTCGTTCAGGCATAGCAAATATACACTTGAGAATTGGGGCAACCCTTTCAAGTGAGTGGTTCTTGATACCTTCATCATCAGGGCTTATACTTTCAGAAAATATCTGGTTAATCGGTATGAGTTCACTAGAAAAGAGGGGTCAGGGGAAGGGGAATCAAAACTACGTTTTGGTTTTCCATCGAACCTGTTAAAATAATCAAATCATGCATTGTGTAGTATTTATAGAGTGGACTTTACTCAAGGTGGGAATAAAAAACTCCAAACAAATTCAGTTTATAATTAAAGTAGGCGTTTCAAACACTGGGGTCGTATATAAAATTCATATTAACAGACAAATTCAATTTTATCAACATTAGAATCAATCAATAAAATAAATTGACTATCCATGAGTTTGATAAAATGTTTACTTATAATAAAGTTGAGTGACTTTTTTTATATTGAAATAAGAAAAAAGTAGTACACTAGCAGTACTAGTGTTTATAAAAACATTTCAACATTTTTTAAACTAAACAAAAACTATACGTACTATCCAGAAATTCTATCTACATGTATCTTTCACTATCCAAAGGAACTCATTCCTTGAGGTATTAGAAAAATATACGGAGAACTCTCCCGCCAACTTTATTCTCCTTATAAACTTATCAAATTTGGATAGTCATCTAAGAAAAATGATTGATTCTACAACGGTTTCGGAATAGTAATTGAAATAATATTTGAAATTGTTAACTGGAAACACCCTATTCCACAATATTAGTCTGTTGATTCCAAATAACATTTGGGCAGTATGACCAAGGGTCAATGTTCTGCCTTCGTGTGTTTTCTGTGGGGCTGCCACTGCAACCTAATCTAACCTTAACATTCAAAGCAGCAAAGATATATCTCCACCTCAAATCTCTGTTAAAAACTATTCAAATACAGAAAACGTAAACAATCACTATAATTATAAAGGAAGTACTATATGGTAATAAATTAGTAAAGCAGGTAAAATTATAGCTAATTTTACATAGGAATTAAATTTTATGAGACCAACAAATCACAAGACCTAATTCTATTTGTTTGTTTAATGAGAGCATATCCTTCATTTAAACCTAAATGGTTAGTTATAAAGTTCTCTCTGCCTTCTTAAATGTATAATCGTAACCCAGAACTGGTTTCATGTCATGTTCTGTGAATGCAAACATGAGCTGCTATGTCCCCTCCCTCTTAGTTAACTCGACAAGCCCTATTTCCTTTATCTCATTCCCATTTCTGTCTTCTCGATCAGAACAAATATGTTTTCTTGACATTCCACATTTCATTTCATAACTTTGTTATTTAATATTTTATTTTTCATATAACCCTGGAAAAAATCACAGCTTGATCGAAATATGTTATGTTACAACTTGTTTATGGGCATTTTTTTTTCAAAAATTCCAATAATCAATTAGTTTTCTTATTCTGAGAAATTATAAAATCTCGTGGAACTATCATATAGATTCCTTGAACGCGGAAGTAAAAAACTGGTTAAGATGAATTACATTTCATCAACCTTAGTATACCCAAACAAATGTCTTTTACATTGAAGTTATCAAAACGAATACATGTCTTGGCTATTGAGAAAAATATATACTCGTATAGAATAAAATAATATATATATTAATGAGATACAAAAACACAAAAGTCGACCAAACCAATGACAACATGCTGGTCAGTACTTGGACTATGCAGAGAATTGCATTGTCTTTAGATCGAATAACTACAAATTTAAATAAAACACCATAATAAAACATTGTTCAGATTGCGGCAGGAACGCAGTGATAAAAGAGTTTTAAAATATTCTAAGGATTAGAACACTTTGACAGATTAGCTGAACAGCACGACTGTCACAGATCATAACGGCTGCACTAAAGTGAAATGATCGAAATAATAAAAGACCCTGCACTTCGCTTGTGTCCTGTGAACTATTATCAACATACTACTGTGGCATAATGAGTACAAGACGTGATTTTTGTGGTCAACAAATCTAGTGTTCCGGCATTTGCTTGGTAATACGTATTTTATTACAAAACTTTACAGTAAACATGATTATTCTAAACACTTCAAAGAAAGAACACATAAGTTCTTACTATTATGAAGCAGAACCTGAAATATAGCTCTAATTCGCCATATTTTTACAGCATGATTAAATAATCAAAGAACATCTTTAACAGCCAACAAAGGTAAACCATGAAAATAAGCTCACTACGTCTCACGCAGTATACCAGTAGCTAGTATAGTAGTAATTATAATGATTGCTCTAACAGTAACAACTTGTCACAGTTTATAATCACTTATTATTTAGAGATTATAGAATTAAAGGAATCTTTAGTCTTTATAAGCAAATGTTAGATTAAATCCACATTCAGTATTATCTGAGTACTCCTTTCTTGTAGGTTTGTCTGTATAGTTTTCACCCTAATGTCGATCTCAATTACGGAGTTACTAGGAAACACTCAAACACCAGTTTTTTTTACTATTTTAAAAGTGCTTGAAGCAATAACAAACCATTAAATGAATTTTAGGAGTGAATCAAGATTAGTTCAACTTTAAAGGATTAAAGAACATGTTCGAAATTGATTTAGTCTCGGTGATGAGGTTGTACCTGGATTGTTGTCATAGAAGAAAACGTCAACAGTTTACGGAAAGTGACTTGATGGAGACGCGTCATCACCAGGCATCGGGATGAGTCGGATACAGGCGATGCTACAGGAATATTTAGATTCACGCTGGATCTCTACACTTTAATGAAGAATAACACGTCTCATGATGCCAGGGAAATTCAAGAGAATTTAAATAGGGCTCATAAAATGGGTTCTACAACATTTTAGTGGTGAAAAAACTTGATTTACTCTTATGAATATGAAACTAATTGCCAGTTGCTGATTCGGCCTTCAAGAATGAATCAAACAACAAAAATTGTACTTCCTAGAAGAGCTTTCTAGAAAATGGTAGTTTATGTTTCAGGATTTCCAGGCGCGTGGATATTATGTTTTAGGGAACAGGAAATCGATCTGATTGTTTGGTGTACTATAGTTAGTTTGCTCAAGATCAATACAAACTCCCCAGACACAACTGTCAATGCAGAAACATCTTGCCCAATAAGTGAAAGTTAGAATACTGCCGCCCGAACAGCCCAATTCTTGACTGAGACATCACACTGATGTAGTACCCACTCTACAGACCAGATCTTATCTTGTGTAATTTCTTTCGAAACGTGAAAAGTAAACTGAATGGACAGCGTCTCACAAACCCGAGGCTTCCGCTACGGTCAACCGTAAAGTAAACTGGATGGACACCGTCTCACAAACGACGAGGCTTCCGTTACGGTCAACCGTAAAGTAAACTGGATGGACAGCGTCTTACAAACGACGAGGCTTCCGTTACGGTCAGCCGTAAAGTAAACTGAATGGACAGCGTCTCACAAAGCCCGAGGCTTCCGTTACGGTCAGCCGTAAAGTAAACTGAATAGACAGCGTCTCACAAAGCCCGAGGCTTCCGTTACGGTCAACCGTAAAGTAAACTGGATGGACAGCGTCTCACAAAGCCCGAGGCTTCCGTTACGGTCAGCCGTAAAGTAAACTGGATGTACAGCGTCTCACAAAGCCCGAGGCTTCCGTTACGGTCAGCCGTAAAGTAAACTGAATGGACAGCGTCTCACAAACCCGAGGCTTCCGTTACGGTCAACCGTAAAGTAAACTGAATAGACAGCTTCTCACAAACCCGAGGCTTCCGTTACGGTCAGCCGTAAAGTAAACTGGATGGACAGCGTCTCACAAAGCCCGAGGCTTCCGTTACGGTCAGCCGTAAAGTAAACTGGATGGACAGCATCTCACAAAGCCCGAGGCTTCCGTTACGGTAAGCCGTAAAGTGGCAGATCAGATACCCATGTTAACTAACATTATAAGGTATTACTTGGAAAAGTGAGCGGTATGAAAAATAGTTTGTATTTCATAAAAAATGGAAAATGGTATTAAGTTGAAGAGGATTTCTTTGAAAAGCAATGACCATTAGTTACGATTATACAAATTAATTTATTCCCCTAACAAACATTCACTGTGTCACAGCACGAGTCACTGGTCACTGGGTACGAGTATGTATTGGATAATAGTGAAGAATTAGTTTTATTAAGCATAACGATAAATAGAAACTTACCAACAGAAGGAGCATTTATACAAAGTGATCTTGTCAATGTGAGGTAGGTCTTGCCCAACTGATAGGGAGAGACTTGGACCAAGTCGCTTAAATCAATCAATAGATCTATTAAAAATAAATAGGAAAATATCGCACAGCTTAACAAATATTCATCCCCTGTTTATTAAGAATATCGTTTCAAAAAATGAATCACCGATATATAGTACAGATAAACTATTTTAAGAACACATTAATTCAACCTTGAAAGTAATAATTAATTATTAAGGAAAACTTGAATTAATTATGTTGCTTTAAAACAATGAAGCGATCAGAGTGGTTACAAAAACTAGCGAGCTTGCTTGCAGTGCTGACTCCTCGAATTTGTAGCTCTCTTCGGCCTTAAGTTTTTTTTCTTTACAGGAGGGAACCGGAATGAAAAACGTCTTCCCACTGGGAGAATTAAAGCCGTTGGTCTCAATCCTGCACGATGTAATACAATCGTAAAAGATCTCTATTCTAATAAAATTGAGAAGATATTATTGCTAGTACCACAGATGTTAGTAATTTTATTATGTAAATATACTGTTTTATTTAAAACGTTTTCTTCATATCTCAACGGTTTTAGAAACTTATCCAATATGAAAAACAAACCGTCAGGAGTTTCCTCTTAATAATGGACGACTCAGTGAAACTTTTCCACGTGTAATATAATGTTCGAGCTAAGATGGTACATAAATGATACTCGCTGTTATCATTTAATTCTTCATTGTGAGGATTGAGGTTAAAATCATTGAAAACATAAGTTATTTGGTACCATAGGATTTGTTTTTCTTTTTAATTTTTATGTCGAGGGGTCTCCTAGGAAGCTACATCTCTGACACTGATTTCTCAAGGGAATATTACATCTTGTTTATGATATTACATTGGAAATTCTAAACTTAGCCTAACTCAAGTGTATTTACAGTAGTAATTATTAATGAGTACCTGACATGGTACAGGCTCAGGATAAATGGCTTAACGTCCTATACGAGGATGATGTGCTCAGAGTTGTTCGATTCCCACGTGAAAAAATTGAGGACAATCATGAGAATCAAAGCCGGATCTACCAGTCCAGGGGTGCTCACGCAAGCCACTGGGCTAGCTCGCTCAAACCTCTGTCTGGGGGTTATTAGATATATTATCAGCAATAAACTCGTCATCCCTCGAAGGTTTTTTTCTATTCAAGAAGTGTTCAAGAAACTATTCAAAAAACGTGTCGATTGACAAACCCTACTAATGAATAATTGAAATTTGGCCAGCAGTAGATTCTTTATACTGAATGAATTCAAAATTCAGTCCATTAAAGAGAAAGCATACTAGGTATGATGAGTTTATATAGGATAATATATCACTTAAATCATTACCAAGTTACTACCATGTTACTTTTATTAGTAGGATTATTTTTATTAAATACTACCTAATATATATATATCAGTTCACAAACGAAGAAAAGCAACACACAGAGAAAGAGACACACTTACAAACTTAAATTTTCGGATGATCCGTCTTCAGGAGAAAAGAGAGAATGGGCGACCAAGCACGCCGGAAACACAACGGCAGGAAACCGTCCCGGCAACCGACCGTGCTGCCACGCGCGCCCGGTTCAGGAAGTAATGAAGTAGAGACGATCAGAAGAAAATTAATATTAAAATAAAATTAAGAATTAAGAAAAGCAGTTCTGGTTGATTGAAGGTAAAATAAACAGCAGGAAGATAAATGAAGTATAAAAAGGAATACCGTGAAAAATACCTAAAAGCATGAAAAAGGAATCGCTTTACCAACTCTGTTATCTTCCTTTTTCATGCTTTTAGGTATTTTTCACGGTATTCCTTTTTATACTTCATTTATCTTCCTGCTGTTTATTTTACCTTCAATCAACCAGAACTGCTTTTCTTAATTCTTAATTTTATTTTAATATTAATTTTCTTCTGATCGTCTCTACTTCATTACTTCCTGAACCGGGCGCGCGTGGCAGCACGGTCGGTTGCCGGGACGGTTTCCTGCCGTTGTGTTTCCGGCGTGCTTGGTCACCCATTCTCTCTTTTCTCCTGAAGACGGATCATCCGAAAATTTGAGTTTGTAAGTGTGTCTCTTTCTCTGTGTGTTGCTTGTCTTCGTTTGTGAACTGATTTGCGCCCAGTTTGGATCGTTTTTTCGAATTTTAAGTGAACTAATATATATATATATGCATGCTTTTAAAAACTGGATGTCTGTTTCCATTTGGTTCAATTTCGTCTTATATTTTTCCAAATTACGAAATTTTTTCTTTAATTCAGAGCTCAACTTAAAAATTAAATCACCATAATTTTTTAATTTATTATTGGACATGTTTCGATGTTACATCCACCATCTTCAGCAAAAATTAATTAAATTAAATTAATTTAGATCCCTCTAACAAATTAATCTAATATACCTTATATTATATTAATCCTTTTATATCTTGAGGGACATTCACTCTTCTTGTTGAGGTATATTTCACTGTGTGTTGGCTTGAAAAACATCGCTGTTGATAACTCATTATCATTTGCAACTGTGAATTCCTAAATTACTCATACATAGGATCAACGACTACTACTCTTTCTAGGAGGCTGACAATGCATCTGGTTTTAGGAGCCCCTAAAGAACACTTCCAAAAGATACAGAAAACAAAAATTTCAAGGGAAACTATGGTTAATAACACTGGAATAATAGCAACGGAAAAGGGCGGAAAAATACTAAGGATACTAGAAGCGCTGTACATACTGGAAAAAGCTCCAAGTATGAACGACCAAAAAGATGACTTTACCAACCAGTTGCGCTTGTTTGGAAACCTAGGGCTGGTTATGCCAACACTGACAACCCCCAACTTGGCTGTGTTACCTTTTGTTAACCTGTTCATTTATTGTTTAATATTGCAATGTGATTTTAAATATTAGATTAATTTGTTAGAGAATTTAATTAATTTTTGCTGAAGATGGTGGATATAACACCGAAACATGTCCAATAATAAATTAAAAAATTACGGTGATTTAATTTTTAAGTTGAGCTCTGAATTAAAGAAAAAATTTCGTAATTTGGAAAAATATAAGACGAAATTGAACCAAGTGGTAACAGACATCCAGTTTTTAAAAGCATGCATTGAAGAAGGACTGCTCCCAACTTTATATATATATGTACGTGTGTTTGTTCCTTAGTTCTGTGTTTGTGATTCACCGTGAAACGTATATATATATATATATATATAGGTGTCTTCTCTAATTGAACTATATATATATAGTTCAATATAGAAAAAAAAACATAGAGAAATCAAAAGAACACACTTACAGTCTCTAATTTTCGGTTTGAACCGTCTTCAGGAGAGATAAGAGAGGGGGAAACCAAGTGCACTGGTTCAGAGACGGTTGGAGACCGTCTCCAACCAGATATTATATATATATATAATACCAACCGTTATATATATATATATATTGTAAACAGGAAAACGATCTAAAAGGACAACAAACGTTTCACGGTAAATTACAAACACAGAACAAAGGAAAAAACACACTACTGTCTCTAATTTTCGGTTGAACCGTCATCAGGAAAGTTGAGATAGGGACACCAAGCGCACTTGTGAAAGTGAAAGACGGTCTCCAACCGTCGCTTCACAATTGCGCTTGGTGTCCCTATCTCAACTCTCCTTATGACGGTTCATCCGAAAATTAAAAACAGTAAGGGGGTTTGTTCCTTTGTTCTGTGTTTGTGATTTACCGTGAAACGGTTTTATATATATATATATATATAATTTGTACATGTTGGAAGCAGTCCTTCATTTAAACATTATTCATTTAAATAATGCCCCATATTTGGCTTGTATCTGTTTCTTACACAATTTCTCCAGTTTCCGGAATTCCTTCCTCGTCTCTTCATTAAAACTATAAAGCTAGCTATAGACTAGCAATATTGGTGATAAGCTTTATAGTTTTAATGAAAAGACGAGGAAGGAATTCCGGAAATTGGAGAAATTATGTAAGAAACAGATACAAGCCAAATATGGGGCGCTATTTAACAATATATATTCGAAACAGAGAAAACGACATTATAGTTAGTAATCAGTTGAAAGGATACGAGGCGTGCCCTCTAGGCGACACGTTAGGTATACACAGGAAGCAAACACAACTTTATTCCTTCTGCCACGTGTGAAATGTCGAGCCAAAGCCATCTTGTAGAAATTAAATGATGTTTCCAAGCAATGTTGATTCAACCTGAAAAATAAATGTGTCATCATTATATTGTACGGATAAAACTACATTTAACAATTATAGTTCACGATGATTTGGCTTCATTTCAAGTTTTGAACTTTTCGAAGATACTTTTTGGACAAGTTTGGAAGTAATTTTAATCCTTCTAAAATGCTCCACCTTGCGAGGTAACCTAATCTCACTGCAAGTCAACTTTGCTCCTATCCACGAACATCTTGGTCGCCAACTCAAATCACCGCGGACTAATTCTCTTACTACCTACCCAACTTAAACCACATTTTATGATTATTCATTTATTCAAGTTAGAGGTGATCAACTATTTTTCAATGATGTAGCCATTTTGTCAAGAGTCCACTTGGATGAAAGATAAGCGATTTCAATTCATAAGTTTTTATACATAGCTTAAATAAAGACAGAAGTTAGAATATTAACAATTTATTTATTAAAAAAGTTCAAGTTAAATGTACGAGGGCCAATTAACTTTGGTTGGCTACCCCTGACATGAAATCTTTAACTGAGTATCTATTAACGCCATAAAAAAATTATCAAAAAAAATCAAATTGAATATTTGACAAAGATAAAACAAAAAAGACAAACAATTCCTTTCACAATAATGCAAAATATCTGGAGTGGTCTGCGCTCAACTTTACTGTAAGTAAACCCATTATCAGAACAAAATAGTAACTATTCTAATTTTAAAAGGAAATTTTATTACAATAAATTTCTTATATTGAAATCTAAGTCTTAATAAATTATAGGATTTTAAATTAAACTTGTTAAATCCAAAAAGTGAATACAGGCAGAACTTACTTACTGTATTTTAAACTGTTATATTGTCCCCTGCATTAATCCATAAGGACAATATTATACACAATATTTCAAGAATCTGGAATAACAAGACAGGGGAATAAGATAAGTACGTGTTTGACATAAAGCACGTTGAATACACCTTTCAGATCATACAGTATTTCAATAGTGCATAAATACATACATAGTATTTACTTTGTATGTAAAGTGATTAAACAACTTTGTATACAAATCCAAACTCATTTCAACATCACCAAAAATATCAGAAGTAGATTCAGGGATGAGAGAACGTGTGTTTTCAAAATCCATCAAAATATGTTTTTTTTTCAAGATCAATATACTTTACCCATACTAAAGTAATATAATTTAAACTAAGATTTAAAACTCAGACAAATATACGTTCGGATAAATTATACAATGTATAATTTAATAAATTACATTTAAACAAGCATTGGAGGAAGGAGATCAAATTGTATCGTTCTTCTTAGTATCTGATATCATACTAACCTACTGAAGAGTTCTACTCTAATAAACTAAAAGGTCCCTACATAAAAAATCCTATGAGTGTGTCACAACTCAACATTCAGTTTTTACTGAATCTGTAAATAGAGCCAACAATTATAATTGTATCAAAAAAATTGAAAGTGCGATATCATTATGTAACGCACACAAATAATACATAAATAAAATAACACATAATTAAAAGGCTTGGTTCATGTAGTTTCAGAATAATGGTTTTAAAGTCTATATAGGAGGAGTTTAAAACCTGGAGCAATCTACAATCAGCATTACTATAAGTAAACTAACCATCACATTGTACCATCAATTTTATTGATTCATTCAATTTGACTGCTTCATTAAAAAGTCTCTGAACATTAGGTTTAAACTTTCAAAGTATTTGAAGAGTGGTTGGCATCTCATTTATGAGAACACCAACAACAGGAAGTTATTAAACGATGGCGTCCAGTACATTTGTTTTATAAGCTGAATTCAAGCTTTATTGCTCTAACGTACTCTTGATGGCATGAACGTTTTGTTTTCTAGATACATACTAGAATAAAGTTTTATTATGTTTTCAACTAAAAAAGTTATGAACTTTTTTAACTGTAACTACAATTCAAAATGGGATTCTTGAGTATTTGGTCTAAAGAATTAACTACTCCTGATTATAAGCCAACGTTTCGCCGAAAATTGTTCGACATTTTCAAGGCTAGAAATATGATCACGAGTAGTGAATTCTTTGGACCAAATCCTCAAGAAATGCATTTTGAATTTTAAGAATCAGTGGTCGAGAAGCTATATAAATATAACTATAATTTTTTAACTATAATAACTATGGAATTTTTTATCAAAAGTACCATTAAAGAAGATATGATCGTATATTATGAACTCACAAAACCCACACGGAATTATATAAATTATTCTGTAGCTCTAAAACTACAATAATATTATTTCACTAAACTATACTTATTTAATATGTTCTCTATAGCCTTAGGAGCTTTTCAGAAGTATTTAATTACTGTGATCACATAATAAAATAACAAATATTGAACTTTTTTTTGTTATTAAGTAAATAAAATTACCTCAATTGATCACATATGTGAGAAATATGCTTTTTAGCATTCTGTAATGTTATTTCCCTTGACTCCCTACATCCTCCTGACATAAAACCTAAAAAAATAACATATTTGTAAGTTTAATATCAATATGGATACCTGAAATAGTTGTAATTATTTTTCACAATGATAACAAATTAAGATAGGCATAATATTTTTTAACAATCAGAATCCTACTTTATAATCTAAAGTTACAGAGAAACTCTTAACAGTTATATTCGTCTAAAGAAATTTAATGAATTACATCTAAAAAGTGAAAAATTAGTAAGTCAGTAACGGCTAGAGCTGGGAATTAATCGCGTTAATTATCGCGATGAACGAGTCAATTTTTTAAATCAACGATTAAAAATTAATCGTAACTCGGCTGATTTAATCAGGGTTGACAAACCATTCAATCACGCACTATAATATAAAGTAGCCCACAAGGAAAGTGCAATGGACCCAACATATTAACTACTACTGTTATGACAGAAGTACCCTAAGATTCGGCTAGACTGGGCTCTGGGAACGGTTTGACGATGATATCCCAAATGCAATACCTTTTATTAACCCTTTCAGTACAGCTGACTTACGTCATAAATATCATAAAAAACAAGGGGCTTTGCTAATTTTGCAGGATTTTTAACTGATTTTATCTCGGAGACTACTGGGCAGATATCAAAGCGGTTTTCACTGCTAGAATGCCTCTTTTTTCTTTATAACTAATTAGAAAATGGCACAGTCTATTTCGAATACGTAATAAAATATTTTGTATTTATTCATACATATTTCCAATGTAGCTGTAAAGGTGCTTTTACGGAAAATTGTGCAGACAATTATAGTAAATGTAGTTTCACAATAAATGGATCGAACGTGCAAAAATTACTGAGAACAATAAATTTAGTTATTCTGCTATGATGTGTAACTTTAGTAACTAATATAAAATAAGTAAACATAAAAATTAAAAATACACTAGCCAAAAACGCTCAGTGTGACGCCATTACATGTTTTATTGCAATAAAACATATTAACTTCTATTTTCACTCAATTTTTCTTTGGAACTGTTTCAGAGTTCAAATAAACGATTTTTTGTATTGAAAACCAAACTACTTGTTACAATTTCCACTGATATCGAACAATAGTTAAAACAAAAAAATTATGATTAAAAGTAAGATTAACGTACCATTAAAAATTTTAAACATGCAATTAATCACAATTAAACATTTTATTCGTTGCCCAGCTTTAGTACCGGCATAGGACGTTGTTATTATGTTTGTTCCTCTGTTCCCCATTATTTCTTAAAATAGTTTAAAATTTTTTTTCTATATAAGTTTACAGAAATCAAGACAAAAATAAAGGAAACAGAAAACATATTTGAGGCTTTGAAGGTATGTGGACAAAAGCCTATTCTTCTACAATTTCCTTTGTCATTCTAGTAATTCCTTTTTCTACATACGCTTTTCATTAAAATAATGACATTGAACATATAAACCACAAGTGAAATTCTAAAAAGAGTATTATATCCTGTTGATCTCCAACCAAAACTAAAACGCATAATCCCCGTTTGAGACTTTGTCAAGAACTACGGTCAAAAGTTAAAAAATCTTAATCCCACTATAGAATTTCATGTTGGGTTTATACGTTTTCTATACTGTTGTAACATTGTTACATTAACAATTAACATTGTTATACCTCTATATATAGAAAGAGTTTTTCTATATTAAATAAACGGATAAGCCCCAATATGAAATTCTATAGTGGGGTTAAGATCTTTTGACTTTTGACCGAGCTCCAGGAAAAAGTCTCAAACGGAATTATGGGTTTTATTTTGGTCGGAGATCAACAAGACATGAAACTCTTTTTCGAATTTCACTTTTGGTTTATATGTTCCATATCATTTATTAATAAAAAAAAGTCCTGTTAATAGGAAAAGTCTTTATAGGTACAGTATTCTTAGTTTGTTATTATGGCCTCAGCTACTTGAGTCATTCTTTTTGCTTCTCCATTATTTTCAGTAGTGAATATATACTTTCAGTTTATAATGGAAACATTACAAATTTATAAAACTCAATTTATCAATGATAAGAAACAATATCCTTACTACTTCCAAATCCTCTGCAACCACCACCAGATTCTGAAGAAACGAATTGACCAACCGCTGACACTCCACCACCAGGATTTTCTTCAAACTGGACTTCTGATACAATTACACTGTCCTCCAGAACAGTACCACAATTTGTACATACCGTATCACCCCTACTTGGATCTATGTCTAGATCAGACGAGCCACAAGCTTTGCAAGTTTTTCCAGTCATTTTATTCTGTAGAAAATGCACTCACTAAAGAACGAAACCCATCAAAGAGACACAATTTAATAATTAACAAAGTACAAATTGGATATATTCAAATAATTCTCATTGTGAATAGGTTTAATAGCGCTAAAGAGTGTCCTCAATTTTTAAGGCAAGCATTAAGCATAATTAATGTAGCTGTTACATATCTGAACCAATAAATAACAACTATATACATAACCACATCGTCCACAAAACCTTTATTAACCTAAAGAAAACCTCCTCATAAGGTTTGACAATATATATTTCCTGAATTATTTCCTGAAGCACTCAAAAAATATTTTTTAATTATGACGCATATGTAAATAAAATGCATGAAATTTACGATTGTATGAGAAAAAGATCAATGTAATATTTATTTAGAAGTTGAAAACATATATATCTGTCTGCCACAAATTATCTAGGCTTTTTGATTTTATCAGTAAAAATTAACTGGGTCACTAGCAAAGAATAAACAAAGTTTATGTCGTTAAAACTGCGTTTAATTAATGTAATATATAGTAACATTCCATTTAATAATATGAATGGTCTGATCACTGGAAATGATAAGTGTTATCATTTAAGTGACATTGTGTAACGGCCTTAAATTTGGATGTGAAAATAGAAATTTATTTTTTGTCTTTATTCCTGGAATGGGAGGGAAAATTTCTACTCCAATATTTCTTTTCAGTGCAGCTGGTACCATTTATGGAAGCGGTATTTTAATAAAGTAAGTCCTTAAATATCAGCTACTAGTAAATAATTAAGAACAAAGATATGAAATATTTATTTTTTATAGAGAATTAATGGGAGGCCCTAAGTTTGAAGATCCTGTTAAAGCAGAAGGACGAGTCATAATTGTCACGGGATGTAATACGGGTATTGGAAAGGAAACAGTCAGGGATTTGGCTAAAAGGGGTGCTAAAGTATTTATGGCTTGTCGAGATATGAAGAAATGTGAAGAGGTGTTATCATAAATGGGTTCATTTTGTACGTTTAGATATTAAGATTTTTAAATTTTGATATGGAAAAGGTGAATGTGATTAAATAAGTTTGAAATTTGAATAACGTTTGAATGTAAACTGTTTGAGATTTAATTTCCATAATATTATTTTAGAAATATATTCAAGTAGTTGTACTTTTATCGTTATAATCTTCAATAACTAATTCAGTATGACTTTTAAATCAATCTTGAATGTAATTAACATTTAAAGTGTTAAAGTCATGAAATATCAATGAACAAACAAACAATTTTTCATTGTTATTATTAGGAATCAACTGTTATCTTCATCCACTATGGAATAGTTATCCATGTACATGTCCTATTTCTTTTTTTTTTTTTTTTTTTTTTTTAGGCCCGTGAAGAAATCGTCTTAGAAACTAAGAATAAATATGTTTATTGTCGAAAATGTGATCTATCTTCTCAAGAATCAATAAAAGCCTTCGTCAAGAAGTTCAAATCAGGTACTAAAAAAAGAATACTATGTATATGAACATAGTCTTGTTTTCCCATTTCTTATTGTGGTTTGATCATTGATTGTTATTTCACGTGTTTATGTGAAAGCTTTTTATTTATGAACATATATATTTAGCAATTAAATGAAACGGTCCAGCGGACTTTTTAATAAAATAGAGTTAAAACGAAGCTATCACACAGATAGACACAGTTCCAACTCACTTCTATATTTCGACGATCATCGAAACATAAAAGTGAGGGCTTTCCAAAGTGAGTTAGACCTGTGTCTATCTGTGGGTTACCTTCGTTTTAACTCTATTTTATATATATATATTTGTATATAAAAATGAAATTAACATTTGCATACTGATTTCAATTAACGTCAACTAACTTCTTCGTATGAAACTTAAAAAAATTGTTTAGAATAGTTTTATTGAAGATTACCTGATATTTTTTAATTAAAGCAAAAAGCTTTTATAAATTTCTTCCAAAAAATGTTGACATACTGAGGAGAAATTAACAATAAATGTAAACTAACTTGCTGTCTTAAATCATTTTGAAATAATCAGTCTTTAAGAAAGGTAACGTTATTTCAATATTTTAAAAAGAGTTTATTTTGATTTTTTTTTAAACAAATATTTTAGTTTCTTTATAAGAGATGAAATGTATTTATTAAAATTTTTAGCTATCTGTTTCATTACTAATAATTTGGAATGTGGAAAACTAGTGAAACACAAATGGCAGGGTTAGTGTTCAACGTGTCTAAATTTCAGTGAAACCATTTTCGTTTTAAGTATAGGTGAAAGTTTCAGCACACTAAAGAAGTGACAGTTATGAATTATTTTTCCAAATAAAGTCATTTTTACTAAAATAGAAACCGTAGGAGGATTTTGACCTTTGCATTATGTCTGAGGTATTATATTTTGACTTTACCCTTAGTAAAATGCGATCTTTAACAAATTGATTTCGTTGGATTGTCATGTTTTGGGGCTCTCTGAATATATTTTTGATATTTTTTCACGTTTTCCCGATGATGTCTGTGTATGTTATGTCGAAAAAAGTTGTGGACACCCTTCAGGCCACTCCTTTTGATTTTTCAACTCCATATTTTATCCAAATAGGGTCCTAGACTACAGAATAGCCCTGTTGTTTTTGACCAATATTATATCATTGGAGAGCAAATTTTTTGTTGGCCAAAATTTAATTTTAAACACTTTTTTCTGAAACTACTAAGTTTAAATTGTTAAAATTTTGAGATTGTTATGAAACTGATATAGCATTATCTCAGAAAACTCAAGATTTTTTTAAAGTTCATTTCTGCAGATAAAAAGTAAAAATTTTGACCAATGATTAATTCTGAAAGCATGTGTGCGTGATACTGGTTACACCATTTGACCGATCATAGTGAAATTAAACACAAAATAGCACTTTAGTAGAGGATGAACTGAGTACTTTTTTTTTGTCAAAAATACATAGTGGTAAAATATGTTTCCTAAAAGGGGTATTATGGTACATTTAATGATTTCAAAAAATGCTCTGTTTAACTATGGAAGAATGAAATATAATAAAAAAAATTTACCAAAAATTAGTATGCTATTAACACTACTATTTTGTATGATGCTTTAATAAACTCTCAATGTTAACCAAAGCAGTGGGGATTAAGCACATAAACACTACCGTACCTAATTGCATCTCTTATACTTTCACTTCACCTAATGATTTATTTAAAGAAATTTTTTTCAATAACTAATTAATTTTGCTATCAGTTGTCATTGCTTGCCTGAATTTTTTATCACAATCGAGTTGCTAAAATTTAAGAATTTGTGTCTAGTCTGCGTGATAGATTCGAACAACGGGACACCAGACAAGGACTGTACAATATCTGGCTGCCAAACGTTTATCATTATAATTGTTTTCTTCAGTTATTCAAATAAGCTACCTTGTTGTTTTTGTATTTAAATACAATTTAAAGTAATGGTTTTCAATATATTTTAAACCTTATTTTTCGACTTTTACTTCATATAGTGTTTATTAATCAATGTTCACTGAAGTTAGCATTAACTCTGCCGTAGTGGTTTAAATAATCGTCTATTGGTCAGTTGGTTAGTCAGTTTGTTATGGTGTTATTAAAAGGTTTATGTTTACATATAATGAAAGCTTCTCTAATTGACAGTCTGGAGGAATGAGGGCAGACTAGGGGCTAACGTGCTCGCCTCTGGACTGGTAGATCAGGGATTCCATACCATTCTGGTCCATAGACTAGGGGCTAACGTGCTCGCCTCTGGACTGGTAGATCAGGGATTCCATACCCATTCTGGTCCATAGACTAGGGGCTAACGTGCTCGCCTCTGGACTGGTAGACCAGGGATTCCATACGCATTCTGGTCCATAGATTTGTTTATGCGGGGGGTAAAAAAAAATCTGATCACATTGTCACTTCGAGAGGGCGTTAAGCAGTCAGTCTCGAGAAAGTACGATGTCAGATACTCGGTATAGATCCCCACTCTAAATAGACGTGAGTTAGGCAAAATTTAAATGTAGAATGCTCATTGTGTGATATAACAAAGGGCCATTGTTCGGCCTATTTGTATTCCTTGTAGGACTGCCATTGCAACCTAACCTATTGGCAGTCTTAGTTCTTTATGCAGTAAGTCTATCAAGTTCTCCATATTGTTCGCTTTATCTACAAATGATATTAAATTATTGGTTGAGTCGTAATTAGTTTTATTGTTTCTAAAAAAATGAAAATGTTCTTTATATCGCTATCTTGAAGTCCTTCCTGCCCAACCAATATAGTATTGTCCACAGAACTTGCATTTTATTCTGTAAATTCCAATTTAATTAAATTTGCTATCTTATTTTCTTTTGAAAAGAATAAGTTGCATTTTATCAAGTTGTAATAAATTATTGTAAATGTGTTTGTGATGTAGAACAGAGCAGACTGGACGTGCTGATCAACAATGCCGGCGTCATGAGGTGCCCGCTGACCAGGAGCAAGGACGGAATTGAAATGCAGCTGGCGGTCAACCACATGGGGCACTTTCTCCTCACTCTCCTCCTCATCGACGTCCTAAAGGTTAATACTTACTTACTTTTTAGTTCGAGCATCCAAAGCTCTCCGCTTCGATGGCTCATTGTCTCCCGTATAGGTCGGCAGCTAGAATTTGGTGTTGGTCAGGATTTTTTTTAGAGTTGCCTCATCTCCTAGCTTCTCCTTTAGTACTTCTCGCTGGCGCAGGAAATGCGAGTACTGGAGAATAATATGATCTAAGCTTTGATCTTCTAGCAAGCAGACTCCACCCAGGGCACTGTCAGTTAAGTTTAATCGGTGTAAATATTTGTTCGTCACAATATGGCCCGTTCGCGCTCTTACTGCAAGTGTTGAGACTGACCTTGAAACCGATTTGAATAAGTGATGATCGCTTGGAGAGATTTGAATCTCATAAGAAAGTTCGTCTGGTATCACAGTTCTGCCATCTAAGGTTCCACGAACTTTTAAGGCAGTTTGCTGCAGCTCTCTTACACTCGCAAATCGTACAAAAGCAACCTGACTTGATTTAGAAGCGATATGGCTTAACGTCTCAGGCTCGCATAAAGGTCAACACAGCTCTCTTACACTGCTCTAAGGAATAGCATACTTCCACAGCGGGACTCAAGTTACATGTGGCACTTGCTAATGCGTCTGCTTGTTCATTGCCTGGGATGCCACAGTGGCTCGGGATCCATTGAAATACAATATTCTTTCCTTTTAATTTTACTAGTAGGTCGTGGATTTCTAAAATTTGGAAGAAATAGTCATTAACTTCATTACTTTGAAGGGCAGATCTTGAATCTGTGAGGATGCAAATATTTTCTAGTTTGACAAAATTGTAGGGCTGCATTCCAGGCCAGCAGCTCAGCGTTCATACTTGAGTAGGCATCGCAGGAAAAAGAGAACTTTGGGGTTGGGCTGACACCTCCACGTTGTAATCTTGGATAGCAACTTTGTTGTGAACTAAGTCAGTTGCCGCTTCTCAAGAAGTCCGCCGGCAAATAAAGCTTAATTAATTATCCTGAATATTTCAATCCACAGTTGTCAGGCTTTGAAACAACCTAGCTTATTGATTGAAAACCTGATTACCAATTTCGATATATCTATTCTCCATTGTTCACAACCTATTAACAAATATTGAAGTATTTATGAGTATTTTTTGACATTCATATTAAAATCAAAGGGATCAGGGATTGTCCAGTTTTTAGGTTCAAATCAAACTTTGATTGTCTCACAAGAAGTTTAAAATGGGTATTTAGGGATAAAATTTTAAACACAACTGTCAAGTTTACACTACCCACCACTCTCTGACACAACAATAGCCAAAAACCTTTATCAAATTGTGTATACATATATTTGTAAATTTTGGTAGCAGTCCTTCCTTGTTAAAAATATTGTTAGAAATAATACCATATTTGGCTGAATCCTGCACTTTTTCTTTGTAAGTTTCTCGAGTTTTCTAAATAACGATCTAGTTCCTACAACCATATATATAATAAATTTCCAATCGACATGTTAAATGAGTGCATGGTTCTGCAGTCCTTTGCCATTATTAAGATATAAAAGAGTTTTGAAAGCAGGTAATTCCTTATATAAGAAAAGTGAATGGCGTTAAGGGGGTTGGGGGGATTAAAGTTGTTTTTGTGATTGTTAAATTTAAATAGTTTCAAAACTTCTGCACTATTCTAATTGTATATTAACATATGGCTTCTTTTTCTGTGTAAGGATTGCCTCAGTTAATTTAAGTCTCGTTCTTTTGTTATTTTTGTGCCTTCTACAAGCGCTTCCCTGGTTACCTTAGGAGCTAACTTCCATGATGTTTTCTAGGAGCACCAGATATTAGGTGCATATTGAGTCTCCTAGAAATTATAGTCGTTGCTACTTCAATGTTTGAGTGTTTGTGAGTTCCAAAGTCCTCATAATTTCATTTGTACTCATACAAAAGATTATTGAATGGATAATCCTTGAGGTGTTTATTATTAGTCATAAAAACGCTGCTCATTGCAGGGCTTTTATAATAAGTGACCAGAAAGACTCTATCGTTGCCATTTTTGCATCTTATATTGTTTTTTTTGTGATCTCACTTAGTACTCTTTCATCCATTTTGTGTTTGTCTGAATATTGGTTTCTTAGTAAATATTGTGCATGGTTCCAGCTGTTACTTCATTTCTTTTCCTGTTTTCCCTCGTGGGTAGATATTCATTAAGAATATTATCAACATTTTCATTGGAATAGCCTTTGTTTATAAATGTCCCTTTTGTCTTGTTGATGTGTGATCATTTGTATACATATATGAGCCGTTTATTTTGAAAGTGGCCTAATTCCATTTTCCAAAAAAATTTAGCTAGCTATTTAAATAATTACATTTTTACGTTATCTTTACCTTTTGCAGCAAATTGTACAAAATTTATTTAAAATTACTAAGTTTTTTTATAACAAAAATTAGTTGATAAATAAAATGACAATATTTTTAAATTTTGTAAAACGCAAACCCTTAAATATCTCGATTTTAACATAAATGGAATTAGGCCACTTTCAAAATAAGCGGCTCATATATATGTACATCTCAAGATCAAATTTACTTTGAATTTTCAGCAATCAGCACCGAGTAGAATAGTAAATGTATCAAGTGTTGCGCATAAACGAGGTGAAATCAACAAAACGGATCTGAACAGTGACAAATGTTACGATAAAGCCGAAGCTTATAACCAGAGCAAGCTGGCCAATATTTTGTTTACTCAAGAATTATCAAAACGACTTGACGGTGAGAATTTTATTTCATTTTATGTTTTTTTTTTCTAAATCACTGTGTGAAGAATACGGCATTTTTTTTATTTTTATTTTTTTTTTATTATTTGAGGGTGACTATAGCAATGCGTCTAAAAAAAAAATATTGTACTTCCCCTCTTCTGTACTAAAGTACTCCAGCAGTTAGCTTCAACGCCTCTAAGAAGCTCAGCACTTGCTGGTTCCAGCGGTAAAAGTTTTTGCATGGTTTGTTGAGTGTCCCGAAGCACCTGCTTCTCTGCAGCAAAGTTGCCTTACAAGTTATCAAGGTACAACGGTGTTTCTTCCTCTTTGTACAATCTGCACAAGCTATCATTGATAATGTCCATTCAGGCTTCCTATGTTTCAGGAGAAAGTACTTCCTTTGTCCTTCTTTGGGATGGTCTTCTGCGGGTCCCCAGGTGCACTTGTGGGAAGTTCCGCATACCGGAGTAAGGCTATTTACTCAAGGGGGTCGCCTGGTACCCTCGAGGCATGTTCATAATACAGAAACCCCTGTATCATCCATCCTTCGGCACGGATCGCATAACATCTTAGATTGGGACTGGGATAAAAGGAGGGGATTTGGGGATTAGGAAGGATGGGAAACGAAGGTGGTCAGGCCCAGCCCCTGGTCACCTTCTCCTCCTCTTTCGTTTGTCCTTGCATATAGCAGGTTAACAGGGTAGCCTCGTGAAGGCCGAAAGTCGGAGTTGAGTGTTAGAGGCTATTATAGGCACTTAATCACTCCATTACTACCCAATATGGCAATTGAAACAACGTTGAAATAAATCCTCAGTCTAAGGGTCAACATTTAACTTGAATTTAGCAATATTCACCTGGATTTACTTTGTAACTACAAATGTTTATATTATATATACAGTAAATAAAAGTTACTACTGCACTGGATTGTTACTCTGCAACTCTTGTCTCTTGACAGAATACCGCAGCCAGAGCTTCCCGTATAACTAACCACCATGCTGAAGTTTAACTCCCCTTAACTTGATCACACTTTGAAGACTTATTTTTTATCACAAGTTTTTTCTCTATTATGACATGATCTTTCATGTATCTTATATGAGCCGTTTATTTTGAAAGTGGCCTAATTCCATTTTCCAAAAAAATTTAGCTAGCTATTTAAATAATTACATTTTTACGTTATCTTTACCTTTTGCAGCAAATTGTACAAAATTTATTTAAAATTACTAAGTTTTTTTATAACAAAAATTAGTTGATAAATAAAATGACAATATTTTTAAATTTTGTAAAACTCAAACCCTTAAATATCTCGATTTTAACATAAATAGAATTAGGCCACTTTCAAAATAAGCGGCTCATATTGTCTTTGATTTATTTTTCAATAATCTTTCATCTAATTCATGTTGCTCAATAACTCATAGGGATTAACTTTTGGGTTTCTTTTTGATAATTTATGCATTATACATCATTGCTGTGGTCAGACGCTGACGGAACATTGTAATCGTTTGAATGGTAACAGTTAGTAGCTCGGAATCAATGGTATGCGTGGTGTACACATGGACTCCCCAATACCATACCCAGTCATGATGTCCGCCTCTATGGCGTATCTGTGCAGGCCACGAACTCTGAGTCGTGTCCCGTTGTATATTTTTGGGGTACTCAAATTTCGCAACATGAAATTGTTACTGCTACTAAATCGCAGCATGATTGGTGCTCCTACTTTAAGTTTTAACTTATGAGCTGTCAGTCAGATGATGAACTGCTTCCTCATCACTAATCACTCTGTTCAGTGACTTGTAAGTTCTTTCCTCGGATTGATATAGGGTAAGAGCTTCTTTCTTGATTTTTCCTGCTTGCTCATAGTAAGGGTTGAGAGAATTGCTCGTTAACAAATTCATTAATTCTGAATAGATGGTACATTTTGAACTCTGGGAAACACATTGTCATGTTCCCAGAGTTATATTCATTTGAATTGAACAGAGTGTCAATTTCAGAGAGTGTCGATTCATTTGCAATGTATTCATATACGCAAATGAAATTTAAATGAACTAACAATACCTATTTACTATACCTGTATATTTTCTAAATAATCATATCTGTGTAGTTTAATAGTTTAAATAATAATTTGTGAAGCAAAATACAGTTTAAAAGTTCATAACTTCGCTTCTACACTGAATTTTCTTTCCATTCAGAGCCTATATTTTCAGTTAGATGTACACAAATGTACTGTCAAAGTTTCAGCTTATTTTTCTTATGGTGGCTGAGTTTTACTTATGTCAAAATTTTGCGGACAAACGAGAGAAATTTTTCTAAGGGTGGATTTGGTTTCTCTAATGTATGAAACGTAAAGAAAACTTGAAATGAGTAGTTCTAAGCAATTTACAGACAAAACCTTTCTTTTATATATATTGATATTCTTTCATTTAATTTTTTTTAATTTTATTTTTTAATTTTTTAATTCTTTCATTTCATTTATGTTGCTCTATAAATCTTAAAGATTTAACTTTTGAGTTTTTGCATTAGACATAGTTGCTGTTATTGTCTAATAATAATATATAATAAAATACAATATTGTATTTTATATTGTCTTTGATTTATTTTTCAATATTTTTTTATCTAGTTTATTTGCTCAATATATTGGCTTCTGTAATGTAATTTTCGTCTTGTTAAATTTTAATATTTCTTTATGCCTTCTGTTCTTGATTTATTTTGCATATTTCTTAGCCTATAAGCAATATAGTGTGATTCTTTTTTCAGGGACTGGAGTAACAGTGAACGCAGTACATCCAGGCATTGTGGACACTGAAATAATCCGCCATATGAGTTTCTTCAACAGCTTTTTGGCCACTATATTTATCAAGCCATTTATCTGGCCTTTCGTGAAGTCACCGAGACAAGGTGCACAGACGACGCTTTTCGCAGCCCTATCCCCAGCACTAGTCAACGTTACGGGCAAATATTTTGCGTGAGTGTATTTTATGAAAACAACATTGTCGTATTTTTTAGAGACTTTACTTTATTTAACAGAATACAAAATGCTTTTTTCTATCTTCATTGATAAGCTTTAATATAACTTATTACGAAGATATTGCCATTGTTATGGAATGCAAAAACAAGTTTTAAGACTTTTAATTGCTTGTAAAATGTTCTAATTTTGAGAGATCGAATACGTGTTAATCGATGTTAATCATGATTTAAAGGAGGAATTAGATATATTTTTTAATATGACTGTTTACGCAGTTATATAAACTATAAGATAATCTTTTTTGAACAAAAAAGTTATGAAACAATTATAACAGGGGTTTTATTATAAATAAATCATGTATAGCGCAATAAAGATGATGAATCAGGGACACGGATTTACTGAACTGCGCGTACAAGATAGATACTTTCAAAGGTTGTAGGAGAAGCTTCGCCCATATGTTGTGAAAGAAGTCGTCTCGTACACTCTGTCCGCTAAGGAAGGGAGAAAGCTCATCAAATCATTACCTTCAAAGGTTATTTATCATCAAATCAAAGGTTTTGCAGAACAAATTGCAAAACCACTGTCAGTTCATCTTGGAACTGCATGTGATGGTATAGAAAGCCATGTTGGACGTTCTTCAATTTAAGAGTTACCTATGAGGAAAATTTCAGGCTAAGAATGATCAAGAAGGAATATAGCCTTCTCACTTACTTTTTAATTAGAGATTGAAAAAAGTAGTGTGATATGGTGGATTCCAAACTACTTCTACAATTGCATAAACTTATTAAAGTTTAAACCACTTGGAAAGTAAAACATTCAAATTACTTAAATACACAAGTTAGATATGAAGAGAGACAGAGAAGCCACTTAAAATTAGAGAGGAGGTTCACGGTGTTGACAGGGGTTTTAAAATCTACTTGATTAAATATTATTCCAACAATATTCTTATATGCCAAGGAGAGAACCTGTAGAGCCTTGGGACAATTATTTACATATAAACTTGACGTAATATAACGAAATCAAATTGTGGCCAAGACTATACATATATATATATATATATATATATATATATATATATGTGTGTGTGTGTGTGTGTGTGTGCACTGGACTAACAGTTTATCAGAAGTCTTAATATGACGTTATAAATTTGACCGGGGCAAATATTTTGTCTACTTAGGAAATGTTGTTAGAAGGAAAATGAAGATTTGCACGGGTGAAAAATTTCTTCGTGATTTAAAATTATTTTAAGATCAATGTCATTGCAGAAAACACGAATATTACTATTTATTAAACTAATACGTCTGGAAACCTAATAGAGCTTGGAAACCTGGACACCCTCCAACGAAAATGTAGAATACCCTTAATGCGTTTGAGGAAAAGATGCTTGGGGAACCAGGCAAAGCAGTGCTAGGGAATTTTTAGAAGGTGCCCAACGTTGCAGTGATAATAAAACTAACAAAACTATGGCGGACCGGACATGTGGTGAGGGAGACGGGTAGAAGAAATTTGGAGGGAAGACCCGAAAGGGAAAATGTAATTTGGAAGAGGCGAATGAGAAATCAAACTAAGATGATGTGACAAAGTGGAAAACGTTGGAAACTGAATGTTTGGCCTTGCTAACTGAAATAAGAAGAGACGAAAACTCACTGGTGCGATGTAAAACAATTGTTCATGATGACATCAACTTCTGGCTACTGAGTATCTAGAATCGGAGGGGAAGGGAAAACCTACGATGGTCTATACATGAGATAATGTCTGTCCTGTGCTTAATCCTTCTTCTATTTATATACTACTCTGGGGGAATTGTCAAATTCAAAGAAATCATCAGAGTGATTCGTTATCGACGATAGGAAGAGGGCTAGTTCATTAACTACTTATTGTTACTCCATGTAAGAACCCTAGAGTATAAATACTGTCAATCTGCGATGTTTGAATGGAGTCGACCATTCGTATATTGTGAGATGTATTTAATATATGCTAAATAAATGCTGTATATACTTTAGACTTCAGGTTAATGTTAATTCATTTTCAGTGGAAGCCTTTGTTTAATTCGCAGTTGCCTAATGTTTAATTGTTACTTTTAGTGACTGTGCCGAGTGTGAAGTGTCTGAGAAAGCTAAAGATATCACTACTTCCAAGTGGTTATGGGCTGTCAGTGAAAAATGGACGTCTGTTACCTTATAACGTCTTATGTCAAACAGTTAAAAATGTAATAACCATTGTACTTGTATTAGCAAAATATAAGTTTGACTGTTTATTTTGCCAATGTTAATTTGTAATATTTCTTCGTGGTTGTCAGGTGTTTTCTAGTGGTGTCATCTTTACTGTTAGATGATTGGAGGTTCAAATCTTTGTTTTGACCGTAGTTTTTTATAGATCAGAAGAAAACCTTGCGCTTACCGTCTCTCGGAAAGGATATAAATAGCAGTGCAGTCTGTAAGTTGTCGGGTTGGATGTCCCTAGTTGTTTTCATACGGTGGACTGGTCTGGAACACCCTGTTCTTCGGTAAAGTCGATAGTCCTGAGCTTGTAATTGTTCAGTCACTTTTTAAATACTTTTTAATTATTTACTGATGTACAATCAACAAGATAAAGTGTGGTCCCATAGATATAATAAGCACAAGGTACTATATGTGTCATATATTCTACCACCACGACAGTCCTACAGTTAGGTAGATAGAAACTCAAAAAACAAATAGTTTTCTTTCAATATAAATGGAAGCAAGAATGTCATTTTGCAAGGAAGGCTAAAAATTAGGAGAAGTCCCCTCCCAACTTTCCTTTTACTGGCACTGATAAAACTCTTTGATTGCCAGTTAAATTCATGGTATTAAGTAATAACACAGTGAAAGTGAGATCTATCACATTCAATGATTTTCAAACTATTTTATTAAAAAAATAAAAATAAAAGAAGAGACACATTTTTTGTGATTATTTTTCTTTTTCAATATTTGAGACTCTTTGAATTTTATTATCCAACAAAAACAGTATAATTTATAACATGACTATTAAGTATGGAATGTTGTATTAATATCAAGTCCTCTTAAGTTTGACAGTATAAACTTATTATGAGATATAGAATTATTGTTTATTGGTTTTCCTCTTAAAGCTCTGACTTTGCCCATGAGTATAGAGTTCTTCTTTCAACCAAAGAGTTTTTATGTTTAGAATTGCGTCGTGACCAAACTATGTGACATATATTCGTTATGTGTTAACAAAAGTAATGATGTATTCACCAACATGTAGACATCATTACGGATATAAGATAGAAATGGTGTTTAGGACTTCAAAAGAAGATATACCATTGGTTTTAGGTAAAGAAAGGATATCCTTGCCCTTCCGGCGTACATAATCTACAGAAGAACAAAAAAAAAAAAAGGGGGGTAACAATCGAATAGTGTGGAGAAAAACAAAAAAATAAGGAATAAAGTAAGAATTCACTGAGCGTGTATGTTTACAAAGCAAGGACTCTGTCCATCTAATGGGTTACTCAAGCGAGCCTCGGCGTTCCATGTACTACTTCACCGACCTGTGTTATATGGTGTCCTGCTAAACTTACAAGCAGTTACTAATGTTAAAACTAAAAGGGTTTTACTTTTATGTGCCTTAATCTAAGAACGTAAACAAAAAATAAATAAATTAATTGTTAAATAAATTTCAACATTTCAAACATATAGGTCCGTTATCTAATAATCTAAAGTAAAAGTTACCTCACCTCGCCTTGCCCGGTATCTGAATTACTGGTGCAAAGGTATTGGGTATCAAAGAACAAGGAAGTCCAAGTATTTTCTTAAGATACTGTGGAAGGTTTCTAATTTTCTTTTTTATTAATCAACGGTTCTTGATTGACTCAGAATGTATGGAATATTACCAGAATGAAAGTTGCTCTTTATTATTACTGGGTTATTCAAAACAAGTGATCTGATCTCATTGCCCAATACTTCAATAAGGAAGTGCAATAGAAAACCCAATCTGGTGGTAAGTTTTTACTCGCGATTAAATTTTATTTTATCTATTATAAGTGTTCTATGTTCCCAGCTTCTGCAGCACGGGTAACATCACGAGTTGTAAGAGAACTCATCCCAGAAATATTTCAACATATTACGGTTCGCGGTTGATCATTGTTGTTATTTGGTCAACGAGCTTAGTGGATAGCGATAGAGCATAAACGCAGTCTTTTACGTGTACCAACAAGAAACAAAATCACACTTTCAGGTCTAACAACCTCTTTTAGACTCCGAGATCCCCAAATCTTAAAGGTGTCAGTAGTGTCATTTTCTTAGTTATGGTGATTTAAACAATGTTTTTATTATGAATAATGTGAAATTGCTTTGCTATATACTGTTTTAAATACCCTTTTGTGAACAGCTTGTGTTAAGAAATAGAGTGAAATGGAATCCTGTTTTGTCATGACTGGGACCTTAAAAAAGAATCTTGTAATGGTTCAGTAATAAGAGCCAATTCTGACATTGACACTAGCAAAATTACATGTAGAGTGCATTGTGACTATCCTGACCCAAAGACTATTCCTACTTCCCCAAAGTACTCACCAGGCAGCTTATGAAGTATGTATTTATATATTTCAATTTTTTCTACAAGGACAATCCATTTGATGCTATCCTTATGTATAAAGTGAACCATCATTACACCCTTTGAGTTGATCTAATGTTCAATGAATAAAAAATATATATTTGAAAAATATTTTATTCATAAATTAAAAGTTAACGCATGACAGAAAAAGACACATATGATTATGTGAGCACTAAACCTCACAGTGTGTGTTGTGGGAATATACAAAATATAGGTTTGGTTCCAGTAGCAGCCTCACGAGAGATACATAGGCCAAACTTTGACCCTTTGTGATACAACACAATGAACATTCCACATAGGGTGTCCTAAATTTTGCCTAACTTCATTCTATTTAGAGTATGAATTTTTAACGAATACCTGACATCATGCTGGCTCGGGACCAACGGCTCAACGTCCTCTTAATCATGGTGTGGCCAAAAGGCCGAGGCACGTTATTAAATCAAAATAGTATTCAAAGGACGATGTGTATATATCGGATTGCTTCTCTTTACACTGTCGTAGCAAGTAATCTATATATATATTGAATTCTGCATGAGTGGTCCGGATCTCGAATATAATTGGCTATTTTTGACTAAATTGTTTTTGCTTTTCCTCTTTGGATCCTAATGTTCGCGGCTCTAAAAGTGAGCTTCACTGAGTAATTGCTCTTGTTAGAGCCGCAAACATTAGGATCTAAAGAGGAAAAGCAAAAACAGTTTGGTCAAAAGTAGCTAATATATATATACAAAACTACTAAATATAAGAAACGGTCCACAAGGACTATACAACTTTAAATTACACAAAGCTCGACATAGAAAAAAATAATAAAAAGAACACTTATAGAATTCAATATTGCGAACTGTCCTTCGACGTGGGGAGATCTCTCTCACTTCATCCTCTCTTCTAGTCTACTCCTGATGACGAACAACAGTTCGCAATATTGAATTCTGTAAGTGTTCTTTTTTTCTGTGTCGTGCTTTGGGTAATTTAAAGTTATATATACAAAACTAAAGTTTATCGGGACTTGGTCAGTTCTTCAGGTTCAAATTAAACTCTCATTGCCAATGTTTCGGTTTTTAATTAAAACCTTTTTCGTAGGTAGAAGTATACATTTTGAAACAGAAAAACTAAGTATTAGATTACAAATTATTTTTCTTTGTAAAATAATTTGTAATGTAATACTTAGTTTTTCTGTTTCAAATTTATACTTCTGCCTATGAAAAAGGTTTTAAATAAAAACCGAAACGTTGACAATGTGAGTTTAATTTGAACCTGAAGAACTGACCAAGTCCCGATAAACTTTGGTTTTGTTTCTATTCCACGGTCGATACTTCTATCAATATATATAAATTTGTAAAATTTGGGAGCATTCCTTCATTCAAGCATATTTCATTGAATAACTGACCGTATTTCACTGATGTCATTTTCTTCATATGGTCAGTTATTCAATGAAATATATATATAAATGGGTCTCTGAATAGTGTGTGCGTAGGGATGTTCCCAATGGGAAATTTATACATGGAACTTACAAAAAGGTTTTTGATTCAATCTGATGTAACTTTTTCCGAGAAAGCTAATGGTGCTAGTTTCATTTTGATCAGAGCTGATTTAGGGAGTCTACGCATCCTTATTATAAACCTCTTCATTATAGATAAGGTTTGCTTTATAACCTGTTTGTTTACACTGTGACTTTAATTGGTAATGGTGGCAGCTGGTAGGCTATTAGGACCAACTTCTAATATTTCCGCTTCCTTTGTTCAATTCGAAACATCCAGGTACCTGAAATTTTATTATTCTTTTCAGATTGATATTACAGATAATTATTGTAATTTAATATAGGTTTGTTATTAACTTTAACAAATCTTTAGTTATTATCAGTAGTTAGTTTACCATTAACTTTCTTTATTTAATTGGATTAACTTGCTCTGAGTATTAGATATTTAACATGATATTATTCATGATAGTATTACGAATAATAATTATGGTGTTTGAACTTTAATCCAAACCTTTTGGCTAAACTTTAGTTAAAGTCTTTTGTTTAAGTTTAATGGATGTAAAGCTTGCTTATTTATATCTGATTGATTAATTCATTTGTTTAAATTATTCAATTATTACTAAATTATTAATAATTAGTATCCGCCCCTATTCCATACACGGAAAAAGATAACTTATTATATATCGATGATCTCAAACTAGAAGACGTTTTGATCAGATCTATGTCTAAATCAGTAAAACTTATAAGCTATAATTATAGCACAAAAAATTGATTAAGAACTATTCAAATCAAAACTCAATCACTGTATGTATTTGTTGTGTGTTTAAACAAAATCCTTTATATAATAACTGTTAACATAACTTAACAAAATGAAAAATGTAGGTACAGTTTAATATTTAGTTAACAGTCAGCCCTCAACTGACACTTTTCAACACAATGCTTCTTATTTAAAGAAATAATAATAATATTTCATTAAAATATTCTTATTGAATTCAAGATAATTCAAAATTTCAAAAGACACTTTTGTTTAATGATATAATTTTAATTAAACATTTAAAACTGTTAATAATTGAAGTCTTCAAATTGAAATGATGTAATGTGATATGGTTTAGCCTCATCAACTAACTTGTCTCCTAATTGAGATTTGTGGATTTAAAATATATGCAATATATTTAACAGATAATTAGAGCTAAATCTTATTCCAGCATTTTTTGTGTATATGTATATGTTCTCTTACATTCTTATGAAATTACGAAAAAAAAATTGGTAATTGAATCTCAATTAATATTTCCCGAGAAAGGTAAGAATATTTGATTTTGATTTGGGTTCATTTTGAGGCCTAAGTGCTCCATATTTACAGACCCACTGAAAAACAGCATTCAGTACAATGAAACGGATTCAATTCAACTCGGCATTGTTATTGTATAAACCAGAAGATGATTATAAGGTATAGAAATAAGGTATAGATTATAAGGTAAGGAAAACGTTTTTCCAAAATGGTGTTCCAAGGAGCAAGGCTCCCCCTAGCATGTTTCTCTTTCCATTGCTGCAAGAAGTTAAAGGATATTTTATAACTTCAACTTATTTAAATTTCCTCGAGAAAGTTAATTATGTAATTTTGATTGTATTGATAATCTACTTTCCTATACCTTCGTTTTATTTTGAAAAAAAGATGTGCAATTTAAAATCAATTTTATATTATATCTTCTTTTTTTTACGCAATCTATAATTTACATTCTGTATTAATTACCTTTATTTAAAAAAACTTAAGTGTAACGAAACTATAGAAAATTTAAATTGTTTTCTTTATGTTGAATTTATTATTCGAGTTGGGATTAAATTGTTTCCCGGGCAACACTGGGTGATCAGCTAGTATATGTTAATATACTAGGGAGATCTAGAACACCTAGTATAGGTGATCTACCGGGAGATCTAGAACACCGGTGAAGATATCTAGAAGCTATGCAGTAAGTAATGTATATTTCAACATACAGGACTGTACAGACCAAAGCAATACTAAGGTCGATGTTTTGTAAAAAGTTCATCATCTAGAGAAGTTGAAACAGGAGATATATATTCAGTCTGAAACAGGAGGCAGAATTATAAAAACGATATTTTGTACAACATATGGTAATGAGAATAGAGGATGAGGCGCATGTGAAGTATGCCTTTTGACATCTCGAGTAATAGTTTTCGTATGTCAGACTCAGTATATCTCCTCTATACATCTCATCTTCAATTTCAACTCTTTTTGAAATGTCTGTCGTAGACATTTTTCATACACACTCCAATGTATGTCACATTTCTGATTTTCTTACCGTGGTTCAGGTGAATATGTATGCTTTATCAAAACCTGTGTTATCTCGACCACTTATATTTGCAGGATTATTATTATTTTTTATTTATAGTTGATAAGTGCATCTAAACGTCTGGTTTTGTTCGATTCTCTAGTTCCTCAGATTTTGTAGTATAGCTTTATTTCCTTTAGGAATGATGTCACTTCACTGGAATATTTATTATCAGAGGCTAGTGCTATTTGGATATGACTTCTACAAAATAGTGAACAATTGACAAAAACATTAACTGCTAAACCACAGTAAGAAATATTTCAAGATCTTTCATGTGCGGTAACATTGTCTCCAACAGTCTCTGTACCAGTGCGTTTGGTTTTCCTCAGTTATCTCTCCTGAAGACGGTTCAAACCGAAAATTAGAGACTGTAAGTGTGTGTTTTTAATGTCTCTACGTTTCTTTTTCTACATGTAAGTTATATATATATATATATATATATATATAAATGAATGATAAAACCACAATAAGAAAGGGAAAACAAGACTAAGATCTTTCAACCGTAACAAGCGGTCTTCGTCAGAGTCAAAAACCCAACTGAACACTAGATGTTGGCAAGACCAAATTTTTGTATATAATAATTATTTTCAAATTGAAAATGACAATCTACCACACATAACTTAATTAACTCTATTATAGTTGTAGATGGAAGGGGAAGGGAATAATTAATTAATTCCTCCTGGAGTAAGCTCAACAGATCAGTTACAGGTACATTCGTAAAAAGAGACTTCACATCGAAACTGATTAATCTATAATTTTTGTTCATGTTGATGCTTTTTAATTTTTTAATTAAATCCACATTGTTTTTATATGGCTGCCTGAAATTTTTCCAATTAAGGGGCTTAAAATACTTACTAACCATTTGGACAAGCCATATGATGCCGAACCAACCGAACTCACAATTAAACGTATTGGGTAATTATCTTTATGTGTCTTGATCAACCCGTACATATATGGCAAAGAAGGGGATTTTGATATAACTTTAGTTCGGGTTGATTTTTTAAGATAGTTTAGTTTTAATTTTTTTATTAAATGAACTATTGATCCTTTCCAAAGGATTAGACCTTAACTTTGTATACACATTTTCATCATTTAACATATTCTCTATTTTATCGACGTAATCTTTTTTATTTAATATTACTGTTACTTTAGATTTATCGGCTTTAGTGATTTTTATAGTATTATCTTTTTTAAGCTTAGAATAAGCCTCGATAAAACGTCTAGGAACGCTAACAACATCAGTTTTTTCTGAAAGACCTATACCATTCCTTTTAAAATATTTAAATTATCGATATCTAGATTATTTAATTTTTCAGCTTTACAAAAACCCTTAGCCACCTGAACATAATTTAAATTGTTACTTTTAGGAACAAAATTTAAACCATATCCTAATGCTGCTACTGCATTATTATCTAATATTCTGTCTGATAAATTAAGAACTAATTTTTTATTTTTATTCCACGGGCTATTGTCAATTAGGCTCTGAACAGTGCTTTCACCCTTTTAAAATACCACTCTTCCCTCCCACTCTTCTCAACTCCTCACCAGATGTTTTCCGCATCTAGTGTTCAGTTGGGTTTTTGACTCTGACGAAGACCGCTTGTTACGGTTGAAAGATCTTAGTCTTGTTTTCCCATTTCTTATTGTGGTTTGATCATTGATATATATATATATATAATATTGTTAAATAACTGATTATTTACATATGAATTCATTCCATTGACATTCTTTCTAGTTTTATTATAATATATAGTTCCCATCTCTCAAGTACTGAAACATTAATATTTAATATGTTTGAGTATATGAATTTATTAATGGTTAACGATATCTTATTACCTTCCTAAGTTGTTACCAATATATATCTAAAGTTAGTGTTAGTTATTAATGATGCTAATAAAGTATCAGCTTGTTCATCATTCGTTTAAAAGAAATGATTTTCAGAGGAATGGAAAAACCAAGTGTGCATGTAATGATATAAACTTTTTCATATCCCTCAAGATTAGTTTGTAAACATTTTAAAATGATAGCAAAAAGAAAAGCCGTGTGCCTAATGTCTTAAGTGACCCTGCAAGCTAATGCGTTGGAGTTTGAAGTAAGTTAGGCTGAAAGAAGAAGAGGATCAATTAGAGGGAGGTAATAAGAAGGTTGTTATATAAGGAAGAAGTCAGTGGCTGGAGGTAGTCTGTAAGGTCAGTATTGTGACTCTGTCCAGGCCGCCTGCTCCTGGAGGTCGTCTGACGTAAATCCTCTCCTCCGGGATATCATTTAATTAGATTCGCTCTGTCCATGGATGCACAATACCTTCAATCTAAATAAATTTGTCTTTCCAGTTTTTTTTTCTTGCAACTGTTTACTCAGTATGTACTGGGTCGAGTTGATATTGTTTCTTAAATGTGCCTTCCATGTTCTTGGACAATCCATACGACCTCACATCATCGTCATTGTAGCAGATGATTTGGTAAGTGACAATAATATAACTCTAGTTTAAATTGCTTAGTAACAGACACATAAAATTGTTTATTATAATTAGGATGCGTTTTTCAAAAAATATTGATTAATGTTTCAAGCAGGAGCGTTACAATAAACACACGTAACTCCATCATTTACATATGTGAATGATAAAGTTGAGTATGTGAATGAGAAAACTTGTTAACTGCTTTTCCATTTCTTTTTCTATTGTTACTGGTGATTTACTTTATATATATATATATATATATATATATATATAAATATATTTGTATATGCATTTTATGTAAGACAGGATATATACAATTGTTTAACCTTTGTTAATTTATGTTAAATAGTTTTCAACATTTGTTCAGTTTAATTCTAAAAGGTGTTAGATAGATCAAACAAAGGGTGTAATTTTCAGTGAAGTTATGTTTCTTGGCCTTTCCTTAAAAGTTTATTTACATTTTCGTGCCGATATTTCAGTCAATTGAAGTTTTTTAATAAAAATTATTATGTAACAATTATATTTAAATAACACATATTCGGAATCTCTAAAATGTTATGATGTTAAAGAGATGAAAAGCGAATAGAAAGCGCTTCTTTAAGCAGAAATAAAAACTCTGATGAGAGAGAAATGATATAAACGATAAATAGTGTGATAACATCAAAATAAAATAGCTTCATTTAAGATCTGTTGAACGAGAAGATATAACTTACAGAGAAACTACTTGCGGACTTCAAACCTGAAGCACCCAGGCATCGCAATTGAAAAGAAATCATTCAGACAATCAATAGAAGTCGTACTTGATTTAACATTGTAAGTTAAACAACTTGTCTATTCGAACAGAACCGGGTACAGCAGATCGCGAAAAAGTCAGATTAATGTAGGAAAAACGTTCAAATCTTATTATTGCTTCAAAATAGAGCAGAAAAATTCTAATTATTTTTTATTCTTCACAATAGTGGTATTATATGGTACTAGCAGAACTACCCGACGTTGCCTGGGACAAAATAAGAAAATAATGAAATTATGGCTAAGTATTGAATGAAGCAAAGAATCTAAACTTCTAAGTATATATTTCTATCAGAAATTCTATAACAGTACAACATATTTTCTAACAAAACAAAACTTCATAACATGTTAACAAATTAAGTTTCTTATAAACAGAGACACATTCCATTATTGAGGTTTAATCCCAACTAAAATTCTGATACAAAAAACATTTAATTTTTGTCAGGTTTAGGTTTGAGCTTTAAGAAGGAAGAATTTAAGTTAATATTTATTCTATCAAATCATAATAAACATATCAGAGTACTTCATGATAAACAACATTTTTTGTCTTATCTTCTGGTGCAAGGATGTATAAATTTTTGGAACTGCCAACTCTTGAACATCCTACATATAACTGTCCATGAGAGAAACATGGTTCAAGCAGATGCAAGCCAGCAACTGAAAGAGTTTGTCCTTGCGATTTGTTAATGGACATTGCGAAACTTAGTTTGACGGGAAATTGTAGACGCTTGAAATTGAACGGAACATCTGTTGGAATGACTGGAATTCTTGGGATAAAGACATCCTGCCCCTTACCACGTCTCTGTATCAGTGCGCTTGGTTTCCCTTTCTTATCTCTCCTGAAGACGGTTCAACCGAAAATTAGAGACTGTAAGTGTGTGTTTTTAATTTCTCTACGTTTCTTTATGTACATTGAACTGTATTTGTCCATTTCGGATCGTATTTTCATCAAAAAAGTGTATATATATATATATATATAACACAACTTTATTTTACAAAATTAATACTGTTACTTTTGTAAATTGAAATGTCCTTTATATACCTTTCCAACTAAACATTGTTCTTATTTTATTTTTATTTTTCAAAGAATTGCACCATTTTCATCTGGTATTTCACCATAATTAGAAGTTATTGCACCATAACTTGGGGAATTGCCTCTGGTACCCCCTTAGTTTTGTTCATTTACCCCCAAAGACCTCCCATGCCAAGTTTCAGCCCAATTGGTCCAGTAGTTTTGATTTCTATAGAGAACAAACAGATATATAAACAAGACACTACGAAAATATATATTAGATTTAAGAAAATACTGCTTAATCACTCTAAAAAAAACTTGAGTCATGAAATCATGATTGTTTGTGACAGAAGCAAGAGAGCATATGTATACATGAAGAAGATCGTATATGATGTGATAAGGTAGGAAAAAACCGAGAAGTAATTAACTTAACTTAAATTAATTAAGATAATTATTTGCAATAAACTCTAAAGAATACAAAAGCATAATATTTTCAGAATAAGTCTTATATTTATTTAATTTTATATATTTATCAACTTACTATATCATATTTTATTTTATATATAAGAAAATTAAAAATAATCCACATGAATCATGTTTATTTACTTTGTTATAAACTCGGCTAATAATGTACATATTTTATTTGAGTTAAATATCCGCATCAAATTACCAACTCAGTTAATTTATTTCTTTATGAATTCTGACACTTGCATTACTTTCTACAAAGATGAGTGCAAACCAGTACAGTTTTTCGTTTTCAAAGCCCGCCCGCACTTTTACGATGAGTGCTGACCTAGTTCGGAAAGCGAAGTCATTTATCCAATGGCACTCATTTTTACTGTAGGTGTTTCGTTTTCAAAGCCCGCACTTTTACGATGAGTGCTGACCTAGTTGGGAAAGCGAAGTCATTTATCCAATGGCACTCATTTTTACTGTAGTTGTTTCGTTTTCAAAGCCCGCACTTTTACGATGAGTGCTGACCTAGTTCGGAAAGCGAAGTCATTTATCCAATGGCACTCATTTTTACTGTAGTTGTTTCGTTTTCAAAGCCCGCACTTTTACGATGAGTGCTGACCTAGTTGGGAAAGCGAAGTCATTTATCCAATGGCACTCATTTTTACTGTAGTTGTTTCGTTTTCAAAGCCCGCACTTTTACGATGAGTGCTGACCTAGTTCGGAAAGCGAAGTCATTTATCCAATGGCACTCATTTTTACTGTAGTTGTTTCGTTTTCAAAGCCCGCACTTTTACGATGAGTGCTGACCTAGTTGGGAAAGCGAAGTCATTTATCCAATGGCACTCATTTTTACTGTAGTTGTTTCGTTTTCAAAGCCCGGGCTTTTACGATGAGTGCTGACCTAGTTCGGAAAGCGAAGTCATTTATCCAATGGCACTCATTTTTACTGTAGTTGTTTCGTTTTCAAAGCCCGGGCTTTTACGATGAGTGCTGACCTAGTTCGGAAAGCGAAGTCATTTATCCAATGGCACTCATTTTTACTGTAGTTGTTTCGTTTTCAAAGCCAGCACTTTTACGATGAGTGCTGACCTAGTTCGGAAAGCGAAGTCATTTATCCAATGGCACTCATTTTTACTGTAGTTGTTTCGTTTTCAAAGCCAGCACTTTTACGATGAGTGCTGACCTAGTTCGGAAAGCGAAGTCATTTATCCAATGGCACTCATTTTTACTGTAGTTGTTTCGTTTTCAAAGCCCGCACTTTTACGATGAGTGCTGACCTAGTTGGGAAAGCGAAGTCATTTATCCAATGGCACTCATTTTTACTGTAGTTGTTTCGTTTTCAAAGCCCGCACTTTTACGATGAGTGCTGACCTAGTTCGGAAAGCGAAGTCATTTATCCAATGGCACTCATTTTTACTGTAGTTGTTTCGTTTTCAAAGCCCGGCACTTTTACGATGAGTGCTGACCTAGTTGGGAAAGCGAAGTCATTTATCCAATGGCACTCATTTTTACTGTAGTTGTTTCGTTTTCAAAGCCCGCACTTTTACGATGAGTGCTGACCTAGTTCGGAAAGCGAAGTCATTTATCCAATGGCACTCATTTTTACTGTAGTTGTTTCGTTTTCAAAGCCCGGGCTTTTACGATGAGTGCTGACCTAGTTCGGAAAGCGAAGTCATTTATCCAATGGCACTCATTTTTACTGTAGGTGTTTCGTTTTCAAAGCCCGCACTTTTACGATGAGTGCTGACCTAGTTGGGAAAGCGAAGTCATTTATCCAATGGCACTCATTTTTACTGTAGTTGTTTCGTTTTCAAAGCCCGCACTTTTACGATGAGTGCTGACCTAGTTCGGAAAGCGAAGTCATTTATCCAATGGCACTCATTTTTACTGTAGGTGTTTCGTTTTCAAAGCCCGCCCGCACTTTTACGATGAGTGCTGACCTAGTTGGGAAAGCGAAGTCATTTATCCAATGGCACTCATTTTTACTGTAGTTGTTTCGTTTTCAAAGCCCGCACTTTTACGATGAGTGCTGACCTAGTTCGGAAAGCGAAGTCATTTATCCAATGGCACTCATTTTTACTGTAGGTGTTTCGTTTTCAAAGCCCGCCCGCACTTTTACGATGAGTGCTGACCTAGTTGGGAAAGCGAAGTCATTTATCCAATGGCACTCATTTTTACTGTAGTTGTTTCGTTTTCAAAGCCCGCACTTTTACGATGAGTGCTGCCCTAGTTGGGAAAGCGAAGTCATTTATCCAATGGCACTCATTTTTACTGTAGGTGTTTCGTTTTCAAAGCCCGCACTTTTACGATGAGTGCTGACCTAGTTCGGAAAGCGAAGTCATTTATCCAATGGCACTCATTTTTACTGTAGTTGTTTCGTTTTCAATGCCCTAGCTGGTCAATGATATCTGCTGGACGCACGTACCACCCTGTCTCATAATCATTGACAGTTGACTTTCTTTAGTTTTACACATTACTGTTTAAAAGAAATGGAAAATTTCTGAAGAGAGTGTTTCTACTCAAAGGAATATTGAGAAAAGTTTTGGAATGAGTCAGTTTTCCGACTATGATCTTCAAATTTTATGGTGATTGAGTATACAATGTTCTGATGAATTCTATTTGGTCTGATGATATTTGCCTATTCCATTACTTCTATGATTGCCAGTCTAAATCTGCTTAGCAAATGTTTTGCTTTGCGCTCTGCCGCAAGAGGGATCAGTTTCTCTATAAATACAAAACTTACATGTCTCTGAGTTCGTTACCACTGTATTCATGCCAAAATGGCATCAATTTAAACTGAAGAGTATCACTTTCTTGCAATTTAACAAGTATCGTTTTGCTGTAAAAATGGGTCGACGACTTAGTACATATATAATTTAAAAAAAAAAAGGTGTTAACGTAAATTAAGCGCGTTATTGACAGTTTTTTGATTAGTTTTATTGACGCTAATCCGTATGTTTACGTGTCTAAATCTGTGAAAAGTGTAAGCAATAACAAGTACAAACCATTAAAACAAAAATTCAGAAAAAAAATAAAGAAATTATGATTTGAAAACTAAAACTAAAACTAATGTTTTTATTCGACAGTTGTTTCTCAGTGAAGATCTTAGTCTTTTTTTCCCATTTATTATTGTCGTTTGCATTGATATAGCATATATATATATATTTTACCTATTAGTCCAGTTATACCGTTGACCTTTCAACTCTTTTATTCTAACTGCTTGTTTCTTGTTCTTTATTGACCTTTGACCTTCTCTTTATATTAACCTGTACTAATCCTTTTAATCTATTAATAGCAATGACTAAGCATGTGTCATCGATTTTAATTTAACATGTCACCTGGCCAACTCTTTTTCCAGTTGAACCCTGTTAGCAGGAGGTTAGTTCGTAGGATCGAATCTCTGCGGTTAATTTTAGTGATACCTTTTTAAAAGAGGATCTGCTGCCTATTTATACTAATATATATATATATATATATATATATATATATACTTCGAATAAAATGAAAGGTCTGTGTGGACAATAAAAACTTTAACAAGTAGGAAAGAACAGAGAAAGCCACTACAGAACACACTTCGATATTTCGACATCCGTCGTCATCGGGAAGAAGTGCGAAGTACTCGCGTTGAGAAGCAAACTACTGTCAACTTCTTCTACTTCTCAACGTGAGTACTTCGCACTTCTTCCCGATGACGACGGATGTCGAAATATCGAAGTGTGTTCTGTAGTGGCTTTCTGTGTTCTTTCCTATTTGTTAAAGTATATATATCCATTATTACAAATATTAATGTAATTACATTTAAACATTTTTTTGGTTCAAGTATTTTGATATTTTTGCGTTGTACAGTATATATGCTAAATATCAATTGAATAATATCAACTTTAAACTAAAAAATTGAAAAAGGTATAATTGACAGTATTAATTAAAATGTTACCCAAGAATTACGGTTATATTCTCGAATGTAGAAAAGGATAAATTTGGAAATATATTATTACATGTAATGTTCATTACATTATACTTACGACATACACAGTACAGCTCATTTCCTATAGACGAAATGTTTCAAATGATTACCAATAATCTTCAGGACATGAATAACTTCTTGGGTGAATTTTATTGTTTATATAAGCAAAGTGAAAACAACGGGGGTTGTTTTTCTTAAGTTCAAGACAAGCTTCTTGTTAATATTGTGGGGTGGTTTATTTTTGCTTCGTGGTTTGAGTGACTGCCTGCAAAGGCCCTGTTTGTCCATTGATAGCTTTAAAATATTTCTCACTATTTTCTATCTATATATTTAACTGTGGTTTCCGTTTTTGAATTTGCATAAATTCTACAATTTTCAGCTTGTGGTGGTTACTTTCTTTTTCAATTATATTTGTATTTATAAGCAGCATCGTGTTGTGTTTCTTTTGTATATGCTTTAGAAAAGTTCACTAAGTTTGGGTTAGTTACTGCAGAAGCTGCTGCAAAATTTAATACTATTTGTTTAAGGGAGGAACTGTTGTCTTCTTATACTAATATGTATATATCAAGGAAATCACCCCTAAAATAGTAAAAGAAATGGAAAAAGTTCTTAACCGGTTTCGAGTGTTACTCCGAAGTTTAGGGGCAATTCTATCGCCCTTAAGAACTTTTTTATTTTTTTTTACTACTTTTACTCGTGATTTTCTTGATTACAGAGTCACGTACTTCCACGCGCACACGCACACATACACACACACATTATATATATATATATATATAATATATATATATATATATATTCAGAAAAATCACAATAAAGAAACACGTGAAGCAATTAATGAAATTAAACCAGAAGGAAAAAAAGAATACAATAGGTAAAATGCTCTGAGACCTTCCAATTTATATCATCAGAGAGCAAACAAATTAAAAACTAAGAAGATAACATAAAAGGTATGTACAATGTCTGATATTATTAAAATCTGATATTACGAGTGTTAAAAAATAATTATGTCTGATGACATAAATTGAAACCTCAGAGCATTTTTCCTATCGTATTCTTTTTTTTCCTTCTGGTTTAATTTCATATATATAGGTGTATAATGTAATCGGGATTCGGTCAATTTTCCAGCATCAAAATCAAACTCTCAATGCCGACGTTTCGGTTTTATTTAAAACCTTTTTCATAGGCCTACAAACAAAGGATGACAAGAAATCATATATAAACATCAACATATAACTAACATCAAAATGGAATATTACAGTTGTGAAAAAACAAATATATATATATACAAGTAGAAGTAATAGAAAAGTAATAAAAATTTTTGTGAACTTACAGAAGTCAGAATTTTTGAATTAGAAAAATGATGAAATTTACATTATATAAAATGAAGTAACAATAGATAGTTAGTGAACTAACATCTTAACTGGTCAAAAACTTGGACCAGAGTAACTGATTATAAATACATGTAAACCGAACACTGTTCACTCAAAGAACACAAAAAGGAACTAAGGAAATTAAATTTCACTAAAATCAACTTAACACTCCTGAATAAATAGTGTTCAAATTGGTAATGTCACTTCTATGATTAGAAATTTAATTTCCTTAGTTCCTTTTTGTGTTCTTTGAGTGAACAGTGTTCGGTTTACATGTAATTGTAATCAGTTACTCTGGTCCAAGTTTTTGACCAGTTAAGATGTTAGTTCACTAACTACCTTTTGTTACTTCATTTTATATAATGTAAATTTCATCATTTTTCTAATTCAAAAATTCTGACTTCTGTAAGTTCACAAAAATGTTTATTACTTTTCTATTACTTCTACTTGTATATATATATATATATATATTTGTTTTTTCACAACTGTAATATTCCATTTTGATGTTAGTTATATGTTGATGTTTATATATGATTTCTTGTCATCCTTTGTTTGTAGGCCTATGAAAAAGGTTTTAAATAAAACCGAAACGTCGGCATTGAGAGTTTGATTTTGATGCTGGAAAATTGACCGAATCCCTATTACATTATACACCTATTCTATCCAACGGTTGATATATTATTGAATTTGTATATATATATATATATATATATATATATAAGTATTATCTAGGAGCGGCTCTTCCATTAGACATACTTTGTTGAATAGAACGCCATATTTCATGTTATAAAATTTCGTGATTAAATGAGAATGTCACGGTGAACATAACCCAAGCATGAAAGGAATGATTGTACCAATGAATGTACCAATTGCGACATTGAAGATGAAAATATTATGTTGCAGATATGAACAGGTTAAAACTAAATTGATTAACATATAATATGACGTTCTATGTAACAATATAAATATTGATAAAAGTATTGAGCGTGAAATAGAAACAAAATTAAAGGTTATCAGGACTCGGTCAGTTTTACAGGCTCAAATTTAAACTCTCATTGCCAACGTTTCGGTTTTTATTTAAAACCTTTTTCATAGGCAGAAGTATAAGGTTTTGAAAAAGAAAAACTAAGTATTATATTAAAATAATTTTTAATGTAATACTTAGTTTTTCTGTTTCAAAATCTTATACTTTTACGTATGAAAAAAGTTTTAAATAACAACCGAAACTTTGGCAATGAGAGTTTAATTTGAACCTGTAAAACTGACCGAGTCCTGATAACCTTTAATTTTGTTTTATAACAATATATATATACATATATAATTCAATGTTTTCCTATCCCTACCACATATATTTTACGCTATTTTCATATTGAGGCTTGGTACAGCGTCAAACAGTTTTTGTATTGATGTAGCTCTAAATATGTCTACAGATGTAGACGAAATGTTGGCTTAAATGTGTTTTAATGTTTGACGCTGGACCAAACCTCGTTAAAGAAAAATAGTGTTTTATACATATATAATAAAATTATTAAGTAAATGTAAATAATTCTATTGGCTTTTTAGACGTAATTTGTTTTGATTGTTTCAATCCTATTCTTTCAATCTTTCTTTGATTGTTATTATCATCGGTATGTCTACACTTTAATAAGTATTTTTAGCTTACAATTCTTGATTTAGTTTCAATTATTTGCAAAGCAGAACGAAACACCTGATATATTGAGAGTTTATGCGACGATTTAAGATTCCGGTTGCGTCTGGGGTTTGATGCGGAGCTTATTAATTCCTTGGAAGCGAGGTGTTAGTCAGCTTTGTAACCAAAATGGGACTAGTTTTGATATTTCAGTCACGAACGCTTTATCACATGTCGCTAAATCTGGCTCGTAATTTTATTGATTTTTGAAAGTTCTTTCTGTAATAATACAGTATGTCTAAAATAAAGTATATATATATTACTATAATTGATTTCTTTTTGCCCACGTTTGTAAAACAAAATATTCTTGATGATTGTTGTGTTGTTAGTACGTAGAAATGGCAATAATCAGATGGTCATGGCATGTTGGTTAGTAAGAGTCGTAGTATTGATGGTATTATTTCCTTTAACAAATTATGATGTGGTAAATAATGTACATCGCAATGGTTAGAGGGTATTTCTTCAATATTCCTTTTACGATCAGTTGTTAAAGGCATTCAAGTAATCGGATACCTTTTTGTTAGTCCTAATTTCATTGTATGGTATTAGAGGTCCTTTAGGCAAATTTATAGTTCGTGAAAGTACTGAATCTTTTGCGCAAAATAAGTTCATGCGTACATCGAAGGCGATATTTAAAAGCTTTGACTATTATGGTCCAACCTGGTTTAGTTTTGAGACCAACTAAACCAGATTTTAATTCTACTTACCTGGTTGTTACAAGCTTACCAGCACTAAGTAGATTACTAGTAAGTTTACTTGTTAGACTTACCAGTCAGCCCCCAACTAATAAGTCTATAAGGGCGGTCTGGCAAGTCTGATGATACAATTTCTTTATTTAACTCTTGGATTCATAGACTACTATGTTCAAGAAGAATTATAGATTTTATCTGAGTCAAACACATCAAAATTATATCTATAATGATTATCTAGACTTCATGTAACTTTGTAACACGAGTGATTCTTATTTTTTAATCCTGATACCTCTAAATATGACGTCTACTAGAACTATTCATGCACTAGAACATGAATAGTTCGTACACTAGAACATTCCGAGTAACTAGTATCTCAATTTAATGCGAATTATTTGTAATATATGATCATTGTGTTTCTGTATCTATTAGCACTAGCACTCTCTTTTCAACCTTACCACTAGTATCACTAGAAGGGTTTAAATCAAAACGTTGAGACTGTTTGTGTTTGCTAAATTCTGTTCAAAACGTTCCATCGACTTCGCTCCTTCATTGCAAGTCGTATTTTTATACAGTGTTTATTTCTGACTAGGGTAAATGTCGGTTAAATACTGTTTTTCATAAATTAAGAACTTCATTACTAATTTCATTCGATGTTTAATAAATGACATTACTATGCTATTGAACGTAACTGAACGTAATTCTGGAAAAATAGAGTTATTCAGCCTTGAATCTATTTTCACTTTTATGTTTTCTGCTTTCGAAAAGAAACAACTCTGGTTTGACTGATGTTTCATGTTAACTAAATTATTGAAAGTGTAATGGATTCTCTAGAATGTGAAGGATCTTCTCATAAGTTCTTTAGAGTCCTGTCTGCCTCTTTTTTATTTTGGGTCCATTCCCTTATACATTTTGAGGGAGTGCTGATTCGACGAGTGGAAGTTGTCTGCAAGCTTGCTGCACAGATTTTATCAAGAAGACAAAGTGAGTCTCCAGTCTGTCGTAAGATTCCCTTAAAGTGTTGACTTTAGTTTTATTTTTTAGACTTTCATTTTTATAGGCATCTTGGAGCACTAATAGCGTTCTTTGCATACATTTCTATTAAAAAGTCTTATCTACCAAATATAGCTTTCATTAATTCAATAACTGTACAATAATTTTCTGCACAAGGTAAAAGAGTGGGCATAAAATCGCAGGCAGGTGAGCCTCCAGCCATCGAGCTGGCTAAATAATGGTTAGATTATTAGGTGCTTAGATTAGGCATAGACTTAGATCTTCATGCATTTTTCTAAATGGCGATCAGAAATTAATCCAAAGTTCTACGTTACCATCAAACGGAACAAATTTGATTTTAGTAATTTGTAGTTTCTTTAGCTGGACCAGGGTCGCATTCATCAGACAGGGAGTTCCTATTAACTTTATCAATTACTTCTTCAGCTTTAATTATTTCTTTTGGCTGAAAGAGTAATCCATCTAACTCTATAGGTTTCTTCATTATCAAACTCACGTGTCATTTCAGAATCTTCCATTTCAATAGAAAACATAACATCTCTTACCTCATCATCTCAACTAGTATAGACAAATCAGTATACTTGGTATTTTGGGTCCAGCGTATAAAAACCACTTCAGTAAGAACAAATAGTTTGATCACAGCTTATTTGTAAATATATTATTAACAACTGAAAGCAGTAAACATGTTTTTCATTTTATTATAATAAAATGATATTAAGTAGTAAAAAACACACAAATAACAATAGCTATAAAATATAAATTTTACAAGAAGTATGGTGTAAAATTTATAATTACAATAATATTGATGAAATGGTTAAAGTGAATAAATGTGATAAGCAGTGAAGTCTGATTTACGAGTATATGAAATGTGGGTTATAGTTGGCACACGTAATTATGTTATCTATTTGTTTTGATTATCATTTGAGAGAGATTGTAAAATCATGATAAGGAAATAGTAATTTTAATGTAAACTACAACTAGGAAATTTTATTTGAAAAGTTTTTTTTGTTTTTGTTCAGCAAGAATCTGCTCACAGGATTTTGTTCAAAATGGTTGTTTGCGTTTTTGAATTTTTGTTTGGCATTTATTATGTTTAGAGGAGGTTAGGTTAGGTTAAGTTGCAATGGCAGTCCCACAAGGGAACACACGTAGGACGAGCATTGGCCCTTTGTGATACCACACAATGAAGATTGATTTTACAGTGAGAGTCCTAAATTTTGTCTAACTCAAGTGTATTTAAAGTGTTAGGGAGGGATCTTTAACGAGTACCTGACATCGTACAGGCTCGGGACCGACGGTTTAACGTCCTTATCCGATAGACGACGTGCTCAGATATTCACCTCCCGCATGAATAAATCGAGGGCCAGGTGGGGAACGAACCCCTGTCCTATCAGTTCAGAGGCGAGCACGTTTACCACTGTGCTAGCCTGGCCCCAATGTTTAGAGTAAAATCCGAGTAGAACTGTTCTTCAGAGTTCTAGTATACCGATAAACAATCTTTTAAAGGATTTACTTTGGGTTGATACAGAAAGCAAGGAAAATCCAATTAAATATAGATTATTCAAATAAATTTCACCCACATCGTATACTAAACTCGGGGATGTTACATATGTTTGGAGATAATAAGTTGGCAAGTATTAACGTAATATTTTTACTTGGAAACTTTTTCCTGAAAGGAAAGAAGTTGGTGTTTTAATAGGCCATATCATAGTGTCTGCGAAGTTAATGAGTGGACCACATTACCGCCTTGATTCTAATTTCAAATACTAAATTCTGCCCAGCTCAAGTGTATTTACAGTAAGAGATCTTTAACTTGTACCTGGCATTGAACAGACTCTTGGCCGACGGCTTATCGTCTTCTCTGAGAGATGACATGCTCAGTTTTTCACCTACCACCTGGAGATATCGAGGGTCAGAGTGGGATTCGAATACTAGAACTCCCAATCGAGAGGCAAGCGTGGCAGCCATGCTACTACCCTGCTACTACCCTACCTCCTAACTGCCTAACTAACTAACTACCTAACTAACTACCCTGCCTCCCCAATTTGAAAACATGTAATGGATTACAAATGTTATTCTCTATAACTTTTGAATGAAATATTTTTTTGAGTTATGTCATCTAACAACAAAAATGTTTTTTTGTAAAAAAAGTAAAAATATAAAATTGGCACTTGCCAGTTTACATTTTGTCATTCAGTAGTCAGTGTTGCAGGTTGTCTAGTCGACAATTTTCTCCCATTAGATTGATTTTCCACTTTTTTTTTATTTTTCCACTTTGATAATATTTCTCTCTTTTAAAGTTCTTTTAATTGGTAAAATTAAGAACTAAACTTTAATAATAGTTATTTAAAAAAAATATATAATCAAATATTCATAAAAAAACCTTTTATCTATTAGTATAAATTATATTAATTTTTATTTGATAAATTAATTCTAACAAATTCTCAATCAACTGAAATTTACCAGATTCTCATTCAGGACTGACAAACCAGATCATCAAGAATTAAAATTAGAAAACATGTCAAATTGGTTATTTCTTGTTCACTGCGAAAACAAACACAGGCTACTAGTATAAGAGGTGCAAATGAAAGTCTTCATGTCATACCAAATTTAATTTTACTATTTTTTGTAATATTGCTGTGTGCTTCAGTTTTAAGTTTTGTATGCAATATTTTCAGTCCTATGAAAGATTTTAATAATACCAGTTGATTGATATATACTTTAACGAAAAAATTTTTATTATTAATTCTTCTTTAACAGTAGTGATTGCTATGGCTTAATTTTTTTCTTGTCTACAACAAGTACATTGAGTTTTCAATTATATTCTGTACGGTACATATTTACAATCAGATGGTTTGAGCAGTTGTTGGACAACTGTAGAATACGTACGTGTTTTTAGTACCACGGAAGGTAGTTGAAGTGACATTATTGTATTCTGCTCTCTCCCCTGATACAGCAGGGTAAGATTGTTAAACCGGATTTGGATGTTGCCCAACTTGTATACATTAGACGTATACTAATACCCTACTCATCCACTAATCTCCATTTATTCAAATTAGTATGCTCTAGAGTATTAATGATTATTAATATAACAATAATGCGATATATGACATTTTAACGTCCATTTCTTTAACAATTTAATCCTTATGTTACCAGAATAAAGAAACGTTTGGCACCACTTAAACTTGGCACTGAGGATCTATTCTTATAAGACACTCAGAATCTGGAAATGAGATGTCTAAATACGTATAAATGTACTATGTTGTATTTATTGACTGACGGACCTTGACGAGGGCTCCTGACAGTGCATTAGCTGAGGTTACTTGCAGGTCTTGCTATCATGCCGGGGGTCAGTCTATGTATTGGGCCAGCTCCAGCCAGCAGACAGTTTATTTCAACTCATGCTCTAGAAGGTTTTTGCTTTTTTTTTTGCTTCCAAAAATATGTTTAATGACAGAGCAGTTTAACCAGTTGTAATCTTTTAACTTTGATAATAGTATTAAATTAAAGAAATTACTTTTTAGACATGCTCTAAAAGCAGAAAAAATACTGTCTTTTTTGCTTATAATGGGTAAAAATGAAAGTTTTTCGTAAAGTTGGACATTAAGTCGCAAACTTATTCCATTATTAATAAAGTCCTAAAAGTAAAGGATGCTTAATTACATCTATCAACTTGGTACAGCTTTTAAAATGTTTCATACACATTTACGCCCACTAAATCTAGGAATCTTATTTTTTATAATATAATCTTGTTTGAACGGCCTTCTATATTTATCCTTTTTTATTAAATGATTAGTTTGATTTTTCATTTAATTAAAATACTTCAAAAAATCAAATTACACTGTTCCTTTTTGTGTTTCTTTCACGAGTGAACGACTTCAAAGGATCCATTCCAGTGACTTTGACGAATTAAAAGCCATATTTTAACATAATAACATGTGAGATTAACGGCAAGGTTCTTTCGGAGTTTTCCAAACGGCGATTATTCGATAATGGCGAAATTAATGGTAACAGCTATAAATCACTGGTCACGTGATAATTACCGATCGGATGCGGCTGGAAGGAGCCCGGAGTCTTATCTAACATCAATGACCTTCTCCAGCTCCCTGCTGTGTCCCAGCCCGATCTTTAACTCCAAAGTGCCAAAGGAACAAGTTTCCACACGCAAAATCACAACACGTAGAAAAAGCCAAAACTAACGATTAAACTCTTTGCACTTCTGTTTCCTATACTTAGATTTGGAAAGTTACTGATAAGGTTATCAATAGCTTCTGAGTAATGGAGACAAACAAATTCGTCAATAATTCACAAATGTTTATAATCGTAACATGTAGTTGAATTTTATAAATCGTTTCAAAAATAATCTTACACTAAGTGCTGTCTAACAATTTTCTAGTCAATTTCGAAGCGATATGTTTAGAACATACTTAAAAATAGTTATTTTTGTTTTATTTAATGTTCATAAAGTTTGACAACAATAGGGCAAACTGAATGTAATTTTCTGGAAGGCTTTATACTGTTATTAACAACGATAGCTTATTCATAAATGGATCCAGTAGACCTCAAAACTATAAATTCATTAATTTTTGAAATAGATTTTTTTACGAGTACTATATCACATCAAGTGTAAAGAAACAAATTTTTTGTTGATTTCTTAATAAAAATCAAAAAACTATTTATTATGAACTAAAGAGTTTTTTTTTCAAAGGCATATCTGAGATTTTAATTTATAAACTAGCTCTTCCAGCCTCGAGTACCAGACCATCCAAGCTTTCACATAAATGACCATTTTCTTGGAAATTGTAATTGAGTGATGGAAATTTGTAAACAGTGATGTTTACGTAAGGAATAGCCAGTTATCTCTACGAAACTTTAACATAAAATGTGAATTATCGATATGCAGACAATAGATGACTGGTAAAAATGATGGAATATAAAGAAGTCCCAAAAATTAGCGGAGACTCTTTTCTATATTGCTCAAGTAATATTAAAAGCAATTGCTAAAGAGGTGAGAGATCTATATCACTAAACAAGGTTGGCTATTTAGTCAAGATATAACTACATCATCACGTCTATTTTGCGTAATGATATTTAAGCGTTTGATTGATCCTCCCGTTAAACCATTTGAAGCAAAGCAATTTGCACATATGAATGTAATCTGATTTTCAATCCTCTCTGAATAATTGTAACTTCATAGGAGTTCATTCCAGGGTATTGGATGGTAAGAAAGATTGAAGTATTTTCATATTTTGCAATGTGGTTTAATAAAACTATAGCGTTCTAAATCATTGGTTAGCAGACGTGGAGATTCATGGTTGACCAATGTATATGTTTTCGAAGATGGGTGTCCTGAAAGACAGCCACCAGTACTTTGAACAGATGTTTGACATGCTTCTTCAGATGGGGTGCTTCTTTAGATGGGGTATGTTGGAAGAAAAGGACGAATAAATGATCACGGTGGGCCTTATTCCCAGGAAATATGTTAAAATACTTACAGAAATTCATAACAACCTTATATAAATGGCAACCTTATAACGCTTGTGATCGTAATGCTGATATGGGCATACTGCTTATAATACTGCTCATGCTTGTAATATCTCTATAGGCACGATGTTTATCTTACCTCTATGAACAATGTTTCAATGCTGATAATGGTCTTACGCACATAATGGTTATGACCATAATTCCTCTAATGCCCAATGTTGATGTTCGTAATGTCTCTAAAGATACAACTGTACACTTAAATATCTCATTGTAGGGTAAATACCACATAATAACTGATTGCACTACTTAGAAATAGACTTAAATATCTGTATGATTATAGCCCAAATGTCTCTATGGACACAATAGGCACATTTTTATGCGATCACAATGAGCACATTTATAGGGTATATAGGTTTATACCTATAAAAACTTTATAAATGCAATGTTTATGATCATAATGTCTCTATGGACAAAATTTTAATGTTTATTATGCCCATAATGTCTACATAGGCATAGTTTTATGAATTAAAAAACTATTCTGAAATATTCCAAATAAAATGCAAAATAATAGGTGTGCCAAAATATTTTCTTTTTTTTCTTGTTACTATAAATAAAGTATAGTGATCATATAAAAATCACAAAATGTTGAAATCATGTAAAAATCTATCTCGAAATATTGATAGAATTACATGTTTTGAGGTCGTACAAGTCCTTTTTTGACGTTTTTCCGATAGTGTCTGTATGTACGAGGGTGGATTCATGCATTCAAAATATTATAACTACGCTACATTCTAAAATCTTTGATGGATCAATTTCGTATTTTACACAAAAATGGTTCTTATAGTGTAGAAGAACCTTATTGATTTGGGATTATATTGCATGATGGAAAAGCCTAGTTTCTTACCAAAATGTATGCAAGAGTAGCAGGTGTATAGCAGGGTAGAAGAGTAACAGTTTGTAATTCAGTGAGTCCGACTCTTTTATTAAATCTACTTCTAATAATATCTTACTTGACTTCGGTTTTCATCTTGATTGGGCTTCTAAAAGTAGATCAAAATAAAAGTACTGTTATTTATTATACGAACTTTAAAAATATTAGTGATTTTTCCAACTATGAATGAAATATTAACCCGGACTTACGTAACATCTGTCCCATTGATTCAGTTTTCGTTGGCTTTGATTTTTTTGGTATTTCTTTCATTTCAATAATTCTATAGCGAATTATTTTTTTCATTTTAACTATTAGTATTAATAGTTATTATTTGCAGATAGTTATTAAGCATTAAGCGACTGATTATCCCGAATAGTAATAATAGTTTCACTTGATTACCCCTATTTGTATGAACTTCGTTGGCGACTATGCATAAACAGCTACAAAGGATTCCACAGTAAACTCTCAACTCAACCAAACTCACTTGTCCAAAATCTTTCCCTACTAGTAATCCCCACAAACCCCAAAGACGACTAAAACGGCAATGGCCACGTGACCTTCTGTCGTCATAAAGATTAAATATAGTTACAGAGTGCCACCAATGGGTGTCCACCCGATTTCTGCTACATAATCAAAAAGCTAAAGGAGTAACCCTTTAACCAAATTACTTCTAAATACAAGAAATTATAGTCAAAGTATCCGAAAATACAAAAAAAATGTATATGAAGTATGGTTGAAAGTATATTTTCCACTATACTATAGACTGATATACTATACTATACTCTAGAGAATAGCTATCGCTTCCTCCAGTCTAAAGCTCTTCAGAGGTAGTTCATTGTTTCCTGAAATACTAGTTTTGTTTTCTTAATTCTTATTGTCTTCTTTATAGAAGTCAGGATATTCTCTGTGAGTAATACTTTTTCTGTATTAAATGTGTCTTCCTGCTTCAGTATATTTGTCAACAACTTCTCAAAAGTGTTGCTATCTTCAACCTAATTTTTTTTTTGAGCTTCCAGAAGCAAATGGACAACAATAAACTGTAAATGATACATTTTAGTTAAATCAACTACGACTTTCAGGCATAATTTCTGATCAGTGAGAGCATGATCAGTTAAAGAAACCCTTCAAGGTTCTTGAAACTGCATGCCTAACAAACAATCCATTTTCAAATCTTCCTAACCACCTAATAAGTTGTTTTTTTTAAATTATATTTTATAATTAGTTTTTTCCATATCCTGAAATTAATTTCATTATTATGTATGTTCAACTGACATACTGGTTAATTTATTCATTTTGTAAAACTATTTTTTACTAAAATAGTTTTCTAGAGTATTAAGTTGAGAATCAAATATTTATAATATAGTAAGTTCATAAAATTATTACAGTATTGAATTACATAAAAGTTGTTACAGTATAACTTTACATTAATAAAAAGAAAAGCACATCCTGGATGAACCCTTCGTAGCGTAGCCAAACTACTCAAACTCTGCTATACTTATAGTATAGTTCCCTTACACTCTAGTATACTACACATATACTATCTTCTTCATCAGAATGGTATACTATCTTCCCCTTTTAAATCTTTTCATATCTTATCACAATATTCATCAAATTTAAATTTGTTTTAATAGAAGACTTTGAATTTCTTAATACTCTGATGTAATAAAATATTATTAATATTAAAATCTCTTGACTCATCTGTTGACAGATGCCGTCTAATTTTTTCTAGAGAATAAAACCTATACATTAAAGGTAATCACAAATTTTTCATAATATGTTAAGAAGCCGTTGTTGGTTCATGTTTCTACTTTGTTAAATTGTAATTTGGTTTCTAATATCGAAAAAGTATATGCAAACAAAATATATAGTTACAATTTCCTTTCTTCACAAGAGCAATAGTCTTATCTGCCAGGGTTAACTACAATAACCGTGTAATGTTCTATATTCTCTGAAATTTAATATTAAGTCACCAAAGATTTTAGTTTCGTTTCTGGAAAGAAAAACAAACCACGCCACTTGTCTTATAAGGAATATGCTTATTAAAGACGCAACCATTATAGAGTAGCAGTTTGCTTCTCAACGCGAGTACTTCGCACTTCTTCACGATGACGACGGATGTCGAAATATCGAAGTGAGTTCTGTAGTGTCTTTCTGTGTTCTTTTCTATGTGTTAAAGTGTATATATATATATATATATATATATATATATATATATATAATGTTCGAGAGTTTGTATGTTTGTTTGTTCACCCATTTTCCGTGGAGATAGAGACCTGAAATTATTATAATCTTCACTCTTGTTGTGATTGGCTTTGTTTTGGTTGTATTGCATAATAACAAATCGTATTAGGGGGTCAAGGTAGCCCAGTGGCTTGCGTACTCCTCTCGACTTTGTGCAATATTATTTAATAAAATTTCTAATTAGGGGATGAGGGTAGCCTATAATATATAATAAACTATTACATTAGAGGTTAAAAATGAATAATTTTAGAAACAAAGTTGACCACAACTGTCAGTTAAAATACGAATGTTCAAATGTAATATTATAAAGACACATTCCTTTCATTAATGTTATTTTATGTTAGATAAATGAATTGAATGTCAATATCAATTATCAACAACTTTTGTTTGCTTTAAATATGTTTGATGTATATATAACTTGAATTGTTGTTTTATTTATTTTTATCATAAAATAAATTCTTAAAACACAAATCGTACTGTAACGCCCCTTTAGCGAATGTAATTTTAGAAAAAAAAATATCTCAACTCATTCTCCATATAATGTTCTATTTATAGGCATAGTTTTATTCTTGTCCGTCAAACAGTATGGCTTGTATCGCTCTCACAAGGTTTGATATTGAATTATAAGTCAAAATTTTTACATTTTATTGAAAAAAAAATATTTCCTGTTGTTTTAAAATTCTGAATATATTTTTCGTTTGTTGCATTTGAAACCTCAAAGATAATGTCAAAATTTCAAAACTCTTGGGTTATCAGTTTAGGAGAAATAAATGTTTTAAAAATAACGGTTTTTGGCAAATAAAGTGACTTTCCCATCATGCATAATTCTTCCCAAACAATAGGATCTTCGTCTTTATGAGGCCCATTTTTGTGTAAAATATCAACTTGATCCATCAAAGATTCTGGACCATAGCGTGGTAACAAGCAATGCTAACACACGCACCCACCCACCCACCCACCCACCCACACACACACACAGACATCATCGTAAAAACGTCATAAAACGACTTCTGGGACCTCAAAACATGTAATTCCGTCAAAATCTCGAGATCGAATTTTTTCACGATCACTATACTTTACTTATAGTAAAGTAAAAAACATGAAGTTTCAATTACGGGAAAGAGCAATAACGATATAAAAACTGTTTGTTTGTCCTAGTCTAAGAGATCACCTGCTATACTTGTCGAATTTTTTATATTTTTTTACATTGTTTACATTGACTTAGAAATTTTTGAACGAATCCACTGAGATAAAATTGATATTTATAAGGGAACAATTTCAATAGTTTATTGACTTATATGAGACTAGCAAACGTACCCGTCTTTGACGGAATCAAAAATTCTATTATACTTGGTATTCCAAAATATCAATTATAGTATTATACTAATACTACAATTAGAAGTTATAGAATAGTAGAAAATACCATTATTAGTACAGTGCTAAACAAATGCCTCTGTATACAAAGATTAGATTTTAAGTTAGACATACACAAATCTACAATCAATGTTTCAGCTTTATATGTCTTATGGGGGCAATATTTTGTGGACAAACCGACAGACAGAAATTATTCTAAGGGTACATGTGGCTACTCTGAAGTATGAAACGTAAAGAAAACTTGAAATGAGTTAGTTCTAATTAACGTGCTCCCAGTCAAAAGCTAGCACGCAAGCCACTGGGCTACTCTGGTTCCATACCTTACTTTATTACCAGTGTTTATATTACGCAAATATTAAATTAAAAAAAATATTGTTGTTGTATTTATTTATAATACATTTGCACTACTGTCATCGGCGAGCAAGCAAGCTACTGGCTACCCTGGCTAGATCCCTTTACTTTTTTACCATTTATAATATTATACATTTTTTAAATTCAAAAAAATATTTGTTTGTTACATTTATTTATAATACATTTGCACTAATGTCATCGGCGATCACGCAAGCCACTGGGCTACTCGGGTCCCATACCTTACATTATTACCAGTGTATTTATTAAGCAAATATTAAATTAAAAAAAAGTTTACAGTTATATATAATACATAGCAAACGTACCCGTCTTTGACGGAATCAGAAGTTCCGTCATTTAAGGTATTCCAAAATCACATTAGAAATTATAGAACAGTAGAAAATACCATTATTACTACAGTGTTAAACAAATGCCTCTAAATACACTACATTAGCTGTCTGTCCTTCAGGTTCATGGTAGAAGAAAGAGTTGAAACCTCTGAGCCTTGAGCAAGTAAACTACATTTGACCATGTGAGAAAAACTTGGTTTCGCTACCTTGTATTCCTGCGTTAGATGAAGTCTCCCTTTGCGACTTAGTTAACGTCATTGCAAAATAGACTCTGACCGGACTTTGGAATCATTTCAACGTAAACAGATAGTGGCTCGGAATCAATGGTATGTGTGGTATACACACAGACTCCCCAATACCACATGCAGTCATTATGTCCGCCTCTATGGCATATCTGTGTAGAGCACGAACTCAGAGTCGTGTCCCGTTGCACAGTTTTTGGGGCACTCATGTTTCGTAACATGAAATTTGTTACTGCTATAAATTGCAGCATCATTGGTGCTCCTACTTTAAGTTTTTACTCATGAGCAGGCAGTCCAGGAGAAATAAATTCAGAGTCAAGAAATTCAATTAGATAATGAACTGCTTCTTCATCACTAATCAAATCTCTTTACTGACTTGTAAGTTCTTTCCTCGGCTTTATATAGCGTAAGAACTTGTTTGTTGATTTCTCCTGCCTGTTCATATTAAGGGCTGAGAATTGCTCGTTTACAAAACATTTATTCTCAATAGATAGTACATCCTCAACTCTGTAAAATACCATTTCAATGATGTCAAATACGCAATATATTCATATGCTCAATTGAAATTAAAATCAACTAACAATATCTACTTGCCAAACCTGTGTATTTTCAAAACAAACTTGTCTGTAAAGTTAGGAAAATACAGCGAAAAGCCCCATAACTTCGCTTCTGTACTGAATTAATAATCTATTTAGAGCCCATATTTTAAGTTAGGCATATACAAATCCCGTGTCAATGTTTCAGCTCGCTATGTCTTATGGTGGCTGAGTTTACTTGTGACAAACATTTTTGCGTTAAACGTCCATAACTTCACTTCTACGTTGAATTTCCAAATAATTCAGAGCCTATATTTTAAGTTAGACCTACCCAAATCTACTGTAAAAATTTCAGCTTTATATGTCTTATGGTAGCTGAGTTTACTTGTGACAAAATTTTGCGGACAAACAGACAAAACGACAAACAGACAAAAATTTTTCTAAGGGTGTATTCGGTTTCTCCAATGTATGAAACGTAAAGAAAACTTGAATTAGTTAGTTCTAAGCTATGTTCAGACAAAATCATTATTTTATTTATATAGATGTAAGAGGAATAATATTGTGCAGGAAAAGGATAACACTCACTCAGAAAAAATTCCTATACATGATATTTGACAAAGGGGAAGGAAAATGATCTTATTAAATACTAAGAAGCCATAAAATTCCCAGTATCTATATAAATAAAATAATGATTTTGTCTGTACATTGCTTAGAACTGACTCATTTCAACTTTTCTTTACGTTTCATACATTGGAGAAACCGAATCCACCCTTAGAAAAATTTCTGTCGGTTTGTCGGTTTGTCTGTTTGTCCGCAAAACTTTGTCACAAGTAAACTCAGCTACCATAAGACATATAAAGCTGAAACTTATACAGTAGATTTGAGTAGGTCTAACTTAAAATATAGGCACTAAATTGTGTAGAATGTGTTGAGATATTTTTTTTCAAAATTACATTCGCTAATGGGGCCTTACAGTACGGATTTCTGTTTTCAGAAATGTTTTTTTGACGCTAAACGGCTCATTAAAAAATAATGAAAATTTGACCAAAAATGGAACAAAAAATTAGCAATTCATAAAAAAAAATCTGGAGTGGCCTACACTCTACTTTACTATAAGTAACTCAATGTCAAATTTCTTGAGTATATAAAACATAACGTATCATTTAAGCATAACATATATATCTAAATGGGATATAACTATTAGCATTGCATTCGTGAGGTAGTACAGATAGTGATTGAAGGACATATCAATTTATAAGCTTATTTTTGTACATCACAAATAATTTATTATTTGCAAATAATTTCATTAGTATAACTACAGCAGTAATAACATTTTTGAAAAAACCAATGTGAACATTCTTGAAACGAAATATTATCCTACAAGAGAACATGGCTATTGTTCAAATAGCCAGTAGATTTCTTACATCGTTTACTTGACATCCTTCTACATTGAATATTAATGTAAAATTTTCAAATTTGAAATAGTAAAATACCCTTTTTTTCTCTGAAAAACATCTTAAACAGCGAAGAAAATGTTGTTTTAAGGTGATTTGTTAATTAAAGATGTACGATAATTACAGTTATTAATCTCTAAACGAAAGATTTCAATTTTGAATTACCTTTTACATTTTTGGTTTTTAACAAATTATTATACTGGGAATTTTATGGCTTCTTAGTATTTAATAAGATCATTTTCCTTCCCCTTTGTCAAATAACATATATACGAATTTTTTTTTAATGAGTATTATCATTTACCTGCACAATATTATTCCTTTTACATCTCTTATAAGTCAATAATATATTTTCATTTTTCCATTAGAAACATCAATTTTATCTCAGTGGATTCGCTCCAAAAATTTCTAAGTCAATGTAAACAATGTAAAAAAATTCGACAAGTATAGCAGGTGATCTCTCAGTCTAGGATAAACAAACAGTTATTATAGCGGTTTTGCTCTTTTCCGTAATTGAAACTTCATGAATTTTTTTTTATGAATTGCTAATTTTTTGTTCCATTTTTGGTCAAATTTTCATTATTTTTTAACGAGCCGTTTAGCGTCAAAAAAACATTTTCTGAAAACAGAAATCGTACTGTAACGCCCCTTTAGCGAATGTAATTCTAGAAAAAAATATCTCAACTCATTCTCCATATAATGTTCTATTTGTAGGCATAGTTTCATTCTTGTCCGTCAAACAGTATGGCTTGTATCGCTCTCACAAAGTTTGAGATTGAATTATAAGTCAAAATTTGTACATTTTATTGAAAAAAAAATATTTCCTGTTGTTTTAAAATTCTGAATATATTTTTCGTTTGTTGCATTTGAAACCTCAAAGATAATGTCAAAATTTCAAAACTCTAGGGTTATCAGTTTAGGAGAAATAAATGTTTTAAATAAAACGGTTTTTGGCAAAAAAAGTGACTTTCCCATCATGCATAATTCTTCCCAAACAATAGGGATCTTCCTCCTTATAGGGCCCATTTTGGTGTAAAATATCAACTTGATCCATCAAAGATTCTGGACCATAGCGTAGTAGAGAGCAATGCTAACATACGGCTAATCCAGGATTCGGCGACTCCTGGATCGTTGGTGGTATTCAGAACATCCCCCATGGGAAATGTTTTCTCATTTTTCGTCGAGAGAGAGTGCATTGCGCGTGAGCACTCATTTAGTGCGTCTTCTTCTAAGTTTTTTATTTTTTGGAGCAATAGTGAGAAGTTCTTATAACCTTCACTCATCGAATTTTTCAGCGTTTTTTGCGTTGTTTCGATTTTACTCACCCCCCCCTCTCCTTTTTTTTTCATATACCTGGCCCCTACCCATTTTTATTTTCTTACCCCCCCTGACAGTTTCCCATCATCTCCGGTCCTCTGGGCCAATCCCCTAATCCAGAAAATTTCTGGATTGTACTTTGCCCCCACTTTTAAAACGCGTTTTTCTCGGCTCCTGTTGGAGCTACAGGCACAGGGAAAACGAAATTTTAACCAAGAGAACAAGGAGAATCCGGCGAGATGAGTGGGAAGTCTCCAAAAGCCGATCAGAAATCAACCTCCTCCAGGAATGAAGAGCAGATGATCAAATCTCCTAGGGCAAGTTTAACTTAGGATAAGACGCGCGGGTATAAAAGACCAAAATCGTAAAAGATAATTCAGAATTGAAATCTTTCGTTTGAAGATTAATAAATGTAATTAAAAAATAATCTTAAAACGACATTTTCTCTTCGATGTTTATGACGTTTGTCAGAGAAAATAAGAGTATTTTCCTGTTTTAAATTTAAAAATTTGGCTTGAATATTCAATGTAGAAGGAGGTTAAGTAAACGATGTAAGAAATCCACTGGCTACTTGAACAAATGCCATGTTCTCTTGCAGGAGAATATTTCCTAGCAATAATTTTTTTACTTTGGCTTTTCAAAAATGTTATTACTACTGTAGTTATACTAATGAGATTATTTGCATTATTTGCATGAAAGACTAATAAACATCTCCCATTGATGTTTGCATTATGCTTAAATGAAACATTATATCTTATATACCCAAGGGGATTGATATTAAATTTACTTATAGGAAAGTTGAGTGTAGGCCACTCCAGATTTTTTTACATTGTTTACATTGACTTAGAAATTTTTGAACGAATCCACTGAGATAAAATTGATATTTATAAGGGAACAATTTCAATAGTTTATTGACTTATATGAGATGTAAGAGGAATAATATTGTTCAGGAAAAGGATAACACTCACTCAGAAAAAATCCCTATACATGATATTTGACAAAGGGGAAGGAAAACGATCTTATTAAATACTAAGAAGCCATAAAATTCCCAGTATAATAATTCTATAAAAGACAAAAAATGTAAAAGATAATTCAAAATTGAAATCTTTCGTTTAGAGATTAATAAATGTATTTATCGTACATCTTTAATTATAAATGATCTTAAAACAACATTTTTTCTTCGATGCTTATGATGTTTTCAGAGAAAAAAAGTGTATTTTCCTGTTTTAAATTTGAAAATTTTACTTTAATATTCAATGTAGAAGGATGTCAAGTAAACGATGTAAGAAATCCACTGGCTATTTGAACAATAGCCATGTTCTCTTGTAGGAGAATATTTCGTATCAAGAAATGTTCACTTTGGTTTTTCAAAAATGTTATTACTGCTGTAGTTATGCTAATGAAATTATTTGCATCAGCTGTGTGATGTACAAAAATAAGCTTGTATATTGATATGTCCTTTTCACTATCTGTACTACCTCAAAAATGAAAGACTAATAATCATATCCCATTTAGATGTTTACGTTATGCTTAAATGAGACGTAATGTGTTATATACTCAAGAAATTTTATATTAAGTTACTTATAGTAAAGTTGAGTGTAGGCCACTCCAGATATTTTTAGTAGTGTCATCAAAACTTCATTTAAATATGTGGACACGATTGATGGTTTGTAAATCTCCATCAGTCTGTTTTGTTCCATATTTTCATTTAATAGTTCAGACAACTTTTAAAAGAAATAGGTTTAGAAATTACTTTTATTAATTTATATTGCGACTAATTAATTTAATTTATATTGACTATATATATTTTTCGTTTTTGAAGAAATAGTTTAATACGTTTCTTTGATGTTTAATTATTATTTATAAAAGAAACAGTGGTAGAAGGGGACTATTTTAAAATGAGATAATTTAGATTGCATGTGATTGGTGCACTGGTAGAGCTAAGTCATTCTAAAAAGGCGCGAATATTCTCCCTAGATTAGTCCTCCGCGTCCTTCTTGGAACCTTTCAAACGGTTTTAACCTCTGTATTGCTTATCTCGTTCTCTAGTCAATAATACTTCAAATTGTAAGTACAAATTCCTTTTTAACTTATTTTTGTATACTTAATGATTTTTTAATTAGTTTAATGTTAACTATTATTATTTTCATAATTAGCAATTAAAACGATTTCACAAAACTAGATAAACTAAACCAACAGAAACAGTACATATAAAAGATTTCACAATAACTTTCTATTATATTTCGACTGTCTTGCATAAAGATGTAATTTTCTACGAAGAAAGCGACTTTTATGTGTGTTGTTTCTCTGGAATTATTTTCATAAAAATATATCAAAATAATTAATTAGTTCCGAAATAATTACTACTAAACATTTAATACCTACATACGAGTATAATAAAGTATTGAATAGATTTATTTTTAGTTAATTCATGTTATTTTAAACCTTATTGACTAAATTAGTTATAGTGAAAACGATTAAAAATACTTAACAGTAGAGTATTTAAATGTATTACCCTATATTTATAAAATTAAGAGTTTGTTCGTCTGTGTTTCCTATTGCTTTTGAGAAATGTTTTACTCCATTTGAAAATTTGAAATGATTTAATGACATAATGTGAGACGTAAGAAGAATAAAATTCTTATATGTAAAAAATGAATGCCAATCAAATATATCATTTCTGATGTTTTCCATTTACACAAGTTTTAAATTATATTGAAAAGCCGACTTTGAATTTGATTGAGTATGTAAACCTGGCTAATTACTGATATCTCTTTTTCTCAATATATATTTACACCAACGTTATAACCGAATATAGCACAATGGAAAAAGTTACTTATGTTATGTATAGTGTGAAAAACTACTTGTTGACTTTTTTGTGTTTATGAACCTGATTATCTTGGAATAATATTGAATTAAGAGGAATGGACTCCTTAGTTTTATATTATCAAACAGATACTAATTTTAAGGTGATTCGATGAGAGACGTTTTTCAGAATCAGATCCTCAGCTAAATATGTCTACTTAATGACTTCACGTTATACAATACCTCAGGCAATGCAAAGCCGCAAGACCATACGATAACGAAGGTGACTCCTTCCATATTCGTGAAGGACGACCTGACAGACTGACGTCCCAACCCCGTCCTTATGATTACTGACCTTAACAAAACATGCAGGATGAGAATTTAGCAGTAGTGGGCCTCTAGTCCAGGACTGCTAATTACAACGTGCATGGAATATTCGTTGATCGCTGGAGATCCATTGGCTATAGCTTCAAAAGTCAGTTTCTTCTGCAAGAGTTATTTTGTAACACGATATTGTCACTTTGACTTTATAAAAGTGTTATTACTGCTGTGGCAATATATATGATATTATATGCATTAATTGTGTGATATACAGAAATAAGGGCATATATTGATAACTGATTCAATCATTATCTATACTACCTCCACGAATGAAAGAGTAATAAACATCTCCCATTAATACATTTATATTATGTCTACATGTTATATTATCTACCGAAGATGTTTGATACATATTTACTTATAGTAAAGTTGAGTGTAGGCCACTCCAGATTTTTTTTTTGTTATAATTTCATCGAAAATTCCTAAATAATCTATTTATATAAATGTTGATTACTGTGCATGTCGTAATAAATGTTGATTACTGTGCATGTCGTAATATCTCTCTATGGAAAAAATTAACTATCGGAATGAAAATGAATTCATCTGTATATTTAAAATTTTTCGAAGACAGTGGACTGATTTTATTTTTCTAAACTTTACGAAAGCCATGGGGCGGGTGAAGGCCTTATATAAACTTGAATTGAACACTTACCAATACACTGTGACATTCTCCTATAAGAGACCGCAGCTGGTATTCTTTAATTTGTATTGCCTGTACAAACATCATAAGCTCAACGCTCCTTGTAGAGGACGTAAAAGCCGTTTATTTTAATACATTATTTAGTATGTAAGTTTTATATGGATAGCTTTTCAAACATTCTGCGTCTAAGTTTATATACATACTAGGCTATTAAAAATTTCATTATCTACAAATAAAATGTTCAACATGTTTAAATCATTAGTTGTGCAATCCGTAATTGTGTGGTATTTACACATTCTGAGGTAAAATGGATAAACAAACAAAAGTCTCCCACACAAATGAAGTTTTATTCAACAACAGCAACGCGTTTCGAACACTTTGTGTTCATCATCAGGAAGACACTACATTCTTTGGTGTCTTCCTGATGATGAACACATAGTGTTCGAAACGCGTTGTTTTTGTTGAATCAAACTTCATTTGTGTGGGAGACTTTTGTTTTTTTATCCATTTTACCTCAGAATGTTCAACATTTATTTCTCTCTGATACATTATGCGATTGCTAAAATCATAAAAACTGTAAAAGTGTGGAATTGACATTTGATTATTCTTAACACTCATCGGCACCTTTGATCGGTTGTTTGTACTGCTATTTGTTTATATTTTAATCATGGTCATCCACATTATCGGACTAATAGAAATTTTTAAAAGTTGTTCTTTTCAAACCATGGGTATAACTATAAGTCATAGATACCCTTTCGACTATTAGTATAATTAAATTAGTTTTTATTTAATACAATGATTATAATAAGTTCTGATTTATTTAAAATTTTAGCTAAATATTTTACAATTAAGAAATGATAAAACATGTATAGCGTTGTTTTAAAGAAATTCATCATTATAAAATATTCAATGCATATTTTTTTATGAGTCCAGAAAAATTCATGAAAAACAAGGTAAATAAAAGAGGCTATTCTTGTTAAACCAAGTTTTCACACATTTTTCACAGTTAATGAAATGTCCTAATGTTATAATATAATATTTATTTTTAATAATTTATAATATTAGATACTTTCAAGCCCATTAAGTTTAAATATAGTTTAGTTTTGTAGATTATGACTGTTATTTACCAAATTATTGTATTTTAATCTCTTTTTTGTAGACCATGTTATTTAACAATACCTCTATTGTTGATCCCCAAATGTGCGCGTGATTTATTTGTTTGTTAGGGTCTCATGAAGCACGTAATGATTAAATAAGCATTTCACTTCTCTAACAGACTTCAATTAGAAGCTAGTAAAGGCAAGTCTCTCCTTTTGCTAGCTCCAGGGAACTTTGCCAAAAGTCGTCTGCACACAAGCCTCAAGTAAGTCGCCACAACAACGTATTTTAAACCGGCTTTTCAGCCAGCTAAAATCTTTTATACTTAACAAAATTAAACATTTACTAACAAAATATCCAGAATAATGTTGTAGCACTTGAAAGCATTTCATTTTATAGCTAAAATAGATTTGTTTCGTTTTATATTCTAAAAACAAAAAGTGCTTTACATCGAAAGAAATTTTAAAATGAATCACTTTCTTCTATATGAACCAGACTTGTGTAGCAACATAACGTAATTTACATTGATATTAAAATGCTTTAGTTATTAGTCCCTATGCAGTCACTATGTTTAGTAGTAATTAATTAAATTCGTTTCCTGTATGATTCCATTCTACCATAAGACTTCAATAGTGCATTTTATAAAATATTTCATCAACAAAATTTAAATAATCCCAAAAATGAATATGGTCAGAAAAGGTTTTTAAAAATTGCTCTCAATATTCATTCACAAGCTCATTAACATATGGTTGTTTGGGGCATGTTACTAGAAAAATTTTATAAATCACATACACATATACACACGCAAGCACACTCACGCACACACAGAGAGAGAGAGAGAGAGAGAGAGAGAGAGAGAGAGAGAGAGAGAGAGAGAGAGAGAGAGAGAGAGAGAGAGAGAGAGACGCGCACACACACACACGCGCACACACACACACACACACACACACACACACACACACACACACACACACACACACACACATACGCACACACGCACACACACACGCGCACACACATAGACACACACACAACACACACACACACACACACACACACACACACACACACACACACACACACACACACACACACACTCACACTCACACACACACACACATCACACTCCACACACACACACACACACACACACACACACACACACACACACACACACACACACACACACACACACACACATACACACTTATTCTATATGTTTAGTTATACATATATGAAATGTTATTAAACTTGACACTGTTATTAAACAGTTCTTCCCTATTACTATTGTTTCTCTTTACCTCCTTCTAGTTTGAGTAAGTTCGTCTTTATATTATACTGATTGTATGTTATATTATTATTATATTATACTGATTGTATGTATATTATACTGATATAATTATTAAATTGTAAAATATAATTTAATAATTATATTTGCCATAACTCCTCAAACATTTCTAAAGACATGAGCCTTTTTAGATGATGGTGCTGTCGAAGTTGCTTGATTACAATCCTAATCATAGTTATCTCCCACTCATAACATATATCCACCTCATCCCTCTGCAAGCGACGTGGCTTTCTGTAACTGCACCTACTGCTTTCATCTTGCTCAGTCTGATGCCTTTTATGTTGTTTAGCTGCCCCTGTACTGGACTTTCGTATGGATTATCACAGGGCTTCCATTCACCATCATAGCACCTTACTCCTTACCACGTATGCTTATTCTCATCATTTCTATTTCACTGACTGCATCCGTGTCTATATTCTCAAACAGAGCAGATAATGCTTCTTATTATACATTAAGAGCTTCTGAGTACGCTCATACTTGTCTGCATACCTCCGGGGCTCACTCTGCTGCTGAGTCACTATACTGAAGTAAACTATCATCTCCAGTGACGTCGTGCTGCTGATTTCACTCTTTTTAAAAGACTCCACAGTGACTTCAGGCTGCTCACACAATTTCAAGATCTCCTACCTTACTCGTATAGTTTTGGTTTTAATCTAATTTTTTTTTATTAAAAATACTGGTAGCAGCAATAAAAATAATACCAGCAATAATAAAATGATACCTAGCGTTAAAGCAGACAGAAGTAGTGATCAAAATTGTGCTTGGTGAGTGTATGTTCATAAGAATAGTCTACGGAAGGCTTTAATTTCGCATCATAATAGACACAGAGCGATTCATTCAGCTAACATTTTGACTTTTCGTTAAATACGTAATATAATTACTGAACATTGTTCTGAATAAAATGTATATTTATTTTTAAAAAAAATAAAGTGTAAATGAATAATAATAAAACAGGAAGTATAATTATTGAATAATTGGAGAATAATTCTACTTCTATGAATAGTAGAATAAACAGATTGGTTAAAATCCTTCTTTATGGCTATATTAACTTATATTTACCTGTTTATTTTTTACATATGTTGGTAGTAAAAATATTATTGCGTACCTTGAATTGGTTAAGTTTGGTTATATTATTAAGTCAGGTTGGAATTTTTTTAAACAAATCGTAACTTTTGTTACAAATTTTGATTTGAAAGATTTAAACCTTCTAAAAATTATTGAGTTTGAAACGTAAACATTTTAACTAAACTATGTTTTTTTGAACCAGGTTTTGATGGTTTGTAATTGTTTGAAGAGAAATTCAATTACATATTTTCTTAAGATTATCAGAATAGGATCCAATTATTTGGCGCTGATTAACTGAATTTAGCTTTTTCCACCTTAACAGTTAATCTACTTCAATTTGTTAAAAGAAATGTTTGGCGAATCACAAGTACTGTATTTTAAGTATATGGTCAGTGGAGTTCACGAAGGGTTTAAAAGAACGCACGAGGGAAACTTTAAACAGTTGCTAACAAGAAGTGTTTCCATTAAATCATTATATCAACAAAGTATATTTACACATCCGACTCAATATCCGCTTTTCAAGATTTCAATATGATAACAAGTCAATAGTAAACCTCTTTTATTCTTTTGGTTTCCTGCAGCGCTGAATTAGTTTTAGATTCTCACGAGCGCTAAAAAATTCTCAGCTTGATGGCGCAATATAAATTTCATTCATTAAAAAAAAACTGCGCTTTGTTCCCAAACAAGCTCAATTGGAGCGTTTGATCAGTTAAGAAACGATCTGAATACCCGGGAGTTCCTTCCTCTTCGCCAAGGCTGTCTCGTAAATACCATGCAAATGGCCTAGCTGTTCTTCATGATTGGCCTCCCTTCCGTACAGTGACCTTCTTTCCTTCAAATCTACTCCTTCATTTCTTCAAGGATGATTATTAATTCCAAGAGTTAAAGAGTCTCTTTATGTTAAAAATAAGTTACATTTCTAGAATCTATGATCAGTATTTGTCGATTCTTTAACATTTAATTAAAAAAACAGAAATTTAAGAATTTACATTTCTTCTTTCACCCTTCAGTTTCCTTCATTTCTCCTGACAACGACTGTTGCCTAAATTATTGAGAATTGTGAATGTTGTCTACTTCTGAGTTTCTTCTGGATATATAAACACTCCTGGAATTTTTCCCTAAACTATCTTCGGCTTTCTATACTTTCCTCTTGTACTTTTTCTATCTTCAGGGAGGCACCTGGTTCTTCTATCGCAAACCTGCTAATGTTAAATCTATCTATCCACGTAAATCTTCTCGAAAGCCTCCCTTGACTGCTGCTCTCGATATGGTCCAATGTGGACGTTGCGGCTGTCTTACTTGCCCTATTCCCTGTTCCTTTCTCCACATCCTTTCTTAGCAGTCACACCTACTCTATTCTTCACAAAACCCTCTGTAAAACATATTGCAACTCTGTTTATCGACTGGATTGCGCCCAGTGTGATGCTTTTAATGCAGTTTTTGCTTCCAGTAACTAAATGAATAATCACTGGTCTCCCATTGTTAAGCGCAGTCATCTTCCCCGTGCCATTCATGGCAATTCTCACGGACTCAGTTTCAATGACTGTTTCCATGTATAAAGTTCTTAGGCAGATTTCTGAATTAAAGAATGGCACCATACAAATTTGATTGTTCTTAATTACATTTTTATATTTGGTTTCAATAGTATTTGGAGATCACTAAAAAGTATCAGACGAGTAAAACACTTGATCTTAGAAAGATAAAATGATTTCTCTCTTTAAATCTCTATTTAAATATAAGAAAGATAGTTAGAAAATATTATTTATATTCATTTTTGTGTTCATCAATACTGCTTTGTATGTTTGACAGCCACATTTTAGGATCACATGTTTAGAGCTGTATTTGATACTCATTTTAGTGGTAGATGAGCCGCTTACCAGAGCGTTATCACAACACATGACTGTGCTTTGAACTTTATTAGTCATGTCATCTTTTTAGTGGACATGGAGAAAACACTTTCTCGCGGACCATAGACCAGATACCGCATAGATTTTGAAAATATTTGATTGAATCAGTTGTCCCATTTTTTTTAACTGCTGTGGTATAAGTTTTTTATTTTTATAAATTGAAATCAAAGTCAAATTATACGTATAGTACTTTTAATTAAAATTTAAGTGATAGCCAAAAGCAGACTTAGTAGAATACTATTATCACTATAAGATCAGTGATTTAAAGATTCTGAATGCTAAAATCGTGTTTTCTGAATTATATATGATAAATAAAAGCGATTAATAATAGTAGAAATAAGTGAATTATCAAAGCGTATTGAAACTTAAAGGTTATGCAAATTATAGCTTCTTATAATTAAACTGATTGTATTTAATGGTACAGTTGTGTGTATGCAACTACAAATTTTGTATTATACAGATTTTTGTTTATTAATATTATTATTTACACTAGTGTCATACACTGATAAAAACTTTTTGTTTGATACAGTGTCTGTTTCATCAAGGTACGGCGGGGATTAATAAGAATGTCTTGTAATGACTTTCTGCTAAAGAAGACATTTCGAAGCAAATTGACTTCTTTCAAGATACAACACTAGATAAATGTATTTAAGGCTAAGGAGGACCGCAAGCCAACCTTAATCCCCCTCGATTCATTACTTTCTTTCTCACTATCCAAACTGGATTTAAGGAAAAAAATCAAACAGTTTTCTTTTTGCCCGCCCAGGCTTCTTCTTTGATAATTATCTTCAGCAGGTAAAAAACAAGTATGTATGTTACTGTAAAGTAACAGTTTTTTTGAATTACACAATATTGAGAATATTATATAACTCTTCTTAAAAATGTTTTATAAATGAAAAGAATCATTCATTGAATAAAAACAAAATGATTTCATTTCAGACCTAGTTTTGTTAAAAAACAAAAAACAAAAAGTAAGCCAAATTAGAAAAAATATATCTGGGGACTGAACTGGAATATAGCGAAATAATGTTAACTATAACTAGGAAATTTTATTTGAAACGTTCTTTTTGTTTTTGTTCAGCAAGAAAATGATTTTGTTCAAAATTATTGTTTACGTTTTTGGATTTTTGGTTGGCATTTAATATGTTTAGAGTAGGTTAGGTTAGGTTAGGTTGTAGTGGTAGTCCCACAAGGGAACACACGTAGGCCGAGCATTGGCACTTGTGATACCACACAATCAAGATTGATTATACAGTGGGAGTCCTAAATTTTGCCTAACTCAAGTGTATTTAGAGTAGGAGTTTTTAATGTCAGTACCTGACATCGTACAGGCTTGGGACTGACGGTTTAACGTCCTTCTCCGAGGGACAACGTGTTCAGATTTATTCACCTCCTTCATGAATAAATCGATGTCCAGGTGGGGATCGAACCCCGATCCTTTCAGTTGAGAGGCGAGTATATTAACCACTGAGCGAACCTGGCTCCCCCAGGAGACATTTAAAGGGAGATAAGTGAAAGCTAAATCCTGGTCCCTAGGCCGAAGACCATTGTTTTTACCATAAAATATACTCGTATATTAGATGTTTATTGATCAGACGCCCTCAGTGGTAAATTTCTCGTCCCAACAGTTCACCAAAGTTTATTATTCTCTCTTTGCTTAGTCCTTTGTAATTGTGGTTCACGCAGTTAAAAGTTTTTTTTTTTATATAATTTTGTAAATCCTGGAGTTGTTTTATAAGTCTAACATCTGTTTTGAGAGATTGTTTGTCTGTTTCAGGGTTGGAATGATGTCGGATTCCACGGTAGCAACCAGATCCCCACGCCTAATCTCGATGCCCTAGCCTTCAACGGCGTCATGCTTAACAGACTCTACACGCTGCCCAGCTGTACCCCTTCACGAGCAGCCCTTCTTACCGGCAGGCATCCCGCCTTCATTGGTAATCCACTACCTTACAAATTGATTTAGAGTCTTTAAATTTCAAGTCAACAAAATAATGCAGGGCAGTTAGTTAAAACACCTGCGGCAGTGATTATCTTCAGTTGGTTCATTAATAATAAAAGTACTAACTCAACAAATACAAATAAAATCAGTTCCTACTGCTTAAAATGTACTAAAATTAAAAATAATGGTTTATATTTGAAAAAAATTAAAATAAAAATGTATAAAATTAAATTAAATAATGTGCTAATGAATTCAAGATATTAAATCTAAACGCTACAATCCAGACTGATGGCACTGTATGTGAGGCTGGGTTTATACCATGGTGTCTAATATCGCTAACAGTCCCTCGCAGAATCTTAATGAAATCTGACAGTTCTTGTGTTGGTAAACAACAATTGTTTATTCTGAGGTAAAATTGATAAACAAACAAAAGTTTCCACACAAATGAAGTTTTATTCAACAAGAACAACGCCTTTCAAACACTTTATGTTCATCATCAGGAAGACACCAAGGATGTGCTGCGGAAGGTGATGAACACAAAGTGTTCGAAACGCGTGATGTTCTTGTTGAATAAAACTTCATTTATGTGGAGACTTGTGTTCGTTTATCCATTTTACCTCAGAATAAGTAAATACCACACAATTACGGATTGCACAACTAATGATTTAACAATTGTTTATTTGTACTACATTGTATCATATAAAAGGAATTATTTCAAAACGGTTTCAGTCCTTTGCCCATATTTCTACTGAATTTTAAAATATTGAAACTTAAAATATAGAATTTGCCTTAATTTAATATCTCAATTTAATCAATATACAATTATAAATGTTCTGTTGTAGTAAACATAATATCGATCAAACAAAGGAGAAGTACATGTACACATTTAGAAAACACGAAAAATGTGAATTTTTGACATGAAACCACGATCTAAAGAGTGTTTATTGAGATTTTGCTCTTTTGTAACTACTTCATGATTCCGTTTTATTATTTAAGAATCAGAAGTTACCTTTTACAGGTTTATTAAACTGACTGAGTTTTGAAGAAATAGAATAGCGACGATACAAATAGATATAGGTGGAGGCGACAGGAGAGAGTGACCCAGACTGGAGTTATTTCCAGTGGCTCTTCACGCCAGATGAAGCAGATAGACTCAGCTTCCATTATCTCTCACACCTGGCTGACTCGCCGGTGACCAGCCACTCTTATTCAGTAGTCCCCTCTCTCTTTAGATCACATCGACAAACTTTAATTTAAATTAGTGCCTTTTCAAAGAATAAACCATTATAACTGGGCACTCTGTTATGTTTGTCAACCTTTATCACTCACATAAATCATTCATATATATGGTACTTGATATTTATTAAATATCTTTTTCTTTATACATATAGTTATAATAATAGTTCAGTTTAAGCTTATAACTGAAAAACACACAATAAAATTATTATCAACCACATAGATAATCACTTCAATAATTCTATTTGTATTAATGTGGGTATGTACATATAATTAGTTATATCAAACTAGAAATCATTGGTTCAGGACGATTTGACGTGTAATTATTAAAGTGAGAAACAGAGTCTCATCGGACCCGTGACTATATCTGTCCTACTGAACTTCCATTTGTCGCTTACTAAAACCAACTTTACATTTGAAGTTCTATAGAGAACTTCATAATTGTTCTAAAAGAAATATATCCCATATATATTGGCCTTAGATATTATCTTCCAGAAATCACTAACCTCTTAAAGGTTTGTCCCGTATTGCCATACAATGTGCTCAAAAGTTTCTGCTTTCCCAGACAGGTCTGGATTCTTCCTACAATGTAATTTCAACATGATTAAGTAATAGTTACGAGGGCACGGTTCTACACATATTTTTAAATTTTCTATAGAAAATTTATTAAATCATTAGTTGTGCAATCCGTAATTGTGTGGTATTTACTCATTCTGAGGTAAAATGGATAAACAAACAAAACAAAAGTCTCCACATAAATAAAGTTTTATTCAATATTAAGTATTCACATCAGTTTTTCTCACTGGACCAACCCATCAGCACGACATCCTGTTGGTGTCTTCCTGATGATGAACACAAAGTGTTCGAAACGCGTTGATGTTGAATAAAACTTCAATTGTGTGGAGACTTTTGTTTTGTTTGTTTATCCATTTTACCTCAGAATGAGAAAATTTATTATTATCTTTCTAAATTTAAGTTAAGTTTGATTGATTGAAATAGACTGGATTAGACCCAGTCGTTTTAGATAAATTTGAACAGCTTCTTTCTTCATCTGTTCTTTGCATCATTGAGGAAGCTCGTGGGCTCTTTGTGAATGGGACACTAGACCGTAGAAGTTCTTTTTTTCGGTCTTACCTTTTTCCACCAGTTCACAACCTTAATCTCCTGCATTCCCCATGATTGGAATATGGTATTCTTTCCTTACAGCCAGCTGCCTTGGTGTCGACAAAACTTGAAAGTCAGTTTTGTTTTGTTACACATTCGGTTATCAAATAGAATATAACACCATGAAAAATTAACAACTCACTTTTTAACATTTAATCTACTAAGATGGTAGAAATTTTAAAAAGTGAGTTTGTTTTTCTCTTCCTGTTACTCTGTTTGTACATAATATTTGATCTTTGAATCTGTTCATAATATTTGATATTTGAACTGTTTTGACGTGTCCTTGATAATTGAGCCGCTTATTTTGAAAGTGGCCTAATTCCATTTATGTTAAAATCGAGATATTTAAGGGTTTGCGTTTTACAAAATTTAAAAATATTGTCATTTTATTTATCAACTAATTTTTGTTATAAAAATTCTTAGTAATTTTAAATAAATTTTGTACAATTTGCTGCAAAAGGTAAAGATAACGTAAAAATGTAATTATTTAAATAGCTAGCTAAATTTTTTTGGAAAATGGAATTAGGCCACTTTCAAAATAAACGGCTCAATTGTTTCATCATGGAACTATTATCTCAGCTTCATATAAATTTATAAAATAAGTGAATCAACAATCATATTAAACTACTGTAATCGGTTATCATATCTTCCTACTACTTCTAATTTATTAAGGTTTTTGAAGGGCAAAACATTAAAAATTAATTATTTTTAAAATATTGCTTGTTGAATATAGTGTTAAAACACGTTAGTATCCGTTTATATATAGTTTATAAAGAGTTTTCACGAGAATATTCTAGTGAAGAAGGTAGGTGATGAAGCAGTTATTTTCATGAAATCAGCTTCGAACCTCGCATTTCCAATGCTGCCAGCTATGGCAATGAAAAGATAGTCTTTGGATTTCCCATTTGATTGAAGTCGCACGGTCCACTTCACTCCGCCCTATGATTAAGGAGTTCCTTTATTTTTATTTCGTTCTTTATATCTTGAAATGCATTAGAAATTCCTTTCATTATTTTATTTCTTATCGTAGTAAATTATTTTATATTTTATGGAACACATTTTATTTTGTCTGAAAATAACAGCAATTTAGTATGAAACAGGATCTGATCCTATATTGAGAAATAACTCATTATATGAGAGGCGTACAATGGTTACAAGAATTAGACCTTTGTTTGCTTTGCCCGTATCTCACAATGAATCGGTTAGTCATCATTTAGATGTTTTATTAATTGTATTATTAATGAAGCCTGTGTACACGTCACAACAGTGTTGCCAGGGGAAATCCCAGGATCCTTGGGAGCAATGACAAGAGGTCCGTCTACACAAGTACAGCTCAATTTATATTCAAATTAATATATCTTCACATATGCTTCCATAGTCGAAAAGCAATTAAATTATAAAAATAAAAAATACGCGAACTATTTCAAGTTTTATCATGAATAAGTTTTATTCTAAACATGTTTCTCTGCGTCATCTAAGCCCCAGAAATGTCAAAAAATGCATTCAATTGTTGGATTGGATTTAGCATTTATTGAATGATAAATCTTATTTAGCTTTACCAAATTTATCATCAAGGGCCAATGAAACTCCCAGGTACAAGAGATCGGAGTAGCCCAGTGGCATACGCACTCCCTTATAAACTGGTAGATCCGAGGTTTAACATCGACTCTGGCCCTCGACTTGGTGAAAGATATTGGAGCTCGTCATTCCTTTTATTGGATGTAAACCGTTAGTTTCGATCCTGTACGATATCAGGTTCTAGTTAAAAATCCCTAATCTACGCACAGGTGAATAAGGCAAAATTAAGATTTCCACTGTAGAATGTTGTTTGTGTGTTATTCCTTTTGGGTTTTTTGCTATGTGTCTTCTCAATTTAACCTAACTTACGAATCAAAAGTTTTTTATTCTTCTTTTTTTTGCTATAAAAGTTTATTCATTTACAGTAAAGCGTATTTTTTTATAGCTTGAGATAAACCTTTTTGCGGATTGTTTAATTTACTTTTTTTGAACTAGTCAATAGTGACGCCTATTAATGTTTGCTACAGTTTGATACTCCCTTATATTTTATATAATAAACTGCAAGAAAGATGCCAGGATCCGTCATTTTCAAATGCCTTATCATTTTTCATCATTATGTGGACGTAAAAAGTGATAGCCCCAGTATAGAGCAATGTCACCTTTCTAATGTGATATTTGTAAGATATGATTTTGATCAGTCAACATTAACATAAAAATGTAATCTTGCTTGAATGCGAGGAGAAAACCAGTCTGGAAGGTCAGGGCTGTTAAGTTTAATCTTTAGTATTTAGGGTGTATCGACATGCTGGGTCAGGTCTGGGGAATACACTTAACTCAGTAACGTAAGAGATGAATAATAAAACTGCCACTTGTTGCAATTGTCAATACTCATGCTTTCCCCGAAGTATTCACTTTAATATATTTAATTTCAAAGGCTATTGTTATTCCCTAATTATTATCTTGTGCAGTAGCAACAAAAGACTAACAGGTATTCAGTTAATTTGTTTTTCTGGCTTTATCAAAAACTGCAGCGCAGATAATAATTTTTAAGATGATTTGAATAATTTTTTTTTAAATCTACAAAATATTTGTATTTTTGAGAAGACAATTGGTTATAAAACAGTGACAACAGGCTTTTTGTAATTTTATTTCTTTTTTTAATTCTGATTACATCTTTTGCATTTTAATAACCGTTAAATTAGAAAGAGTTGATGAAATGATGAATTTATGATGATGGCCTATGGTCATTTAGATGAAGGAGCCGGCAAGTATGTTACATTTGATATTACCTCTTGACATTATTCTTATTCTGTTTAATTACTCCGTACGTAGAGGGTTTTGGTCTTCTTAAATCATTTTATCTGAATCTAAACGTCCCTGACGAATAAGAGTGAATAAGGTGTATCTTTACTCATGTATGTACTTTTAATTCCGTCCATTAGTAGATGTTGTTTAATTTTTCATTTTGTTTATTTTACAGTTGTTTCTAAAATGTGTCTCTATACCCCAATTTTTTATATTTGATTTAAATTGTGTAGTTTGCCCAAAATGAGTGTTGAATTGTTTATCTTAAGGTTTGAGTTTTGGAATAAGGGCATAATTTTCTGTTCATTATATCATTGCAAAAGGATGATATTTAGATAAAATTTGAGAAATTTAAAACCTAGAACAAGATGAATACATATACATATATACTATTTCCTCTTGCGACGTTTAGTCTGTATTTATCGACATTTTCTGGACTACATCAATACAGAATGAATACTATGCCATAAAAAAAATCAGTTACATTATTTATATTCAATTATTTAATTTTTTTATGTTATGATAATTAATTGTGTACTGATGTAGCCCAAATGGTGTCTAGAAATATAAATAAAAACTTAGTTTAAAGTGTTTTTAGAGAATTTTATGACACTGGACTAAACCTGAAAAAGAAAAATAGAGTAGAATATACATAGTAGATGTAAGAAGCATTGAGACATTATAAATATATATCAACGTCCAAAAAATATTAATAAATCAGAAAATAGACTAAGGACATTCGACCAAAAAAATTCGTCAGAGTCCAAACCAATACTCACACTGGTATAGTTTCCGAGTACAAATTTTTAGACAGATCACAGATCCAACACCATTGTCGCGTTAACATCTCGCGTTAACCGGACTCAATATCAAACTTTGCCTATTTTTTCTTATTTATAAACTCTTTTTTTGAATTGTTAGTTGTTTATGTTACTTATTGTTGAATATTTTTTTTATTTTCCCTTACTCATTTTATTTGATTTTAATTTCTTATTTGCTCCATCTATATTATTTAGTTTTTTCTTTAGTTACTTTAATTTTAACTTTAATGAACAGGTTAACAAAAGCTTACACAGTCAGGTTTGGGGTTGTCAGTGTTGGCATAACGAGCCCTAAAATTTCCAAACAACCCCAAACCTGACTGTGTAAGCTTTTGTTAACCTGTTCATTTATGTTTATTATTCCAAGGTGACTTTAAATATTAGATTAATTTGTTAAGTGTAGTTTCAATTGTTTTTAAAAAAATTTAAATGTTTTTTTTGCTGAATATGGTGGATGTAACACCGAAACATGTCCAATAATACATTAAAAAATTATGGTGATTTAATTCTTATGTTGAACTCGGAATTAAAGACAAAATTTCGTAATTTGGAAAAATATAAGACGAAATTGAAAAAAAGTGGAAACAGACATCCAGTTTTTAAAAGCATGCATTGAAGAAGGACTGCTCCCAACTTTTACAAATATATATATATATATTCGTTTTATTAAAGAGTATGCCGATATTCATTTTTGTTCGTTTTCTATTTAATTTCTCAAGTTTTCTAAGCTTGGTTTTTAACTCTTCAGGTAAATTGAACACTAAGTCTCCGAATGATTTATTCTTGAGCTCCATAATGGATAATCCATAATAATTATGGAGCTCAAGAATAAATCATTCGGAGAGTTAGTGTTCAATTTACCTGAAGAGTTACAAACCAAGCTTAGAAAACTTGAGAAATTAAATAGAAAACGATCAAAAATGAATATCGGCATACTCTTTAATAAAACGTGTCTAAATGAAAGTCTGCTCCCAAAATATACTAATATATATATATATATATATATATAACTTGAACTTGAGACATAAGCACGTGAAATCCTAGACAAAAACACAATATGAAATGGGAAAAAGGCTGAGATCTTTCAACTGTAACGAGCGGTCATCGTCAGAGTCAAAACCCTTGCTTTTAGTTTTTTTTATCTCATTTCATATTGTGGTTTGATGATTGATTGTTATTTCACGTGTTTATGTGAATTCTTGTAATGTAGTTATGTACAGGTAATTTATTTCTGATCTTGATGGTGGTATAGCAGCTCCATCTCAAACATGTTGTTTCCCAGTTATTGGAGTAATTGAGGTTTACACTTGGTTTCTCCGCTTTCATTGTTGCACACATTGTTGCAGGTATGCAGGGAGACGACTTGACCCCTACTTCCTCGAAAGGCCTTCCTCTCGAGTACAAGCTGATGCCGGCCTTCTTCAGAGATCTCGGCTACAAGACGCACGGCCTAGGCAAGTGGCACCTTGGATACTCTTCCCGCTCCTACGGCCCCTTAGCCAGAGGCTTCAACTCTTTCTTCGGCTTCCACAACGCCTACTCTGGATACTATGATTATATGGTTCAAAATATCGTCAGTTCTTGTAACTATTCTTTTTTTATAGAATCCCTTTAATATTTTTTCTCTACTTCTATTATAGCACTTATTTATTCTCGTACAATATAAAACTTTGTTTACCTCTTCTTCCATTAAAACTTCCTATTCATAAAAGGTTATCAAAACCTTTGATGATTGGTATTGTAGTGAAAAGTTCTTAAAAACACAAGCACTTCAATTTTTTTAATAATTAAACATTACAATCATAAACACATTTGGTTGCTTAGAACTGGGCACAATTTATTCCATTGGAAGTAACAAAAACACCTTAAGTTTCTTTATGACAATTAACCTTGGTATTTTTAATGGTGCTCTTGTTTGAAAGCATTCAAATTATACGTACATAAATGAATTAAAACAAATGTAAGTTATAATAATTTTGTTTTAAAAAGAAAATTTTCGATTAATGCAATGTGAATGGGTAAAAGTTACTGCCTTGACAAGATTTACGAACTGCAAAAAAAGTTGTTTTTTTTTGTTTTTTAGTCAAGAATGTAGGTGTTATAATATATCTTAAGAGCGTATGAAAATTCTCATTTTATTTCAAATAGTGGTTATGTGATTATTATAAGAAAATAGTTTTAATACTACCAAAGGCAAATTAAGTACAAGAATTATTACAATACAAACAGCTTGTAAAACTGTGTACTTCCATTCATTAACAGTTATGTTATATCATCTTCCCACAACAATGCAATAAGGTTTTTGGTTTTTATAAGTAATGATTATTAATATGTATGACTTTTATAAGTTTGAATTTCGACTTGAGTCCAATGAAGTAGATTTTGAAAACATTGTCTGTGTATGAATGTGTGTTTGTTTACATGATCCGCGGGGGCTTGTTGTGTCTCTCTCTTTCTCAACATAAACTACCTTTTTAAACCCAAACTATCTTGGTTTGAGGTCCTAAGAAATGCCTTCAGATAAGCCAAGTCTTAGTGTTATGCGTTCCTAACGAATAATTGATACTTTTATCTTCATGTTCTGGTGTACGTGTTTTATCACAATACCTCCTCTCTGAATAGTAATGAAGACCCTGAGTCTACATGGATTGTCGTATAATATGCTACAAGTCCACTGCAAAGCTTATTCCTTTTCGTTTTCTTCATTTCTGGCTTAAGTTTCTGGCTTTTTTCCTCTCATTTTACTCATTCTAATATTACAGAACAAGTCAGCATGGTGATGAAGGTGTTATGAAATGATAAATTATATGTTACACACACTTCATGTTTCTATGTTAATTCAACATGTTATATGAGTATTCAATGAAGTAAATAAAAGAAAAGAAAATTAAACCACTGAGAATAATAAGAAAGAAAAACCGCTTTTAACTATTTAAAATGGATCAAATTTAAACTTGAATACAAACTTGAAACTTTCCATTAATTATTTCAACTAAAAGTAATTCAACTAAATAAAAAGCGAAACTAAAGTTTCACAACGACTTCCAGCAAAACTTCTTTTGAAAAGTAATAAAACAGTTGCTTTGTGCATACTTGATTAAATAACGCGATATCTGAAAAAAAAAGTTTGAAATAACTTCAAGGCTTCAATAGAATTCTATAATAGAAATGGCATTCTTTGTAAAACTTTCAAAACCCGACAGGATCAATGAAAAGGAATCAGTTAAGCAACTTGTTACATAATGAATATAAAGTAAAGGATTAATACAAATAGATCGAATGAAGGCTGATGAATGCACCAGAATGTATGTGTTGCACTAGTGTCAGTGAGACTCAGACGAAGATCTCTTGTTTTAATAGGAGACCTTGGTCATTGTTTCTGATTTTCCTGCCGCCGTTTAGACGTTGATACTGTTGTACATATGTACACTATATGATTTTCCTTCCGCCATTTAGACGTTGATACTGTTGTACATATGTACACTATATTATTTTCCTGCCGCCGTTTAGACGTTGATACTGTTGTACATATGTACACTATATTATTTTCCTGCCGCCGTTTAGACGTTGATACTGTTGTACATATGTACACTATATGATTTTCCTGCCGCCATTTAGACGTTGATACTGTTGTACATATGTACACTATATTATTTTCCTGCCGCCGTTTAGACGTTGATACTGTTGTACATATGTACACTATATGATTTTCCTGCCGCCGTTTAGACGTTGATACTGTTGTACATATGTACACTATATTATTTTCCTGCCGCCGTTTAGACGTTGATACTGTTGTACATATGTACATATGATTTCTGCATTTAAGTGAACTGTTGTACATATGTACACATATTATTTTCTGCCCCGTTAGACGTTGATACTGTTGTACATATTAATCTTAGGAATACAAAAAAGAAGCCAGGATAGATAAATGGTTACTTTAGGTTCATAGATACCTTATAAAAACGGAGATTTCTTGATTTACGTTAATTTGAAATTTATGAATAAAAAAATTAATAAAGGATATCATTGTACGGAAAAAAACTCTTAGGAATAAATATATAAGAAAGGAAATAAATATATATATGAAGTCATAACTGACTTCAATATAACACTAACTCTTCTCAGGAATCCTAGCTAGGACGGACTGTGAATACTTGATACACAAACACCAATTTGACCATATTATCTCCTTACGACAATAAGTGTTGAAATATTAAAGTAAGTTATGCCAGTATTTCTGAGGTATAAACGAACGTGTAGAACACAGGAGAACATTCAGAAAGTGAACAAACATCTTTGGATTAAATCATGGTAACACGGTGATTTATTTTATAACTGTCACATATTTCAAGTAAGACTCTAATGAGGACCAAGTAAGATCTTAGTCTTATTCTTAAATACCTAAATGTCATTTTTGATGTTGTATTTTTTTTTTCATGTTAATTGTGAAATCAAGTTATATCCGACTTATAACTGGCAAAGATGTTTAATAAAATCTTTGATACAAAAAAGTATTTAGAAGTTCTCTAAAATGAGAAAAATACATTAAGTTAAAAAATAGAGTAAAAATAAAAAATAGATAAAAATAAAAAAATAAGTTAACTGTATTAACTTATTTAAAACCAAATCTCAAACTATAGTCAGCATTCATTTTTTTTAAAATTATGATCATAAACTAAATATTTCAATGAATGGCAAATAGTTTAGAATGTGTAGGAGATACATTAGTCAAATATTTAAATATTTATGAACTTGATTTGCATTTTAAGAAAGTCATTAGATTTCCTCCTTTAATATTTTCATGAATTATTTAAGAACTTAATGTTTTCCTACTTTATAGAATACAAGCGAGAACTCTTTTATTTATTTTTTTTTTCACTTGTGGTTAGATATTTGAATCAATTTTTCTTAGAATTTATTTCTGATTGGAGTAGTTTAATGTTTCGTGAATCCATTTCTGTAGCATGGACTATAGCTAATGTTAGTTCTGCTTTAGTTTCTGAAACAGTTGTTTTTGTTTTGAGATGACAATTCTTAGCACATCACATTCATCACATCACATCACATCACAACATTAATATCAATCGCTTAAATATCTCAATAAACATTTGTCTTTTAAAAACACAAAAGCTTCATAGCTTATATTTATTTCAAAATAACTCATCTCTCTTGAAAAATATTATCCGAAATATATGCTTACAATTTTTTCAGTACTATATACTGAATAAAATTAAACATTTGTTGTACACAATGAACATATGATAAAATAACTAAATTCCTGATTTAAAAAAAAAATTAATGGCATATATTATGAGTTAGAATTTGGACAAATAAATTGTGAATGTAATAAATAAGAAGTAAATGATTCTAATAGTAATACGTAATTTCTCGTAAACTCGTCGTTCTATGTACTTGTAAGGATAAATCAGTTCTCTTTGAATACTCATATTATTTTAAAAATAAATATTGTATGGTTATTTATAAGGAGCCTTAGCCAATAAACTAATTTTAATATGATTGACTGATTATAAGCCAAATAGTGGTATAAAACACTATGAAATACTCGTACATATTATGAGTATATATCTCATTCATAAATATATATATACTTCAGATTTTTGATAAACTAGATTAAATAAGATTTTTGGTGTATTATCCGATTATTTATATATTTAGCTGATATTGTTGTTGGTTATTCTACTATGATTCACAATAAACTATTTCCTATAAATTTAAATTGATGAGATATCATGTTATTAGTGGTCACTATTGGATAGAAGCTGGCGATATTGAACTGAAAGTACATAAAGCATGTAAAAAGTATGATTTGATAGTTTTAAAAAAATAATTTAAATTCTACAATTTGTAGAAAAAGCAAATGGAAGTTGTTTTTATGTCCGGCAGTTTTGAATGTTGTTTGAGATAAGAGTAATGTGTTGGAAAGGACAATGACACGGTGCAGATAGGCTTGGATATTCACAGAGATGGAAAACCCGCCTGGGACGTCGTCGGCAACTATTCTACGGACGTCTTTGGAGATGCTGCCGTCAAGAGGATAGCAAGTCACAATGCAAACCTACCTCTGTTCCTGTACGTCGCCTTTGGGGCCGTGCATGCAGGTAACCCAGCCAGACGACTGGAAGCCCCGCAGGACTTGGTGAACCGTTTCAAATACATTCTCGACCCCAACAGGAGGGTCTATGCAGGTCAGTACTCACTCAGGCTTCTCCTGCAGCTTACAGCACTGTCTCTCATTCATTTATGTTTTACTATAAGTAAAAGTAAAATATTGATTTTAAGACTAGACATTTACAATGAGTTTTCTTGACTCCATCTTTTTTGTACTTTGAAGTTACACACTTTTCAAGGTCTCCTGAGTTCTATTTTAATAATATACATTTAGTTGATTGTATGAGTGAATATTTACCAATCATTTAGTAATCACTCTTGAAGCGAGATAAATACCAATCAAATTTATCACTAGGCATAATTTTTTGTGCATGACTCATGTGTGAGGTACTTAATGATACTTCATATCAAGACTTGTATAACGTAGTCCGCCCATATCAGTATTGTAAAGACTCGAACTTTTCAATTCGAATGACTCCCATGCCTACGATACAATTTCATTAGCTTTATATCATTCCAGAAGAAAACAACACTAAAAGTCCATAATAAAATTCTATTTGTATTTATTAGTCACTACTACAATAATTATTTTTCACTGGAATAATAATAAATAATTCATATTTAAAGACAATAATTATTTTTATCATAAAATGTTAAGTACTTATTGATCATGTTTGCAGTTAATTTGGTATTTTATTCGGTAATCCTTCTCAAGAGTTAACCATAACAATTGACAATATAATTAACGACTAATTAGCTACCAATGCTTAATTTCGCACACGTCATAATTTGCAGTCCCAGACCTGATCCACTGCTGCTGAATTTTCGCGCTACTATATATTTCGAGGCTAACAGGTTTGTTAATTAGTACATTACCATGTAATGTAAAAGAGTCGTTTACATGTTCTATATTCTAACAGGCCGTGTGTTATTAACTTATTACTTGTGCTATTAGTATGTACATATATCTTGAAAGGAGGTTCTAAAGATGTTTAAAGGGGTTAGAGAGGATTGGCAACTATATTAAGTATTTGGTTACCACGATTGAGATGGGTCAGTTTTTGTATATATATTGGTATAAATAGGCAGCAGATCCTCTTTTAAACAAGTATCATTAAAATTCCGCAGTCTCGGCATTCACGATCTTAAGACTGAGAGATTCGATCCTACGAACTAACCTCCTGCTAACAGGGTTCAACTAGAAAAGGAGTTGAGCCAAGTAACATGTTAAATTAAAATCGATGACTCATGCTTAGTCATTGCTATAAATAGATTAAAAGGATAGTACCGGTTAATATAAAGAGAAGGTCAAAGGTCAATAATCAACAAGAAACAAGCGGTTAGAATAAAAGAGTTGAAAGGTCAACGGTATAACTGGACTAATAGAGAATAAATAGATTAAGAAAATTAATAATAATAATAATAATGTTAATAAGAATTAATAATAATAATAATAATAATTAAGAGTAATAGTAAACTAGAAAAGATATATTAAATAAAGAGTTGAAAGAGAGTAAGAATTAATAGGGAAGGTATAGTTAGTTTACTATATACCTTCTATAGTTAGTTTAGAAGGTATATATATATATATATATATATGATCAAACCACAATACGCAATGCGAAAACAAGACTAACATCTTTCAACCCTAATAAGCGGTCTTCGGCAGAGTTAAAAACCCAACTGGACTCTGACGAAGACCGCTTGTTACGGTTGAAAGATCTTAGTCTTGTTTTCCCATTTCATATTGTGGTTTGATCATTGATTGTTATTTCACGTGTTTATGTGAAATCTTCATATATATATATATATATATATATATAGAAACGTTGGCAATGAGAGTTTAATTTGGACCTGAAGAACTGACCGAGTCCTGATAAACTTTAATTTTATATATATAAATAACAAGATTTCACAATAAACAAGTGAAATGACAATCAATGATCAATGATCACAAAATGAAATGGGAAAAAACTAAGTTCTTTTAACCGTAACAAGCGGTCTTCTTTAGAGTCAAAAACCCAATCAGCACACATATATATACGTTTTTTATCTCGACCACATAAATTCAGCAGTAATTTTTCTTTTTTATCCAGATTTGATCTGGCGTCAAACACTAAGATACCTTTGAACCAACGTTTCATCTATGTTTGTAGACATCTTCAGGGCTACGTCAATAGAGAAATTAATTAAAGTAACATGAAGAAAATGTTTCAGGTTACATTATTTATATGAGAATCATTTGTATGAGTATTTTCATATAAATAAAGTAACTTATAATATTTTTTTCATGTTACGTCCCTCAGAGAAGAGGATAAGTCTAGAACATTCTAAATCTTCTTATGTTCAGTTATATATTCAACTTTTTATAGCATACAATATAGCAAATATATTGAAATGATCGTTTTAAACAATTATTTTTTAATACACCCTACTTATAAGCATAAAGCAACATTTTTTAGATTTTATAAAGGAAAACATAGTATTAATATTATGTGGAAATAAGGTCGTACTGTTTTAGCCCATGTTCATATCAGCCTAACTTCTCATCATCGCCGACACCCAATCACATTGCAACAGTCTGTTAGTGACAACAGTTTACAGGCATTTATTTTGTGTTGACCTATTTAAAGGAACTTTATTTTCAGAGATTTATAAATACTGATTTTTTTATTATAATGGGAATACTGACATTTTTTTGATTGCATGATCTTTACACTGCCCTTGAACATACATCGCATCTTCATTATTAACATCAATTTTTAACCAATAAGTAGTCAGACACGCGTATTAGAGAGAAAAAAATATCTTTGCTCCATACACAGATCGACATAATCTGTGTAGGTGGACGTTATACTGTAGGTCGACCTTATGCTGTAGGTGGAAGTAATTCCATGAATTACTTCTCCAGCGTGACACCTTTGCCTTACCCTTCCTTTGAAAGTCACCTAATCTTCTACTTGCTTCAAACTAGACCTAAGCCAGTTCAAACTTCTCTCACCAAATAGTTTGAGTAAAAGTTTCTGATTAGAAGCGATTGCTCAAATAAGTGAAACAACCTTATTTGTTTTATAAACTCTACCCAAACACAACAGATTACACAGGTGTTATAATTACGCAAAAACTATGATCCGTCATAGTTCATATTTTTCATGTTGTTTTACATGATTACTGTATTTCTTAAAAATTATCTTGATAACAAAGTAATTATTTGAATTAGTATTTAGAAATTTTAAATGTATATATATATATATATATATATATATATATATATATATATATATAAACCAATTAAAAAAGATAGCCTGAGTCGCTGCTCTGCCTTCCTGCGGGACTCTTCGCCTCCTGATGACGAGGATGGTCGAAATATAGAAGTGAGTTATTCCTGTGTCTATCTGTGTGTTATCTTTTTTAATTGGTTTTTATTTAAAAGTCTGTTGGACCTTTTCATTTAATTATTTATATATATATATATATATATATATATATATATGATTGGTTATACACGACTGAATATTGTCGATCGATGATCTTCTTCTCCAACTTTTCAAGTTTGCGGAAAATTAATTTTTCGTTGTGAGAACAACGGTTCAAGGAATGAATTCTTCTTGTCGACGCGTTTCGACTGTCTACTGCAGTCATTTTCAAGACACAAAACAGGTGGGTTACCGGTCTCCTTATATAGCCGAGAGTCAGGGGGGTGAGCGCTGATTGGCTGTGCTATTGTGGTTCTTCCTTCTCATTGGTTATTGGTTTGGCCTATTGCTGGGGCTTGTTCTCCGAGTAGCTTGAGTACTCTTGACATCCCAGTTTGTTGTCTATTGATTATAGGGCTATTTTTGGATATTTCTATTGCTTCATAGATTGGGAGTCTATTGCAATCATTGGTTTGCCTGATGATGGTGGTGTTTTCTGTAAGGTCCTGGCGGGATAGGTCGGAATTGTGTGCTTGTCTGGTATGGTTTTTTATAGCTCCTGATTGAAGGTGCATGGTGAGGCGTCTGAAAAGCGTAGTCTTCGTCATGCCGATATACTTGGCGTTAGCCAGGAGCTCACACTCTCCTTTTTTACATTTGTATTCGTACACGACGTTGACTCTCTGCAGATCGCTGGTTGCGGTGATGGGGCTGTTTTTTATGACTAAATTTGTTGTGGTCCGGGCCTTATAATAAATATGTAATTTTATTCTGTCGTTGGGCTGTTTGCATTTTACGTTTCTTCGTATGATATTCTTAAGTGCTGCTTCATCTGTTTTGTACTCCCTTGTGAACTGGTTTCTGTAGTACAGCTGGTATACCGTTCCGTCTGGGTCATTATTGGTATTTCTTTCCTTATTGACCAAGTAGGAATTCAGGACTTTATCGAAGGCGTTATTTGTATAGCCATTATTCACAAAGGTTTGCCTGAGTTGGTTAAAAATTAATTTTTCGCAAACTTGAAAAGTTGGAGAAGAAGATCATCGATCGACAATATTCAGTCGTGTATAACCAATCATGTATAAAGGAAGGACTGCTACCGAAGTACACTAATATATATATATATATATATATATACACTTTAACACATAGAAAAGAACACAGAAAGACACTACCGAACTCACTTCGATATTTCGACATCCGTCGTCATCGGGAAGAAGTGCGAAGTACTCGCGTTGAGAAACAAACTGCTACTGGCCTCCAGAGTAACTCGTGGAACCACCGGAATGCTGCTCCCCAGCGGAGGAGAGGAAAAATAGAAATCCTTCCAATATTTATTTAGAAAACAAGATAAAAGATATATAAAATACGAAATAATAATAATAAAAAATAAATAATAATAATAAAATAATAATAATAATAATAATAATAATAAAATAAAAAATAATTAACGGTACAGGTTGAGACCAGGAGGAGAACGAGCCCCAAGGAGGCATATGAATGCCTCTTCGGAAGCTCTAAGGGTGACATGGGAATTAGACTCGGGGATTTGTTTGAGGATTTGTACCCTGAAACAATCATTGAAAGGGAGGTCATGGGAATTAGCATGGATAGCTATGGGTAGGTCTCTGTGCTGACCAACGGACGCCCTGTGATTGTTCATACGCAGGCTCAGCTTGGTTGAAGCCAAGCCAACGTAAAAAGCATCACATCGAGTACACTCCAAACGGTAAACGCAGTTACAGGAAGTGCAAGATGTATCAGAAGGAACAGGATAGGAGTCGTTACTGAGAGGGGAAGTAAAGTAAGGACTGGAGTTAATTAGGGGACAGGTTTGGCAGTTACGGCGTTCACATCGCTTCATCCCTCTGCTAGCACAGGGGCTGTTGGAAATATGGGTGAAAATGGATTTAAGGTTGGAAGGTCTACGGTAGGAGAAAGTAGGGGACTGACTGAAAATAGGAGAAGTAGACGAAGAAGAAGAAAGTATAGGAAAGAACTCCCTAATAACAGCGCCGAGCCTGTGGGAGCCTGGGAAAAAAGTAGAAATGAAGGGAGTAGTAATTCTACGATCCCTTCTAGCTGTAGGGCGGTGAATACTCTCAGCAGGAACGACGGAACTGTTGATTATATTACGAGGGTATCCTCGTTCAATAAATTTTTCTTTTAATAGATTAATTTGTTGGATTCTACTATTAATGGAATTGCAAATTTTATGGATTCTAATTGATAGGGATCTAGGGATAGCTTTCTTTATATGTGAAGGGTGACAACTGTTATAATGGAGGTATTGCTGAGAGTTAGTGGCTTTTAAATGAACAGAAGTGGAAAATGAACCGTCTTTAAGGGTGACATCAACATCTAAGAAGGAGAGGGAACTGTTGGATATCTGATGGGTGAAGGAAATAGTGGAGGAAAAGTTCTGAAAGGACTCTAGGAAAAGGTCTAGCTCATGCTTACCATGGGGCCAGATTAGAAAAATGTCGTCAATATACCGGGTGTAGAAAAGGGGGAGAAGTTGACGACTGGAAAGGAAAGACTGCTCTAATTTGGATATAAAAAGGTTGGCAAAAGAAGGTGCCATGATAGTGCCCATCGCGGTGCCTCTGGTTTGGATGTACAAACTACCATCAAACCGAAAGACATTACGTGTTAGGACAAAAAGAGCCAGTTTTGTGAGGAAATTAGTAGAAGGGGTGTGAGGATAGGTGATATATATATATATATATATATATATATATTGATAAAAGTATCGACCGTGGAATAGAAACAAAAATAAAGTTTATCGGGACTCGGTCAGTTCTTCAGGTTCATATTAAACTCTCATTGCCAACGTTTCGGTCTTTATTTAAAACCTTTTTCAGGCAGAAGTATAAATTATGAAACAGAAAAACTAAGTATTACATTACAAAATATTTTTCTTTGTAAACTAATTTGTAATGTAATACTTAGTTTTTCTGTTTCAAAATGTATACTTGTGTACTTTTCTCACTAACCTATAGTCAAAATTTCTATTGTAATTTCTTAATTGTAACTAGATGCATTTTTATGTATGTTTGATTTTTGAATGATTGTATTATATCTTATATTTCCTCTGTTTTTGTAGGCCTATGAAAAAAAGGTTTTAAATAAAGATCGAAACGTTGGCAATGAGGTTTTTAATTAAATCTCTAATTATTATAGATTGGTATTAACTGTAATTAAAAGACCGGCTTGTAAAATATTTGAACTCCATTTAAAGCTGTATTTACATAGGCTGCCAGGAAGGCCATAGTGGACACATTCAAAATCAGTAGTCCATAAAATCTAAAAGAAAACTTTTAAGCATTACATAAATTGTATCAGTTGTTTTTTTTTATTTTTATTTTTACTTTACTATAAGTAAAGTATAGTGATCGTGAAAAAATTCGATCTCGAGATTTTGACGGAATTACATGTTTTGAGGTACCAGAAGTCGTTTTATGACGTTTTTACGATGATGTCTGTGTGTGTGTGGGTGGGTGGGTGGGTGGGTGGGTGCGTGTGTTAGCATTGCTTGTTACAACGCTACGGTCCAGAATCTTTGATGGACAAGTTGATATTTTACACAAAAATGGGCCTCATAAAGACGAAGATCCCTATTGTTTGGGAAGAATTATGCATGATGGGAATGTCACTTATTTTGCCAAAAACCGTTTTTTTAAAAACATTTATTTCTCCTAAACTGATAACCCTAGAGTTTTGAAATTTTGACATTATATTTGAGGTTACAAATGGAACAAACGAAAAATATATTCAGAATTTTAAAACAACAAGAAATATTTTTTTTTCAATAAAATGTAAAAATTTTGACTTATAATTCAATCTCAAACCTTGTGAGAGCGATACAAGCCATACTGTTTGACGGACAAGAATGAAACTATGCCTATAAATAGAACATTATATGGAGAATGAGTTGAGATATTTTTTTCTAAAATTACATTCGCTAAAGGGGCGTTACAGTCTGATAACTGTTTTCAGAAAATGTTTTTTGACGCTAAACGGCTGATTAAAAAATAATGAAAATTTGACCAAAAATGGAACAAAAAATTAGCAATTCACAAAAAAAAAAATCATGAAGTTTCAATTACGGGAAAGAGCAATAACGATATAAAAACTCTTTGTTTACCCTAGACTAAGAGATCACCTGCTATACTTGTCGAATTTTTTGTATTTTTTTACATTGTTTACATTGACTTAGAAATTGTTTGAGCTAATCCACTGAGATAAAACTAATTTCTTAAGGAACAGTTTAAATTGTTTATTGAATTATATGAGATGTAAGAGGAATAATATTGTGCAGGAAAATGATAACACTCACTCAGAAAAAAATCGTATATATGTTAGTTGACAAAGGGGAAGGAAAATGATCTTATTAAATACTAAAAAGCTTATTATTATTATTATTTTAAAGATTTTAATTCCCAGTATGATAATTCTATAAAAGACCAAAAATGTAAATGATAATTCATAATCTGAATCTTTTGTTTAGAGATTAATAAATGTAATTATCGTACATCTTTAATTAACAAATCACCTTAAAACAACATTTTCCTCGCCGTTTAAGATGTTTTTCAGAGAAAAAAAGGGTATTTTCCTGTTTTAAATAAAAAATTTTACTTTAATATTCAATGTAGAAGGATGTCAAGTAAAGTAAGAAATCTACTGGCTGTTTGAACGAAAGCCATTCTCTTGTAGGAGAATAAATCGTTTCAAGAAATGTTCACTTTGGTTTTTCAAAAATGTTATTACTGCTGTAGTTATACTAATTCTATTATTTGCAAATAATAAATTATTTGTGATGTACAAAAATAAGCTTATGAAAAGATATGTCCTTCAATCACTATCTGTACTACCTCAGGAATGAAAGGCTAATAATTATATCCCATTTAGATGTTTACGTTATGCTTAAATGAGACGTTATGTTTTATATACTCAAGAAATTTGACATTAAGTTACTTATAGTAAAGTAGAGTGTAGGCCACTCCAGATTTTTACTTTACTATAAGTAAAGTATAGTGATCGTGAAAAAATTCGATCTCGAGATTTTGACGGAATTACATGTTTTGAGGTCCCAGAAGTCGTTTTATGACGTTTTTACGATGATGTCTGTGTGTGTTGGGTGGGTGGGTGGGTGGGTGGGTGGGTGGGTGGGTGGGTGCGTGGGTGGGTGCGTGTGTTAGCATTGCTTGTTACCACGCTACGGTCCAGAATCTTTGATGGATCAAGTTGATATTTTACACAAAGATGGGCCCCATTTAGACGAAGATCCCTATTGTTTGGGAAGAATTATGCATGATGGGAAAGTCACTTTTTTTGCCAAAAACCGTTTTTTTTAAAACATTTATTTCTCCTAAACTGATAACCCTAGAGTTTTGAAATTTTGACATTATCTTTGAAGTTACAAATGCAACAAACGAAAAATATATTCAGAATATTAAAACAACAGGAAATATTTTTTTTTCAATAAAATGTAAAAATTTTGACTTATAATTCAATCTCAAACCTTGTGAGAGCGATACAAGCCATACTGTTTGACGGACAAGAATGAAACTATGCCTACAAATAGAACATTATATGGCAAATGAGTTGAGATATTTTTTTTTGAAATTACTTTAGCTAAAGGGGCGTTACAGTAGGATTTGTGTTTTCAGAAAATGATTTTTTGACGCTAAACGGCTCGTTAAAAAAAAATGAAAATTTGACCAAAAATGGAACAATAAATTAGCAATTCACAAAAAAAAATTCATGAAGTTTCAATTACGGGAAAGAGAAATAACGATATTAAAACTGTTTGTTTATTCTAGACTAAGAGATCACCTGCTATACTTGTCGAATTTTTTGTATTTTTTTTAATTGTTTACATTGACTTAGAAATTTTTTGAGCGAATCCACTGACATAAAATTGATGTTCTAATGGAAAAATGAAAATATATTATTGACTTATAAGAGACTAGCAAACGTACCCGTCTTTGACGGAATCAAAAATTCTATTATACTTGGTATTCCAAAATATCAATTATCGTATTATACTAATACTACAATTAGAAGTTATAGAATAGTAGAAAATACCATTATTAGTACAGTGCTAAACAAATGCCTCTGTATACAAAGATTAGATTTTAAGTTAGACATACACAAATCTACAATCAATGTTTCAGCTTTAAATGTCTTATGGTAGCAATATTTTGTGGACAAACCGACAGACAGAAATTATTCTAAGGGTACATGTGGCTACTCTGAAGTATGAAACGAAAAGAAAACTTGAAATGAGTTAGTTCTAATTAACGTGCTCCCAGTCAAAAGCTAGCACGCAAGCCACTGGGCTACTCTAGTTCCATACCTTACTTTATTACCAGTGTTTATATTACGCAAATATTAAATTAAAAAAAAATATTTTTGTTGTATTTATTTATAATACATTTGCACTACTGTCATCGGCGAGCAAGCAAGCTGCTGGCTACCCTGGCTAGATCCCTTTACTTTATTACCATCTTTTAAATTATCCACATTTTAAATTCAAAAAAATATTTGTTTGTTACATTTATTTATAATACATTTGCACTACTGTCATCGGCGATCACGCAAGCCACTGGGCTACTCTGGTCCCATACCTTACATTATTACCAGTGTATTTATTAAGCAAATATTAAATTAAAAAAAAGTTTACAGTTATATATAATACATAGCAAACGTACCCGTCTTTGACGGAATCAGAAGTTCCTGTTTTGGTTTATTGCCGTGTGCCTATGCCTTTCGGCTATACCACGGAGGAATCAGAAGTTCCGTCATTTTTGGTATTTCAAAATGTCATTAGAAATTATAGAATAGTAGAAAATACCATTATTACTACAGTGTTAAACAAATGCCTCCAGCTAATACACTACATTAGCTGTCTGTCCTTCAGGTTCATGGTAGAAGAAAGACTTGAAACCTCTGACCGTTGAGCATGTAAACTACATTTGACCATGTGAGAAAAACTTAGTTTTGCTACCTTGTATTCATGCGTTAGATGAAGTCTCCCTTTGCGACTTACTTTAACGTCATTGCGAAATAGACTCTGACCGGACTTTGCAATCATTTCAACGTAAACAGACAGTGGCTCGGAATCAATGGTATGTGAAGTATACACACAGACTCCCCAATACCACATCCAGTCATTATGTCCGCCTCTATGGCATATCTGTGTAGAGCACGAACTCAGAGTCGTGTACCGTTGCACTCATGTTTCGTAACATGAAATTTGTTACTGCTACTAAATTGCAGCATGATTGGTGCTCTACTTTAAGTTTTTACTCATGAGCAGGCAGTCCAGGAGAAATAAATTCAGAGTCAAGAAATTCAATTAAATAATGAACTGCTTCTTCATCACTAATCCAATCTCTTTACTGACTTGTAAGTTCTTTCCTCGGCTTCATATAGTGTAAGAACTTGTTTGTTGATTTCTTATGCCTGTTCATATTAAGGGCTGAGAATTGCTCGTTTACAAAACATTTATTCTCAATAGATAGTACATCCTTAACTCTGTGAAACACCATTTCAATGATGTCAAATACGCAATATATTCATATACTCAATTGAAATTAAAATCAACTAACAATACCTACTTGCCACACCTGTGTATTTTCAAAACAAACTTGTCTGTGAAGTTAGGAAAATACAGCTAAAAGCCCCATAACTTCGCTTCTGTACTGAATTAATAATCTATTTAGAGCCCATAATTTAAGTTAGGCACACAAAAATCCAGTGTCAATGTTTCAGCTCGCTATGTCTTACGGTGGCTGAGTTTACTTGTGACAAACATTTTTGCGTTAAACGTCCATAACTTCACTTCTACGTTGAATTTCCAATCAATTCATAGCCTATATTTTAAGTTAGACCTACACAAATCTACTGTAAAAGTTTCAGCTTTATATGTCTTATGGTAGCTGAGTTTACCTGTGACAAAGTTTTGCGGACAAACAGACAAACCGACAAACCGACAAACCGACAAACCGACAGAAATTTTTCTAAGGGTGGATTCGGTTTCTCCAATGTATGAAACGTAAAGAAAACTTGAAATGAGTCAGTTCTAAGCAATGTACAGACAAAATCATTATTTTATTTATAAAGATGTAAGAGGAATAATATTGTGCAGGTAAACGATAACACTCATTAAAAAAAAGTTCGTATATATGTTATTTGACAAAGGGGAAGGAAAATGATCTTATTAAATACTAAGAAGCCATAAAATTTCCAGTATAATAATTCTGTTAAAAACCAAAAATGTAAAAGATAATTCAAAATATAAATCTTTTGTTTAGTGATTAATAACTGTAATTGTCGTACATCTTTAATTAACAAATCACCTTAAAGCAACATTTTCTTCGATGTTTAAGAAGTTTTTCAGAGAAAAAAAGAGTATTTTCCTGTTTTAAATTTGAAAATTTTACTTTAATATTCAATGTAATTAATTTTCAATGTCAATTAAACGATGTAAGAAATCTACTGGCTATTTGAACAATAGCCATGTTCTCTTGTAGGATACTATTTCGTTTCAAGAAATGTTGACTTTGGTTTTTCAAAAATGTTATTACTGCTGTAGCTATACTAATGAAATTATTTGCAAATAATAAATTATTTGTGATGTACAAAAATAAGCTTATAAATTGATATGTCCTTCAATCACTATCTGTACTACCTCAGGAATGACAGGCTAATAATTATATCCCATTTAGATGTTTACGTTATGCTTAAATGAGACGTTATGTTTTATATACTCAAGAAATTTGACATTAAGTTACTTATAGTAAAGTAGAGTGTAGGCCACTCCAGATTTTTTACTTTACTATAAGTAAAGTATAGTGATCGTGAAAAAATTCGATCTCGAGATTTTGACGGAATTACATGTTTTGAGGTCCCAGAAGTCGTTTTATGACGTTTTTACGATGATGTCTGTGTGTGTGTGGGTGGGTGGGTGGGTGGGTGCGTGGGTGGGTGCGTGTGTTAGCATTGCTTGTTACCACGCTACGGTCCAGAATCTTTGATGGATCAAGTTGATATTTTACACAAAGATGGGCCCCATTTAGACGAAGATCCCTATTGTTTGGGAAGAATTATGCATGATGGGAAAGTCACTTTTTTTGCCAAAAACCGTTTTTTTTTAAAACATTTATTTCTCCTAAACTGATAACCCTAGAGTTTTGAAATTTTGACATTATCTTTGAAGTTACAAATGCAACAAACGAAAAATATATTCAGAATATTAAAACAACAGGAAATATTTTTTTTTCAATAAAATGTAAAAATTTTGACTTATAATTCAATCTCAAACCTTGTGAGAGCGATACAAGCCATACTGTTTGACGGACAAGAATGAAACTATGCCTACAAATAGAACATTATATGGCAAATGAGTTGAGATATTTTTTTTTGAAATTACTTTAGCTAAAGGGGCGTTACAGTAGGATTTGTGTTTTCAGAAAATGATTTTTTGACGCTAAACGGCTCGTTAAAAAAAAATGAAAATTTGACCAAAAATGGAACAAAAAATTAGCAATTTACAAAAAAAAAATCATGAAGTTTCAATTACGGGAAAGAGCAATAACGATATAAAAACTCTTTGTTTACCCTAGACTAAGAGATCACCTGCTATACTTGTCGAATTTTTTGTATTTTTTTACAATGTTTACATTGACTTAGAAATTTTTTGAGCAAATCCACTGAGATAAAATTGATTTTATAAAGGAACAGTTTAAATTGGTTATTTAATTATATGAGATGTAAGAGGAATAATATTGTGCAGGAAAATGATAACACTCACTCAGACAACATTCGAATATATATTATTTGACAAAGGGGAAGGAAAATGATCTTATTAAATACTAAGAAGATTATTATTATTATTATTATTCTTTTAAAGATTAAAATTTCCAGTATGATAATTCTATAAAAGACCAAAAATGTAAATGATAATTCATAATCTGAATCTTTCGTTTAGAGATTAATAAATGTAATTATCGTACATCTTTAATTAACAAATCACCTTAAAACAACATTTTCTTCGCAGTTTAAGATTTTTTTCAGAGAAAAAAATGGTATTTTCTGTTTTAAATTTAAAAATTTTACTTTAATATTCAGTGTAGAAGGATGTCAAGTAAACGATGTAAGAAATCTACTGGCTGTTTGAACGAAAGCCATTCTCTTGTAGGAGAATAAATCATTTCAAGAAATGTTCACTTTGGTTTTTCAAAAATGTTATTACTGCTGTAGTTATACTAATGCAATTATCTGCAAATAATAAATTATTTGTGATGTACAAAAATAAGCTTATGAAAAGATATGTCCTTCAATCACTATCTGTACTACCTCAGGAATGAAAGGCCAATAATTATATCCCATTTAGATGTTTACGTTATGCTTAAATGAGACGTTATGTTTTATATACTCAAGAAATTTGACATTAAGTTACTTATAGTAAAGTAGAGTGTAGGCCACTCCAGATTTTTTTTTTAGCAATGGCATCTAAACTGGATGAAGTTGTAGGAAGAATAACTGAATCCTTGAAGAAGAAGGGCATGTTGAAGAACTCGATAATCCTGTTTATGTCTGACAACGGGTCACCAGGACACAGGGATCAGCCTTTTTACAATTGGGGCTCCAACTATCCTCTCAGAGGGGTCAGTAATATTCATTCCTGTCATTATTCAGCTTCTTTCTGTCTTAGTTTGCAAAACTCCTTATATGCCTCTGGAGAGCCATCGTACAAATCTTCATAGCTGTAACAGAGAATTTAGTGTATTCTTCCCTTTAAAATATAAGGACGATGTACTTTTATTACTTTAGCAGTAAGTGAAATAGTTTTTGCACAACATTCACACTCAGTGTTCGACTTGCATGATAAACTAAATAAAGAAAGTGCGACTCATTTGTTAATTGCTGCATATTTTAGCTGTACCTGAGTCTCTTAAGCTGAATTTAATCAATGTACATTAAAAGGTGCTAAAGTTTTGTATAATCAAGTTTATTTACAGTAGAAATCTTTAATTATGTGTCTTTCGTGGAACTGACATACCGAAGTGTATAACTCACTGGTACTGGTAGAAATTATTTTATACTAGCAAATGTACCCGTCTTTGACGGAATCAAAAATTCTATTATACTTGGTATTCCAAAATATCAATTATAGTATATTACTAATACTATAATTAGAAATTATAGCATTGTAGAAAACACCATTATTAGTACAGTGTTAAACAAATGCCTCTGTATACACTACATTAGCTGTCTGTCCTTCAGGTTCATGGAAGAACAATCAGTTGAAACCTCTGACTATTGAGCAAGTAAACTACAGTTGACCATGTGAGAAAAACTTGGTTTCGCTAACTTGAATTCCTGCGTTAGATAAAGTCTCCCTTTGCGACTTAGTTAACGTCATTGCGAAATAGACTCTGACGGGACTTTGCAATCATTTGAATGGAAACAGCCAGTGGCTCGGAATCACTGGTATCCGTGGTATACTCGTACACACAGACTCCCCAATACCACATCCAGTCATTATGTCCGTCTCTATGGCATATCTGTGTAGAGCACGAACTCAGAGTCGTGTCCCGTTGCACAGTTTTTGGAGCACTCATGTTTCGTAACATGAAATTTGTTACTGCTATAAATTGCAGCATCATTGGTGCTCCTACTTTAAGTTTTTACTCATGAGCAGGCAGTCCAGGAGAAATAAATTCAGAGTCAAGAAATTCAATTAGATAATGAACTGCTTCTTCATCACTAATCCAATCTCTTTACTGACTTGTAAGTTCTTTCCTCAGCTTCATATAGCGTAAGAACTTGTTTGTTGATTTCTCCTGCCTGTTCATATTAAGGGCTGAGAATTGCTCGTTTACAAAACATTTATTCTCAATAGATAGTACATCCTCAACTCTGTGAAACACCATTTCAATGATGTCAAATACGCAATATATTCATATGCTCAATTGAAATTAAAATAAACTAACAATACCTACTTGCCACACCTGTGTATTTTCAAAACAAACTTGTCTGTGAAGTTAGGAAAATACAGCTAAAAACCCCATAACTTCGCTTCTGTACTGAATTAATAATCTATTTAGAGCCCATATTTTAAGTTAGGCACACACAAATCCAGTGTCAATGTTTCAGCTCGCTATGTCTTATGGTGGCTGAGTTTACTTGTGACAAACATTTTTGCGTTAAACGTCCATAACTTCACTTCTACGTTGAATTTCCAATCAATTCATAGCCTATATTTTAAGTTAGACCTACACAAATCTACTGTAAAAGTTTCAGCTTTATATGTCTTATGGTAGCTGAGTTTACCTGTGACAAAGTTTTGCGGACAAACAGACAAACCGACAAACCGACAGAAATTTTTCTAAGGGTGGATTCGGTTTCTCCAATGTGTGAAACGTAAAGAAAACTTGAAATGAGTCAGTTCTAAGCAATGTACAGACAAAATCATTATTTTATTTATAAAGATTTCACAAACCAGCACTCACTGTCTCTGGTACCATCGATCGATAGAATATTTGCCTGTTTTTTTTATTATTTAAAGAAAATCTCAGTTGCAGCCAAATGAGTGCGAACGTTTTAAATTAGAAGTTAGGTTGGAATACAGTCACTGCGGTGAAGTTTCTGAGTATATATCATCAGATAGGCAAGGTAAGTACTATGTCAGTTTTGCAAGGTTTAGTTCTAAAATCCCAAAAGACGACATTTATTTAATTAATATTTTAAAATTCACAATGATGATCTTTTCAGTGTCATAACAAGTACTAATAGTACTTTAATTTTTAATAATAGTACAATATGAATTTTTAAATTTATCTTACCTTTTTATAATAAAAATTTTAAAAATAAAGATTAAGAAAAGTATCTACTTTTCCATCTATTTTAGCTGATCGTATCTGAGTTTGCTCAGATTGGATTATCCTGTACTAGAAGCAAGATATTGAGTCCGAGCGCAAACACTACCCGGACTGAAAAAACGGATGACAGAGATATGCTTGTCTGGTAGTGAGTACACTCTAATACCAGGGTGCTCAATGCGTCGATCGCGATCTACCAGTCTATCACCAAGGTATTATTGGTAGATCGCATGGTATTAAAAACAATAAACAGCCTATAATTTATCCCATCCCTGATTGATACACAGGACGTCCAGTCGAATGAATTCTGATTTTTATATTACTATAAGTAAAGTATAGTGATCGTGAAAAAATTCGATCTCGAGATTTTGACGGAATTACATATTTTGAGGTCCCAGAAGACGTTTTATGATGTTTTTTCGATGATGTCTGTGCGTGTGTGGGTGGGTGCGTGGATGAGTATGTTAGCATTGCTTGTTACCACTCCACGGTCCAGAATCTTTGATGGATCAAGTTAATATTTTACACAAAAATGTGCCCCATAGTGTAGATGATCCCTACTGTTTGGGAAGAATTTTGCATGACGGGAAAGTCACTTTTTTTATACTTAGTTCATTGTGTACGGCATAAACGTAAAGTTGCTCTAAGTGCAGTAAACTAATAACCAAGTGACTAAGTTGTCTCTTACTCTTTACTTTTGATTTTTTTCTTTTAAAATTAAGAGAAGATATAGAAATGGGTGTGGCAACTGGAGTGAGTAAGTTGAGAAGTTAAGTTAAGAACTTAACACTTTCATTTGCAGAAGAGATTTTTCACGATGAAATATCACATACATAACCATAAATCCTAAGAATCCTTAATATACTTCTAAATAAATACAGTGGGCAGATCATTGTGACTTGTTGATTTCATAAGTAGCTCGTATGCATAGAATAAGTGAACAGTCCTACCTCTGGTATCTACCTGACCCGGTCCGAGCCCGATCGGATGTTTGGGCCGATCGGGCCGGCTCGGCTCTGGTCGGCTCGGCTCGGGCCTGACCGGATCGCGCTCGGACCGGGTCGGGCGTTAATACGCACGTGTCTGGGACGGATTGAACTGGACTTATTTAGGCATCATCAAACCCCAATCCCAGTGATGGCGAAGCTATGACACGCGTGTAAGTGCTGACGCGCAACCTCATGTGTGGTTGCGCGTCAACATGTATCTTCGTAGATAAAAAAGATCGTAATTTAAATATTTGTCTCTCATAACAGTCAAAATTAGATATTAATAATAATATTAATTCTGTAAATAATAATTAATACTTTTTTTCTTAAACCAGATGTGTATGTACAAGTACAGTAATTTTGCGTAACAAATATTCATATTAAAAACTTTTAAACAATTGTTTTAATAATGATATTAATATAAAAATCCTAAATTCTGGAACCAAGCTAATTCTGGTTCCATAATTTCTTTTTATGTTTTAAATGCCATTTAAATATATTGTTCTAATATTGAATTAATATGTAATTATACATTTTGAAGGCATATTAAATTCCAAATGCTAAAATGTTAAATTTTGGTTTCATAATTTTTGTTTTTGTTTATTAATGGCATTCAACAAATAATTAACTTACAAAAATTATAAATATTTATATATTCTTTTTAGTGCTTACTTTTGCAATGTCTGACACGCCACGAAATGATGTCTTGATTTTTGAAAATGTTGACACGCCGACCTGAAAAGGTTTGCCATCACTGCTCTATCCTGCAGAGTGACTCTAGAATGTATCCGTCATAAGGAATTTCCTTCCACCTGTCTATAATCACAAATATTTGGCTTACGTATTTATGATACAACTGGTGTGCTCAACTATCCTCTCAGAGTGTGTGTCAGTAATTGTCATGTCCTGTCATGTATGTCAGCTGTCTGTGTTGTCTGTAGTGTTGCAAAACTCCTGTGTATGCTCTGGAGATGCATCGTACAAATCTTCATAGCTGTAACAGAAATTTAGCGTATTCGGTCCCTTTTGAATATAAGCACATGTACTTTTATTACTTCCAGTAGTAAGTAAATGAGTGTATTGCATAACAGTTGCGTGTGAAGTGTGACGAGCAGTCGATTGCAAAACTCATTTTATCGCTCAGGAAGATAAAGTGATGTGACAAAATATGTGAAAGTGGTGCGTGTATGCCTGTATGTGTATGCAAATAAATGTGCACTTATCAATAGTAGATGGTGTTTCGAAATACCGTGTACTAAGTATACAGAATTAACTCATAGTTTATTGTGTAATGTGTGTCGTACACTGTGTGTGAAGTCATTCAAGAAATGTAATATTGTGTTAAAATATAGAGTGTGTACTTGTATGCGTTGTATATTGTGTATGCGTGTGTGTGTGTGTGTGTATGCGTGTTCTATTGTATATGAGTGTCTCTACGAGTAGCGTGTATGACGTCCCCTTTATGAACTATATGTGTGTGTACTGTATTCTCATGTGCCTATGTGCATATCTTTGCGTACGGTCTTCTGAACTAAGCACTTACATGTCGGTAAATCCAAACAATCAGTGCAGGTCCTGTGGAAAAGTAGCGTGGCAACAGTGACGCGCAGTCGATTACGAAACTCATTTTAGCGCTCAACAAGATAAAGGATGGACACAAAAATATTGAAAGGGTTTTTTATTTACAAATAAATTACTTATCAATAGTAGATTTACATTCGAAATACCGGACTACTAAGTATACAGAATAACACTCATAGTTATGTGTAATTTCGTACACACCTTTTGAAGTCATTCAAGAAATGTAATATTGTTTAAAATATAGAGTTTACAATTTGTATATTTGAAGTCTGCCTTTTTTTATTTTTACTATTTTATGAGTGTCTCTACGAGTAGCGTAGACGTCACCCCTTTATGAACTATATTGGTTACTGTTTCTCAGTACCTATTATATCTTTGCCGGCTCTACTACCTTACTGTCGGTAGCCTTCAGTGCACTCCTGTGGAATGTAGGTGGCAACCAAACACCCGAAAACCCAGAGCCAACCCAAAAATTTGAGACAAATATTACTTGATATTATTGTATGGTAAAATGCTAATGAAATGGTCTCCACATATAAAAATTTAATGGTTTAAACAACGCGTTTCGAACACGTAGCGTTCTTCCTGAGGCATTAACTAAGGTTGAGTGTCTGTGGTACAACTGAGTACCACTGAGTACAGCTGTACTCAATGAGTAGTGTACCACTGAGGAAGAACACTACGTGTTCGAAACGCGTTGTTCATACCATTAAAGTTTTATATATGGAGACCATTTCATTAGCTTTTTACCCTACAATAAGTAAATACTTCATAATAACTGATTGTACTACGTTAGAATTACTTGATATTAGCCTAATTTTATATAATCTGTTAATTCATCTTGTATCGTCACATTTTACCTTCGCTAGTTTCAAAGCGACAAAAATGAATTTACAAATAAATTACTCATTACAAGAGAAATCATTGATTCTGTCATGATTTCAATAATTTACTCCAATAAAGTATTGATTTTAAAATTTTATTTAGAAATTTCCAGATTGAAAAGTTATAGAACAGAGATTAATTAAATTAAAGGATTAATAAAGTAAGGCGATTGTTGGTATTAGGTTACTAAACAAGTATTAGAATGGTTTTTTAATTTTGAAGATTACGTGTTTCCAATTAATATATATAATACTAAAATCCTCTTAAAGCTTGCATTTTTTTTCTCAGTTTAGCTCCTTGGATTGATGTCAATTTTTACTTAAAAATTACACTCCTAGTAATAGAATGTAAAACAAAGTTTCGAAACTTAAAGGCTTTGACATGAAAAAAAAACGACGTCATGGATGCCGAAGAGTTTTAACCATGTTTTATTCAGCCCTAGTCATAAGATTTTGTATTTCAGCAATTAGTTGTCATGGATATCAATAATTATTTACTGTTTTGTCACTTTTATCAAATTAGAAGTCTTAATGTCGCGTGTTCTTATTATGTAGACCAGAGCTCTCCGAATTATGACCCGCGGGCTACATCCGGCCTGATAGAAAAATCCCTGTGTGTCGATCTTGAAAAAAATAATTTTTTTTTCATCGCTCTATAATTCAAAGCTGGGGCTACTGACTGGAGGTGCTAAGCCCGAGTCTTATTTGAGTAAGTCTACAGCTATAGCAAAACGTGGACCGTGATGCGGTACCAATCCTGACAGAAGCACTGGTAACTCCCGTCTGACTCCTCTGTTCTATACATTATTTTTTTTACCGAAAAAGTATTAAGAAATAGTTTTAATATACATATGAGAACAGTGCAGAGTATTTTAGTATAGACGTAGTTTATTTCAAGTAACCAGAGAGAAGTGCTGAAGAAAGTCAGAAAAAATTCCGGATGCATAATTGATTTTCATTGATTATTATACATTTTAAAAGTTGCTTGCTCATTTTGTCTCCACTTTTCTCGAACATTTTTAAGAAAGTTGAATATGAATAAATTTTAATTTGAAAAATATATGTTTTTCATTTTTTTTAAAAAAAAATGTTTTTCACTTTTCAAAATATTACTACGCTTATTTTGGCCAATATTTATATATTTCCTATCAATATATTTTTTGTTGGTTTTTGGAATAATCTATCTTGAAAAGCATATTCCAGGTAAACGTGAAATCAACGACCTTTGGGACATGCTAGGTCGTCCTTGGTGGTCGTTCCCGAGCCTGCACGTTGTCAACTACGAGTACCCTTTAAAGATCCCTGTACTAAACACACTTGAGCTGTGAAAATTTTAGGACTCACAATGCCAATGTACGGCCTCCGTATGTTCTCTCGTGCTACTTTCACTGCATCCTCAGCTAATCTAACCTACTTTACGCGTTGCTTTTCGAATTTTGATTTTCGAACTGAAATAGAAAAACGCACCAATGCATACATGAAAAATTACATTGATTTACACAGAGTTATGATCAAATATAGATGAATACTTTGATGAATATTGCTAAAATTCTATGATATCATGGCTTAAAACACAGGGTTTCCTCAATGATTAGTACTAATTAATATTATAGATTGTATGACAAGATAAAAGTTGCAGATTATTCATATCTAGTTTTTTTTTATATTTTCTATATTTTAAATCGGTCTTCCCTTAAAAGCCATTCTTGGTACGTGCTGCTGCCCGGGGTGTGTCCCTTCATTCCGGGCAGCAATAGTTTTTTTAGCTACGCCACTCTATATTTATATGGACGTCGTCAGTAAGTTATAGACCCGGGAGGTGAAGGAGATCGTATACAAAACAGTAATTCGACCTACGATGACATACGAATGCTCACTCTGGTACAGGTCAGCGTTCACAAATAAACAACTATTACAAACAGTGCAGAATACGTGTGCACGCCTTATCGTAGCAGCTCCTTTTTATGCCCGAAATGTGGACATTAGGAGGGACCTGGGCCTGGAGACGGTAGAAAACTTTATAAGGCGCCTGACTTCTTATGAGGATTCCAAGATCTCAAACCACCCCAATCCTCTGGTAGCTTCTCTTGCCCCCAGAATTTAACAGATATATATATATATATATATAACATTTACAAAAAAAAAGGATTTATAAATGACCAAGCCAAAGGGACAAATTTAAGACTAAACCACCAACGAAATCAGACAAGGATGTCAGACAACGAACAAGACAAACTAACTAACTGACAACACACTTACGAGCTAATACAGCTAGATGAACAGTAGAAGACCTCAGGTCTGGAACTGTTGCCCTGTACTACGTGCTATAGCACGGATACTCTCGTTGGTCGTTGGTCGAAGTTATAGAGATAGATCCTGAATATACCGCAGAATAGTTGACGGGATAGTTTATAGTGGACCTTTCAGCTCCTTTATTAGTTAAGATAAAGTATGCAATGAATGATAACATACAATCAGTTACGATCTTTCCAGTACTATGAATTGCTCATAAAAAATTCCTTGGAATGAAGGACCTGAGAAAGATTGTGCAAACGAACTAACTAAGTATCCACTCATAAGATCTTATCGTATTCAAGGAAGGTGAGGATGTATTAATTTACACTTGTGAAACTTCTCAAACGTCCTGGTTAATTTGTTATTAGAAACTTTGAATCCATTTGCATAAATCAATTACAACGAGTATTGCAAACAAACCATAATTAAAAGTGTAGAACTGGCTGAAGTAATTTTGGAATCAGGTCTATCTAACAATCTCAGACTAACAGAGTGTGAAATTAACTAAAACTTACAGATTCAATTGTTGAGCTACTCAAGATCTCGGAGGATTAGTGGAGAATAATGAACAAGTAAACTAACGGTGTGAGAATTGCAACTGAATTGAATTTTGGTGACAGTTCTCAGTGCTTAGTTAGTCCAACAACTACCCTGCAATAAACATGCAATTGGATGGCAACTCAACCAGTGTTCAGTCACGGCTGATTATATGTAGCCATACTATTCAACCTAACCTAACCAAATAATCTCAGTAATAATATTTTCCTTAAAACTTTATATTTTAGATATATTATTAAAACGTAAAAAATGATTTGATTATGCGTTTTAAGTCATTTTTAGTTAATTTTAAATATAATTTATTCATTTCAAATCCAATCTCACATAAAGTGGAAGAAAACGTTTATTAGTTTCAGCCGATTATTAAATGAATGGAATTTATTCAACATGTTTCATCAGTAAGTATCCACTATACTATCTGATCCCCACTACCGTTTAATAAACTAAATTAATATGGCGAAAAGAAGTCCTACAAAAATGACAATAATATATACACAATAATAATATATGAAGTTTTTGTATTAATATAAAGGTTTAAAATTAACTAAAAGTTTATGTATAGTAGAGAAATATTTTAAAGTATAAAAGTTTTAGTAAAACTAGCATCAGAAAAGTAAAGGGAAACGAAAATGGAGAAACGCTTTTATCTGAAATACTGAAGAATATCATCAAAAACAATACAAAGTATACAGGCAGAGACGACAGAGTTTCTCTAATTACTTACTATAAAAGCCCCACAAACAGCAGCTTATTTATGAAAAACAATAATCAAACAAAGAGCACTCGACTCAAAGAAAGTAATCTAGTGCAAGAGTAAACATGTACCTACGGCAACTGCGAAAAAGCCAAACATTCGTACATTGGATTAACGACTGCCATTCTGTTAAGGAGACTCACAATAGATCTGATGTCTGCAGCTCCCAAGAAACTCATGGAGCAAATTCACAAGACTAAATTAACAAGAGACATTATTGTTGCAGGTATCAAAATAATTAAAAAAGAAAGAGATCATTACAGAAATACAATTGTTGAAGTTGTATGCATAAGAAAAATGAAAAAAATATGAATATATATTTAGAAAAAATGCCATAATATTTTTAGACTATTTGGAACACGAGGCTAAATGGACCAGGCACAGGTACCAACGGCGAACGAATATATCCGTGTACTATAGTGTACGTCGTTACTAGCAGTTCCAGACCAGAGGCCTTCTACTGCTTGATTACTGCGATACTATAACTTGGACTGTCAGTGATTAGTGTCAGATATGAAGTTCGTCTGCACAGTAATGACGTCGTATTTGTGGTCATTTATTTGTTCTTATTAGCCACAGTTTTCAATGATTTTAGTCAAGCGTTGGTAAAATTGTCAATGTATGAAGTAATTGCTCAGTAAGGTTGAGGAAGTTTGGTGGCAGGATTGAGAGCTTGTATAAGAAGGGTTTGGATGCAAGGAGCATTGAACAAACAACCTTAATCCTACTAATTGACTCTACTTTGCCAATATAAAGAGAAAAACATTTGAGAATCATTCTCATCCCGAAGATGGCTCTAGGAAGGAGTTGAAACACGTTAACAGTAGGAAATATGCTATCTAGTTCAGGTGTAATAACGAATCCTTATTCAGGAAGACAGAGAAACATATCAAGAAGCAATCATCTACAAATTATGGTTACATTTTAAAAATATGAGCTTAAAAGAAGGATTACTACCAAAATTTACATATATATATAAATATTCATGTAACTCATCACAAATGATGGAAGATAATATATATATATATATATATATATATATAATATATAAAAAAATAAAATCTTTTTCATAGACAAAACTGTACAAGTTTGTAAATGAAAAACTATTAACTATATAGATATATGACATTGAATTATTCCTTGTAGAATTAATAACTGTCTTAGTCTCTTCTAATCTGCTTGGAAAGGAATGACATAGTCACTATGCTAATTAGCTGATCATTTATTTCATGCTGATACAATATACGGTTGATGGTCAATACCAGTATTTCATACTCAAGACGGAAACGTTTGTAGCAAGCGCATACAAAAGGCGTTCTGCGATAAAAACAGAAACGCATTCCTCGAATACATATACGATGTAGGAAGAATGAAAAGAATACTTGCACTACCGGTAGAGGCCTACGGGCGACGGGTGCCATAGAGCTTCTACCTCTCCTGCTGGTAAGGTAATAACTATATCAATATATAGTTAGAAAAGAATGCCATAATATTTTTAGGTTATTTGGAACACGAGGCTAAATGGACCCGGCACAGGTACCAACAGCCAACGAATATATCCGTGTACTATGGTGCACGTCGTTACTAGCAGTTCCAGACCAAACAGTATCATGCTGTTTGATTTTTTTGATACCCGATTTGGGTACTCTGACCTGGTAGTGACGCGTGAGTAAGTCTTGATGCGCGACGTAGTATCGTGCGGGCCCGCCTCCACGTGGTCACATCGGGCACTTTGAAGTGATCCAAAGTGACTAAAGAGCAGCACGTTAAAATAGTCGGCCTGATTTTATTTTGGCGTTTATATAGCTGAGAAGCTTAGGGACACACATCAAGTCAAAACAGGCTGATGGTCAATAAGTATAATGCTGCAGCCAGAGTTTACTCTGGGGTAAGGCCGGCAGGCTTTGGGACAGTACGTGGACCTTCTCAGCAACTCATAATAGTTCTCAACTTTCCGATGGCTCGTCCAATCTGCCTAATTTGAATATGAATACCCCACTGCCTCTCGACCACAACCATTGTTATTTACTTTAAACTTAGTCCATCGTCGGCTTCCCTAATGGAATATTCCCACTTCCAACTTCATTAAAGTGTTTCGATTAAAATTAAAACGAAAAAAAATATTCTAATCAGCTAAGATTTAATATCTTAATACATCAAACAGTTTAAAGTTAATTTCATTGAATTTATATATAATTTATTAACATCATTCATATAGTAATGGGTTTTGATGTCAGCCGTATAGTTTGGAAAGTTGGATAAAAACCCTTCTTTTTAATTTCTCATTTATATTTTTTATTTTCTTTTAATTTGAATGCCACAAGTCTATACTTAGATATGCATTAACAGATGTATCAGTATGCAGCGAATTTCCTTGAAACCACCTTATGTTATTCGTATAATATATATTTAAAGATTTCACATAAACACGTGAAATAACAATCAATGATCAAACCACAATATGAAATGGTGGTTTCATATACGACATATGGTACGACAAGACTAAGATCTTTCAATCGTAACAAGCGGTGTTCGTCAATTGGGTTTCGCTTGTTACGGTTGAAAGATCTTAATCTTGTTTTGTCATTTTATTTTGTGGTTTGATCAAATATATATATATATATATATATATATATATATATATATATTATATATATATAATACAAATTATTTCAAGAATAGTCAGTTTTATAATTTTAAATTAAAATTTTTAAGTTAACGTTTTAGTTTAATTTATTTTTTTTATATTTTAATAGACAATATAAAGTTATGTACATATTAAAACATGTATGTTAGTATACTGACCTCAAAAGAGATATGACTCATAGAATGTTTAAGGTACGAAAAAAACGGAAAATAAAACATTTTATTAGAATTTTACAATCGATGAATTCCTGAAGGGACATTTGACACAACGGCTTAATATTAACAAAGACAACATCATTTCACTAAGTAAATAGTCCTCGGTATGTCACAAGTTGAACAGAGCTATTTAGGAAAAGCAGACAGGGCGCAGAATGAAAGGAAGGGAATAAGAAAAGAATTAGCCTCAAAGTTTTAATTCCTCCCTTTAGCTTTGATTATCTAGATATGGCGGTGAACGTGACGACTTAGCCATATATATTTTGTGGGAGTTAATAGTATGCCGTTCTATGTATTTAAATGATGTAATTATCAAGATTATTTTTAAACTTTATAATATTATTATTGACTTGGTCATACCTCGTATAAAGCTGGTGGAGTCACCCGATTGGTTTCGCAAAGGCTGCATGAGTGTCCAGTCGGGCGACTTCACCAATGGTGTACGAGGTATGACAGAACTTTACAATAATATTATTTTTACTATTATTTTATTTTTAGTTTACTAAAAATAATTTTTAGCACCTCTTCGGTGCTAGCAATATGTGTGTCTTTAACTCTATCTCTGCCTCCATGTTTAAACATATAACAAATGTTCTCCAACACAATGAAAGAAATCTGTGTAATCTGTCATGGCATGTTTAGTCGAAAATTACGTTTCCAAAAAAAAAAAGTTTAATATGACAAATAACAACGTTTTTCGAATACTTAGTGTTCTTCTTCAGGTTTACATATAAAAAATATACATATCTGTGAGCTTTAAGAACATCAGAGTGAATTATTTGTAATTGAATGTTGAATTGCATTATTGAGGTTCTTAGTAAGACTGGGCAAGCAAATGAATTAATCTGGAGAAGTATGTTTGATGCAGGGAAAAGGGAGTTTGTGGGAAGGAGGCGTCAGGTCGTGCAGCTTCATATGGTCTCCTCAACTGCAGTCGAACCCGAGGGTGTCAAACCAGCTGTTCCACGTCTCCGACATCCTGCCCACCCTGTACACTGCCGCAGGTCACCTTCACCCAAATATACCACATTACTATTAAAGAACACAGCATAGCATGCCATGCAAAATCTTATTTAAAAGACTTCAATCAATCGAACAACTGCTAACAAAAAATTTGAACATGTTTTATTATATATAACATAATTTTATAACAAGATATCACATAAACACGAGAAATAACAATCAATGATCAAACTACAATATGAAATGGAAAAAAAATGACTAAGATCTTTCAACCACAAGATCTTTCAAGTGGTCTTCGTCACAGTTGGGTTTTTGACTCTGACGAAGATTGCTTGTTGTGGTTGAAAGACCTTTGTCTCTCCCCCCCCCCCCCCCACATTTCATATTTTGGTTTGATGATATAATATAATTTATGTATTAAATAAATTTATTTTAATTAATTATTTAAATTTATTTGATTTTTGCATTAATTATTATTAAATTTAATGAAGTCGCAGTGGTTGTTGTCTAGGCTACTTGGCGAAATATGTTCGACATATACACCGTAGTGGGTGTTTCGTAATGATGTCGTAGGTAATGTTTTTCTCTATTTAAACTGCTGGCGGTGATTACGTATACGTCTAAACCTGTAAAATGATGTAAGGAATAATTAAAAAAAAAATGAAAGGAAAATTGGAATATTTTAAAAAATATTCGAATTTTGAAGAAATTTAAAAACTCCTAGTGGATTACAAATTTTACCTGTCCTAAATTTTTCAATACATTTATCTCTGTGACTTATTTAAAATCTCTAATTGTTTAAAAAAAGGAGCATATTCAAAAATGAAAGCATGCGTTTCGTTTACATAACGCCAGTCTTTTGTCAGTGACGCAGCAGCTATTCTTATGACCAATCCTGTAGCATTTTATCTACTAGTGTCAATGTTATTAACTTTTATTTGGTAGTTTAGTTGTAAAAAAAGCTGATTTGCTTGAATTTAGCTTAGATGCTATACAATTCTGAAATAAATAAACACTTGTTTCAAAAAAAAAAAAAAAAAAGAAAAAAGAAACCTATAATAATAACAATTATTCTCAGGAATATGGATGCTGATGTATTTGTAATGATCACATTGACCTTACACCTTACCCTATCAGGCTAAACAAGAGTGAATTATTATCGAATCATGGCCTCAGTGTACAGACTGTTATGATAGTGTTGTGCTGTTTCTTAGGTGTTCTCTAGTCATTCTTAACAGACGTAACGTCACAAACTACAAACGTCAGTCCTTTGATAGTAGAACTAGGCTGTAATCGATGCTTTACTTGTCAACTAGTAAATGCAAAAAGCTTTATAAATATTCAATATGCAAAATGATTTTCAACATTCAATTTTACATTTTGAAATGTTATTTATTTGAAAAATTAGATAAAATTAACCATAATGTTTATAAAACATAGTATTTGGTGTTTGAATCGATGTTAATTACAACTATTTATCATAAAATCGAAACCAATTTTATTTTTAAGCATGCAAGATAATGTTCTCTTTTTACTTTTTATGGGGACATAAACCATAAAAAAAATCTTCAAAAATGAAGTAGTAAGTCAATCTCATCCATTGAATGTTGAATGTATTTTTATTAAAGTTGATTAAATGTTGTCTTGTGTATAGAATATAGAAAGGGTTTGGGGGATTGAAGAAGAATTAATAAGCGGAGGATTGTGGGGGCGGACGGGAATGCAGGTCACGTGACAGAGCATTGCTGTAGGTATCATTGAAGACCCTCTGTCGCAACTTATCTTCGCCAAATTCACTTTTTCACACATACTCTAAACCAAATCATTATTTTATCTTTATTTACATAAGAATGTCATTTCATTGTTTTTATATCGTCTGTATAAACAAGTTGTGTCAGAATAAGCGAGGCATTAGTATCCATTGAGTGGGTAGAAGAGAGACATAAACTCCATCGGATATCAATTCCGGACCTACAGTCAACAAATAACTTATTTATTTAAAATCATTATTTATTATGGAAATGTATGTATGTATCCAAAACATTGCTGGCCTCACATTACAGGTCTCACCATTTCATGAATCGAATTCATAGTTTTACCAAAAACAGACCCAATAGTGCAGGTCCATTTCTTACCACCAATGTCACATTCACCGATTATATGCTAAACTAGTCTTTTCTTCTATCAAAGCAATTTTTGTGCAAAGTCATAAATGATGGCGGCAGTTATGCTAACATGAATGACTTTCAGCTTTATTACCATTTATTCAGTTAAATAATCGCCTCATTTATCTAACTATTCTTCAAAATTTTGTAACAAAATGTTTAAAAAACAAAAAATGACATTTTACAGTACTTAGGGATAATAAAATAATGAAAGTTATGATCAAAGAAGGTTTTATATTAGGATGCTGGAATTAAATAGAATTGAATACACATTCACTTGAAAACTATGGACAAAATTTCCACAAAACAAAAGCACTTGAAAGGCGTGGTGTTATCCTTCAGGTTTATTGTCTTTAATAAGAAGGTAAGAAAGATGAACTCACGATCAATAAGTTTGTGTGAACACTGTATCATGATGAATTAGAAAACTGTCAATGCAGATGAGAACCATAAGGTCTTTACTAGTATTGAAATGACTAAGACAAAGTGTACAGGAGTTTTATGATTACAGGAGGAAACCAAGGCCGACTTCCCGCAGATCTGGATGGAAATGATCAATGGTACTCACTGACCTGGAACATCCCCTCCAGGAGAAGCATGTCTTTGGTAAACTTCAACGAGAAGAAAAGAACGGCGGCCATTCTGGGGGTGTTCGACCCTCCTTATAAGTACGGGGCGTTATGGAAACTTGTTGTAGGTAAGGAAACATCATACTGGTACTGTTACGATTGGCCAGCTATGGGAGCACATGAAGTAACTACAAGTCTAACTGTATCATATTCAAGACAAGCATGTAATACACTTACATATAAGTCCATTATTACATAATATTACTATATATTGTATAAGCTTTTATATATACATATTATATGATATTCATAATAACATTTAAGTGTATGCATGTGAGTGTGTGAGTGAGTATGTGTGTGTGTGTGTGTGTGTGTGTGTGTGTGTGAGAGAGATGGTTTGTGTGTGCGTGTGTGTGTGTGTGCGAGTATGAGTGAGTAGTGGGTGGGCGTGTTGTATCCAAAAGTTTGTACAGATCAGTCCACGATGTTTGAGGGTCAAGTTCATATTTTACACAAAAATGGACCCCACAGTGTAGAAGAATTCTAATATTGGGGGGCAATATTGCATCATGGATAAGTCACTTTTTTGGTGTGTGTTTATGTGTGTGTGAGAGAGAGAGAGAGAGAGAGAGAGAGAGAGAGAGAGAGAGAGAGAGAGAGAGAGAGGTGAGTATATGTGTGTGTGTGTGTGAGAATGTGCTAATGTTTTTCTCATAGCAGTATCTCCGCCTTAACAACATTTATTTATACCTGTTTCCTCTTTAAACTACAGGTTTTCATGTAACAAGTGGTATATTATGTATAAATGTGACAATATTTTATCAACTGGTTCCCTTGTTTTTTGAAATATTACTCCTTGTGCACACAGTGTTTTTCATTTTCAATATTATTTTATTCTTAAAAAGTTTGTATTGTAATTCTATATGCTGAAATGTTTACTCTGCATCGAAGCATGAACAGTCTGTTTCTTATGAAATATAAGAAACGTATTACACAATATTAACTCAGGTCAATACAAGTGCCTGTGACTAAGCCTTTGTAGTTTAATTCTACTATTTTGAAATAGAATAGGAATTACTATATTCCCAAGATAGGATCTTATGATATGATATATTTTCAAATGTAAAATATCACTTACATCAAATGATTATATTTTAATTTTTTCTTCATACTCTTAAAATCATGATTCAATAAAAAGATAATACATTACGATGTTATAATCTTTATTGAATAATAATCTCGTTACAAATTTTCGAATTAATAAAAAAGTTTTCAATTAATATGTGTTTGATATGAATTTTTCTAATTTTTCTGGCTTCTTTATAATTGAATGCTACAAGAAAAGCAATTTTTATTATCAATATCTTTGTTTTCAATTTAACTTTTAAATTTAAAGTTATTTTTTTATCGTATATTGTTATTTAAAAAACATAACTAGATGAAATTAACTAATTTTAAATTCTGACTTGAGAAAGGGAGAAATTAGTAAAAAGAAGGTATCAAAATAGGCTAAGGTAGATAAAATAGTTTCGTTATTTTAAATTATTTTCGTTCCTCCAAAACTGAAGTGAATTGTGACGTTTTGAATGACTCTCGCCTAAGAAGAAGCCCCAGTGATCGAGTCGGCAGTTTTATTGCGTGTAAATGAGCTCCATTACTTAAATAGCAGGCTTTTCCACTGCCTACATCTTACCATTTACGCTTTCTTCAGCCTTCATACTTATCTTCTCACTTGTCTTTTATTAACAGTCAGTGTCAAATGTTAAACAAATTTTATTTCAAATATTTGAATAAACTTTCAATCATCTTAATTATAGAATGATCATAAAGCAAGGGTGTCCCAAAAGAAGCTGACGGATTTTAAATTGGAATAACTTTCTCAATATTTAAGTTATGCTTTCTAAGTTTCATATGTAGGTAGATGAGCCTCTCCGTGATTGTTTCAGATATATAGTAAGATATCATAGTCTACTTAGTCTAATTTTACTTACACAACTTATTCTAGGGTATGATTTCACAATGTCTAATCTTAGTTATGAAAAATGATGTTCCTCAAATGTCTACCATTTTCATTGCCACACTCTTGTGCTCTCTGATATTGACTCAGTCAACCGAAAATACGACTCTACGGTAAATACCGCTCCCTGGTGGTGTAAGGACCCATTATGACCTTCAAAGGGTTTCTCTAGATCTGCGGTTCCCAACCTTTCAAATATAGCGACCCATTTTAGAACAAGCAATCAGGAAGCGACCCCAATCGTTAAAATATCTTTTATACATTTATTTTTTCTATAAGAAACTGGCATATATTGTAATTTATTAGTGAAGTAACTGTATATTCCTTAAATATATGATTAATATAGAATTTATTCATTAGTTTCAAAGCTCCTACAAAACATTAATTAATTGCAAATCAATTTCAAAGTATTCAAACAAACAAATTTCATACCGTTATGTAACTTTACTAAAGTATGTTTATGAACTGACCTTAATGAGACGGCTGGTGTTGTAGCTTTTTAGCTAGCAATTCTATCCTGGGCTCCGTTGTCGATATGGCACACCTCAAGTCGTGTTCCACATCTAATTTATTTCGGTCTGCAGTTTAATCAGATATTTTTTTCGATCTATTGTCTACATTGGTTGTTTAACATCAAAAGGGTGCGTAATATTTCTAGCAAAACTAGATCATGCTTGTATATTTTTGCATAACTTTTTAAGTAGTGTTTTTTTTACGTCCAAACCACATAAGAAAAGAGAAAGAAGACTAAAGTTTTTCAAGTGAATCGTAACATGTTCAATACATGTCTCGGACGTTATGTTCAGTGACTTAATGAACTGTTACATTTAGTTTCATAGTGTGAATTTAAATAATTGTTTTAATTTTATTTTATAATGTTACTTATTTAACTGTCTTCTGTTTTTACCGTGTTTTATATAATATTCACGTTCGGGTCAAAATCAATTGGCGACCCCATGGCATTGGTGTCACGACCCCGTTTGGAGTCGCGACCCACAGGTTGGGAACCACTGCTCTAGATGACCTGAACAAATAAAAGATCTAACGTAGTGCAATCAGTTATTATGTGGTATTTACTCATTTTAGGGTTAAAAGCTATTACATATTACATAAAATTAAAATTATAAATTATAAATTAAAATTATACACATATTAAGATTAAATTGTTTTATGTGGAGACCATTTGAATGAATAAAAGATCTATATAAAAAATTAAGAAAGTTATGAATTTTTTTAACCATCATCTTCTTTTGGAATACCCTGTATAAAAAATCACTCTTGGGTGGTATAAAGAATGAAGTTTTGGGAAACTTTTGTAATTTTGAAAAACGTTTGAAAATTGTAATGAATTATAGTTTACATCTACAGTGATTGTAGTGCTTGAAGGTTTCTTTGTCAATACTTTTTTCCTTCAAATAATGTGAAGGTTATCCGAGGAGTAAAGTTCGGGTTTTCAGGTAATTAATTTTGACTATGTAAAGTGAATTAAAGAATTATGGTGGAGTGGGGAAAGAGAGTGGAGTATGACTTGGCCAATCTTAACGATTACAATTTGAAAATAATAATATTTGCAAAATAAAGAACTTAGAAGCACTAACAAAGAAAATCGCCTAATATTTTTCTGAACCAGAGTTAATGAGTTCCATTTAAGTTGTGTGTTGAAAAAGTTTCTGACCATTGCTTTAATTAATTCCTGCAGTTAAGCACTAATTCAGGAGTAAGATATATTTTCAATGAGAAATCAAGCACGGACTTTCTGCCACATTCCCACCCTATTGTAGTTGCTTTTCTACTACATACCACATACTACATACTACATACTACTTCCCACCCTCCATACATTGCTTTTGTTTATCTCTACTTGTTTTATTGAGTCAGGCTTTATATCTTTACCAGTTATAACAAAGCGACGCAGTTATAACATGTAGACTTCAAAGGTAGAGAATAATCTGTGTTGTTGTAACTAAGACTTTCGTGTATCACATACTAGGCCAAGAAATATCTGTCACAACTGATGAACAGTAATCTTATGAACAAAATTAAGTGTATTGCATTATTTTTTTTTTCATTGAATTCGTTAGAGTTTGGCCATTTAAGATATTTAATAAACTGGAAAAAAAATTTCATTTAAAATTACTTTATGTTTTCATTAACAAATTAAATATTTATTTAACTTGAATTAAATAAATTTGTACAATTTTCATCGTATTATAAATAAATTTGTAAAGCTGTATTTATATATACATTCAGAAAAAATAAAAGAGTTGTTAGCAATATAGCATATTTCATAGGATGTACTTTTTGGGACAGTTTTCGAAATGAGAGGGAAAGGTGAAAGACATTTCGACGAAAAGAGTGAAAGGGGACCGTAAAACCAACAGCTTTTCGTCTAAATACACAAATATATATATGTTAGGAAAAGGATAATGGCTCCACAGAAAAAAAGTTTATTACTAGAAACTAAACAACGTGTTTCGAACACTTGATGTTCTTCTTCAGGTTATATCTGCTCTGCTGTGGAGGTTACATCTAGAGTCACCTCCCGAACAACCACCCCAGCAGAGCAGATGTAACCTGAAGAAGGACATTAAGTGTTCGAAACGCGTTGTTTAATTTCTAGTAATAAACTTTTTTGCGTGGGGACTTCATCCTTTTCTTAAAATTAGTAAATACCACACTATAAAAGATTGCACAGTTAATGAATCAAATATACATTGTTGAACTTAATATGGATGAGTGCTATTTTACAGTTGAATTGGATATAAAATATTATATATGGACTTTAAATTACAACTTTATTCCGGCATAGAGAAGGAAGAGTTAAGGAATAACAAAACAGTTACAAGATAAGAAAACTGAAGAAAGCGTTGGAATGCGTAAAAGGAAAATATTTAGCATATTCCAGATTTTTGTTAATATATTTCTGCATGTCATATTGTAAACCATTTACATTTTTAAAATTTGCAAAATACATTTTTATAAGTGTTTTCCTGCTACTTGCAAAGGATGTATTGTTATAGTTCAGTGAGAACATTAAGAATGAAGAATACATTTGTAGTGTTAATGTTTATGCCCAGTCGGAGATGAAGTTCTTTTTGTTTTTTCCATCTGTGATGTTTTTGGTAAGAAGGAATCCTGATTCTTGATAACGGTTTAGAGCTTATGGCTAGACCGGACAAAGGGCGGATTGTACAGGAGAATGTGCAGGCAGTTCAAATAGGATTAGCGACTTCAGACAAAGGGTTGTTTCACCTTGTGATAGAGGAAGCTTGTCCGGAGCGGGGCTCTAATACATGAACAACACTGATGGTCTAATGCACTGGAGTCTTGTCAAAAGCTGGATACCATCAGTGAGGAACGTATTTCCGAAAAACTGACAGCTGCATCCACACCGCCACCAACCAATCAATCACAATATATATTATTCATGCGACTCGACTATTAGGATCACGAGGAGTTTCAGTATCCCACCATTCAGTTCTTGTGTCAATAATTATTAAAAATGTTAATAATTCATAATAATATTACATTTTAATTTATCAATATCTCAACTAATATATGTAAACTGAATGATTATTTCCCTCCTTTTTACTTTACGAAAATTATAAACATACAATTAATATATTATTCAAAATTAATAATAATGTATTTTATAGAATCCTGTCTTATTTTAATTATGCACAAAATATTGAGAAGAAATACAAAAACATGCAAAATTTATTTAGATCGAAAATAATCTGCAGACTAAAATAATATTCATATTATATTTGTTAAATTATACCATATTTGTGATTGAAAAAATTTACTTTTGGTTCTATATAGAGCAGGGGTTCTCAGGCTAGCTTGGCCCATTCACCCCTCTCGCCATTACCCATAATGCCATTCACCCCTCTCGCCATTACCCATAATGCCATTCACCCCTCTCGCCATTACCATAATGCCATTCATCCCTCTCGCCATTACCCATATATGCCATTCATCTCTCACCATTACCCATAATGCCATTCACCCCTCTCGCCATTACCCATAATGCCATTCACCCTCTCGCCATTACCCATAATGCATTCATCCCTCTCGCCATTACCCATAATGCCATTCACCCCTCTCGCCATTACCCATAATGCCATTCACCCTCTCGCCATTACCCATAATGCCATTCACCCCTCTCGCCATTACCATAATGCCATTCACCCTCTCGCCATTACCCATAATGCCATTCATCCCTCTCGCCATTACCCATAATGCCATTCACCCCTCGCCATTACCCATAATGCCATTCACCCCTCTCGCCATTACCCATAATGCCATTCACCCCTCTCGCCATTACCCATAATGCCATTCACCCCTCTCGCCATTACCCATAATGGCCATTCACCCCTCTCGCCATTACCCATAATGCCATTCACCCCTCTCGCCATTACCCATAATGCCATTCACCCTCTCGCCATTACCCATAATGCCATTCACCCTCTCGCCATTACCCATAATGCCATTCACCCTCTCGCCATTACCCATAATGCGCATTCACCCCTCTCGCCATTACCCATAATGCCATTTACCCCTCTCGCCATTACCCATAATGCCATTCACCCCTCTCGCCATTACCATAATGCCATTCATCCCTCTCGCCATTACCCATAATGCCATTCATCCCTCTCGCCATTACCCATAATGCCATTCATCCCTCTCGCCATTACCCATAATGCCATTCACCCCTCTCGCCATTACCCATAATGCCATTCATCCCTCTCGCCATTACCCATAATGCCATTCACCCCTCTCGCCATTACCATAATGCCATTCACCCCTCTCGCCATTACCCATAATGCCATTCACCCCTCTCGCCATTACCCATAATGCCATTCACCCCTCTCGCCATTACCCATAATGCCATTCACCCCTCTCGCCATTACCCATAATGCCATTCACCCCTCTCGCCATTACCCATAATGCCATTCACCCCTCTCGCCATTACCCATAATGCCATTCACCCCTCTCGCCATTACCCATAATGCCATTCATCCCTCTCGCCATTACCCATAATGCCATTCATCCCTCTCGCCATTACCCATAATGCCATTCACCCCTCTCGCCATTACCCATAATGCCATTCACCCCTCTCGCCATTACCCATAATGCCATTCACCCCTCTCGCCATTACCATAATGCCATTCATCCCTCTCGCCATTACCCATAATGCCATTCATCCCTCTCGCCATTACCCATAATGCCATTCACCCCTCTCGCCATTACCCATTATGCCATTCACCCCTCTCGCCATTACCCATAATGCCATTCACCCCTCTCGCCATTACCATAATGCCATTCACCCCTCTCGCCATTACCCATAATGCCATTCACCCCTCTCGCCATTACCCATAATGCCATTCACCCCTCTCGCCATTACCCATCATGCCATTCACCCCTCTCGCCATTACCCATAATGCCATACACCCCTCTCACCATTACCCATAATGCCATTCACCCCTCTCGCCATTACCCATAATGCCATTCACCCCTCTCGCCATTACACATAATGCCATTCACCCCTCTCGCCATTACCCATAATGCCATTCACCCCTTTCGCCATTACCCATAATGCCATTCACCCCTCGCCATTACCCATAATGCCATTCACCTCTTTCGCCATTACCCATAATGCCATTCACCCCTCTCGCCATTACCCATAATGCCATTCACCCCTCTCGCCATTACCCATAATGCCATTCACCCCTCTCGCCATTACCATAATGCCATTCATCCCTCTCGCCATTACCCATAATGCCATTCATCCCTCTCGCCATTACCCATCATGCCACTCATCCCTCTCGCCATTACCCATAATGCCATTCACCCCTCTCGCCATTACCAATAATGCCATTCATCCCTCTAGCCATTACCCATCATGCCATTCATCCCTCTCGCCATTACCATAATGCCATTCACCCCTCTCGCCATTACCCATAATGCCATTCACCCCTCTCGCCATTACCCATAATGCCATTCACCCCTCTCGCCATTACCATAATGCCATTCATCCCTCTCGACATTACCTATCATGCCATTCACCCCTCTCGCCATTACCCATAATGCCATTCATCCCTCTCGCCATTACCCATAATGCCATTCACCCCTCTCGCCATTACCCATAATGCCATTCACCCCTCTCGCCATTACCCATCATGCCATTCACCCCTCTCGCCATTACCCATAATGCCATTCACCCCTCTCGCCATTACCCATCATGCCATTCACCCCTCTCGCCATTACCCATAATGCCATTCACCCCTCTCGCCATTACCCATAATGCCATTCACCCCTCTCGCCATTACCCATAATGCCATTCACCCCTCTCGCCATTACCATAATGCCATTCATCCCTCTCGCCATTACCCATAATGCCATTCATCCCTCTCGCCATTACCCATCATGCCATTCATCCCTCTCGCCATTACTCATAATGCCATCCCCCCCTCTTCTTTACAAGGTAGTATGTACATTTTTACAACTTTACATTGATTATTATTAATAATAAAATTTTACAAATTAAATGCTAATATAAATTATTTATGGATATGTAAAGTATTAATTCAATCATTTTTTTTAATTAATAATTACGAGGTCAAAACATAGGTATAATAGCTTTCCTCACTCTGTAAACTTACTATGGCTACAATTCACCCCCTGGAAACCCAGAATTCACCCCTGGGGTTGAATTTCACCACCATTGAGAACACCTGATAGACCTTAGAGAGTTTTTGTCTCTTCTTTGTTTTTTCTACTATGTTAAATTATCAGATTTGCTCATTAGAATTATAATGATTTGCTAACTATATTTAGCAGTACTATACAGTTTCTATTGAATTTATATCAACTCATTGGGTGCACTGCTGTTTCAGGAAGAACTTTGGGTGGACAGTCTGATGGCATTTTTAATGATGTTGCATCCTTTGCTAACCCCTTGTACAATTTCCGTGATTTCATAAACAGCACTGCCTACAGAGCTATCTCTTCTCTATTCCCTTCTCCTGCTAGTGAGGTAATCAAAATACATTTACTGTATACACATTTGTGTAGAATGACAAACAATTTTTTTTAATGTATATATATATCATTAAAATTAACCGCAGTCTCGGCATTCACGATCTTAAGACTGAGAGATTCGATCCTACGAACTAACCTCCTGCTAACAGGGTTCAACTGGAAAAGGAGTTGGCCATGTGACATGTTAAATTAAAATCGATGACTCATGCTTAGTCATTGCTATAAATAGTTTAAAAGGATAGTACAGGTTAATATAAAGAGAAGGTCAAAGGTCAATAATGAACAAGAAACAAGCGGTTAGAATAAAAGAGTTGAAAGGTCAACGGTATAACTGGACTAATAGAGAATTTATTTATTTAATAGATAATTAATTTATTCTCTATTAGTTCAGTTATACCGTTGACCTTTCAACTCTTTTATTCTAACCGCTTGTTTCTTGTTCATTATTGACCTTTGACCTTCTCTTTATATTAACCTGTACTAATCCTTTTAATCTATTAATAGCAATGACTCAGCATGAATCATCGATTTTAATTTAACATGTCACTTGGCGAACTCCTTTTCCAGTTGAACCCTGTTAGCAGGAGGTTAGTTCGTAGGATCGAATCTCTCAGTCTTAAGATCGTGAATGCCGAGACTGCGGTTAATTATACTTATTAATGATATTAATGATACTTGTTTAAAAGAGGATCTGCTGCCTATTTATACCAATATATATATATATATATATATAATTAAAGTTACAGCTAGAGAACACAAGAAAAAGGACGAACACTCACGAATCTCGATTATTTCGGCGTCTTGCCGTCTTCAGGAGAGTAGAAAGAAAGAAAATAAAATAAAAGGAGAAAGAATGAAGGAACGGAGACGTAAATGCGTCCACTGGCCGATGTAAACTCATCATATATATATATGTAACTGTACCACAGATTAGACATTGACGACTTATAACTTTAGCTGCTCTAGTCTCCTGAATATTTTCCTATATAAAATATACTTAGAGACTGGTGCAGATAGATTCAGGGGTCATCAAGCAATGATGGTTGCAGTAAATTTCAATAGTATATATCTATATATGCATTGTTGAAAATTGGAGTAGCTACAATTTAGGCCCTCTCCCAGGTAGCTGCAACGACGACCTAGGTCACTCAACCCTCACCGATTAGAAAAACAACTTTAATCCCTCCCAACCCCAGTAACACATTCAACCTTTCTTATATAAAGCTTTAAACTTCAAAATGCATTCATATCTTGATGATGGCTGAAGACAACAGAAACATGTGTTAATTTAGCATGTCGATTGGTAACTTACTATATTCTGTGGATACAGTAACAAGATCGTTATTCAGGAAAGTCGAGAAACTTATGAAAAAACAAGTTTCAGCTAAATATGGTCTAACTTTTAACAATATGTGTATATAGGAAGACTGCTACCAAAATGAACAAATATATATATATATATATATATTTCACAAATTATTATAAAAAGTATAATATTTTTTATAATAATAAAAAATAATAGATTAATAAAGTGTACAATTTAAAATACTCTGACTATGGTGGTAATTGAATATAATAATTAGACATATTTACGTACACAAATAAACTGTAATTAGCGGCTTACATGTAAGTATGTACAATTAAAGGAAGATAGTAAGAGAGAAAGAGTGAGTGAGGGATATGGAAGGGGTTTGTACTACATATCCCTGTAGTAATACAAATAATACTAACAAGTTTTCATTTTTGGTGTTTCACACCTTTCTCGAGTAATTTTGTTTTAATAATTGCTTTATAGATATTGTAATTTTTAAACAGTTTTGTTAAGAAAAGCTGTTAGAACTTAATCAGACACGATTTCAGCGGATTAAAGAAATGAAATGCGTTCCTGAGGCTTTACTTATTTTTCCGCCTATTGAAAATATTTGAGTGATACACTTGAGGAGGCCTTGGGAGAATCTTCTGAATCGTTGTGTTTATTTTGATTTAGTGAACCAGATGAATATCGGTGTTTGCTTTAGCAAACATTGCATTTCCAAACCACGCGTTCACTCTGTTGAACGCGTCCAATCCAATCTATCACGCCTGTTACCCACTTGTAAGTCATTGAGTAGCAAATTTATTGTTAATGTAATTTCACGAAAAAAACTTTTCAAATATAACACCTTCAGCTAAGAACTAGTGCTGCACTTTTGAATTATTTTAGCTTTATAAGAATTACAAGGTATTCATATTATAATACTTGTTTAAAATCACTCAAATATATTGTGTAGGAGCCTTTAACAAACTTCTTATGGTTCGTATAGGAAAAACGTGAAACAAGACTCAACATAATACACATTAAAAATGGTCTGTATTTAATATTGTGTTACACGATTGACTGGCAAGTACTCGCCGTTGTGTGTCAGCTATGACAGGTAACCTACGACTGACTGAGAACTCCACATGCAGCTTCTACCACTCTAGCTCTCTAACAATACAATTGTCATTCCTAACTTCAAATTAGTTATTGAATAACATAATATAACTGTAAAATAAATAACTTGTATCAAAAACCACCCATCCCATGAAATAAAAAGCTATAATGGTTAAACAAGAAAACTTCAATGCATAATGAGGTATGAAGTATTATCACAATTTAAATTATCCTAATATTTTCATCTCAATTTGATAGATTATGATGTTTCATAGACGCTGTGAGGTTTTATGGAATTTATTATTGCGTCAAAACCTAATTAAAATTGTTTTCATGGCTTTATATTGAGATTTGTTCTTCAGAATTGTTAGGAAAGTTTCCATCTGTAATGAACTGAGATAAAACTTTACAATCCTGTTTAGACTTTTCATATCCCCTGTCGAGTCTGGAGCTGTACTTGAACTCATACTCCACTCTGATCCTATGTTAACATTTCCTCGCTTTGATTGACTCTTGGAGTAAACTTGATAATAAAGAAGTAACATTTAAATGAAAATCACTTTTTCCTTGAAATAAAAAGTTCTATTCAATTAAGTTGAAAGGATAGCTTGGCTTTTTTTTTGTTGTTTTCCGTGTTTAAGAGGTTTTTAAAGCCGTAATAAAAGAAAGATTGTTAAAGCAGAGGGGTCGTTATAAGTCAAAATCGTCAGAACGAAGCGTCTTGACACTCAATTGTCAATTCGCAGTGCTCTTTCTTAATTGGGACCTTTTCCAATTAGCTCTTCTTCCTCGCACCCTCCAAGTCTCCCAGATGCCAACTAAAGACCAAATTTACAAATTGATCTCAATGTTTTCCTAATAGACAAATTAGAAGTTATAATGACGTTAATTAATAGCCAAACTTGATAATTAAGAAAACTTGTACAAGTTACAGTTCTCCACTCCTTAGCTTTGCTACACTTTCAAGAAATAGAGTTATATATATATCAAGTTATTTAAAACAATCCTCTCTTTATGTAATCAGTTCTTGGAAAATAAATAAAATTTAGAATTTATATATTTTTTTGCTGTTTGGTTTGATTTAGCATCGACAAATATATTTCTCTTCTTCTATTTTAAACATATATTGTCTCTATAAAATAATTGTAAGTTAAAATTGTACTAGTCATTATTTAAATAAATAAAAGCCAATTGTGAAAATTGTTCTATGACAACGAGTAAATTAGAAATAAACTGTTTTAGTAATGCGAAAAGAAAAAAAATGGGCAAACAATGTTTTAACGAACATTAATTTCTTACTGCATGTAAATATGTTGGTAAACACCTGAGAATAACAACTTAGCGTAAACAAAAGCAACTAAAATCAATATGTTTACAATTATGTGGCTTGTTAGACTTTTAATTGTATGCCTTTCATGAGAGTTTTTTAAGTATATTCCTGAAATTTATATATATACACTTAGACTTAGTTTAGCTCAATATTACAGTTATATGTTGTATTTGATTACATTTGACGAAGCTCAATATATTTTTTAGTTATTTTGGCCTTGTGTCCATATAACTCTAAAGGTTTTATATTTATCTTATGTGAGCTATTGGTTTACAAAATGATTAGAAAAAGTTAAGACACATTATATCAAGAAAGGGATGGGAGACTACTCTCCTTTATACGGCTACTCACAAATTATGTATGATGGGCCTAGCATGCAAATAAACGTAATTTCAATTGTTTTCATTGATTCGGTACAGTTTCAGATGAGAGCGTTACGGGAAGACGCTCGTGTCTCCTGTCCCGTTACAAACGGCCCAAACCCTGACTGCCGAGCGCAACCCTGCCTGTTCGACGTCGTGTCTGATCCTTGCGAGACAAATGACCTGACTGCTGCTCAGCCTCAGATTGCTGGCCAGCTGTACGAAGTGCTCAAGTACTTCAAAGCTCGCCTGGTGCCTGAAGTCGACAGTGGTCGACAGCCAGCCCTCGCTAACCCGTACAACTTCAACAACACTTGGACTCACTGGACTCTTCTCCCGTGATCTCTGCTCCAGACCTCCTACAAGCGCTCTTCCTCCTTTTTGTAAACTTCTTTTATATTTTAACATTAATAAATAATTATTGTTATTATTCCTTTATTACATTTATCGTTTAACCCCAATAAATATATTAAATTAACAACGCAACAGCAATATCTTTATAGATCTTATCATGTTAATATACATTTATAATATAATAAAACGGTACATGGCTTTAACCTTTTCAATGTAATATATTCATCTTTCAATGATTATAGAAGCAGTTTTCATAAGTACTGTAAGCTAGAGGTTAGGAGCTGAAGACAGCGTGCCCGCAGTCGCCCGACGTCGTCATACCAGTGCACGAAACAAGAGGTTATCATTCTTCCATCATTTACAGTATTCAAACACGTTTAAAGGTTGTTGACGAATTCTTCTAAACATAAAATTAAAATTCTAGTTCCGCAAATGGAATGAATAATATTATGGGCATCCAACTCACCCCGACTTCGCAAGCTTCTGCAATGATGACTGCAATATATAGTATATCACCTTTTCACCAATGTGAGTAAGAGAAACAGTTTAATAAAACTTTTCTTTTAGTATAAACTTTTTAAATTTTATATTTATTTATTACGTATTTGTTTATTTCATATAATAGTTTAAAAAAAAGAGACAACAAATATATAGCTCTATATGAGGTGTGGATAGATGGTGAAGTTTTATGGGCAGAGGAGCCCATCTTCTGTATTGCCATGAAGTCATTACTGAGGTATTAAAATACAGGCTATTTCGTTATTGTAGACTATGTCACAGACTTAGCGACCTCCACTCGCTGTGGGGCTAACTCCTCTAATGTCATACGTCAATACCTATTCATAAAACCTTTGACCCATCTCTGACCCCTCCTCTGTTCAATATGGTCATCCATTATACTTTCGTTCTCTTCACTACGACATTTAAACTTATCATAAGTTTAAATGCAGTGTTTATTGAATCATCAGCTCCACCTGTTGTTGTAATTGTCGAATTTCATTCATCAAAAGATTTTTGAACCTTTTCAATATTATACATTTATCTCCTATTTCATACACTTCGAAACTAAATTTCGAAAATTTCTTTTTTTAACTTTTATGATGAAAGAAATCATTGATTAAATTTCATATCACTGCCATTAGCAGTTTGACTAAGCCTTGATGAGTGAGCCTTAATGCTTAGAATCCCATTACTAAATAAATATAAATTTCCATGCATGGTTTTAATTTTGAGTTCAATTCTAGGATGCACCGAAAATTAACTGGAGAAATTATTTGGCTGCATATTTAAGTTTGTTTTTGTTCAGCTGTGCTATTCATGTGAAGCCTACAGTTTATCTTTCAATAAAGATGTTGCATGAATAATTCTTAAAGAGGTAAGAATTGTTGAACAAGACAGTTTTCTTTTAAATCTTTCGATTTGATAAGGACTGTTTACAAAAATCTTTATCAATCATATTTAGTAAAGCAGTATTATCATTGTTCATTCCTCTCATGTATTGTATCACGAATTTTTCTAATGGAAAGAAGTATGTCGAAACTAAAGATGCATTGGATGATATTATACTTAGTCACTCCTTTTATTTAGTTTGCGTATTACTTCTACTGGGTTGATGTGCATAGTGTTGGGATGTAGTTGTGCCACGTTAGACTGGCGCAACTACACGTTAGAACTACACGTTAGAACCACCAAGAGAAAGCTGCTGATTCTGTAGTAAGTAACTCAAATTGTTTTAAGAAATAAGTCAGTTCTTCCTGATGTTGATGTGATCTAGAAAGAAAAACATTACGTGCTGAAAACATTGTTTTCTTATAAATCTGTTTGTTTGTGGAGACTTTTTAACAGTTTTTCGTAAATAAGTAATAACCACCCAATAACTGATTTTAAAAGTTTTGAAATGAATATATCTTCAACATTTTCGGTGGGTTCAGATACCTGCCTTTAGCAGTAAAGATTAAGGTTTTGAATCATGGCCATAACCTTTGGCTTTTCATGAGACAGATGGAAAATCATGAAAAGTCATCTCTCGAATAAGAGATTCAAGTAAATTCGGAATACTCTACGAGCAGTAAGTATTTTAATACTTTACGGCAAGAATTTTAATGTAAAGGCTTACCTGGCAATTTGGTTCAATTATTAGTAAAATGTGTGCCAAAAAACGAGTTAATCCCACTTAATATACGAAAAAGCCTATAATTATGGAAAAACAACTTCTTCCATAATACGGATAAAAGAAGCAGATTTTTTTATAGCATAAAATTAATATTAAAACAATAAAGTTAAGTGATGTCGTGAACTGTGACCGTAATTCAATGTCGTTTTAGATTGAAAGTAATTTTCTGTCGCCTCTCTTGTTTCTTCGCTGCTGATACCTAAGAATGACTGGTTATTCTAGTCCTGTAGTTCCAGACGTGTCTTTTAACTCTTGCGCGTCATCAGAATACGCTTCACTATTCGCTTATCTGCCTCTCAGTATCATCTGTCAGTCACAGATAGCTACGACTTACTCTATGTGTACAGTTGATTATGAATAAATTTTCAAAATTCAAGCAAATGCTAAATTCTTTATAGGTCATTTATAATGACCACTCTAGTTATTTATAAGGTCAATAAGAGCTCGTTTACAGTATTGGCTGAGCCTCTAACGTATATCCTGAGATTCAGTTTTTTAAGAAATCCAGTCATGTCAGTTTACCTTGAATGCACTTTATGCTTAACAGTTTCCCCCTAGCTTGCCTAACGGTCGCCTCTGGTATCTACACCTTACTCCACTAGCTGCTGTATAAGTCACTCTGGGAAACAACGACTTATGAGCGATACTTGTTCTCTTTTAAAAAATAACTAAACTTCATGAAAGTTGAGTTCCAACTACCTTGATAATTGGTAAATTATAACAAAAAAATTTTAACAAGCTTATCTTATTATAATAATTATTATTATAATGTGTTTTACTAATGTAGTAATCGGAGGTGTTTTACTAATACTTTATATCGGAGGTATGACATTATATCTTCATTGTTGTAAACTATATATCTTATTCGAAAGGCCTCATAGCTTTCTGGTTTTTAGTTATTAGTTTGGTATTTGGCATGACAGTAATTATCTGTGGAGATTCATGGATCATTGCTAAATTTCAATGATTACTGTCATGAATGTCTAATTTTCTGATATATGGTAGTACTGTGCAAATAATGATTCCTTACGAAGGAAAAGAGTAACTGATATTATTACTCCTTTTCTTTATATCTTTGGTCGACGAAATTGTCTTTAAACCTTTCATGAACTTCTTGATTGTTTAAGACTGATAAATACAAACTACTCTATAATCTCTTATGATCATTTATAAGGTTAAATATTTTTGTAATCACATTGCCCTATATCTGCGAACACAGAGAAACGTATATTCTCAAGAAAATAACAATTTTTATGTTTTTGAAAAAAAAATATTTTCTCGAAAATAAGATATAGATTATTAAGATGGGTGTGGAGAAGGAAAGCTGTATTGAGAAAACGAGGAAAGGAAATTTGTTAGCATCAAAAGGAAATGAAGCATTCGTTCAGAGAATCCATCACACGAGTCTGAAAACATCTTACTGATGACTGGAATTTATTCAAATCCAACTACAAACACTTGGGAGCTGGCGACACTTGAGTACGATGGAAGCATTTCATTAACTTAGACTGAATGAATTAACTTGTGACCCAGTCAGAGGAACATGGGTGACTCATCCATTTAAACTGAAATCTTTAACCGTCCATATAACACTTTTGTTTTTGTAAAATTCGTAAAAGCTATTTATAGAAACGTATCTTCTCGAATAACATTGTTTTGTTGCTACTGTTTCAAGGATTGTCTGTGATTTTTATTGTAACAATACATAGTCTTACCTTTATATTACTCTCATACTACTGCTGTTTTTTAAACTCGTCCATTGTCAAGAACGGAATGAATATTTTTCAGCAATATAATACTTTAAGAAAAATACAATCGGCTTACACTCAAGTTGATTGTTGACTTCATATTTTAATTAAAACAGTCGATATTGTATTGTTGATTTTATTTTCTTTAAATAGTGTTTAATTTAATGTTAACTGTTTCCTATCTGTATTTGAGTCGTCTACACTAAGTTAGGCTCCAGTTTCTGATTTGTTTCTACAAGTCAATGGATCTATCTTGGGAAATGTTTGTTTGATGTATATAGCACTTCACCAGTCCACAAGACCTTCACTAATGAACACATTAGCCAACTCACAGATTCACAGATAAAAAACAAACTGCCAGCACGAGTCTGATGGCATTGGGTCAGTAAATAATAAAAATAAATTATAGTTCACCATATTGTACTTAAAACTATAATTATTTTTCAATTAGAAAAAGTGTCAGTGTGCTTTTGACAATGAATGACTTCAGAGACAAGGTGAAATATAAAAGAAACTCGTAAGGTAAAGTAATATAAACTGTATTACTATAATAACAAGATTACATACTTGTAATTTAAAATAATAGTTACCATATTGTTCTTACATATGGTTACATATAGTTACCATACATTAATCCTTTTGCTTGCCAACAAAGTGTCTTTAAGACTATACAAAATAAACAAGTATTACAATTAGCGATGTATTTCTGCTAAACAGGTGATTACATTTTGATTACAACCTTTAACACATTAGTAAAACTCAATCGAACAACTCATCCATCCAAACAGGAACATTTACAGTTTAATAGATTTTGTTATTAGTAACAATACTAATACATATGTTAGTATTGTTAAAGTTAAAGTTAATAAGGACAATATTGCTTTAGTCAAGTATAGTGACCTGAAGGTCGAATTTTGGCCACTCAAGATTTTTTTTAAACTAGGACATTTCTGTTTTTAACATGAATTAAATCTGAATAAATCTATCTGTAGAGAATTCTAGATTTTGATTAGAAATGGGAATAAACATAACACTAAGTTTCCACTCACGAAAAAAAAATCAGTCAAACCACGACGCCTTTCAAACTTTTAGTGTTCTTCGTCAGGTTACATTTCCATCAGTATGGTGATATTGACTGGTTAAAGAGTCAAATGACACTGCCTCTTTGTATATGAAGACTTAGTGTTCCTTCACCTTTCTAATCATGAGTAAATACCACACAAGAACTACTTCCATAACTGGTGAGCTAATAGAATTATTTTTTTTCCTAAATTACTGCTTTAATAATAATCTAAATGAATTAAATTACATTATAAATTGAGATAATTAAATAAAAGCAATTACTGAACTAATTAAATGACCTAGAATAAAATCTAGTTGATAATATAATTAATTATGCAAATATAATCTAAAAACAGTGTTCTAAGTAAAAATTGAAAACAATGGTTCCATCTTATTAAATGTATTATTATTTCTTCGTTTTTTACAAACTCTTTTAAATGATAATAATATAATACGTAAACTCTACCGTATAAATTTGCAACATAATGAAAATTAATTGAAAATATTACTCAATAAATGACTGTAGTCTTAATTATTAGTCATAGTTATTCATTTGATTTGTTTACAAGACTGTGAGAATGATTAAATTTTCGTTCAAATTAGCATTATAGAGATAACTGCATTAAAACAAAACGTTCAGTTAAATAGCTTGTCGATTAACTTAATACTATATTTAATTTTAGCAAAGTTGTTAGCACGCTGATGCAAACTTTTTAAAATATAAATCATAGTATTTACCGACATGGAAAGTCAATGACTAAATTTGACTAATATCTGCATCATTTATATTTTTGTATTTATTGTAAAATTATCTATTAAAAATGTGTTTTTTTAAAATTAATATTGATTATATAGAATCATTTGTTTTAATATAACTCACTAAAGTTTATGGATCTGCATTTAGTTCGTGATTATTTCCTGTCTGTTGTGTTTACACTGGGTTAATTAAGAGCCAAATCGTTTATACTTCAACAAATCAAAATGGAGTCATTTGTTTTTCTGCAGCTGTAAGCGTCGGTTTCTTTAATTAGAGTTTAGAAATATATTATTATATACAGCAGTTTAGAATTGCTTGTATTAATTAGATTACTAAATGCTGCACACGTGTGAAATTCTTTTCGTATTTGTACAAGTGTTTTAAAGAAAGAAGAAAAGAAAACAGTCTCACACATCGAAAGAAAGTGAGTTCACAATTTAAAATTATCTTCTATCTTTACTACATTCCTTTATGCATTATAATAATAAAGGATTATCTATCTTTACAACTATTAAATGGTGACAAACAGTAGTAGATTTTGAATAATTACAGTATATTATAGCAATGGAAAAAAAATTTAAGCTTTACTCATTGCATAAAAATTATTTTTAATTATGTAATGCCATTGAAACTCTCAAAAACGTTTAAAACCGACTCATCTAAATTAGTATACATTAAATTGTAATTTAAAAAAGTTATTCTGCATTACTGCAAAAAATAATGTAATATACCTCCAAATAATTTTTCTAATTATTTAGTATATTACATACTTAATTAGTTTTCTATTAATTACAATTGATGCAATTCATATGTACTCTTTTAATATTAGAAGAAAAAACAGATAGTTGAATACTAATAATTATATTTATAGAAAGGAATATCCCAAAGTTAGTAAAATATATTACAGGATGTCTAACTAATGATTCAGTTTTTAACGAAATTTTAACTTAAATATTATTTACAACTTAGCGTAAAGTTGTAAAATAATTTAAACAAGTTTAAAAAAATGAATAACACAATATGAATACAAACTTTTTTTAATCAATGTTTCTATACAATCAATAACATTGTGTTATTTTACAACCATTTTTTGTTTTAAAATATTTTAATAATCTAGCTTATAGCTACATTTTTTAAATTCAGCTTAATTTCAATTGGTTATGTTGCACATAGTTAATTAACTATTTGGAACATATAACCTATAAACTATTTGCATTTTTAATGAGTAATAATTAAACTCATTATTGGTTTTAATTTTATTATTGATAAATAAAATAATTAATTTATAACATTATTTATAAAGTCAGAATCTTTTTATGTAGAATTCCCTAGGTTTGTTATATACATCATATTTGTTGTGTTTAATTATATTTAATTGTTTATTAATATTACTAATTATTAATAGTTAACTTATTGATGCATTTCAAATTGAAAGAAATAATTTTAAACATGCAAATGACAACGCGACTGGCATATTGTGATGTTTTTTCTGACATTAAAACTTTACTATTTTGTAAAATTTAAAATTTTACTATTTTAATATGTTTACATTTCATTTCTAATAATATGATTGATACAATAGCTATCAGATTCTATAATGATTCATAAATATGAACTTCATTTATGAAGTTTACTTGTATTGATATTGATCTATGGTTTTATCATGTTTTAGTTCATATTGAACTTTAATAATTTTTATTTAGTAACTAATATTTATTTACTCCCTGAAGATGGTCTAAAAGGACCTACACGTAGGTTTTTATTTTGTATTGTGTCATTTGAAAAGTAGAAGGAGTTAGTTTGGAATAGAAGCCCTTCCCGGAAAATAAACCCTAGTTAAAATAGTATGAAGAATATAATTATTTAAAAAATGCTGTTGAATTTAGTAGGTATCTCTAGCTGCCCTAATATTTCATAGAATTGTTTGGAACAAAACATTCCAAGAAATTTCTTGTTTACCTGTACAGTTCGTTTCAAGGAATGCACTACTCATTTTAAAGTTGAATTTATCTTCAAAATACAATATATTGCTACAGTCTACATAGAGTGACGGGGCAGGTACAACATTTGTGCATTTTAGTTTTGTAAATCTGATTATTACCTAGTAGTTATTGTATTTGAAGCCCTCCCGCGAAAATAAATCCTAGCACGTATTTTGGACCTAAAAAGAAACAAGACAGTGGTTTGTTTTTGGAAAAAGACGGTATCTATCGGCCCATTGATTAGACCAGTAATAAAAGCCGCAGATTTATATATGTGATGCATTGCCACTGGAGTTTCATTCTCAAAACATTCTCAAACAATAAGGCAGTGGAGCTGCGGACTCGACTTCCTTATGTGGCACAAATGTGGGTCGAAATAGGCATGGTCGGGGCACGATTCGAAAACACGCACGCTACACAAGTTAGCTTTCGGGGATTGCTGAAAAATGAGTTTATGTTTTTACGCTAATTACTATGAATCAAATAATAATGAATAAATGATAATGAATCAAATAATAAATGTGTTTCTCATTAAACACAGTTTTAACTTATTAGCAGTTGATGGATGGAGAGGAAGTTCATAACGCGACCGCTCCGGCCAGTCTTTTCATTTCCGGGAACTCTACTATTAGACGAAATCAACAGCAATTTAATCATCTTGTCTTTTTCTATGAATTCTGAAGATATTTCCTTCAAATTAAATTTTTTTTTAAATATATAGTACATGATAAACAAACGAGAAAAATGTTTATATAATAAGAAGAAATGTTACATATAATAAGATAACTCAGAAGGTTGATAAATATCCGGTAAGGTAGCCTATTGTAAATGCCTGATATATTTGTTTGTGATCACAATAAATTTCAACCTCCGCTAACCACAATATAACTAAGTTACTCGCTTTTGTGACATGTATATATTTAAAGGGTAACCTGAATGCAAAGTTGAGCCTGTAATCCAATTTTAAGGAGTTATTATTCTTCCCCTTTGGGTGAAACAACGTCATAATTTTGGTTAATCTTTTTGTAAACTGATTGAATATTCATTGGCACGCCCCTTCAACCAGTAGTTTTAGTTCTCTAAATTCATCATATTTCCGTTTCGGTTAATCATTTTAAAGAAAATATTCACATTAAGGTTTTAATCAATAGTTACTTTGAAATGTGACTATTTAAACTGTTAATAATGAATTGTCAAAGAAGTCACTCTTTGTGCCAATATAACTACTTCAAATGTGAAAGAATTGCCATTAGAAACAAACAATAATAAACAGTACTCCGAAAGGCTGAAAAAAAATGATGAAACTCTTATATATATTATAAATCAATGATCAAACCACAATATGGAATGGTGGTTTGAAACCATATTTCATATTGTGGTTTGATCATTGATTTTTATTTCACCTGTTTATGTGAAATCTTTTTATATATTATAAATGTATACCTATAACTATAGAACTACTTTGAAACTAATAATATTGAGGTGACTAAAAGAATTTGAGTAATGTAAATTAGACAGAACGAGAATAGTCATTACACAGGATGTTACAAAACTAAAAACTACACAGAAACAAATTAGGACAGAAAACTCTGTTTGACATACCAACCTGGAAACATCTCTCCTGCTCTATCTTTCTTTAGATCTTATGCCAAACAGCTGTTAAAAACATCGATCGTAGTCAATGGAACATTTACACTAATAAAATCGACCATCCGACTAACAACAAACATGATAAGATTTTAGTGTTTTTAGATATAAGCTAGAGACGCTGAGGCAGCCATGAGTACTTTTAATAAATATATCTTAAGATTTTAGTTCGTACTAAAGATATTTGTTAAGATCAATATGGTTTGTTATAACCATAACACCGTACCAATAATAGTGCTGTAGCTCGTATCATCCTGCCTTTGTACCAACCGGCTTTAGTGAGGTCTGTCCTTAGAAACCTGAAGAAGGTGTTTCATAAGGAAGAAGTTGATAAGTTCGTGAAATATACTGATCATAAGAATTATCATGCAAGCTGCTCATGAGTAATGCTCATTATTTCTTTTTAAATATTAGTAACAATTTTCGTAACGAGCAGTGCAGTTCATTTAGAATTGAAAAGTGTCATTTCTGAGCTATGTATACTTCTCAGTGTACAAACATTGAAAGACAAATATATAACTTTAATGGTGTGAACCCCATAGATGATAATACTTCTCAGCATTGTACAGCTATACCTCAGATATGCAGCTGAAGTTGTATCTCGGTCTGAATTTACAGTACCGTGTTTTTTTTATTTAGACTACACTATTCAATTATCTTGATTTCAGTCAAGCCAGTTGAGGAGTCACAAGAATCGCAGACAGTCTCACGAGGTCAGGGTGTATTGTCAGGTCTCACGACAATCTCACGAGGTCAGGGTTTATTCTCAGTTCTCACAACAGTCTCACGAGGTCAGGGTGTATCCTCAGGTCTCACGACAGTCTCAGGAGGTCAGGGTGTATCCTCAGGTCTCACGACAGTCTCACGACAGTCTCACGAGGTCAGGGTGTATCTCAGGTCTCACGATAGTCTCATGAGGTCAGGGTGTATTGTCAGGTCTCACGACAATCTCACGAGGTCAGGGTGTATTCTCAGTTCTCACAACAGTCTCACGAGGTCAGGGTGTATCCTCAGGTCTCACGACAGTCTCACGAGGTCAGGGTGTATTCTCAGGTCTCACAACAGTCTCACGAGGTCAGGGTGTATCCTCAGGTCTCACGACAGAACCACGAGGTCAGGGTGTACTCAGGTCTCACGACAGTCTCATGAGGTCAGGGTGTATTGCCAGGTCTCACGACAGTCTCACGAGGTTAGGGTGTATTCTCAGGTCTCACGAGGTAAGGGTGTATTCTCAGGTCTCACGTGGTCAGGGTGTATTATCAGTTCGCCATCCGTTATAGTCGTCTGGCAGAGAATGGGAATATCAGCGAAAGCGTAAACAAGTGTTTAACATAAAAAAGTGTCGGTCTTTCTACCTTTATCGCACTCATTTAGCCCTCTTACAAGATATTGAGTTAAACAAAAAAACATAGCATTTGTTACACAGTATATTGTTGTGTGCAAATTTCAATTACGTAATATAACTTTATACAACATGTTGGTGATAAGCTATTGTAAACACAATTCTTCCTCTACTTTTAACTTAGGTTTGTGTTTATTCTTCCAATGTTATTTACATCCATGAAAAAATGGATATAATAGATGCAACCTGTAAAATAGTAGCGGGTAAAGTTAATTTACAGTTGACCATGTGGATGTAAATATTACAAATAGCCTCTTCAGATCTAAATAAAATCAAATTATTCTCTTTTGATGTTTAACGTGCTTCACCTATGTGTTTTGAAGCTAAATTCTACATTCTAATACTTTCAAAAAAATTCATTTGTTTGAAAATCTTTTTGTTTGAAAAAGCATTGTGTAATATAAAGCAAACGTTAGTGTGATCTATTGAAAGGGATTATTTTTTGGGAGGTTGATGATTGATTGAATGGCGAAGCAGGTGTCAGAGAGGTATATGACCTGGAGACAAAAACGCCGGCTCCACTCCAGCTAAGTCCAAGATATCTGCAGAAATAGTGCGATATAATTGTCAGAGAAGAGCTGCAGCTTCACTGCTAAATGTACTGGAACTTTAACGACCGACTCTAACTTAGCCTCTGTCACCCAATATATCCCAATCATAACTAACTTTTGTTTTTCCCTTCGTTTTATTTTCAAACAATTCAGGTTAAAAACTAGCTGTAAAAGAGAATTATCACTTGAGAATTGTAATAAACAAACTTGTCTGTATCACATTCCACAATACATAATATTTTACACCTTAAAATATTATGAATATACTAAATAGACAAAGGCAACGCATTATATTTGAACGCTCTCTTTTCAATCGTGTACCAAATAAAATGGGAGTTAACAACAATATATTTTACAACAAACTTTTGAGACAAATCTGTGAATGAGTCTTAAAGGGAAGCTATACAGTTTGAGAATGCATTGTCTCTTTTGAAACTTTGATGAAAGTTTAAAGAAGTTTTAAATTTCGTAGAATTTATTAACATTATTTATTAAAAATTCATAACATTGAAAGTTTGTTCAATTATTGTAGTTCTCATGGGCATTGTAATTATATTAAAATATTTGCACATACACTAGATAATGTGCAATACATACAGTATACAGTACACCCTGAAACATATCAAACGTCTGCTAGAATAGTACTAAATAGAATCAAGTACGAATTCTTTTTCCCAAAACTTTCATAAGTTTGGTTTGAACTTGGAAAACTGACCGAGTTTTGATTATGTTTTAGAATTATGTGTAGACATATATAAGAAGATTTTACTGTAATCACGTGAGATTAAAATCAACGTCTAAACCACAGTTAGAGGATGAGAAATGTGATTAATATCTTTCAATCAAAAGAAATGGTTATTGAGTCAGTTCCACTGAGGTTAGTAATATTAGAATTATTAGTAATGATGTGCGTCATATCTCGTAAAGTTTCTGTAGAGCTCGACTGGTTTTGGGTCCGTCTGGTTCCCATCTTCAAGAGCTACTGACTGAATTTTATTTTTTCAAGTTTTATTTTAAATAACAAGTTTAGGTAGGTTGAAAAAAAATACAGTCAGTTGCTCTTGAAGATGGAAACCAGACGGACCCGAAACCAGTCGAGCTTTACAGAAACTTTACGAGATATGACGGACATTATTACTAATAATTCTAACAAAAGAAATGGTGTTAACACTGATAACAGTATCAGTACTCTGAAAAGGACCACTGTTGTAAGCAAATTAAACTTCAGATTTTCAGTTCATAATGATCTTCAGAAATATATTTAGAGAAATAGCCCTCCATTCTATAGTTTTATGTGTGATTGAACAAAAATATTTATCCTCTCCAATCTGATTGACTCACATTCAGATATAATTTGATATAAAAGTTTCTACCTCTTCTCGTGATAGAGTCTGCATTCTTCGTCTGATGTCAAATACAGCTTCCATAAACGCTAATTAAGCAAACGAATGTCAAGTAGATGTTCTACATATATCTTTAAATCCTTCTTTTAAAGATTATAACCTCCTTTACAAATTTAAGTTCAATTAGAATGAGCTTTCTAAAATAAATTTGACCCTGTTGTTCTTGCCTTCCGGTGCTTCCATCTTGATCTATTTGTCGGTTTCACTCCTGTGACTTGAGGTGTGAAGTGCAAACGTACTCGAGTCTGTTGGATTTTTGTTTGATTCTACACATTTCCAAATGTCTCTGCCACAATCTCCAGTATTCACTTGTTTCCAGGTAACCACACAGGAATCAAAATTATTTGTACTGTTCTCACCATTAATTCCTAACTGTTAGTTTATCAGACTATAGCCCCTTTATTGAAATCAGAAGGAATTCAATCCAAGTTATAATTTTTTGTTCACTTCGACGCCTTCTATAAAATAATCTATGAAGGCATTGTAACAAACTTACCTAACACACAGACCAAACCATTAATGTTTTATTCTATTAATTTTTTTGACGTTTCAACCCTCATGGAGGCGTTTTTATTTTGTAAAATAAACAGAAAATTAATATTTTTTTTTATATTAATATCTAAGCGGGAGATGGTGATTAATCAGGTGCAGAATCATTAGTAGGATTTAGACTCCATATTATAAAGGGCTGTGACTTATGAAGGAGCGCGATTGGTATCAGTACACCTTCAGTTAAAACACTTCCTAACCTTGCCGGTGGACTGCTTCTCAAGGATTGGTTTTCATTACAGCGCATTCCACAAGTTTCTTTTGAAGTTCTAGAATAGAAAAAATCAATCTTCGGCTTTCTGTCCTTTATTTGTTCGATTCTTCTATTGAGGTGCTGAAATAATCCACATAACGACCAAAACTATCCTATTCCTTACAAATCGTAACTGTCTTTAGTAATTCATCTATAAAAATTGTTTTATTATTATTATTTATTTAGTTTTTGATAATTTCTTTACTTTTTTATCTCACATTTCTATTTTATTTTTTATCTAATAAAATGTGTTCATTTTTATGTTTCTTTTTTGCTATTATCTTGTTTACACTTTAAGGGTAATTGTTATTACATATACACATATATTTATATACAAGAAGCGTAAAAGTTCACTTTGTTTGCACTTTCATGACATACAGTCATGATCTCAAAGCATTTATTTCTATTGTTTACCTATTTCCTTGAGGTTTTATACTACATTGATTGCATTGATTGAGTTTCTTAATTAAATTATTAATAACATAATTATTTATTTAATTAATAATTCAATTGAAATAAAAATGAAGAAATTAAATTACTTTGTGAATTGGATCAATTTGTTTGGTTATCGTGATTGCTTAGGCAAAATTTAAGTTGAAACGATTAGTTAATGTTGTTTACTCTGAATAAATGTCTAAATTGATTTTACGATGAACGAGTTCATTTTGTTTAAGCAAACTCCGAGAGCTAGGTGGAGATTAAATTTGAGGATTGATTCGATGGTGCGTTCACAAGTGTTTAAATTAACCTAACTTGTTTCTCGCTCTTAGTCAAAATCGTTTAGTTAAAATGAGCAAATCTAATACTGCCATTATCAATCTTGTTTTTCATTCTGGCTTAAGTAATGTATAAATGTTTGTTTAAGAGAGACATTAAAACAATACTCATGATATTTTTCTTATTGAAATACTATGTATGGGTGACTTAAATGTTGATACTGCTTGGTTCAAGGTTTTGGTGTCATGCTGTTTTTACTAATGAATCTATAAGTATTAAAGATTATTCCCGTGATATCTAATGTTATTGATGCGAGTGGTAACTGTTGAAACAGTATCAAACCGATGGAATTAATAGCTAGAGTGCTTGAATGGCTGACTGTTGTCAGTGACCATCAAACCATAAAGGCGTGTTTGTAAACACCGACTGTTGAAGACCCAGCAATCACTGATCCACAACTCAAAGCCTCTGCGTCATCATTCATATTTACGTCATTCTACAAGGAAAATATTTTATAATCATACATAGTCACCATACAATTTTTTCTATACAAAAAACAAAATCATTAGTAAATTTTTTCAATTCATTTAGAAAATAAATAAGTAAATTGTCTCTTTTAATTTATAGCTAATACGTAATTATCCTCATTTCAGTTATTTATGCTTTTAATTGTTTAATCATTTTAAAGTCTAAACAATTTCAATCAGTCTACATCAACTGTTTCTTTATAAATTGCACAAAAAAAAAATGAATATGAATAGAGTATATTTTGTTTTAAGAATTAAATCTAAGAATCAAAGCTAAGTTATGAAACTTTTAACTCTAATACAATATTCGTTAAACTGAATTTTGGAGTATCATCAAGATGGAGATTTACTTTTTAATTAAAGGGATGTTTATTCATAGCACTGAAATAATCCTGTTCTCTTTTGCAAACATTTTAGTATAATTGCTCACAATTTCGTCAATATTATTTCCTAAATATTACTAGGTTAGTCGAGCATATAATGAAGCATTATAATTATAAAAGTTAAAAGATATAAGTTTTAGAATGTATTTTTTATAAATATTCAATATTATATATATATAAATATTCAATATTATATTAATTTTATTTAAAAACTGCTTGTCGTATTTACTATGCATTTATACGCGATCACGTATTCAGTGTATGAATATAAATTCCGTCTTTGATGTGTTTACAAACTAGAGTTGTCTGCGAAAACTTGCACAATTATAAAGTTTGCAAGCTCGTTTACTGGATTCACTAATGCAATCAAAGTTGTGGTCAGTTTCGTATTGTGAAGGCACATGAATAGAAGTGTATGCCGTTTAGGTCAGTATTCATAACAAAGTCACTATTCATTGACCCGAGTCTTTTCAAAGTAGACCATATTCAGGAATAATAACACCTATTAAATATACATCTTGTGTTTTAGTTAAACAGTAGTTTGATGAAAACTGTATCGATTTCAATGATTCTTGGATAATTATTTTGTAATAATAAACTAGCGGTTTGAAGCATCGAAAACTATTGTTTTCTGACAATGGCGTTTTTTGAAAAGTCTTTAGCTATTATTTACAATAAATAACAGCTACAGAGGTTGGCAAATCATGAACACCTGTTGACATACTCGTATCGCCTGATATGCTGCCTGCGAATGGGAAGCAGTCTGCCTTCATGATCAATGTCACGACTCATAGAAGTGGTTTAAGTTCTTAATTTGAATAAGCCCTTAGTAGTGGTGCCTAAACCTATGCTATTTGATACTCGGCATTTCTTAAATGTCATTAGTTTTCTTTTATTTTTATTAATTAATAAAATTGCCAAATGGGACAACAGCCAAAGAGGAGAGTCGGCTTGATAGTAGGACCCATTTTTAAAAATTTGAAATGTTTCACGAGTCACAATTAAATGCGTATTTAAAAGGTATACAAAAAAAGTATTGAAAAAAAATTTTTTACCGAAATTATATTTATTGAGAGTTACAAATAATCATTCAAAGAGTAGCACGTGGCTCGCGAGCCCCACCCATGACATACACAAACACAGTCACACATACGCTAGGTTAGCTCGCATTCGTCATCCCACGAAAGAAGAACAACAGAATCAAATCTTGTCTACATTGCCAGTCCTAAATCTTACCTGACTCAAGTGTATTTAGATAGCGATTCTTTATCGGGTGGCATTGTACAAGCTGTTTTGTACATTGGAGCGATGTTTTAACATCTTTTCTAAGAAACAAAGTCCTCGGACTTGTTTTCGAGCTTCCGCATGAATAAATCGAGGACCTCAGTAGGTGTCGAACTCCGGATCACCAGTTCAGAAGCAAGTCATAAGCCATTGGGCTACGCTAGCGCGTACAAACCCACATCATAATTATAATTACTATTTTGGAATGTTCTTTATTTATTTATAGGATTGATTACACTACGATCCAATTAAAATTTTATTTTTCGAAGTTACAACCATTTGTGAATGACAGGTCATTACTCATTTTTGAAAGTTGTAACCAACCGACTTATGGGAGTTTTCCATGCTCCATAAAACAGTCTAAAATAAATAGCTATCCACAAAACCAAACATGTTTGCAACATTTTTTGAATAAAAGTAATATTAGTAATATTTTATCCTTTTTAATTTTTGCAAAATCAAAATATGCTATTTATTTTATTCAGCTCCCGCTGTTGGCATCTTCAACGCGGCTTTCTACAAAGACTGAATTTCTTTCGTTAATATGTATTATAATTTTGAATTTTGATAGTGAGGCGGTCTATTGATCTAAAAGACAAATATATGAATTTGTCTGTTACTGTTAATCATTGCATATAGGTTTGATATCATGTTCTGCTACAGCACAAAATATAGGCACCTGTACGAGGTATAATGAAAATTTATATTTCGTTACAACTAGCTGCCAATCAAGTTAACTAAATTACTTCTAGTGTATGAGGTACTCAGTTCATAACTCAAAGTATGAGAGTTTTTAAAAATTATAATTAAGCAGAGATAATCTTAGTTATATAATAATAAAAGGAATTTTCTTTAAATGAAGATTTATGTTCAAGAAGCTTATTAATGAAGATTATGGGGATAAAGACAATGGAAAAGTGAGTAATTAGCACTTTATTTCTGTTGAGGGCCACTTGGTAGGGACAAAGCCTGTTTTAAGAGTACCAGAACAATGACCTGTAACCCTTACTCTGCAATTAGTACCAACTCTTCTTGCAATGGAGCTGCAGTACGGATAGGCAAACCAGCCGGCTGGAACAACTAACAACTAGTGTTTCAATGCCTTCTGAAACGATGCAAAAAATAATAATGATTTTAAAAAATAATGTTATTAACAGTCCGTTATTAAACAAGTTTGACTAGACTTTATCCCAGCAATGGTTGAATTTGTTTTGTTTTGTATTCAATGGGTATTAAAGTTCACCAAAATTACTATGTTTTTCATATTCATAACTTATTTTTTAAAAACATTATAAGGCCATTATTTCCGTATGCACCTTATGTTTCAATTTCTATTTATCCATGCTTCTGTTGTTTTTCCATCAACTATATGAGATAAATTTATTGTATTTTTCAACAAGTGAATAAATATTGATAAAACAGGTAGTATATTAGACTATTTTGTAAATTTATTTTGTATAGTTTTTTTTAAAAAAAAATTGCAGAGTAATTATTTCAATACAACTGCAAATATAATATATTGCCTTAAATTGAAATTCTTAGAAAAGTGAACTAATTTTTAGGGATGGTCAGTTTTGTAGTATTGTAAAAATTTAGTTTGTAATTGATTCGAAAAACTTGAGGACACAATATAGGTCACTTTGACGGATCAAAATAAAAGTATGTAAAACTTTTGACTTGTGATTTTATTTACAAAACTTATGGAGAAATTACAGGTCATACCGTTTGACGAATCGTAATGAAATGATACTAAAGAGTAGGACTTTTTGGGAAAATGAGCCGATACCATTTATTGAAACTGCCTAAACGAAAAACGCGGTATGGTAAGTTTTAAGATTATTGAAAAATATTTTTATTCAAAAAACGGATAAATATTAAACAACATTTTGTAAGAAAATTGTTACTTAAAATTAGTATGATTAAAAAAATCCAAGAAATTCCAATTACCATAAAAGACTGTAGAGTTCTAAAAACAGAAAACTTTCAATAGTGGATACTTATTAGATTTGTTTACATTGTATTACAATTTTTTTGAAGAGAATAGAATGAAACAAAATTACTATTTAAATGTTAAATATAGATAAATTAAAATAAATATAAATGATGTATACATTTATAAAGAAATAAATTTTAAATTAAATATAAAAATAGTTAAATATTAAATATAGATCTTTAAAAAATTAATATATGCAAGGATTATAAGAACAAAACGATTTGTAATACTATAAAATCAACAACAATCAACGATATATTTTATGTTATTTTCTAAGATGATGGATGGTTGTCTAGCAAAGTTATTTTCATTTTCAACCTATTATGTTTAGGTGTCAGGTATGTAGTTCTTATTGTGTTTAAAAACTCCTTTTTTTTTGTAGCATTAAAGAATATGGGAAGTACTTCTTCATTATTTATGAAAAAACGGTTACAAATTTAAGCTACTTCTTCGATCATTTGGTCGTACTTGATATTATCTTAATAAGAATATTTCATGACATTAGAACAATATTACAGCCCTAAAAATTACGTTTATTTTGTTCTATCTGTAATGACAAGTTTTTTTTGTAAAGAAGAGAAACAACATTCATAGGAGATAACATATGTATTAGAAAGGCAATTTAAGCGAATCGCTTTGAAAAAAGATTAGCTAACAAATAAGAGAGATCAGTGGGACTTCAAGAAATCAGTCTGCGTATGAATGTAGACCCTCCGAATCAATGAATTACCCTTGATGTATACATGCGTTGATTCAGTAATTATAGAATGGATTAAAACAATTTAACGCAAGAGTAATTAGTGCAGTCATAGAGTGTCAGACAACTGAAATTATAACCACTAAAGCCTGTCGTCAAGACGGTGCTATCAACTACTGTGGATGACTTACTGGATACTCTAAATAATTAAGATAAATATAGCCAAATATTCGTACCCATGGGTATTCAGAAAGCTGTCCAGACTTGACGATTTTTGGAAACCAATACAAGTAAAAGATACTTCTCTAAGAATATTTATGAACTTCATCATCATTAAAGAGCTTAAAATCTGAAATGTGTGTTAGAAGGGACAAACGGAAGCACCGCAGGACAGGTATGGCCTGACTGAGGCGCACACGTTTTCATTATAAGTATATAATGATGTATATACACATGGAAAAATCCTAAATGTGTAACATTCTGTAGTCTCATACTACTTTTACCAATGTTTCATAAATATTCAGCTTTTATCGTAAGCAGCTCACATATAAAAAATATTGTGAGAGTATTGCATACGATTATAAGTACAGAAATAGCGGGAAGGTTTTGTAAGTACTTGCTTTAAAGTAATGCACAATGAAGTATTTTACAAGGTTCAATCTTGCCTAAAAGCTTTGAACAAATTAATGCATTAGAAAATACATACCTGAAATATCTCTTTAATATATCTGTTAAACATGTGAAAAACGTAGACCTATTACAAAATGTTGGATAACTTACCCAAACAGGTGGAGATCATCAGTATTTGTTTAGTTTTCATGACACCTACCAAATGATTACTTAGAATAAGGCAAAAATCATTAAAGGAAAACGAATGAAAAACTACTCATTATCAGGTAGAAAGAATAGAAAGCAGAGTAAGTTTTGTTACAGTACGTTTAATATTATATAACGACATAGCGCCTGGACCGGGAGCGTAACTTGGTTAATTATCAAACTTTAATAGTTTCGTCAGAATGCAATTTAACTTTCGATACAACTTCAATTTCATAAATGAAATCTTAAAAGTAGTGTACCTGATCAACACAGATAACCTGGTCAAAAGTAACAAATCTTTTACTTATGCAAAAAAAAAATCATCCCTTGTACATCATAATCAAACGAAGAACACTTATTTATTTTAGCCAATCATCAGCAAGAAAATCACAAAAATGATAAAGATTTCTCAACCAAAACAAGTGGTTTCGTCAAAGTCTAACTGACGAAATAATCATGAGGTATTAATAATGCAGAAACTATACATATATAACCGTAAAGTATAAGTTTTATAAAAAAACAAGTTTTTTGCAACCTTAAACTGTTCGTCTGCAGTCATAAAAAACAATATTTTTTTTATAAAAGCAATGTGGTATTCCATTATTTGATTAAATGTATTGAGTTCACTTTGTTTGTATGGTAGACTCAGCAGCCGGTGTGTTATGACAGAACGCCGTATTTATGTTCCCGCGAATAGCATATAATCTGTTATCAGTCTTCATAAATAATACAGAATGTCATAGTAATACAAGTATGGTGTTGCTTTGAATGAATTTATCATTCAAATAAGATATGCTACTGAAGTCAACTATTTCAATGAAAAAACAAAACAGCAATTTCTTTCGCACTTCAAGTTTGCAATGTTGAGACCATTCTTAATATTAAAGTAAAATGACATTTATTTCCCAAAACTGACAATCCCACAATTTTTCCAGTCTGTCTTCAATCCAAAACTGTTGGGCAGTATTTAACTTTGCCGATGGTAAAAACTCTGAAATCTCCAAATGAAATAATGATGCAACGATTTTTTGGCTTTGATAACGGTAAACTACATTTTTATAAATATTGATAAAAGTATCGACCGTGGAATAGAAACAAAACTAAAGTTTATCGGGACTTGGTCAGTTCTTCAGGTTCAAATTAAGCTCTCATTACCAATGTTTCGATTTTTTGTTTAAAACCTTTTTCATGGGCCGAAGTATAAGTTTTGAAACAGAAAAATTAAGTATTACATTACAAATTATTTTACAAAGAAAAATGGTTTGTGGGTTTCAACAACAACTGTAGTTTTTGTAAAATAATTTGTAATGTAATACTTAGTTTTTCTGTTTCAAAATTTATACTTCGGCCCATGAAAAAGGTTTTAAATAAAAACCGAAACGTTGGTAATGAGAGTTTAATTTGAACCTGAAAAATTGATCAAGTCTCGATAAACTTTAGTTTTGGTTATATTTTTATAGTTTTTTTAAATATTGGTTAGGCATTATGAACTTTTTACCGTTGTCATTCATAGTAAAAATAAAAGAAAAACAGACATATTAAAATCATTTTAGAGTGAGTAGAATTTTTTTTAATAATAAATCCACTAGTGGGAATATGAATGGGCCCCATTAGAAGCTGAAAGCACTCACGAAGTTGGGGTGAAGTCCAAGAGCTTTATCAAGTCCAAATGCCGGAGGCCAAGTTGTTTTCAATGAACTATTGTCTGACTTTGTTCATAATCCAATATAAAGCATAGATGGTATTGTATTTACTCCTGCCTTTCAATGAATTCAAAAGCACTCCATAAGGAAGTCATTTTCTGGAAATAATGTTGAATGCTTGCTAACGGTTTTCTTAATATGAAATATAACTTTTAAAATTGTCATGTTCTTATTTCTGTTAAATAAAAGGTAATCACAAAATGAAATAAGAATAGAAAAAAGAGATTTGACTTTCAACCGAGAGTGATCAAGAACTCTGTTAATTAACAGGATTCATGATTGATCAGACCACGGGTTAATACCTGCTAGTCAGGGCCAACATCATTTAGAAGTGCTCCTCTCTCACACCTCTCTCAGTGTGCATACGTTCTCTCAAATGCACCTCGTGCATAAAGGCTGCAGCGGCACTTCATTCAAAATGAAGCACCACTCTAAGCGAGCAAACACATAAGTCTGAAGAATTAGAGCTGCAACGGAGGCTCTAACTAATGAAACCATAGACATACCAATAAACATTATAAGTAAACATTCAATGAAAGAATTGTGTTCTACTCATTTTGTATTTACTAATAATACCAGTCATATTTCATTTTGTAATACCGTGTAATGTAAATGTAGCAAGCATTTCTTACATTATAGCAATATTGAACTTAGATAAAATGCTTTTTCATAATAGGCATTATTTATATAGAACGTAACTGTTTTATAATGCATATTGTTGACAATTGTTACAGAATATTTAAATTTACAGCATGCAATTATTATTTTAAATTATTATGCCTAAGCGTTTGACCAGATCGTATTTATTAGTTTTATTGTAATTTATTTTTAATACTATATAGAAGTCATATTTAATAAACTAACAATCAAAATTGTAAACCAACCAAATTATTTTCTATATATCTTTTCATTATGATGTCTGTCTAGTAACTCACTAGTGCTTGCTGTTCATTCACCATATATTGTTCATCCCATGTATCAACAAGTGCTCATAAACAGAAAGGTTATTCATTCCTTAAGTTAGATCACTTGACTGCTTGCTTGAAGGGCGCACCTTTTTTAAGGCTCACTTTCTGCGATATCACTGAACAAGGTTGATTGATCCTACGCTTACAGTCTCATACTTTGCCTTTCTATGATTTTTTCAAGTTATATCAGAGAAATGCTTTTATTACGTCTGAAAAATGTCAGAAACACGTAAAAAAAATGTTGTTTTAAGATAATTTTTAATTTAAGATGTAGGATAACATCATTAATTTTTTTCAAGGAATGTTTTCAGTACTGAATTACATTTTACATTTTCAGTCTTTTATAAAATTATTATACTGTGGATTTTATGGCGTGCTAGTGTTTTTTAAAAATTTGGAAGACAGCTACCATTTAGCTGTATAAAATGGGACATTATTTATTATATATCCAAGAAGTTTTATATTGTGTATACTTATAGTATACATAATATAGTAATATAATATACATTACTTATTGAGTGTAAGCCACTCCATATTTTTTATCTGTTTTTTTTATTGTAAATTATAAATGTTAACAGAATGACAACTTCTGCACCAGCTCATGAAATAGGTTTCTGAATACTCACTCCCGTAATCTTTTTTAAATGAAATAAAATACAAATTCAAAAGTGAATTTAGTTTTAATTACTTTTTAGGGATCATTTACAGAACCTGAAAGACACCAGAAATACTAAACTAAATAAATTTTATATTGAATAATTTAATTTTTTTTTTGCCGTAATAGTTAATTCAGAAGAACTTTACTTTAATTAACGTGTTTTGCGTATGTTATGTGTTTTCTCAAGCTATTATAGATGTCACATCAAAAACAAGAAATAAATAAATCAATGTGGCTTGGATGTTAAACGACATCTCATAACGGAATTAATAATTATAGAACAAAACTACAATCAAATCCTCTCTCAACAAACACAGTTATCTTTCACATTGATCTTAATGTCATATGTTTCATCCCAAAACTTGTTGTTTGTATTTTTTTATATTAACTTTGCATGTCATTGCTCGTCTTTTTATTAGATTGTTGATTTATATTGATAAAGAAGAAATATATTTCATTCTTATTCAACCATAACATATTCCTTTCATTGACAGTTATAAGAAGTTATTTAGTATTGACATTGCTCTGAGATGATAGGCTACTGCACAGGTCTGGCATGTATGGGAATGTCACGAAAGAGATGCTCCCATTACTAGATCAAAAATGTCTACCGATAAATGTATCCAACGATAAGTAGAAATGTCGGATTACTTTTCATTTATAGTTTACTGGTACAATTTTCTATTTGAATGAACTGAAACTGCATTAGTAGTTTCACATTTTGCCAAGCAGTAAGTTCAAGGATAGTTTGATGTTATTACCTACTGTGAGAGAAAATACGCTGGTCGTTGAAATAGAGCGGTGCTTTTCTGATATAAGGACTGAGCTGGTCCATTGACTCTGACTTCTCGGCTTTTGGCGAGCTAAACTTATTTTACAGAAGAATGAAACTCCAAAGTTCAAATAAATTTCACTTTAGTTATACAGTTTCGTTATGCGTCATAAATTATTATTTGAAATTATTGACTGGATTATCTCAAAACAAATGTTAGTTATTATCTAATATTATATTAGTAAGAGATATGTAATGAAAATCAAATATTAAAATATTAATATAGTGACATTTCTGGAGTGGCCTACACTCAATTTTACTATAAGTAAACATAATACGAGGTGTGTAAATAAAGTAGTGAGACTGATTTTTTTTTTAAATTTTCTATTCAAATATAATTACAATGTGATATTGTCACCTTCAAAATAGTTCCCTTCGGAAGCCACACAGCGCTGGAGCGGTCCTTCCAATCATTGTAGCATTGCTGGAACTCGGATTCTGGAATGGCCTTCAGCTGGTCGGTTACAGCAGTTTGTATGTTTTGTAGTGTCCCGAAATGAGTTCCCTTGAGGTGATTTTTCAATCTCGGGAAGAGGAAAAAGTGATAAAGACTCAAGTCTGGTGAATAAGGAGGCTGAGGAGCAACAGGAATGTTTTTACTGGCCAAAAACTCGTTTTCTTTTCGGAATTTTCGGAACCATTTTCGCACAAATTTTTCTCATCTCCAATTCATTGGTCAAAATGTGATGAACGGAGGTGTGATTCAAATTCAACTGTTCCCCGATCATTCTGACTGTCAAGCGTCGATCTGAACGCACAAGTTTCCGTACACTGTTGACATTTTCATCGGTGTTTGCACTTGAAGGCCTTCCGCTTCGTGGTTCATCTTCAATCGACTCTCTTCCTTCTGAAAATTCCTTAAACCACCGAAAAACCTGTGCCCTTGATAAAACACGTTCTCCATAGGCCGGTTTCGGTTGCATTATGTCCAAGTCTGAAGCAAAATTTGATTGCACACCGCTGCTCAACTTTGATGTCACTCATTTTTAAAACGCTCAAGAAAAAACCATTTCACGAAAACCAACGCTACGGACAAACAAATGACTGTGGCGAGTTCAGATTCATACTGGAGGCGCATCACACGTGCACCTGACGCTACTCAAGGCCACGCGTCTCCAGCGTTGACAGATCGAAAGCGACGTTGCCAGTCTCACTACTTTATTTATACACCTCGTATCAAACTTTTGGGGTATATAATATATAATGTCCCATTTAGGGATAGTATAAATATCTAAATGAGAGAGGTTTATTAGTCTTTCATTCCTGGATGTAGCACAAAAAGCGAGTGTTCCACTTATGAATATATATGCTTATTTTGGTATATCACACCACTGATGCATATAATATCCTTTGAAGATTTAAAACAAAGTTTCCCATTCAAAACAAAAAAATACTTCTATTTTATCTGAAAATCATCAAAATATCGAAGAAAAATGTAGTTTTAAGATCATTTTTAATTAAAGATGTAGGATAATTACATTTATTTTTCTTCAACTAAAGTTGTCAATTTGGAAAAATGTTTTACAGTTTCGGTCTTTTCTAGAATTATTATGCTAGCAATTTTACGGCTTCCTAGTATGTAATAAAAATTGTTTTGCTTTCCGGTTGTCAAATATCATACAAACAAATTTTCTCTGAGCAAGTGTTATCTTTTTCCTGCGTGCTTTACTCTGTTATGAGGTTGCTGTGGATGTATAATAAAAAAAATATATTAGTAATTAGCCAGTCCCCTTTATGACAGTTGATTTTGATAGTTTATAAACAAATAAAGATATTTATTTATTATTTTATTATTTAAAGACCGTTTTTTAGTGAGTTTTTATAATTTGTAGTAATCGTTATAATATGTTTTATTCTCTCTAATCATTTGAGAATTCCTTATTTCGAAAAGGTTCATTTTTCGTTGCAGTTTCCTATTGTGACACACTTGTACACTTCAAGATGCTGTAATAACGCCAGTGTCAAGGACTACATTCCACTTTTATTATCACTTTATAATCGCTGACGAATTTATCATAAATCTAACTGGTTTTATTTCGTATCTTTAAGTTTTAGCGCCAAAAGTAATATTCTCAAGTGAATCTGCCTTGTTTGATATTGGCGATGTATAGAGTGGAGCGCTGTTCGACATGGAGTGTCAAGTTATGTTCGATATTATTATAGAAGTTTGTACTTGACGGTCAAAGCAATTCATGCAAGTTTGCACGCATGATGGGGATTAAGCAAACTCTGGCGCCACCTTGGCATCTAGTCCTCCAGTTGAACGATTCATATCTGTATTGCATTTAACAACCTATGTGCTAATTTCTTTTCAATTAAGAGTTGTAATAAGCATATATGACTGTTTAATTAAGCAACCAACCAAACAATGAAAAATGAAAAAGTTCTAAGGGCTTTCGAGGTAACTCGTCAAACAACTGACGACCTGCCTCGAGTCAAACATCAGTGACCACGCTTTGACCTTATTTTAGGCATTCTCCTGGGCCTAAAAAAAATACGTCATTTTTTAAACTTTTTCCTGTAATAATACTTTTACTTTTCTCTTTTAAAGAAGGGCCAGTTTTTTCAATTTACTTTTTTTCGAAGAGAGATCAAAAGTGATTCAATTAGTATTTGAAATAGTTTTTTTACACGATTAGTTTATGCCATATACTGTTATTGAATAACAATGTAAACATTTCCTGCACTATAAGGTTTAGTATGGCAGTTGTCAGAAGGTGATCGTTCTCACCTTGTATGAGTCTTATACTCAACCAAGGAGGAACTTCGTCTCTTCTTGTTTCACGCACAAATGGTAATGAATGATAAAATGAATAAAATACGTTTAGAGCACTATTAGTCTGAAATTTAAGGCAGCAAACAGAACATTCAAATGATACTAATAAAAAGCTGGAAGTACAGAACAAAAAATATTTGAAACTTCAATGTATAGTGTGGTTACTACAATCGAGTAAAACTAGATCTTTGAACAGTCCTGATGTAACGGCAGTGTTTTAAAACAGCAAACAAAAAATGTTTGTTTAATAATTGAAAAGAAAAAGTATCAAAAGAGTTACAAAATAATTTCATTTACTCTTTTCAATGAAAAAACTGTGACATAACAGAGATAGAAAGGTACAAATGAAATATCAAGAAATGAGGGTTTTATAAAAAACGATTACATAAACATACTTATTCAATAAAAGAAATATAATGTAGCAGCTGATTTCAAGCCTGAAATTATTATAGAAAAAAACAACATGAACTAAATTTCTAAATTTATTATTTAGAAATGATTGAAATTAAAACAGAGTAAATTCCATTAATCATAGAAGTTAAATAACCAAATTAAAGAGAATGAATTTAAGTGAACTTTATTGATTTCCCAAGAGGTTTCTATTAAAATATAGTCAGTTTTTGAAATTTTAATAAAAAATGTTTTTTTTAGGTGTTTCGTATCCTATATGTGTGCATGAAGTCTTGTTATCATTAGTACACTTAAGATTTCGTCTTATTGCTATTGCTTATTGCACTTAAGAAATCGCTATTGCTATTTCGCATTTAGTACTTTGTATTATAAAATTAACAATTTCTGAGTTCAAATACTCTTAGTCTGTCAGGTTTTGCACTTGTTTACTAGTTGCTTATGTTTATTTCTTAGAACACTCTTGAATGACCAAATGCTTGTTACATTTCTATTCATACATTTTTTAAGTATTTCTTATATATAGTACTTTGTAGGTCCTCGGAAACGATTTTAATTGTAATGAAAACAGCATTGAGACTTCGATTTGAACCCGGAAACTGACTTTCCTTGATTTATTATTCGTCTTTTTCTATTATTATAACATCCGAATTGTATACGTATACATATATATTATGAAATGAACTGATATAATTCTCTTTTATCTTTCGTCCCTCGTCGTCATCAGGAGTAGAAATAGCTCATCCCGCCATCTCTTCATAGTTGTATTGCAGCAATGCTTATTGCTTTACTGGACTTAACACTCATTGCGTACAGTCGTAGGCCAGTATGTCTTGACTGGTGGGTACGGCCTTTTCTAACCCTGATGTGGACGAGAGTTGAAGAGTCAAAGTGAGTTTTGTCAGTTAATTCAGTTCCTTCTCTTTGGATAATTTGATTTTTCGTCTTTGCGCACCATTGCATGTATATTGTATATGGTTAGACATAATCAAATTATACTTAAATTATTTACAATAAGTGCTTCTTACGCACTTAAACCATATAACCACACTCTTATATGCTTGGAATTAAAAAACATCTTAATATGAATGAAGTCGTAGATACTTCAGTATTTTTACGACACAATATAAGTCATATATGGAATATATTGAATATGTCTTAATTCAGCTAAATAGCTAAGTTACATCTTTAGTTTGCGCATGATAAGTTTTAATAAACACCCTTGCCAGAGAATGTAAACATGTGTGCAACATGAAAAAGTTGCACTTTTATTATAACTATTATAATTATTATACTAATTATTATAATTTTATCATTTTTAATTTTTCAAATATGTTCTGAATATAACTTGCTTATAAAGTGTGATATTTTATTTCTTTCTTTAAATGTATGTCATATATGAAGAGTTCATGCTTGACACATACCTATTATATTAGTGATATACTTCGAGATACTTAAACAAAAGAGAATGCAACTATGTACACTGTAATAAGTATGCAGAACACCACTGTACACTATTACTCTGATTGAAAAGTATATTTCTTCTTCTTTGTCAAATTACACAATTTAATTTCAAAAAATCTGAAGTGCCTTATCCTCAAGTATATTATAAGTAAATACAACACTAAACTCATTGAAAATAGATTGAGTTTGGGTTTTGTTTTGATGTGACTTTCGCGTAGACGTAATATCAGACTAACGTGAATAATATCAAAACTTCTGCAAAACCAGTTTAATGATTGCATTAGTTTTAATTCCTATTATATTAGTTACAAAAAACGTGAAATCATTTACCTAATTTAATCTAGGATTTATTGTTATAATTTATTAATAAATCGGTCATATCAGGCCTATTGTGTTTCCTTTTTTCAATCCTAAGTTTTTGAAAGAATTTTATAATAGTTATTAAAGGAGTATTTCTCACTTATATTGGTTTTAGGTTTAACTTTTCAAAAAGCTTTAACCTTTCAGGGGTAATTGTTGGCATTCGCTTAGAATGCAAAAAGCTATCTAGTGTCTAATCGTTGATAGTTGATAGTGTCTCTTCTAGACAGAGTCTTCAGTCTTGTTTCAAATAAAATACCAAGCACAACAGAGTCTAAAAGTAACCTGATAGATATCTCAAACAAAGTAGAATTGCATGCAGAAGAAAATAGATAAAAAAAAAGTTGAACATTTTTCTTTTTTAACTTTGTTTACATTGTGTTGCAATAACCACAACACAATGGCTAGATATTGGAGAAATGAACAGTGACCGGGATTCTTAGGTGTTTAAATATAAAATTGAACACATTATAATTAAAAGAAAAGCAGTTCACTTTTTTAAAAAAAATATTTCTAAAGTGTGTTTAGACAGATTCATTCAGAAGTAAACAGTAAATTATTACATATAACACAATAAGCTTGGGTTTTTACACGATTTTAAGGGATAAATTTCAATTTACTAAAATCGATGTGAAAACCCAGTAATGTTCATTAACCAAACTGTTTGCACAGTTGGTTTTCCACACCTCTGTTTGATTAAACGAGAACTGCGATGGAATGTTGTTCAACATAAAACCACGTCTACAGTAACTATATAGGGCAAAAAAAAGGAGATAATAAAATATATGAGGAGAATAAGACTGATTATTTAAAGTTATAAGACACCAGGGAAAAGTTAGGTAAGGTATTTTTAATGTGTATTATTCTATGAATAATATAGGCAAACGTACGTATGCCTCCGTTATCATTTTTTTTCTTTTGTGTTTTATTGCCGATAATCTCTTCTAAAATATTTAATTGATAACTGTGAAAAAGAACTGAACTATCTAAACATATGCTAAAAAACCAATGCAATGCTTCTGTAAGGAGGAAATAGTCTTAATACCATAATATGCTCTCTTTTGTTCCATAAAATGATTAGCAGCATATATGGAAAACATGAAGAAATAATTTGATTGAAATATAGGGGAAGTAAATTGACCAGCAGGATTTATGTTTGCCTATGATAAATTTCTATGGATTTTCATACATAATATCATCGATAGCCGACTCTAGGCATGCTATTGTTTTTTAATGTTAAAAGCAAGCATTTCAGAATTGAGTAAAAGCAAGTGCTTTGAAGTCTTGCTATGAATTAACCACTTGCTGACCACGTCCGAATGCTTAGTAAGTGCTTTAAGCCCATTAGTTGGAAACATTTCAGACAGCCATATTAAAAACAATGTTGATCTAATTAGAAAATTATTTAATTAATTAAGCGTCAACATGAATAAAAATTATAGCTTGATCAGTTTTGATGTGAAGTCTATTTTTCCAATGTACCTGTAACTGATCTTTTGAGTTTACTCCACGAGGAGTTAGTTAATTATTCCCTTCCTCTTCCTTCTACCACTATAATAGGGTTAATTATGTTATGTGTAGTAGATTGTCATTTTTGACAATCATTTCTTGTTATAATTTTTTTTTAATTTTTCTTTTGCATTATTTTGGTGTTTGGCTAATATTATAATTTTTACCAAACTTTCCTTTTCCTAATCTATGTAAATCAAATTTAATAATTTAAGAATAAATCTTCAATAATAAAGACAGAATGTTTGAAATATGCTTTTTAAAAGTGATTTCTAATCATTTTATGCTTTACATTGACATAACTGAAATGAAGGTGGTAATTGAATACAATTGACTGTGTGCGTCGTTGAGGTGGTCGATACAGGAATGTCTTCACCCCTTGTTCGGTCTATATTTAAACGTCTTAGTATATTAGTAATGCTGGCTGGCATCCACCAAATGACAGAGGTCTTTAAATAAAAATATTGAATTTTTATATGCAACAAATAAACTGATTAATGTCGCAATTTGAAATTAAATATAGAAATGAAAAAAGGTAACTTAGATAAATATTGTAAAAGTCAACGAAAATTGCGAGTTAAAATGCCAGCTGTATGTGTTGTATTTTAGTTGAATTGGTGCTGGACGATGACTGATTGTGACGGAGCTATTAATGATTCAGTTTAGACGAGTGAGATTTCATCTTCTTAAGCTGTTATGAACACAAACTAAGAACAGTACTGTATATCTGAATAACGATTCGGATATGTCTTGACGAAATGCAACTATCAAATCAAATTTATAAGTAACTAGCTTATAAAGCTTTTTACCTTGTAACAATCAGTGAATGTCGTGTTAACTGTTTTTGATAAACTTGATTATTAACATAATAGCTATCCCGACAGACTCTGTACTGCCTTACCTGTAATATATTCAATTCGAACAGGAATGAAAACTAAAATAAAAAATCTGGATTGACCTACACTCTTTATAACAGAACACAATATAAAACTCGTTAACAACCAATTAATGTTTTGTTTGATTAGCCAAACACTTTTTCATGACCATGTGGTCATAAAATTTGACAATATCAAAATATAAACATATGTTTGATTAGGTTAACTTTTTACATTTAACAATTTTATTCTTGTAACATTCAGAATGATTCAAATTTTTAAATAACAATTATTTTCACTATTGGTAATTGATAGTACAGTACATCGGCCTCACTCGGTTAAAGTTCGACCAGTCTCGTGTTGCCATCAGTCTTACTCGGCTATCATCGGTCACACTCGGGTGTGACGACTAAGGTAGTTACTATCCTATTAATATAAGCATTGTTTCCAGATATCTTTTTTAATTTGAAACTGCATTTAACACATCATACACCGCCTGGGCATCCTTTCAGAGAATATACATAATTCATTAAGTTGTTCTTTAATTTATTTTCAATTTAGACAAAATAAACATAAATAACTAGCTTCCCGAAGCATTTACAACAGCAAACCACGAGCTACTTTAAGACGGCATTACTCTTTCTCAATTAACTTATAAAGGCCTCTGTAGTGCTAAAATTATCCATGATAGTTACTACTTACCATTCTTCTAATTTATATTTTTATTTATTTTAATAATATTTCTATGTGATAAATACTATTAAGTGTTGCGAATCTAAATCATGTCCAATACAATTTAATTTGTAGATCGTAATATTTAAGCCTATGATAATGTTACCTGTTTCTTTTCATTTTTAAATTAACGTCATTCATAAGTCGATTACATGTGTATCCACAATGGCAATGTAGCAACATCATTCAATAAAACCAATTAATTCAATTGATTTTTCTTTACTCTGACGGTGAGTTCCTAACAGTATGGTTGATTGCTTTCAGTCCGACTATTTCCAGTTTCGGTAGTAGTAGTCATTTCTTTGTGATATCTTAACTATTTCAACTTGTTTACTAAACTACTGATTACGTTCACTGAACATTATGTTTACTAAATTACGTTCGGTTGAGTTAATATTTCTATCATAATATCAAATACGATATTTAAGTGGTTTGTGATGAGTTCAAATCCGAAGATCAAATACCGTCAGCAGTCTCATCAACTGCGGACACTTCATATGTCTTGTATCAGTTCTGTATAGTTTACGCTACTTCCTTTACTTTGTTTCTTTCTTCCTCTTAGTTCAGTTTAAAAAACTAGTTTACGTGTTCTATCAAGTAACCAAGCTTAATTCAAATGAATGGTAATTTTTCAAAAATTAAAAGAACAATTAAAATGAATATACTAAAACTAACATACTAAAAGATAAAAGTGATAATTAATTAATGATATCCAATGAATTTAGAAATAATATATTTAAATAATTAGTACACTTAGTAAAGCAGGCCGCCCATAACTAAAATGGATGTCACATAACAAATGAGCCTAACTTTCCGTCCTTCAACTAAAGTTGGAAGTTATTAATTTGTGGTCGTTGAACATCTTAACAATTAACCCTGCTTCACTAACGGAATAAAATGTTAACAAACGAAAGATTATCAGATCTTACAAAATAAACAGAACTATTTTTCTCTCAAATTTAAAATAAAGAAACATAATATAAAACTCGTTGACAATCAATTGAGTTTTTATTAGAATTAGTAATAATACAATCCGTCATACCTCGTAAAGTCTCAGAAATGCTCGACCGGTTTCGGGTCCGTCTGGATCCCATCTTCAAGAGCACCTGACTGACTGTGAATGTTATTTTCCTATTACCTACCTATACATGTTGTTGAGTTTTTAACTTAGCATGCCTGCCCTCTTAGGGCTGCCTAGCGGTACTTGCCGGCTTAGGGCGGCTTAGCAGTACCTGCCCTCCTAGCTTTGCCCAATGTTTCCTTGCTAGTCTCGGACCCTTCGCCTATTCACTCCCCTTCCAACCAGCAAGCAGTCAACACCTCAAGCATTCTATTCTCTACCCCCAAGCAAGCAAGACATCAAGCATTCACTTCCCAACCTCCAAGCGCCCACTCTCTCCACCATCAATCAAGCATCTCTGTCATCACAGGCCAACTCTCCAACCAAGCAACAACTACCCTCAAGCAACCCCAGTTGTGATACCAGCCACAACATTTTGGTCCTCCGGCCCCGATATCATCTTAATTCAAGATATTCAAGCAGACTCAAGGTACGCCTGTAACCTGTATTACCTTATTCCCTTTTACCTTTATTTCCTAGTCAGTGGATTTATTGTGTATTTGTATCAAGCCCATAATTAAGTACTTATTCTTTCGACAAGCTATAATTAACCAACTTAAGAAGTAATTTGAATTCTGTTTAAAATTGATTATCAACTTTATATAACAAGCTAATTCATCAAAATCTTCCCTTTATTTTTGCCTTGTATATTTATTTATCTATCATATATTTTCGTTATATTCATTTAATTTTCCAATTATAATTATAATTTAATAATTAATTTAATTAATATTCATTCAGTCAAAATGCCTAGATATAATATGTTAGAAAAGTTAAATGTTTCCAAATCGTCATTAATGTCTATTTTGACTAGATCTGAAACCTTTGTTCAGAGTTATAGTCGTGACCAAGATCATTTTGAGCTTTCTTGCAGGCTAAGACAATTAGAACCCACGCTAAAAGAATTTAGGAAGTGCTTAATTGATCTTGAAAGCTGTTCAAAGAATCCTTGTGATGATGATAGGGAGATAGTTGACTTTGAAAGAAGGTATTTCAAGTTAATGGGTTTTTTGGAGCATGAGATCAAAACAGGTTCACAGTCTCTGTCATCTTCCTCGTTCTCATCTTGCAAGCAGTGTCCTTCTCAAGTTCAAGTTAGATTGCCAAAAATTAGTATCAACGAGTTTAGTGGTGATTTGAACAATTGGTATTCCTTCAAAGATAATTTTCTAAGTTTAATTCACAACAATCCCTCTTTGGATGATGTTCAGAAACTGCAGTACTTGAAATCTTGTTTGAAAGGCCAAGCCGCTGATCTAGTTGCCAATATTCAAATTACGCAAACAAATTATAGGATTGCTTGGGAACTATTAATCAACAGATTTGATAATAAGAGATTAATTGTTAACTCTCATGTTTCGTCGTTGTTTAATTTAGCAAAGGTTAAACCCAATTGTCTTCAATCACTTAAAGGGCTAGCAAATGAGTTCTATAAAAACATTCGTTCTCTAGAAGCGTTGGGAGAGGACGTGATTTCTTCCAGTTATGTGTTAGTGCCTTTATTAGCTTCCAAGTTAGATGTCAACCTCCTTACACGTTGGGAAAGTGCTCTTTCAAATAGTTCTCAATGTCCGTCAATTTTTGATTTTGAAGGGCATCTTTTAAAAGAAATAAATACTTTGGAAGCAACTTTATCGACCATCAAGTCTTTCGACCAGAGTAAAGGAATTATATATTCTTCGAACAAATTTCCTAATTTTGTTAATAAGTCTTCCATGAAGAATTCATTTTGTAATTATAGTGCTGTTCAGTCCCACAGTAAGCAAAGTAAAAGAAACTTTAGTAATCCAGACAAGATGCTGCGTCTGTCCAGTAATTCTGAATATCTTCCAGTTGCTCATCCTGTAAGAAATAGTGAATATTACAGATGTCACATTTGCCACGAAGTTCATAAGGTATATGAGTGTCCAAAATTCAAGTCATTGTCCCCAGAAGAACGCATAGTACAAGTAAATGAAAAGGGGTTATGCCTAAACTGTTTTAATAACAATCACAAGACAAAAGAATGTTTAAACCCTGGAGTATGTAAGATATGTTCTCAAAAGCATCATACTTTGTGCCATCTCCACAAAGACCAAATTCCAAGCAGTATTAGCTCTGTTGCATTGTCTGCCCAACGCAGTACTTGCAACACTCTCTTAGCCACAGCTCAGGTGTTAGTGGCCAATTCTTCTGGAAAATTAATTAAAGCCACAGCCTTGCTCGATTGTGGAGCTCAAAGTAACTTTATTACAGAATCGTTTTCTAGAGCTCTTGGTTGTCCATTTTTACCTACTAATAACTCTATCTGTGGTATTAATCAATTTCACTCAACCATACAAAATAAAATTCATACTCGTCTCCAATCTAGAGTGTCTGATTTTACCACAACGACTGACTTCCTAATTCTTCCAAAACTTGCTGATAAATTACCTCAAACTAAAATCGATCACTTAGCTTGGAATATTGCTCCAGATTTAGATTTAGCAGACCCATATTTCTTTAAGCCTCATAATGTAGACCTGATCCTTGGTAGTGAAATATTTTTTAACATTCTAAAGCCAGAGAAGTTTAATTTATCAAATAACCTTCTTGTCTTTCAAAATACAAAGCTTGGTTGGATAATAGCTGGAAAATATACTCCTGACAAGCCATCTGTTAATTTATTAGCAATTACAGTCACTCCTCCTGTACATAGCAAACGCAGTGAAGAGCTTAATGAAGCCCTAACCAAGTCCTTAAAAGTTGAACGCATTCCTCGACTTAGACCACTGTCTCGACAAGAAAAGATTGTTAAACAAAATTTCGAGAATACTGTAAAAAGAGATGCATCTGGCAGATTTACTGTACATCCACCTTTTAAGCGTGATCCATCTTGTCTTGGTAACTCGACAAATCTAGCCTTGAAACGCTTTCATACGGTAGAAACCAAATGTCAATCTAATCCTCATTCCTTCTATCAATACAAAAGTTTGATGCATTTGAAGAATTATCCACTGTTCTAGCTGAAATAGAATCCCAACTGAATTCCCATCCTCTAACTCCCATGTCCACCCATCCTACTGACTACTCCGTCCTCACTCCAGCCCATTTCCTGACAGGTGGTGCCTCTAGCTATATACCAGGACTGCAAGTTGAAAATGACACCTGTAGTCTTCGCTCTCGTTGGCATCTAACCCAACAGGTTCAAAATCAGTTTTGGGCACGCTGGTATAGAGACTACCTCAGTGGTTTGCAACAAAGAACCAAATGGCATCGTAACTGTCATTCTGTCAGGCCTGGTACTCTTGTTCTGCTTAAAGAAGACAACATGCCCCCTCTACTTTGGCCTGTAGCACGCATAGTAACTCTGCATCCAGGAAAAGATGGAATCAATAGAGTAGTTACAGTCAAGACATCATCAGGGTCCGAGACTCGACGTAACCTTATAAAACTATGTCCTTTTCCTATTGAAGAACCTTCAGTCTCTGAATAATCTGTGTTTAGTATCTAATTAAGTTCATAAATCATATGCTTGTTACTGAATTTAATATTACTTTTTATAACCATATGTATTCAAACTTTATATTGTAAACCTTTATGTGTATATTATGTAATATGTATTCTTACTCAATGTGGATATTTGTTTAGCTGTATGTATTCAAACTTGTAAATCTTTATGTCTAGTTTAAGTTATTCTTACTCAATGTATATATTCTTAATTAATGTTGATCTTTGTCTAACTATAAGTCTTTAAACCGGTAATTCGTTGAAGGACATTTCTCCTTCAACGGGTGGCGGAATGTTGAGTTTTTAACTTAGCATGCCTGCCCTCTTAGGGCTGCCTAGCGGTACTTGCCGGCTTAGGGCGGCTTAGCAGTACCTGCCCTCCTAGCTTTGCCCAATGTTTCCTTGCTAGTCTCGGACCCTTCGCCTATTCACTCCCCTTCCAACCAGCAAGCAGTCAACACCTCAAGCATTCTATTCTCTACCCCCAAGCAAGCAAGACATCAAGCATTCACTTCCCAACCTCCAAGCGCCCACTCTCTCCACCATCAATCAAGCATCTCTGTCATCACAGGCCAACTCTCCAACCAAGCAACAACTACCCTCAAGCAACCCCAGTTGTGATACCAGCCACAACACATGTCATTTATATTGTGGAATCAGTGTTGTCTGTGTAGTTAATTTTTTTTGCATATTTCTTTTATTGCTATGTTTTTCCTTTTATTTCTTATTTCATTATCTATTTCCAGTTCTTTGTGTCGTCTTTTAAATGTTATTAGTGGTTTTGTTAAAATGTCGGTTTGGTGGTTTGTTTGTTCATTGATTATATTGTCGGTCATCTTATGTTTGTATATTTCTATTTGTTCCTGTATGTTCATTCGTTGTCCTTTTTGTCCCGTCTGTAGTAAGTCCATTGTGCTTTCCATACTGTCTGGGTTATGTCCAAATTTGTTTAAGTGATGTGCATAGTTTGATTTGTTTGTGTTGTTGGTGTAGTCTTTAATGTGTTCTTTGAATCTGTCTTTTAGTGTCCTTCCCGTTTGCCCGATGCAGGTTTTACTACAATCTTTGCATTTAATTTTGTATATTCCGCTTTTTTCAAATTTATTATCTTTGTTCTCTATTGTGTTGTTTGTGATTTGGTTTATAGTATTATTCGTTTTATAACCTATTTTTAATGAATGTTTTCTTAGAAGAGTCGCAATTTTTTCGCTAAGTTTACCTATGTAAGTTAAAGACGCGTATCTGCTCGTTATTCCCGGTGTTGTACTGCTATTATTGTGTTTATAATATTATGAACAACATATTATAAATAACAAAGACTAGTAAACGAAAGAAGAAATAAGTTGTGTTTTATTTATATTAACAGTATATGAGTAAGTTATTGGAACAAAAATGACTCAATAAGATTTGGAAAGCTTAATTAAAATGGTCGCTTTTGCTAGTCACACAATGTTTTGGGACTTTTATTTACGATTTCCCAAACAATTCCTATTTTCCTTTAATGGATTTTATACGAAATTATAAGAAAACATTAAAGAAACTTTTTAAAATAACTTAAATGTATTAAAGGTAAAAGTTAAAGTTAAGACTAGCTAAATGAAAGTTTGTTGTAGCATATTGATCGAATAGTTCAGATTGTCACAGTTAAAACATGAATACTTCTTGAATAAAAAAAATCACAAATTATTTGAAAGAAACATGTTAAGCTTTGGGTTTGATAATGCGCTATTGTTCAGACTAAATTTAGCCTGTCATCTACAGAATACCAGAAGCTTGTGCTTTAAAAAGAACAGAGTTTTTTTTAATGTAAAATGTTTTACAAAAGTACAGAATAAAAACAAAAATGTTTACTAACTAACATATGTTTCCTTTCTGCTTTTTCCCATTCCAGGAAAAGTTTGATAAACTTAGGAAATTCTAAAAAGGTTTTAAAGTGTTGTAAGTTCGTTTAGTCTGTCCTAGGGACGCAGTCAGCGTTATCCCCGGCGCATTACCTTTTTATACTTAAAGAGAAGAACTGAAGTAAAATCAAACACACAACTCTAATTATAATGTTTTCCAATGCCCACACTTACAAGTCTTTCACCTTTTAGTGCTGTCCCAGGGGCCGAAATTGTGGCTCATTTATTATTTGGCACCCATTTTTGTAATGAGCGAGTAATATTATCTGTTAATTCTTTAGGAGAGTCCTAAATTTTGTCTAACTCAAGTTTATTTAGCGTAGGGATATCTTTAACGAGTACCTGACATTATAAAGGCTGGGGACTTATGGTTTAACGTCCCCTCCGAGGGATGACTTGCTCAGATTTATTCGCCTATCTCGTAAATAAATCGAGGGCCAGGTGGGTATTGGAAGAGTACAAAGACATCAGTGATAGCATGTTATCAAAGAATGTGTTACTCCGCCAATATTGTTAATTTTATATTCTAAGCTTGTAATGATTTATTTGATCGTAACATCGCATGTAATATTTCTAAGTGTATAAGTATACTTTTACTGGAAAATAAGTTCCGAAACGGACAAATAAAGTTCATTGTAGATTAAGACACTTAGAGAAATTATAATCATGCACTTACAGTCTCTAATATTTGGTTTGAACTGTTATCAGGGAAGATGCGAGAGGGACACCAACACCACTGGAGTCCCACCTACCACAACGGTTGGAGACAACGATGTTGGCGCAAGCGTCCTTGGTCACAAAGAATAAGGTAGGCAAGAATCAATCAAGTACAATTGTAAAATATAAAATTTAGCAGGTTAAGTCATAAGAAAACAAATAATAAAGAAAAGGGAAGTAGTTGGATTAACACTTTCTGCAGACTAGTGTTATCAGAAGGGAGTCCGTAGACAGGCTGTACGCAGTACACACAGACTGTAGGAGTGTGTTTTAATTTACTTATTCAGCTTTGTTTATATATATTATTTATTACATGAAAAATTGATCCAAAATGGATAATAAAAGTTCTGAAAAGTAACCTAAATAAGTGAGAATAATAGGTTTACACAATTAAACGTGTATATCCATATACATATGTTTATATTCATATACACGTTAGAGTTTTCAAACGTCAAACATTGAATATATTCATATTCAAAACTGCGGTTAGATTTTTACATTATTTATGACTTTTAAGTAAACATACACAGAAACGTCACAATAAATAAATGGGACTCCATGAGCAAAGAAACCGGTATAACTTACACCTTATTCACTTGATTTATTCATAGTTTGGTGATTTGTTTAATAAATGCATTCATTTTTGGGCATAGCTGGATTTTAAAAGTATTTCGACGACATCGATTGTGGTCAAGGCGACACGAAAGGGCTTTTAGGCAGGGGTGGTTGTGGGACAGTGTACTCGTCTTGAAAACTTCACATATACTGCCTGTTACTAGTATACGCGACTTCCTTTCAGTGCCCTAATCCAATGAAGTATTTTTTTTTATAAATCACTAGTACAAACAATTTTATGTGAAGCAAAAGCAAGAATGCACATAACTAGACAAAATATTAACAATAGTATTGGTTGCCAATGTAAATTCGGCTTGTTGCCTATCTATATTAAACGAATATTACAGTTGAGGCACTATGTTTTTTATAGTTAATTTGATTTGATTTTTATTTTTTACTTTATTTTCATCAAATATAGTCATCGTCAAGAAACATATTCGAAAATTTGACACTTTACATTTGAGGTTACTTGAATCCATTGTGAATATTATCACTTTCGTGTAATTAAAGTATACCGTTTAAAAAAAAAATTGTGCATTTGATGTATTTACATTATTAAAGTCTCCAGAGTTGATTTTTTTTGTTTCAATGTTTAGGAAGATGTCTGTACTTGCGAGAGTAGGTAGGTTATTTATCTAATCAGTTTTTGATCAATCTTGAAATCACACCATTTAACAGATATTAAGAACTTCATCAGATGTGTAGTTGTATACCTAAAAGTAAACATTATATTTTTGGGGTATTATATTTTTTTTTATATAAAAAAGTACTACATTTTTCTCGTTCATCTGAATATTATAGAGAATTAAAATTTTGTTTTTTTGTTTGAGTACAATATAAAAATATTTTAATGCTTTTAGAATAAAGCCATACTGTCAACTCATGATGACCTCAATATAGCTTCTGACCAGTTACAGCAACACCTACTTCTCATTCAACCTTGCCTTCGTCGCTGGCGCATAAAAATCAATGAGAAGAAAAGCTCTCAAATAACTTTTACTCTTCGACAAAACTATTGCCCCCCAGTATCCCTAAATAATGAGATCATACCTCCAGAAACCACAGTACGCTACCTAGGACTACACTTTGACACACGCATGACATGGAACACACACACAAGACTGAAACGAACAGAGACCAACAGACGTTACAAACGCCTTATAAGACTATTAGACAAAACATCAAAACTCACACTAACAGACAGACTCCACATATACAACACAATATTGAAGCCTTCTTGGGCTTATGCTATAGAACTTTGGGGTTCTGCCAAACCTTCAAACATTCGTCCTATACAAGCCATCCAATCAAAAATACTCAGAAAACTCTCGCATCTCCCATTTTACGTCCCAAATATAATCATTCACCGAGATCTTAAAGTCCCCTTCGTTCTCGACTATGCAAAAGACCGCTATAAAAAATTCCACAGTAAACTCTCAACTCATCGAAACCCACTTGCTCAAAATCTTTCCCAACTAGTAATCCCCACAAACCCCCAAAGACGACTAAAACGACAATGGCCACGTGACTTTCTGTCACCCTAAAGCTTAAACATAGTTACGGAGTGCCACCAATGGGTGTCCACCAAATTCACGTCACATAATCAAAAAAGCTAAAGGAGTAACCCTAAATCAAAATTACTTCTAAATACATGAAATTGTAGTCGAAGTATCAAGGAAAAAAAAAATGCTTTTAGAATTTAAAATGGTAAAATATATCGCTAAAATCTGTCAGATTAATTTGAACCTATAGTCACTCTGTGGTCGTTTATATCTTCGTGTCAATATGGAAAATATTTCCTTTTTCCCAGTTATCATTAGACCTATAAAATGCTATCAAATACTCTGCAAATGTTAATTAAGTAAGGTAGAGTTGATAAAACTATGAAGTGCTAACAGAGAAATAAATGCAATGAGTGCATTAACTGCAATAGTGCAACAAGTGGAATAATTGTAAGAAGTGAATTAACTGAAAGGAGTGTAAGAAATGCACTAAATGAAAGAAGTGCTACAAGTTCTTGTTCTCATGTTTCATATGTATAGGTGGTTCAATAAAAAATATTTAAAAAAATAGCTTAAATAAACTACAGTGACTAGTGTGTTGGCATAAGAAAGGACCTCCTCGTCAATTTCCTCTTTCGAAAAGTTCTTGAGGATTCCTCTCCTTTTACATTAGTAGGATTACAGTAGGAGAAATGCATTAAGTAAAATATATTTTTATATTGTAACGTCACAATTTGTACGAGTAACCGAGTGTGTTTTACTGATTTAAAGTACTGCGGAGCAAATATATTTCATGTTGTAATTCATTATGAAGGACGCGAATAGTGCTGCAGCTATCCATGCATGAATTATTTCATTAATGTCTCTGTTTAACACCCTCAGCTAATACTTTATTTATAAAACGATAATAATTTTACACGATTTCAATTTACCGATTGTGCAAGACAACATAATGAACGTTAAATTTTATTATTTTCACTGGCAGATTGAAGAGTAATATTTTTAAAACACAATATAACTTGGGCCTGTAAAAGAAAGATAAACAACGCTAAATCTTGTTACGATATGTCAGTTAAGTAACAGTATAAAATAAAGCCATATTTTTAAAACTACTCAAAATGCTATCAGAACCGTAAGCTTGTTCAAGTTATAACAAGAAGTTAGTAGTTGATATATTTTTGGTTCAATGAAGACAAAATTTGTTAGTAATATAAAATAACTTTCAAAGAACATTTTTCATATAATTATTACACATTATATCAAGGGGGTTAAGTTGATTTCTTTTAAACACAACAATGAAACAATGCGATTGAATGATTTACTATCAATACTAATATATTCAAATTCCAAGTCATCTATGGTTCATTTATTATAGATGCAGCCTAAAGATGAACACTGTGTGTTCGAAAGGTGTTGCTATAATACAGATTCGCGTACGATGCCTATTACATACTTCTCTCCAACATCATTAGAGTATTATTTTTTTTTCTTAAAATTTTCAATTGCAAAATATTTCTCAGTCAAATCAAACGTTATTTGAAGTAAGAGCAACGGCACAGCCTCTTCTATTCTAGTGTCATTTTACATATATATAAGATTTCACATAAAAACGTGAAATAACATTAATGATCAAACCCATTTTCCCCATTTCATATTGTTGTTTGATCATATATATATTATTGTTTGACCATAACAAGCGGTCTTCGTCAGAATCAGTTGGGTTTTTGACTCTGACGAAGACCGCTTGTTACGGTTGAAAGATCTTAGTCTTGTTTTCCCATTTCTTATTGTGGTTTGATCATTGATTGTTATTTCACGTGTTTATGTGAAATCTTGTTTTCATATATGTATAATAGATTAATAATTTAATTACTATATTATATAATCTATATAATACCGTATATATATTATATTACCAAGTTTCATTAATTTTAAGATTACCATTGAAAAAAATGAGAAAGAACTACAAAGGCAATAAAGCTTTTTCGTTTTCTTAGTTAATATCTTGTGGGTCTTAACTCAAGGGTCAAGTGTGCTTGTTGTGACATCTCTACGTACAATATATATATATATATATATATATATATATATATATATATATAAAAATAAAATAAATTCAAAACGAAGGAAACACACAGAAAGACACAGACATAACTCACATCGATATTATGTCTGTGTCTTTCTGTGTGTTTCCTTCGTTTTGAATTTATTTTATTTTAAAAAAGTCCGCTGGACCGTTTCTTTTAATTGTATATATATATATATATGTTTAATTAAAAAATATTTATCAGAAAAGGCTTACATTCAGATGATTTTGTTGAAATAAACCTCTAATTTGGACGATTTAATTGTGTTTACAAATTTTCATCCATAAAATCAAGCAAAATGAAACGATAAACTATTAACTTAACTCTTTACAATGAAATTTTATTAAATGTTATTTCCGAAACATACTTACTGCTAACTTTTAGTAAAATAGTTTTAGTTTTCATTTTTCTAAGAAATTCTTAATTCTTCAGAACCGTATGAATGAAATGAAACTGAAACCTCCGACATGGCAGTTTGATTTATACTCGTATCTTGAAAACTGACTGATTCTACCACACTTTGCGGAATTGAATTCTAAAACATTGTTGAGAATCTCAGAATTTATATGAACAAGATGAAAACAGGTTATACATAAAGCCATCGTATTGTATCACTCGTCTAAAGGACAGTTTATGTTAGGGCAAAACATTTTCAAGCCGTTTCCATTGTTTTTGAAATAAAATGATTTATTTCAAACCTCTATAGCTTTTCTCTCTGATGGAATATCTCAGCCATTCTTTGGGATGAAATTAACTCAAAGAATGCGTCTTTATTGTAATGTCGTGACGTGTGCAAGTAAAATTCATTAATGATCAATTCACTAAAAGGAAATAAGTTACATCTGTAAGAGGTTTCATTCTTTTATATTTAAAAAAATATTTCTATTCTTAATAAAGAGGGGTTAAGTTTTCCGCTTGGTTTTAGGACGGGGTATGTTTAATTAAACTGTGCTAATCAAATCTTGTGTGAAACTCGGAACTGTTAATCAAGGGATCGACGAACGCTACTGCAGGTGAAGAGAATTTAATTACCTTTTAGGGGAAACCCACTGAAAGTGGTTTTGCATAAAACCAAGGAGTTTAGGAGCAAATGATTGACACGATTGTCTATGTACTGCTTGCTTTTAGAGGGCGTATTTATTGTTAGAAAATAATTAAGAACAAATTTAACTATGTTTTGATCTGCTCTAAAGTATCATTAAACACTTGAACTCATTTACGTGTTCATTTTACACCTACTCCAAAGGGTATCCTTTGGGCGAGGCACTAAACCTTTGGCACAAGTTATAAAAGTCTTAATGCACCCTCATCCGCCCGTCCTTACTGTTTATATATATTTGAAAATACAACAGATATATATATAAATGGATCTTAGCTTGTCTTCCGCTACTCACTTTTCTCTCCTGATCATGATTGATATCGAAAATCGTAGTTAGTTCTTGTGTTTTCTCTGTAACTATATATGCATATGCATTTCTATATGTTTTGAAAATATATCCAGAACATGTTTTGATAAAATTTATCGTATTCTCGGCAGACGCAATATCTTTTTTCCATAGAAAGAAGAAACAATAGTTGTGCAAATGGTAAAGCACATAGAAAAAATACTGAAATATACGAGTATAAAGGAAAAATACAGGTAAATAAATTAACAGAAAAATAATTATGATGTTAAAGTGCAATAAGGAGTTGAAAATCAGGAGTGGTTTACACCCAATTCACTATAAAAAATATGTTTCCAATAAAACTGAAAATATAATATTTCTTATCTTTTTACTTTACTATAAGTAAAGTATAGTGATCGTGAAAAAATTCGATCTCGAGATTTTGACGGAATTACATGTTTTGAGGTCCCAGAAGTCGTTTTATGACGTTTTTACGATGATGTCTGTGTGTGTGTGGGTGGGTGGGTGGGTGCGTGGGTGGGTGCGTGTGTTAGCATTGCTTGTTACCACGCTACGGTCCAGAATCTTTGATGGATCAAGTTGATATTTTACACAAAAATGGGCCTCAAAAGGAGGAAGATCCCTATTGTTTGGGAAGAATTATGCATGATGGGAAAGTCACTTTTCTTGCCAAAAACCGTTTTTTTTAAAACATTTATTTCTCCTAAACTGATAACCCTAGAGTTTTGAAATTTTGACATTATCTTTGAGGTTTCAATTGCAACGAACGAAAAATATATTCAGAATTTTAAAACAACGGGAAATATTTTTTTTTCAATAAAATGTAAAAATTTTGACTTATAATGCAATCTCAAACCTTGTGAGAGCGATACAAGCCATACTGTTTGATGGATCAAAATGAAACTATGCCTAAAAATAAAACATTATGTGGAAAATGAGTTGAGATATTTTTTTTTAAAATTACATTCGCTAATGGGGCGTTACAGTACGATTTCTGTTTTTAAAAAAAAGGTTTTTTTGACGCTAAATGGCTAATTAAAAAATAATGAAAATTTGACCAAAAATGGAACAAAAAATTAGCAATTCATAAAAAAAAAATCATGAAGTTTCAATTACGGGAAAGAGCAATAACGATATAAAAACTCTTTGTTTATCCTAGACTAAGAGATCACCTGCTATACTTGTCGAATTTTTTGTATTTTTTTACATTGTTTACATTGACTTAGAAATTTTTTGAGTGAATCCACTGAGATAAAATTGATGAAGGAACAGTTTAAATTGTTTATTGAATTATATGAGATGTAAGAGGAATAATATTGTGCAGGTAAATGATAACACTCATTAAAAAAAAATTCGTATATATGTTATTTGACAAAGGGGAAGGAAAATGATCTTATTAAATACTAAGAAGCCATAAAATTCCCAGTATAATAATTCTGTGAAAAACCAAAAATGTAAAAGATAATTCAAAATATAAATCTTTCGTTTAGAGATTAATAACTATATTTATCGTACATCTTTAATTAACAGATCACCTTAAAACAACATTTTCTTCGCTGTTTAAGATGTTTTTCAGAGATAAAAAGGGTATTTTACTGTATCAAATTTAAAAATTTTACATTAATATTCAATGTAGAAGGATGTCAAGTAAACGATGTAAGAAATCTACTGGCTATTTGAACAATAGCCATGTTCTCTTGTAGGATTATTTTTCGTTTCAAGAAATGTTCAAATTGGTTTTTCAAAAATGTTATTACTGCTGTAGTTATACTAATGAAATTATTTGCAAATAATAAATTATTTGTGATGTACAAAAATAAGCTTATAAATTGATATGTCCTTCAATGACAATCTGTACTAACTCACGAATGCAATGCTAATAATTATATCCCATTTAGATATTTATGTTATGCTTAAATGATACGTTATGTTTTATATACTCAAGAAATTTGAAATTGAATTACTTATAGTAAAGTAGAGTGTAGGCCACTCCAGATTTTTTACATTGTTTACATTGACTTAGAAATTTTTTGAGCGAATCCACTGAGATAAAATTGATGTTTCTAATGGAAAAATGAAAATATATTATTGACTTATAAGAGACGTAAGAGGAATAATATTGTGCAGGTAAATGATAACACTCATTAAAAAAAAATTCGTATATATGTTATTTGACAAAGGGGAAGGAAAATGATCTTATTAAATACTAAGAAGCCATAAAATTCCCAGTATAATAATTTTGTTAAAAACCAAAAATGTAAAAGATAATTCAAAATATAAATCTTTCGTTTAGAGATTAATAACTGTAATTATCGTACATCTTTAATTAACAAATCACCTTAAAACAACATTTTCTTCGCTGTTTAAGATGTTTTTCAGAGAAAAAAAGGGTATTTTACTGTTTCGAATTTGAAAATTTTACATTAATATTCAATGTAGAAGGATGTCAAGTAAACGATGTAAGAAATCTACTGGCTATTTGAACAATAGCCATGTTCTCTTGTAGGATAATATTTTGTTTCAAGAAATGTTCACATTGGTTTTTCAAAAATATTATTACTGCTGTAGTTATACTAATGAAATTATTTGCAAATAATAAATTATTTGTGATGTACAAAAATAAGCTTATAAATTGATATGTCCTTCAATCACTATCTGTACTACCTCACGAATGCAATGCTAATAATTATATCCCATTTAGATATTTATGTTATGCTTAAATGATACGTTATGTTTTATATACTCAAGAAATTTGACATTGAGTTACTTATAGTAAAGTAGAGTGTAGGCCACTCCAGATTTTTTTTCATTGTTGCTATACTTCAATGGTATTTTCAAATATTGTAAATTTGGAGCAAACAGACAGATAGAGACATAAATATGTAAACATATATACATTGAGTTCTGTCATAATTACTACACTGTACATTGAGTAAAAGAATGGGATCCATTGTTTCTAAAGATTGAGCCGGTCCGATATTGCCATCACAAAACAGAAATTCTTATCCATTCTAATTCTTATTTGTAAACCCCAATATTTTATATTTAATGGAGTTATATACAAACAAAAGTTTGGATTACCTATGGGCTCTCCGATATCACCGGTTCTCGCTAATATAGTAATTGTTGAATTACTAAGGTATTGTAAAAGTGAGTTAGGCTCAATAGTAAAATCCATGAAACTCAATGTCGGTCATTTGTTTCTAATTATTGAAAAATGAGAATTAGATAATGTTTTCAATGTATTTATTTCGTATAATAATCGACTTCAATTTACATGTGAGATAGAAAAAGATGGTATTCTCCCATTCCTGGATATAAAAGTTATAAGAGGAAAATGATAATAGTTTAACGAATTGGTACAGAAAACCTACCAGTGCTGGAAGAATACTGAATTATTATTCTTTCATCTTATAAACCTATAACTAAGAGTTACAATGATGCATTGTTTCATACCAAATTTCAATTCTGTTATATCTAAACTCCTTCAGTCTTTTATAATTTTCATGATATTTCTATCATTTTTATTAAAATGAATGAACTAGGTGACTTTAGTTTTTATTTACTAACATTAACAGGTAGGTATTGGAAATTTACTGTGGTCAGTGATGACTACACAGTCGTCACTATGATGTATTGTGGTGACTAAGTCACTTGAGCCGTTAAAGCTTTAGTACCTACTATTACTTAGTATTTCAAATACCCAAAAGATATCTCATGGCCACATTATTATTATAGTTTATTGCCTTTT